>CM026200.1:14330191-14998941 GCA_014839995.1 Xenentodon cancila
AGGGTAATCTCCTTTATTTAATCAGACTGATTCTTTCAGAATGTTTATTATATCCATATCTTAGATCTGCTGCTGTGGACCTACGGCACTGTTTTATCTGTTGTAGGACATACTAGCTATAGCCAGATTTATGTTCCAAATAGGTCCACTGGTGGTACTTTCTTGAGTGGCACGAATGAAAGAATGGCTAGAGAAAGAGTCCATTTTCCACAAAGAAAGTTGATATTTACTGCGGTGAAATATCTCAAGATAGCAGTCATGTGAATCCATCCTCCCGTGCTTGTAGTTCCAAAATCCTGCCTTTGACATATCTTTATGTAATCTGACTGTATTATGAATTTAAGTTCATACTAGATTCTGTACCTGTGTGTGTGTGTTTTATGATTTCATGGCACCATTTACTGATTTAAAGACATTAAATCAATAATGTCAGACGACTGATATATGTCTAATGGCTCATATTTTGGATTGTTCTGTTTAACCCACTCTTTAGGTGCCTTAACTCTACACCTGGATTTATGACCCAACCCAACCAGCTGGGTCAAGCCCATACCCCAACCCTGCTGACTCAAAACAACCCATGGCTGGGTCAGGCCATATTTGATCCATCCATAGGAATAGAAAATATTTTTAGCTAGTTAATAGTTAATAGTTAGTATTATTAGCTCACCAGTTTTTACACTGTGGGCTTACCACCACAGAACAACAGCAATACAATCAAACAATAAAAAGAAAAAAAAAAACTATTTAGGACATTGTTCTGCCTGCTGAGTAGGCCAGTTTGTGAAATCCGTTGTTAAACACTCAATTTCAGTATATCAGTATTCGGTATTCAGTATTCCATACAGCTGTGTATTAAAGTTTCACTTCAGTGTGTAAAAAATGTTGTGATCCTTTTGACTCTCAAGATAATAGTTAGATTTTAGATTTTCCAAGAGAGAGTTGGAAAGAGATTTAACAATTCTCAATATACTTCTGGCAGAGTATAAATGTAGGGTAAAAAATGGAAAATTAAGGTTTTGCATTTATGCAACTGTAATTATACAGATTATCATGGGACTGAATGAGCAGTTGACAAGTTGACAAGAAACACTTGTGCCGGTCATTCCAGAGGGAGCATGTGTGTTTCCACAACCTATATCCCCACAGCACTGAAACCCTAACCCTTCCTGGAATAGCAGCCACCTGAGCAAACACTGTTGATCAGTAAGCGTGAAGGGGTGTTGGAAATATGGGACCATAAGGCTGTGGGAAAAGGGATGACCCCAGTCTGGATTTCATTTAGTCGCATCAAGGCAAAACGTTAATCTAGGAATAGAATGACCTCTTATTAAGGTCTGGTACCTTCAGCATCTGAAGAAAAAGAAAGACCTCAGACTTTATTCGTTAAATATGGTTAAGTTTAAATCACAAAGTGCTAATTTCTCTCACACTCAAATGCATAATAAATAAATTTACATAGATTATATCCATCCCTTACACAGATTGATTGGTTGGCTTTAACTTATTTCACAGCTGCAATTACTTTTAAATATGTTTTCATCATGACTCTATCAGTGCTTAAACGTTCTGCAGAAAAAAACCTCAAAAGTTCCTCTAGATAAAAAGTTGGCTGCTGCCATCATTAAATATGTCACCATGTGCATCAGTTCAAAGTCAGAGTCAGAGTCAAGTTTATTGTCAATTCTACCACATGTGAGACACATACAGAGAATCGAAATTGCGTTACCCTCAAACCCTCGGTGCTACACAATAAATACATTTGAACATAAAGTGCAGGTTAAAAAGAGACGAGAAACAAGTTGTGACATGACAACAACAGTTTTTCGGTTTGTTTAAAGTGACATGGTGCAAAGCAAGCGGTCCAGTTCTGCCAAAATACAGATACTGAGATCAGAGTGAGTGGGGGGGGGGGCAAGGCGGGAAACGGTGGAAGAGAAGGGAGAGTGTTAAGTGTCCTGACAGCCTGGTGGACGAAGCTGTCCTTCAGTCGGCTGGTTCTGGCTCGGAGGGTCCGCAGCCTCCTCCCTGAAGGCAGCAGACTGAAGAGGCTGTGTGACGGGTGGGTGGGGTCTCTCACAATGCTGAGGGCTTTGCGAGTCAGACGGCTGCTGTAAATGTCCTGAAGTGAGGGGAGAGAGACACCAACGATCTTCTCAGCTGCTCTCACGACGCGTTGGAGAGACTTGCGGCAGGTTGCGGTGCAGGATCCGTACCACACGGTGATGCAGCTGGTCAGGATGCTCTCGATGGTGCCTCTGTAGAAGGTGTACCTGATGGGGGCCGGGGCTCTGGCTCTTCGCAGTTTGCGGAGGAAGTAGAGGCGCTGCTGTGCCTTCTTGGCGAGTGATGCGGTGTTAACAGTCCAGGAGAGGTCCTCTGAGATGTGGACACCCAGGAACTTGGTGCTGCTCACCCTCTCCACAGCAGCACCGTTGATGGTCAGAGGGGCATGCTGGGTGTGTTGTCTCCTGAAGTCAACAACAATCTCCTTGGTCTTCTCCACGTTCAGGGAGAGATTGTTGTCGCTGCACCACTCAGCCAGGCGGCTCACTTCGCTTCTGTAGTTTGACTCATCGTTGTTGTTGATGAGACCCACCACAGTCGTGTCGTCCGCAAACTTTACGAAGAGGTTGGAGCTGTGAATCGGTGTGCAGTCGTGGGTCAGCAGGGTGAAGAGGAGGGGGCTCAGCACACATCCCTGGGGGGCCCCTGTGCTCAGTGTGATGGTGCTGGATGTGTTGCTGCCGACCCGTACTGCCTGTGGTCTCCCAGTCAGGAAGTCCAACAGCCAGTTGCACAGCGAGGTGCTGATCCCCAGCTGGTCCAGTTTGTGAACGAGCTGCTGGGGGATGATGGTGTTGAATGCTGAACTGAAGTCGATGAAAAGCATTCTTACATAAGCGTTTCTGGTGTCCTTATGTGTGAGGGCTGTGTGGAGGGCAGTGGAGATGGCGTCGTCAGTGGACCGGTTGGAGCGATATGCGAACTGGTAGGGGTCCAGAGAGGGGGGGAGAGCAGCCTTGATGTGATGCATGACTAGCCGTTCAAAGCACTTCATGATGATGGGAGTCAGTGCGACTGGACGGTAGTCGTTGGAGCAGGAGGGGGATGACCGTTTTGGGACCGGACGGATGTTGGTGGCTTTGAAGCACGTGGGAACCACCGCCTGACTCAGTGACATGTTAAAGATGTCTGTGAAGACATCCGTGAGTTCTCCTGCACAGTCTCTCGGTACACGACCAGGTATGTTGTCAGGACCCGGAGCTTTGCGGGCGTTGATCCTGCTGAGGGATCTCCTCACAATGTCCGGTGACAGCGTCAGCACCTGGTCGCCGGGATGGGGTGGTGCTTTCTGTGCGGCGATGGTGTTGTGTGCCTCGAAGCGGGCGAAGAATGTGTTCAGCTCATTCAGCAGGGATGTGCTGCTCTCACAGGTCTGCGGTGGGGGCTTGTAGTCTGTAATGGTCTGAATCCCTCGCCACAGGCTCCGTGTGTCCCTGCTGTTGCTGAAACGGCGGGCTATCCTCCTGGAGTACCGTCTCTTAGCCTCCCTGATGCCATGGGACAGGTTGGTCGTAGCTGTCTTTAGACCCACTTTGTCTCCAGCTCTGAAGGCAGCGTTCCGAGCCCTCAGGAGTCTGTGGACTTCCTTTGTCATCCACGGCTTCTGGTTGGCTCTGACTTTGATGGTTCTGGAGTCTGTTACATCATCGATGCACTTGGCGATGTAGGCGGTAACAGACTCTGTGTACTCCTGGAGGTCTGTGGTGTTGTTGGTGGTGGCAGCATCTCTGAACATGCTCCAGTCTGTGGTGTTGAAGCAGTCTCGAAGTGCCTCTGTGGACCCCTCTGGCCACACCCGGACCTGCTTCCAGACTGGTCTGACAACTTTAACCAGTGGCCTGTATGCTGGCAGTAGCATGACAGTGATGTGGTCTGAGGCACCGAGGTGGGGGAGGGGGTGGGCTTTGTAGGCTGTCTTGTTGTTGGTGTAGACTTGGTCCAGAATGTTGTCTCCTCGCGTGGGGAACTTGATGTGGTGGTGAAGATTTGAAAAGATGGTCCTTGGGTCTGCGTGGTTGAAGTCCCCCGCCAGGATGAGGAAGGCCTCAGGGTGGGCTGTCTGCTGCTCGCTGATCCGCTGGTACAGCTCGGTCAGCGCCTCTCTCCTGGTGTTGGTGGAGGGGCTGGGGGGGATGTAAACAGCAGTGAGTAGTATGACCGAGTATTCGCGCGGTAGATAGAAAGGACGACATTTAATAATCATAAACTCCGCCAGGGGTGAGCAGTGTTTGCAGACCACCACAGCATCTCTACACCAAGCATCACGGAGGAAAACACAAAGGCCGCCGCCGCGGCCCTTACCTGCCTCGGTGTGTGCTCGGTCCGCCCGGTAGCAGGTCAGCTGGTCGAGCTGGATGGCGTGGTCCGGTATGCTGTCGTTGAGCCATGTTTCCGTGAACACAAAAACACAGCTCTCTCTCACGGTCCTCTCGGCGGAGCAGAGTAATCGGATGTGGTCCAGTTTGTTGTCCAGCGAACGAACGTTGGCCAACACGATGGAGGGAACCGTCGGTTTGTTCGGGTTCTCCGCCAGTCTCGTCCGGATACCGGCTCGCTTGCCCCTCTTCTGCTTCCTGTAGCGCCGCTTGTGGCGCTTCCATTGCGGCGGAGGTCGAGGCGCGGGGGTCGGCGGAAGTGGTGGTTCCCAGAGCAGACCGCGTTCCCGAAGTTGGCCGGTGAGTTCAGAGTTCAGCTCGACAGTGTAGCTGTTTCCAACGTCGAGCAGAAACCCCCGGCTGTACTTTGGTTTGGTATGCATATGACTTGTCAAAACACAACTTTGGTGACAAAAACACGAACGAAAAACACGAAACGTCGCACCGTCGGGAGAGAGAGAAGCCGCAGCGTGAGGCACGCGCCGCCATCCCGGAACCGGAAGTGTTAACTCCCCCCCTGTGGTCCTGCGACATTTACTCATCAGACGTCCTATGGTCACACGTTTCACAGATTTGTACACACAATAAAGCCTTATTTTCTATGAACAGTTAATCTCTGGTCTAAGTTGTGAAGTGAATATGGGACAAAAAAGCAAGAGAAAAAAAAACAGAACAGTACAATCCCATTTCTTTTTTTCTCATTTTCTTTCTCATCATTATTTTACAATATGAGGTGACCCCTCAGGTGCTCATTTATGCTCACTTTCACCCTTCTGCATGGTTCATTCAGTTTACTTCATCTCATTCAGAGGTCTGTTTAAGGAGCAGGAGAAACATGTCTTTCAGGTGCCTTATGATGTTTCTTGCTCACGGTTAGATTGTTTCTTGCCTCTCTTAAAATCCCACCTCCTCCCCATTTAGGTTTAATTTACATTCATCACGCCCAATATCAGTACATATGCCAATTAGTGGGTACTGATGAGCCCGGAGGCTAGATGCCAAAACTCAAATGCCTTAAAATTAATAAAGTATTGAAACCAGCAGGTTTGTTTGGCCTGTACTTGTGTACATTGTACTAAGTGCAGTACAATGAATGGGATGGTGCTCATTAGCAGTAACGTATTGCGTCACTTCCTGTTTGCTGTTTGCAGTTTGTAGTTGTTTGCACAGTGTCACATGCTCTGAGTCGTCGAATCTTTTAAATCTATCTTCTCTAGGCCGACCTAGAGTAGCTGCTGTTAGTCGTACCCCTGCAGCCCCTGAGCAACCAGACAGTCAGGGCAGCTGGGTGACAGTTTGAAGGAAGCATAGTCCTAAACAAAGGCACACAGTACACCACCACTCGCTTCATGTCTTTACCGTTTTTCCCCACTCAGCAACACACCTGCTGAGAAACCAACCTTGGTGATTGGCGACTCTATTTTGAGACATGTGAGGCCGACTCGAGCAACTATAGTTAGGTGCATTCCAGGGGCCAGAGTGGGCAACATAGAAGCAAATTTTAAGCTGCTGGCCAAGAGTAATTGTAAATTCAGTAAAGCTATCATACATGTCAGCACTAATGACACCCTTCTACGCAAGTCGGAAGTAACTAAAATTGATATTGTGTCAGTGTGGACCTTTGTAAAAACCAAGTTGAAGTCCATAGTTTTCTCCTAATCTGACCAGTGATGATAGACCATATTGCCAAAATTATTCGCTCACCCTTCCAAACAATTGGAATCAAGTGTTCCAATCACTTCCATGGCCACTGGTGTATAAAAATCAAGCACGTAGGCTTGCAGACTGTTTTTACAACTATTTCAGAGCCTGGTGTGGATGAACTTGACTGGTTCTACCTCTGCAGATGTTGATTTCCATGTCAGAAACACTGTACTCAGCTTTAAATGCAGTTTCTCCTTTGAGAAAGAGGGTCTCTAACCAAAGGAGCTTAATTCCCTGGTTTAATTAGAATATTTGTATGCTAAAACAAAAAGTGCAAACATGGATAGAAAGTGTGATTTTTGGAGGTCTGTAGATATTTATCATGCATGGAAAGATACTCTAACATTATATAAAAAAAGCCATTCGCAAAGCTGTAACACCTTATTATTAACCGTTGATAGTGGATAATAAAAATAACTCTTTTTCTGTTCAGCACTGTAGCCAGGCTGAAAAAGAGCCACAACTCTGAATTTCCATTGCTGATGATATGCAGCTGTATTTTTCTATGAGGCCAAATGAAACAAAACAATTAGCTAAACTTCAGGCATGTCTTAAGGACATCAAGAAATGGAATTTCCACAATTTTTGCTTCTAAATTCCAATAAAACAGAGGTTGTTGTTTGTGGTCCCAAACACTTTAGGAAGGGATTACATGGTGTTGTGATGGCCTCCAGTACAACTGTGTGAAACATTGTTGTCATTTAAACAGCATATTAATCAGGTTTCTAAGACTGCATTTTTCCATCTTCATAATATCACAAAGATTGGAAGCATCCTCTCCCAGAGTGATGCTGAAAAACTAATTCATGCATTTGTATCTTCTAGACTAGATTACTGTAATGTATTATTAGGACGATGTCCAAGTAAATATCTGAATGGCCTCCAGCTGATCTAAAATGCAGCAGCACGAGTGCTGACAGGAATCCACAAGAGAGAAAACGCACTGATAGTGCCATATGTTCCTAATAGACCCCTCCGTTCTCAGAGTGCAGGTTTACTCATAGTTCCTAGAGTATCAAAATGTAGATTTGGAGGACGGGCTTTCTATTATCAGGCACCATCACTATAGAACCAACTTCCAATTTGAGTTAAGGAGGCTGACACCACCTCCACCTTTAAAACCAAATTTAAAATGTTTCTCTTTAGTAAAGCATATAGTTAGTGTCAGCTTTATTGTGTTAGGGCCAGCAGTCATAGCTGCAGCTGCAGGACCACACTAGAGCAGCTGGTCTTCACCACAGCTTCATCCTAGATATGCTGCTGTAGACCTATGCTGCAGGGGGACACCAACATGAGCCACTGACTGGTGCCCCTCACCTCCTCTGTTTCTCTTTTCCTTCTTCAGCTCAGAGCCAGGGCAAGGATTTTTCAAGGTGGCCAGAAGGTGCTGTGGCTTCTCCGTACCAGTGACAGTAATTTGCTATTGGCAAGGGCCTTACCAGATTACCAAACATTTATATTTGGTCACCTATGAACAATATATGCCGGATAAGACAAAGACGCATCAGACCTTTCCCAAACCTGTGAACCAGTTGAAAGAGTTTCAGGCACTGTCACCACCAAGCCAGCAAGGACCCCAGCAGCAGTTTGTCATTTGAGCTGTTGTAAATGAGGGGGAGGAGAAGGAGCAGTCATTTCCAAGCAAAAAGTGTGGATTCCACATGGGTAGCTCCATCACATCTCCAGCTGGAGCGGAAGCAGAGGGAAATAAAGGCACTGCTGGATCCTGAACCTTTTTGAGAAACGGCTGGTTTTACCACACTTGTTCAGCACAAGGTTCATCTAAAAGGGGACGCAGTTTCTGGTTGCATATGCTAGAGGATCCCTGAACGGGGCTGAGGCTTGTAGAGGAGATTGATCTGATGTGGCAGCTGAATATTATTGAGCCATCAACCAGCGAGTACTGTAGCCCAGTTGTGTTGGTGCCAAATCAAGATGGGTCAAACCGGGGTAGATCATGTTTTACATCTGCAACAGGTTCTCAGCTGGATCAGACATGCTGGTCTTACAATCAATCCAGGCAAGTGTTCTTTAGCAAAGAGCCAGGTGGAATATCTGGGCCATGTTGTTGGTCAGGGGATACTAAAGCCACATGTCAGAAAGATGGATGCCATTCATTCATATCCTGTGCCAACCACTAAGAAAAAGGTGGCAGTTTGTGCACTACTTATTGGTTCTGGTAGGGAAGGGAAAAAAGGCATAAGGGGAGTGGTTGGTTTTAGTGGCGGAAGTGGTAGGAATAATTTGATGGGGATTTTGTGTAAATATTGTAATGTGAATGTATAGTGTATCGTGACCTCCCCACTAATGGTATGCCCCAATCATGTTCACAGGTATAAAGGATCACGCTGGGAAGCCAGTAAGGAAATGGTGGCTGTGGTTCTTGACTTATATTTTGCTAAAAAAAAAATTAATAAAGGAACAAGAAAAAGGAAACTCCAAAGCCATATTTTCTCTATTACACTTACAGCATAATAGGCCTCCATGGGTGTTTGACCAAGTGACACAGTTAAAAAACAAAAAAGCATAGTTTTCAATATTCTAATATCAGTTTCAGGCCTCATTGACATGTGGAAATAAATCAGATACATATCAGATATGTGCATTTGTGTTTGCCATTTAAGTGGACCCATGAGACTTTCCATATTAATATTTATTGACAATGGCAAAATGATGTAAGCACAGGTGGACAGGCTCTCCTCTTTTCTCCTCTGTTTTAAAACATGACAAGTGCTTTGCTAATGCTTCAGAAAGCAATGAATTGCTAACTATCATCTGTTGTGTTGTTCACACACATTTTTTTCATCATTTACCCTCCCCACCAGATTTCAAAAATTTAAATTAATTTGTGGTGTTTCCACTTAGACTAAATGTAAAATATCTAGCACACTTTTAGTATTTTTTGTGGCTCCTGTGGCCTTTATTTTAAGAGTTACTAGACAGGAAACTTGGGTGGAGAGAAGGGGGAGGGCATACAGTAAAGAGCAACAGGCTGGGATTTGAACCTGTGCTGCCTGTACTGGAGTGATGGCCTCTGTATATAGTGCACCTGCATCATTGATCAAGATATAAGAGAGAGGGGCCCAAAGTGTGTTGGATGTCATGTGAGGGTATGCAAACCAGGAAATGTTGGGATGCAGCAAAGTAACTGCTGAAACATGCGATGCCTTTTCTTAAAAAAAAAAAAAGATATCAACTGGATGACAGCATATGTTGCTTCAAAGTGAGCATGTACTGTTCAGCAGTAACAATGCCAACACAGATGTTGACTTTTCAAGTGTGCATTGATAATGAGCTGGATGGTCGCTCGCCACTTTAGTCAGGATGGTAGGTTGTCATGAATAAATAAACACACTTGTTTTTAGTGTGTTTAATGTTTACAACAAATTAACACAAATTAAATAATATATTTGTCTTACATTAACATGCAGACTGGAATAAATACTTAAATAAAAGCACAATTTGCCAAAAGACAATATGACCATCAAAATAATAACCATTTGCAATCATGCAATCAAAGTCAAACATTAGTATTCTATTCTGGCTTTGGTGACTACCAAGTGTGGGTGAGGAACCAGTGTCTGGACAGGACCTAGTGATGATGTGGCAAATGAAAAATAGAATTATCATGCCAACAATCTCAGATCTGCAGGCAGCTGCAGCTTTTGCAGTGTAACCCCAATGCACAGATACATTTCAGTATCTGTGACATCTCTTCGTTTGAATATTTTGCACGCATGAATATTTTTTGCTGCATTTTCATTTATGTTTGCACACAATGTTTTGATTGCAGCCTGGTCAAAGTACATCCTAAACAGTTTCGATGGAGATGGAGTGTCGACATAGTTAAAAGAGGTGGCTGCACACCTGACCTTTAGGGTGGGACATGTGGTCACTTGAGAATGTTTTTATCCTGGAGCTTGTTTGACACTTTTCCCTCCCTCTCCCTCTGCCTGCAAGGTAGGATGCCTCAGAAGAGCAGAAAACCTGTAGTTTTTTTTCCTTCTCATCATCATCAACACTGCACAGGGAGGAAATTGCACAATGTTAGAAGTGTTCAGTACAAAAATGTAATAATGATGCGTATTTGGCGTGGTCTTTCTTCATATATTTTCTTTCCCTTTTCTCCAACTCAAAAACAAACAATATTTCATGAATATATTCCTAAATGTCATGACAAGTTTCTTTCCCCTCATTGAAGTCGGCTCCATCTCCACTCTCTGCCAAATCCGGAGCGACTGGACAGAAAGCGTGGCTCCATCCATCGTTGTAATCTGGTCCAAAATTCACTGACCCAATACTGTTTTGTGCGCACCAACTTTGGCAGATCCATAGGTAAGTGTGTGTGGGACTGTAGAGACTCTGTAAAGGGTGTTTGGTGTTTGTTAGTTGTCTCTGTGGATTTTTTCGTGGAAATAATCTGATATAAAACGAGAGCGAGAACACAAATACAATCCAACTTCTTTCCTGTGGAAGTGATGTCAAGTCCTGTTTTCAAGGGAAGCGGGACGAGTAAAAACAGAAAACAATGGGATAGCTCACATTCACAACGTGATGATGTATATTTTAACGTAGGACATGCTGTGAATGCGTACCAGATCTATAAATAACCAGTGGTATGAATTAGTGCCTCATCTGGATGTTTTCCACATACTGCAGATTATTCTGTACTGCATTCAAACCGAAAAACTGTTGTTGTCATGTCACAACTTGTTTCTTGTCTCTTTTTAACTTGCACTTTGTGTTTAAAATGTATTTATTGTGTAGCACCGAGGGTTTGAGGGTAACGTAATTTCGATTCTCTGTATGTGTCTCACATGTGGTAGAATTGACAATAAACTTGACTCTGACTCTGACTCTGATACTGACTTTTTTGTGTACAAATAGCATTGTGTGCGGTTTCAAAATCAGTTCTTGACAAGAGAAACCTAGGTTCCACAACAAGATGGGGTTATTGCGCCACTTCATGTTACTGAACTTGAAAGACTGCAACGACCAGACTAATCAGTGCTGTATATAAATATAAATGTAAATAAAAAGCCTATTTACTGTCACCATCATAGCTGATTAAGAAAAATTTGAAAAGATGAGAAGTTTACAAAAAGCAATTTGTAAACATGGAGGAAACAAACCTTTTCCCAACTTACCTGAAGGATTCAATAAAGGAACCATAACCACTGCTCTGATATGACACTGTTGCATACAAAAAGGCTCCAGCTCCCAAGAGCTACATACATACATATATATATATATATATATATATATATATATATATATATATATATATGCATTTTAATCTTGCCACAGAGGGTTTTGTTGTTTGTTTTGTGTGTGTGTAGGTGTGTCCAAGTGTGTTCCCTTCACCAGCCCTCATGACATCATCTAATCATCTAATCAAGAAAGAAAGAAAGAAAGAAAGAGAAAGAAGGGAGGGATAAATATTCTGCCGAAGAGGGCTAAAATCACCAGGTGTGGATTTTGAAAGACTAGGAAAAGGTGGGACATGAAAGAGCAAGAATGAAAGACGAGACAGTGGAGGGTGCAGTCTGGTTTAGGTGTTGTAATGTGTGTTTAAGTTAGTCTATAATGTGTTGTTCTAAGAGTAAAAGTGGACACAGGACAATCAAGACACAGGACAAACAAGCAAAGAGAGACAGAGAAAAGTGGGAGAAGCATTCTATTTACAATTGTTTTAACTGTGAGGTCAATTATATTTCACCATCTGACAATAAAAGTCCATGGTACAGTAGTATTTGAGTGGAACAGGTCATCTTAAACGTTGAGATCCTTTGAAAGGATCTTGATTTACAGTTGTGTGCAAAATATGTCAGCTTAACTGCATGTGTAAGGCTGTAAAAAAGATGCTAAACTGCACATGGAGGTAAAGAATCATAAAGCTCCTCGACACATTTAGGACCCGAAATGCATTTTCTCAGTCTTTACAGGACTCTCTAAACAGACAAGCCAGCACTTAAAGGAAAGGAAATGTCACGCATTCAGTATCTAATTGAAAGCAGAGATATTGCTGTGGGCCTTCGTAAGGGAAATTCAACAACAGGTACGGAGAAATTTGGAAAGAAATCCCATCAGGGATGCAAAGAGAATGTGAACAAATCTCAGTTTCGTTAGATCAAACAAAGGTAGCCCCACACCCAAGAGGGAGTATCAAATCAATGCTAAAAAACTGTGAGAACAGTGAGAAGTCCAGGCCAAGACACATGAAAGGAATAATAAGAAATGAGAAAGAGGAAGAGGCAGGAAGGTGCAGTTGGGAAGCTACAGAGCTACGGTCTAATATATAAAACTATCCTGAGTGGATGGCAACAGCTAACAACAGTTTTAGCTCAGTAATATTTAGCCTATTAACACAAGTATAATGCTAATTTTAAGTAATTCTGACAAGTAGATTGAATGTATTTGACTTTCCCTCAAATTAAACTACAATGCAATAAAAAAAAAACAAAAAACTCAAGAGCAGGGAATATAATTGACAATGTAGAAAACAAAGAGAATCATAGGGTGAGGTCCAGTGCTGTCTCCTCTCTCTGCCTGGAAGCTTTAGTAAACTTGGCCTTTGATCGTTATTTGGTCTTATATCTAAGTCTTATATCTGCTATGGTGGGGTAGTTATTGGAGCATTACACAGCTTATTAGATTTTGCAGGAGGAAGCACTCAACTCTTCCTGAGAAATGACGATCAAATCATCCTGGAGGAAAAGCTGAATTGCCCCTCAACTGATGTGGTTATACTGCCGGGAGTACATAGCAAGCCTGGGACAAAGCACGCAGCCTCAGTATGGACAGGTCCCTTATGGGCAAGCTAATGTGGCTTCTTATCAACATTTGATCCAAATTGCGTCATGTTCTTTTAATGAGGTTGCACTTTAGCTCGGGTGGGGGGGGGTGTTTCCATGAGACTGCAATAAGTCAGACCCACTCCTACATATGAGTTTATGCAATGTTAGATATGTAAGTTGCACATGAATCTGTTTACGTTAACCAATCAAAAGTTGTCATCTATGTCACCCGCTTTGTAAACATTCTGGAGTCAATTGTTTGGACACCAGGAGTCCAATTTCTTTATGAATCCAAGTAGTTCTAAGTCACATCTACAGATGCTTGGACATTTTATGTTTGCTGTTTATGAGAAGCATTTAGTGATGTGACCCGTTGTTCACAAAAAGAGAATCCTAAAGACATCAGGTCAAGAGCAGCTTATCTCCATAAGGCTGGAAAGGGATACCAGTTAATCGCCAAAGTATATAGGCATACATCAAGCCACAGTTAGACAAATTCTGTATGGAGATGTGGCACCCTGCCAAAATGTCTCCAAAGGCACATCAGTGAATCTTTAGTGAGGTAAAGAACAACCCACAAGTAACAGCTAAAGGCTTGAAGGCATTACTGAAGCTGGCAAACATCTCTGTACACGAGTCTATAATATGTGAGCCAATGAACCGGAAGGAAAACATCATAACAAAGGTGAAGTATGATGGAGGAAGTATTATGATTGGGGTTACTTTGTTTCCAGCCATTGTTGGTGGCCCAGTCAGACCCTTATTCTTAATTCCATGGAGATACTGCTGAATAGGATACTGCTGAATTACCTCAGCACGAGTTGATCCCACCACACATCCTCCAAATTGTCTGAGCTGAAGGAATTCTGGAGAGAGGAATGGTCAAAAAATTCCAGGTGAACATTGTGCAGGTTTGATCCAGGGCGACTTGCTTGACTTGCTTTGCTGCCAAAAGGGGTTGGAGGCTATTAACTCTAAGGGTTCACTTACTTTTTCAGTCTGCAATGTAAATGATGAGAAGAAAAACATTTTATATTGTCTTTGTTCTTTACTGAACACACTTATCATTTGCAGCTGATGTAGATCAGCTTCAGCAGACTGCTTTTGTCTATAATTGTGACTTAGATTATGATCAGATTCTATTTTATGGCAAATTAATGCAGTAAAATAGTTAAATCCAAGGGGTTCACATACTTTGTCGTGTCTTTGCACATATAACAATATTCACATGCTTTCGGAAACAAAACTACATCCTGAGACGATTTGCATTGACCAGCCATCTGCTGAACCTATGATTTCCAGAAACCTCTTCTCTGCTCCTCTCTTTGGAAATCACCATCAATATTGAAGAATAATTACAGATTATTTTACCCTGCACTTCGTCCCGTACATGTAGTGATTGTGGCTGTATGAGTCATGAGAACAGAGCAAAACAATTTACAGTTGCCATCATCGCAAGCAATTTGGGTCTGATTGAAAATAAACACAGAAAGTAGCTGCCTGGAATGGCCATTATGGCTAATTACACAGAGACCTCTATCCCAGGCAACTAGTACACTGTTTATATACAGTATGTAGCCTGGGAGAGCTTTCCATTTGCTGTGTCTCCATGCTAAGGTGCTTGTAGGGAGAAAATCCCTGCAAGCTTCCAAACTGGGAGAATAAATTAGGGACATTTATTCAACACAGATGTGTCATTTATTTTCTTAGCTACCATTTTAATTTAAGCTTATGAGAAGTCTACAAATAGCACCAGATGCTCGTGTTTATTTCTGGCAAGATATACTTCACATTACATTTTAAACTTTTACTGCCTTATACAAGACTGGCTTTTTGGATTTGTGATTTCTCCAGCTAACTCTTATTGGGGGGTGTTAAACTCTGCAGGACATCAGTGCTGACAGTTGATTTATATACTCTGGTTACACAGCTGGAAACCATGCACACATCCTCTCTCAAAATCTGGCACCGACAAGTCCTTTAATCCAGTTGTGTATCTGTGTTTTATTTTCAAAAGCTTTTACCAACAAAGTTTGACATTATGCAGGTGGAAATTCACAGTTACCTAGGTCGTGATTATTTTAGGATAACACCGTCCAACATTTGTTTGACTAAATTCAGCAGTTAGTCACCAGAATTACATGAGCTGTGTTTATTCCATGAACTGCAATACGGACATTCTTCCATTGTATTCAGCATTGCATTTAGCTTTCTGTTTCATCTTCACACAGTGAAAGCCGGTGTCTCTTACCAGCATGAATTATGCAGATGACTATGCTGGGGGAATAGGGACCCTGGGTGGGTGCCTAGATGTTGATCCCTGGGTAACTTGCATGATGGCTGCTCCATGCAGCTACTTAAATGTCATTAAAAGACAAGCATTTGAAATGATTTATGTAAATTCAGAAAGCTGTACGAGGCTCTCTGAGATTTTCCCTAATATACAGCATTTTGTGCAAGTCCTTATTGCCAAGAACAGATCTGCAGAGAGATGCATGGACCCACAACAGCCACATTTCAGGGAAAACGTCAGGTAGAACGAATCACATGTATCTTGTAAGTGCCCTTAAATCCTCCAAATATGGTCAAAGAGTATATAGACGCCCTTTCAGATATGTATTTATTCACTCCCACTAAGCAGATCATCTAACCTCATTTAGCCCTTTTTAAAAGACACATGGTTGGACAATAATACCACACCAAGACTGGGCTAATCATACTTCTGGAGGATTTATGCCCGAGTCCTCCTGGCAACACTGCATTAAAGTTATGGACTTGACTGCTGAATAGAGTGTGAATAGTAAACACAAAACCATGAGATCAGATTTAGGATTCAATGTGCAACACAATGTTCTCAGAAGACCCCCATTTTGGCCTTTTAGCTCAGCTTCAAATGGTCCATCGTCATCTCCATCTTTTGCATTTGATACATTTGCATGTATGTGTGTGCGTGACAGTGAGTGTGCATGCAGGATTCCAGGTCATGTGCTTTGTACAAATTTGTGTACTAAAATACGTTGGTGCACTATCATCCTCCAGGCTATTCATTCCCCTTCACATAATCAGCTATGAAGCATAAAATGTAATAAGAAATGCCTTCAATGGCACAGAATCTCAACTTTAAACAACTTACATCTCCATACCCACAATGATGTTATAAGCAATGTATGTTTGTACTGTTATTAGTTTTTCTAGATAAGCAACTAATTATAGATCCTTATAACAGAGACACCAGTTTACCTGCCAAACACTGATTTCTAAAAATAAAGACTGTTCTGTAAAGCTAGCACACAAGGATGCCCACTTCAGACTTCCCACAGCCCCAGCTCCGAAACAGACGAGGCTGCGAAAAATGTAAATAAAAACAGAGCCGTTATTTGAAAATCTCAGTAGAACACAGATAACACATTAAGTAAGAAATTGTACAATTTCATACAAAAAAAAAAATGTTTTAAACTGGATTAAAACAACATTTCTAAAATAGACAAGAGACTTGACGAAAAGAGGTTAACCTGGAAAAATTGATTAATTAACGTGTCAGTTACATGTTTTTATGCCTCAGTGTCTCTCAGAAGTAAAAATAGGCAGAGGTCCACACATCTGTGACAGTTACAAACAACATTCTGAAACCATTTCAAATAATCTTCATCATATAGTTGCTTTAAAACGACTCTGGAAATGCTTTGAAATATCTACAGTACATAATATCGTCAAAAGAATGGGAGAAACTGGAGAAATTTCTGTGCTGGTGGGACGAGGTCAAAAATCAATAGGAGCTGGTCATGACCGGATAGTCATGATTCTGCCCGCTTGCAGTGCAGAGCTTTCACAAGTTGGAAATAATTGGGTTTTCTTTATTGTATTTTCTTTTTAAGGTGATTTGAGCAGCTCAGAACCAATATTTGATAAGAATGGGTAAACAATCATCTCCCAAAAAATCCAGCAACTGGTCTCCTCGCTTTCCAGAAGTACACGGACTGCTTTTATGAAAACGAGAGGTGATGCTACACAGTGGTAATCATCACCCCCTCTCAACAGTGTTGAGATGTGTTGCTGCCATCAAATAACTAATTGTATGTTTCCGTTTGTTCTACTATGATGAGGCACTAAATAAACTATATAAAATATAAAATATGGATTTGATCATTTTGTTCCGTTTTGGGTTTGGGTTTCCGGTGACGGCTGTTGTAGTCCTGGTTGAATATAATGCCTTACATGGTGAGATAAACTTTTTTTCCACACAGCACAGCAGGTGGTCATGATTTACACCTAAAACAACAGCTTCACCTGCAAGAGCGATTACTAACATGGCATCATCTTCCCCAAACTCTCCAGCCATGCCCTTGAAGGAAGACCCACAAAGCTGTTACTGACCTGCAAACTGACTACTGAAGAGTGGGTGCTTGACATACTCCATGTGGCCATCACAGCAACGAAGTGAGTGAATGTTTATAAATTAAACACTATCTGAGAAAATTGTTGCCTGATTACAAAAAGTATGATTGACTGTTGTGATCTGGATCTGATGTAGTGGCATGTCTGTTCACCAAACAAATTTCAGAAGTGCAAATTAACAATATGTATCCTGTAGAGAAGTACTCACGAGAATAGAGGACACTGCCAAAGTGAGTGAAACTACCCAAACAGGGAAACTTTTCATTTGACGAGTAACACAGGCGATCAGTAAACAGAGTATTTTCCATTACTTTCTCAGTGCCCTCATTTATTCAGATTTAAGTTATTTTCTTTGCTCAATATAGCCTCACATTACTGCTGCGTGCATGACATTAAACCTCTTAAATCTTGTATCTATATAATTATTATATTATATATATATATATATATATATATACTTTATACTATTATATATATATATATATTTATACTATTATATATATATATATACTTATACTTATATATATAAGTGAAAAAAAAAAAACAACCCACAACCATAAAAACTAAAATGGACACAACGTTTGGCATCCTTTTGAGAAATGTACTTTCTGCAACTGAAAAAAAAAATTTCAATGACAATGGAGCTGTCCAAGGTAATAGATATTATTATTATCATTATTATTAATATTAGGGAAAATATTCAAAATAAATGTCAGTGTCACAGAAGTGTTTCTATGATGAGGCACTAAATAAACCGTATCGTAGTATAAAACCTGGTAAAGTTGCTGTGGATTATAGAAGAAAACAAGTAGCAAAAACATCTATAGTGCCTCGGGCTCGCTTGAAGCAAGCTGGAGTGGTGATTTCATTCTGCACAATAATGCAGAGCTCTACGGGAGATGGCCAAGGGGGACAGCGCCGTTGAAAATAATGCAGAGACAATCAAGTTAAATGTTTGCAAAAACTTTAACAGATGAAGCACTTAAATTCTGCAGTAATACTCTCGGAACTTGGCAAAATCATAAGAGCGCTCATCTATTTTAAGTTAGGAAATTTGGTTTGGATATAAGTTCTCCAGCACATTAAAAAGCACAAAACAAAAGGAAAGCAAAGAATAGAAAGATGAGATCTTCTAAAGCAACCACAAATGAACCCCTTACTAAATCTCAATAAAAACCCCAAGGAGACAAATCTTTGCCTTTGAAAGGACTAATACGAAACAAAAACAAAAAAGACATTGAATGGATAACAGTGGAAGACTGGCAGAAACCATCAGCGGAGAGGTGCTTAAAGGTCTCTAACTGAAAAGCAACAGTTGGATACATTTTACACTTTCACCTTTTTTTATGTTGTGCAACAGTAAAATTCTTATTATGTTGTTGTTGTTTATTTCAATGGTCAAAGTAAAATACTGGCAAAACACTGATGATCTCGGCCTTCGTTCCATTCGCCTCTTCTGAAGTCATCGTGGAATTGGCCCATGTAGCAGCTACAAGTCATTTACTTGGAGATACCAAACCCAGTTACTTCATGTGGGTTCAAAATTCAAGTTTTATATTCATGCAAACTCCCAAAGCCATACACATGAAAGGTCAGAGAGGTTTTGTTTTTATTGTGAGTGATGTCAATGCTCTGCCACCCTGAGCCACTTTGAAAGCACTGCGATACTGAGCCTCTCTGTTTAAGTGACAGTTTGGTTCTGAAAGTGCCCCCGGGATTCCCAGGCTGAAAATGTGTCTGTGTCCAACCTGGAGCTTGCCAGGTCATTTCTGTCTGGAGGCACTTTAAACCCAGAGAAAGTAATGCTTTTTACTCCCTTTTTTTTTTTTTTTAATCACTGTTTTGGGTATCTTTTTTTCATATTAATCTTTTTTCACTTCTGCAAAAGTAATGCTTGAAATAAAATCTAAAAATTGATACGTTTTTTTTACACATCCGGTTCTTCAGATAAAACATGCAGAATAAAGGACTTCATTACAATTCCTCCAAATACCTCATTTCAACTCTTCTTGCTCTGTGTCTTTTCTCAAAGCCGGTAATGGTGCAACCTCTTCAATAAAAAGACATTCAAGCACAGCTACTTTATAATTATTGATCCAGAAGATGCACAGAGATGCATTAGAGCTCTTTGGCCTGAGAAGCCAGTTTTCTGCTCATTAGAGACATGACATAAGAAGTGCGCTCTTTCAGTGGCAGTCCATTAAAACAATTTGAACAAAGTGGAAAAAAATTATCTTCACCTCTAATACTTTCAAACCAGTTAAATGACTAATGGCTTCTGAGATGTGTTAAGTAAAATTCTTATTAATCTTAATTCCATACACATACAATAACGATATGAATGTAATATTGGTAAAATTATTGAATATGTTTAGTCAGCATGACGGCTCAGGGCGGGGTCTTTCTGTGCAGTTTAAATATACTGCCGGCATTGGAGCGTCCATCCTGTTTTCTGGAAGTCAGCGGACTCACCTGAATCCATGGACACACCTGGGTCTATGGACACACTACTCAGTGAAAAAAGGGTCACTCTGCCACAGATTTCCTATCACCTGCACTTTGGTGAGTTCTTTCTGTTCGGTTATATAATTAGTATTGTGCTGGTTTGAGATGCTAGCATATTCGCAGTGGTGTTGGATTTGGAGCATGGAACACATCTCATTGATCGGCTTTGCTCCATTTATTCATTACCATATTGTCAGTATGGACATCGTGCACACCACGTATGTACGATGCACACCGAAATTGGACCTCTGCTTTTAACCCAACTACATCAACTAGTTTTAGCAATTGGGAGTTAAGGGCCTTGCTCAGTGATTTACCATTGTGAGCAGCGCTGGAACTTGGGTCCTCAGCGCTTGAACCTGGGTCCTCCACGCCCAAGCCCACCACTGTAACCACTAGGCCACCAAGCAGGGGATCCCTCTGATGAGCAGCAGTTCTGCTGGACCTGATCCTTGCTCTCTATGACAACATCTGCCGTCCTTACGGTCTGCAAGGACTACAGCCCCACTCAGGCCAGGGGTACTAGCCGCCAGCTGAGGGGCCATCCATCCAGCTGTTCACCAAGCCGTGAAAACTCTGGTCTGCCACGGAAAAAAGCATCACTTCCATCATTTTGCTCACGTTGTGAGCCGGACCACCAATCCCGCCACAGCTGTTTATTAGCTACAGCTGCGGAAGTGTGTTTGTTTATTTTATAGTCGTCTGTTGTGTCTGTTATGTCTATTGTTGCATCCAAGTTGCTGGATCTCTTCAATCTGTTCTGTCACAACAGAAAACAAAGCTTTGAGCCTTTTCCCAGTTGAATGACCTAAGCGCAGATGTGAAGTCGGCTTCACATTGGTCCGTCTCTGCGTGTAAAACATCGTAGCGGCTTAGTTTTTAGTAGTAAGCAGTTATTCTAGTATTTTGGGTTTTATTCTCTTTTATTCTTCTTCTCATCCTGTCCCACTAACCCCCATACACACATACACTCTTATCTTGGCCCTGAAGCCTCTGATTTATTTTGTTCTCACTGGGTGTGGCGTGATTTCGTCCGCCATTGGGAATCACGCGAGACTCTGTTTACGTCACATTGTCTCTCACTCAAACACACACACACACACACACACACACACGCACACGCACACGCACACGCACACGCACACTTTTATTTCATGATGAGCCAGTTGTTTGCTTGTTAGTTTAGATATCAGAACTTTATTCCATAGGTTGTTTCACCATCTTTAATACTTGTGTAAATTAATTCTGATTCATTTGAATGTTTGTGGTCATTTAATACATATTTGTAACATCTGCTGGTTGAAAAGGCCTGAACTCAGACTCCTTCTTTCTCTGTTACTCTATAGCGCCACCCCTGGTGACAGGCTGGCACGCATAGAATAACAGTTATTTTTAGACTGATTGTGCTGTTTAGTTTTTAATTCCTGATATTCAGGTGGTGCCCTGTTTTGATTTCTTAATTTTGATCATTTATTCACGTTATTAATCATCTATTCACGGTCGTCAGACAATTATTATTAACCCTTTAATAACTAAACAAGCACTCCCTTTGTTGCACAACACCGCTATGTTGTTGAATGGTTCTCACAAGGAACTATGACAATCATTTCCCAACATAGTGGCAACATAGCCTTTAATCTACGTCATAAATGTGCTTGCCTTCCTCTACATTGTAGACAGTGTACAGTGTACCATGACCAAGGACACTTCTTTCAACCGTGCTAAAGACCAGGAATCATTCTGGAGCACTCACACCAGCCAAATGACGCAAACCTTAGTGTTCAATCATGCTTGGGTATTGTACAGATATGAAACTGTTATTTCTCGGAAACAGGAGATGATTGAACTAGCATATTTTGACACAAGACAGAATTGCTGTTTCAAACCCCATTTTGAGTCTTGAATCAATTTTGACCGAAACTGTGGTTCGAAGGTACTATATGGGCAACATAATTTGACAGAATATGAAATGCTAAAGGATTACAACTCTAATATTTCTTTTATCTATCTTAGCTTACAGACTAATACTTTTGTAATGTCCATCCATTTCTGGAAATGTACCTTTCCTGACTTTTCTATCCTTTTTCCTCAGGACAGGGGTTGCTTATTTAAATTTGTCCTATGTCACAGTAGTTGTGTCACAGTTCAATGACCTCAGTTATTGTGACAACCTATACTTGTTCTATTTATGTTGATTGTATGGCTACACTGGAACCCATGACAGGTAAATGAATGTGAAAAATAAACATTTATTTTTATTGTTTTCATGCATTTTCTTTCTTTTTTAACTGTTTCGTTTGCATTGATATTAGCTAATGGAGAATAAAACTACTTTCATTTGTAATCATCGATAGTCAGTGATTTCTAATTGACAATAAAATGTCTCAAAGTTAGCCCCTAAGTAAAGCCATACCAAAAGAAAGAAAAAAATTTACTATTTCATCAGAACATTGAATTCTAAAATTGTGTTTTCCCTCAAATGAGCAGCCAGCAATCAAAACAAAGCTGCAACAGGCAAAGTCAAATAAATAAATAAATATATAAAGCAATAACAGAGTGCATTCCCGCTGCTATCCACTATTATGTGCAATTAGTGATGTGACTTGTAAACTAAATTTTAAACATCCACCTCTTCTCATGTGGTTTTGAGAGGCAAGTTAACACAGATGTCAATTTCATGGATTGTGCTTGGGTTCCTACAAAGGCCCATAGGAAAGAGTCTTCCATTTCACGGATGATTTGTTTTAAAACTAACCCACTACCTGCATTTCCTTTCTTCAGAGTGGTATATCAATCAGTGCAAAGAAACATTTACATTTAGTTCAGTGTAGTGTCCAAACCGCAGAGGGTGCTTCAAGAGATATTAACAAGATATTGATAAGCTGTCAAAAGCAAAGAAGAGAAAAGTGCAACTGCCAGAAAGCAGTCTAAAAGGTCCTGGAAGCTATGTTATCTACTCTACCCATATTCCCATCTGAACTTCTTGGATGACCCCCCCCCCACCACCTCGCTTTTTCTTTCTAGAGCAAAATGTTATTGAAGTGAGTTAAAAATATGAGTCTGTTATATTTGATTTACCTGTCTGAATTGTGATTTTCTACTTCAAATGTTTAATGTTTTAAATGAGACTATCATTTTACTCAGATTTCTAAGGTGCTCTTTAGCAAACTTCATCCATGGTGTTCCACCATGAACACTTCCTCTTCAGTAACTTATCCATGTTCTATTTTTACCAGCTACAGTGATATCTTGAAGCTTGTTTGGGTTATATTTACATTATATTCTCTTTTCTTCTTCTTCTCATCCTGTCCAACTAACCCCCATCCCTGCTAATCAGGATTTCTAAATTAAACAGAAATAATGTGAACACAACTCATTTGAAACAATTGGACCTTTTACTGGGAGTACATTTTATGAAGATACATTTAACGATAGAATGACGAGTTGGTTCAGGCCGCGTTGGTGTCATGGCTCTCAAGTCTCATGTATTCAGAGTCTGACACGCATTTGAACCTATTCACACTCCCCAAGGCCACACCTGGCATTTTTTTCAAATTTTTTGTGTGACGTCCACCAAGTTACACCGTTATATTTGTAGTACGCGTAGCAGACACTCTGGGCATCGTAGAGCTCAACGGGAATTTTGTTGGGAAAGTTGTTCAAATTTAAAACAGTTTAACTGTACACGTGTGACACATCTGACAATTAAAAGGAAAAAAGAATTGTGTTGAAGGTACAACCTAATCATACAAATTCAATTACTTCTTTTTTCCCAGTTCATTCATACATTAATTTTTACTTTTGTTTATTTCAAAGATGTCGGGAAAGAAACCATGTCCCCAGATCCCACCACTTTTGATGTTGAGGAGTTTTGGGGGAGAATGTCATCTACCAAGAATAAGGTAGGAAGTATTTGGCACTACGTGACATACTTATAATTAATTGACATAAAAGTAAAACATTTTCAGTAATAAAGGCTCTTGACTACTTCTTCTCTTCAAAGGTGACTGGTCTGAGCCAATTTGGGAGGCTATTCAAGATTTCACATTAGTCTTAGTGCTCCCTCACTCAAATGTGAGTGCGGAGAGTATTTTTTCCTTGGTTGAATTAAACAAAACAAAGACACGAAACAGCTTGGCACTGGAGGGAACTCTCTCATCACTGATGACGGTGAAAAGGCTGGCTTAGAACCACAGTGCTTCAAATGGGAGCCACCAACCCCTGTGCTGACAGCCTCAAAATCTGCCAAAAACTTCACCTTCAAACAACACCGATCATAAACATATACACACTGAATTAAATAAATCACTTGTTTTATTTGAATTAATTCACCTGCCTTTTGGTGTTTTAATGGAATTCACTCAGGTTATTTTTCAATGTTAAATGAAAAATTGTGAATATCTCTGGTGCTGCCATTACCCGAAAATACCCCTCTCCTTGCAAACAACCATAAATCTCACTCTGACCTGAGATCAAAACTTGAGAGCCCTGTGGTATATTATGCCAATGTAAAGGTCTGACGGGGGGTTTCCTTTTAATCTCAATCACTACTGACACTGTGTATGTTAAAAAAGCAAACAGAAAATCAAGTAACAGCCTGTTTACTTCCTTCTTCTTTTTAATTTCCTTTTATGCTGTTGGCCATTTGTAAACAGAAAAACTGGGCATTAGTTTGTGGTCAGCTGTGTTATTTGTTCAGTCAATGGTTCTTGTGTGGTGCTACAGTGTAATGGAGACACATCGGCTGAAGGGGCTGAGGAGGAGGTCGGTCCCGTTAAAGGTTCCTGTCAGGCAGGTTCACCCTGAATCTCTGCTAATGAAAACACACCTATTGATGATTCTGTTATCCTTTTGTAGTCATTTTGGCTTGGCACACACATCTAGGAGAAGTAGCTGGAGGATAAAACTCTTTATTTAAAGTCAGTTTGTCCAACTGTGGAGTGATGGATGTCTAAAACCTTCTGTTGAGTTTATAGTTCTTTCTAGCTTTATGATGGTCAACTACTTTTGATCATATGGAGATCTATAATCAATATAAATCCATAAAGATCCATATAAAGAGATCTCCTTTTATTAAGAAGAAAACCAGTTAATTCCAAGGGGTTCACATACTTTGTCTCGCCACTGTATGTCACACTGTAGAGTGATCCTGCTTTAACACGTCATACAATGTTGGCAATAGGGAGGTTATGTATCCAAGTTTCAAAATTCTACCAGACAACTGAATATGTGTTACCAGTACATTCTGTATTCTGCATTGTAAGTTTACTATGAGGTTTTGCAAACAGCCCCACAAAGTAGCTAACAAGACACAGGTGGAGACAAATATAAGAGAGCAACAAAGGAAGTGATGCACAAGGATCATTTTCAAATTAAAACTGAAAACGGAACTTTAGAAGTAAAAGAGAACCAAGAAATCAAGACTAAAACTTAATTCAGAACTAGACAATACTGAAAAGAACTAAAACGTTTTAATAAAATCAGAATACCAAGCCTATTGTAATACCATGTCAAATCTTTAACAATTTTATTCAATTCAAAACACAGGCATTACATAATTTGCACACATTACACTGCATTTTACTTTTACAGTTTTTGATGCATTAACAATGTGGTAATTTCCCCATTTATGATCATGTACATCAATTTCACATAATACAAAACATATTTACTTAATAATCTCCAAAGGAAGATGTATGTATGTAACACTTATAAAGCCCTGAAATTTGATTAGTTTGATAAATTTTGAGTCTATATTGTGAGATGGTTCCAGTCAGCACTTTGGATGATTGTATCCGTTAGTGAGACTGTGTCGAGGCTACATACAGAAAAAAACAATAAAAATTTCCAGACAAAGTACTTTAACAAACAGCTTTCGTTGTTATATATAAGACATGCGTGACATGAAGTACTAAAAAAATGCAATAAAAAAGATTAAATTACTGATTAAACATATTGATAGACACACAATAAATTACTTCTTAAGTTTTGAAATCATCGATTTTTTTTTTTTTTATTCTTCTACATGTAGTGGTTCTCTCAGAGCAGATGACCATCAGTACAGTGGGTTGAAAAGAATCAAGAGTTTTATGTTTAAACGTAGGAATTGATATTCATCTCACATTTCTGCACTTAAGTCCTCCTCTCCCACTTGATTTACATTAGCATAATTTAAAATAGAGGGAGAGGAAACTCTCACAGGAGTAAGTTGTACTCAACTACATGATCACTGTGACTTAACGTGTACTTTTTTTCATCTCAGGCGTGAAGGGCACAAAGATCTGACAGTGTTATAATAGAAAATGTCTGTAATAAAGCCAGTTAGTGTGAAACTCCTCGTCCCGAATTAAAGACCCAAATATATAAAGCTTTTGTGTTCCCTGATGAGCTGCAACACACCGCCTTTTTGGTTCTCAGAGGTGCCCCCTTTTTCAATATCTTATTTACCAGGTCTTCATATATACAGTACATATTTTATGTATGCCTGGCACGTCCGCCGACACGAGACACTGGATTAAGGATTGTGACCGGCCCACGGGCTCCTTCTCTAACATCTACTCCAATATCTTGCAACTTTGCACCTTTAAGGCAGGAAAGGGACTTTGCCATCATAAATTAAAATAGTGGTTGAATCATATAACACAATCATATAAATCCTAGGCATCTGAAACAAAATAATGTCTGCCTGCATGATTTTCGTGGACAAGCTGCTAACAGGCTCACCAGCAACTTGCTACAAGCTAACATCATACTAGAATCAATAAATGATAAATTAAGCAATAAATTAAATATAACTGGTCCACAATTCCCATTTAAACCCTAAAAATAACATTGTTAATCTGACTAGTGAACAGTTATGAAACACATGGGCTGTCAAGGGGTGGGTTTAGCAATTTAATCAAAACATTAATTATAGACCCAATACCTATCTTACCTTCAAGGCAGGAAAGGGACAACAAAGGCAAGATGGGACCATTTCAGCAACGCGACGACCAAACTACAGTCTCCTGTGGGGTTTTTAATGGAGAAAACCTCCATTAATTCTCCTAAGGCTGCCACTAAGTGGTCAAAGTATATACCTGCCTTATATCCAAGCAGAAATTTTGGCTTCAGAGTTTAAATTTAGTTGTAGGTTAACAAAATGCCATGAAGCAAATACATCAGCGGGGACTGTAGTGACGCAGTCGCTACTGCCAATCAATCTAGTCAGGGTAATGCACTCATTTCCCTACAACATGGAGTCTATTTTTCTACAATGACAAAGAGGATTTACAATTGGAAAGCATATAAGACAGTAGCCAGGAGTCAAGATTCACCTACGTTTACCTAGTAGTGAGACAAAAACAAAAAACAAGAGCTATATGTCAAACTCTATAGGCCTCAGAATGTTGAATTTCTTGACCATATCAATACAGAAAACTGAACAAATAAGTCTTGTTCGAAAGGGTTGCCAGAAGAATGGCTCTTCCCTCTGAAAAAGAACAAAATCACAGTTTAGGTTTGCAAAGTTCCTTCTGAACAAACCAAAATGCTTCTCGAACAATGTCCTGCTGGCAGACCAAGTCAAGCTAGAGATGCGGGTCATGATGCAGATCGCCACAACTGACAAAAACCAAACACCACATACCAACGCAAACAATGATCTGATTATTGACCTTAATCTAAATACGACATTAATGCAATCAAAGATATAATGTGAGTTGTTTAAGACCATTTCTTCATATCCAGGGTTAACACGTTAAAATGCATAGTTTGATTAAAGTATGCGCTTAACCTCAAATGCAGCACGTACCTCTGTTAAGACATGTCCCTTACATGTCTGCGTTTTGCTTTGTCCCTCATGGGATTAAAGACAGCTAAAACAGAAGTTAGCAGACAGTCTAATTCCTTCTAAACTACAGTCCACTAGCTTTTATTTTGCCTTCCCTTGGGCATATCTTGGAAGACATCCAACACTCAGCATACCATCTGTCCTGGTGTTTCCTCTAGAATTTCATGTAGCATCACCAAAAGTAATATTCAAAGCATAATAATACCATTTATCATGGAAGTTTTAGAAGGCAAGGTTTGTACTCGGGACCAACACATATAAAATAATCTAATAAAAGTCCTAAGAGTAAATAATATGACTTAGCATATTTTAAAGATTAAATACATACCTTGCTGCAGCTGATTTAAAAAAGAGCAACATGTTAACAATGCATAAAAAAAAAGAAGTTTGTATCGTAAAAATTGAATATTTGTAAATTGTGCACATGAAATAGAGCAGCAAGTGTGTTATGTGTACTACTAAAGCTGTATAAATTTCATGGATATTCCATTAACTTCATCAAAGACTTTTACAATCCACTTGTTTCCAACTGTTGGATATGTTGCATCTTTTTTTCCATGACACCATAACTTTCTTTGTCTCTCATCTAGTATCTCCCCCATAACAAACCATCCCATTAAATAAATTACATATGACATAAAATTTAGTAACAAATGTGTTAAACAAAGATTCTTGAGCAATAATCCTTTCATACTGCGCCAACTGCTGATTAAAAAAAAAGTCACACTATTAATGAACATATGAGGGAAGCTTATAATAATTATTGCATCACATTAGATTACATACCTGAAATGAATTATAGGTATGTAAAAATGATGTACTCATTACTTCTATGCTTATGCTTCAGCATGAATCATTCAACATGGAAGTGTGCACAGAGACTTCAAGAACATGAAGGTAAACCAAGCATCTACTTTAAAGCAACTATCTTCCTACGAGCTGGTTAAATTTCCAAAATCTCCCCCCGTCTCATTACGATGTAGCTCCCCGTAGAATACTAATGTCTATCAGCAACCATAATCAGGATTTACATCCATCCATGGTACAATAATGCTGCAAATAGCACTATGTTAGCTCAGGCAGAGAGCACTAAAGTCATGTTTGTATTGGCTGATTGGTTACGACATTTTGCAATATGCTTTGCAATGATTAGCTTTTTCACAGCCGCAGACATAGTAAATTCCATATTGATTCTGATGCGCTGCTTGGATATTATGGGCAGACGCTTGCACCGTTACTCTAACAAACCCATTCCTGGCTGTTTGCTGTCTGAGCTCCCTGCACATTACCAGCCTCTCCCTTATGTGCAGTTTTGTGTTTGCTGATCTAACAGAAATTTTGCTTTCATGTTTATTTACCTCTGTCAGCAGAATCTTAGTCAGATACTTAAGTCAGGATTTGTTTTGCCAAAAATGACTTAAAATTATTTGGAATAAATAGACCACTGTTTTTGATTACAATGTTCATTTAGGTGTTAAAAAGCAAAACCGTGCTGCGTTCTTTGTATACTGATCCAATGCTTGATATGTACTTGATGAATGCCAAGAATCTTTGTTCTAAGGATTTCGAGATATGAAATTCCCTTTTTAAGTTATTATCTTCCATAGGGACATAAACCTGCTGACCTCCTGAGAAAGGAAATTTCGTGGAGCAAGGATAAGACCAAACCTTCAATGAACACAGTTCACTGTATCATAATTCAAGTAGCCAATTATTTTTTAACTCATCCCTGCTCTTTGTAGATCTATAAGATCTGCTGCCAATGTGTGCTAATCCATTCCTTTATCGATTATCATTTTCTATCCTTCTTTTTGTTTATCTTCTGAACATTTTGTGATATGCTGCACCATCTGGTCAGGAGTGGTATTATTGCATCTTGTGCCTTTAACGTTTAATTTACTCGCATGTTATAGATCTAAAGTCAACCACTATCAGATACACTTCAGCACTATTTGGTTGTTTTAAAGCAGCTTCACAGAATCACAGCTATTTAGGAAATGACAAACGACAAATCTACTGCAATTGCATGAGAATGATGCCGTTTTAAAATCTATAAAGATGATTCAAACATGCAAGTTGTCACATGGCAATACAGTAGGAAGCTGCTCAAAGTGTCATCTGTATATAGATGCTTTGGAAGTCGTGCCTGTAACCCTGGGATGGTGTAATTATAATTTTGTTGATTTAACAAGTAATCATTTGCAGATGGCTTAGTTCAGGGTGTGACGGGAGGCCAGATCTGTCAGAATAGAGTTTGGGCCCATGGCCAGTGAAATGCTAATACATGGACAAGTGAAATGTCAAATCCAATTTTAGTCCCATCTCATGAAGCTTGCACAACCACTCAGAAATGGATTGTGGAGCTGTCTGGTGAATATTGGACTTTCAATCAATACCGTACACCAAGGTATCAACACCTGCTTTCTATCCCTACATAATTCATGCCAGGAAATAGCAGTTTTTTCTCTCCTGGATTATTTATAAACACCCAATGTACATTTTTGAGTAGCTTTTACAAACTCATTGTTTGCATTGCAATTATTTTTTTAGAGGTCAATGCTGTTTTTGTGATGTTAAAAAAAAAAGTGAAAGGAAATGCTTTTGAAATATTAAGAAACCATGAATAAAATAAAAGTGGGAAGGATCTGGTTAACGGGTTACTGTTTTTGTTCAGATCATTTTTTTAGCTTTATTCTGAGCCTCACTTTCTTTGAGCTCCACATGCTTCAGTGGTGCAGCGGTACTGTTAACACGTTTATGTGTTTATGTTACCTAAAAGAGCTAAAGAGTTGTACATCTACTACAGGAACTGCTGCTAACTCAGTGCTAATTAGAAATAATGATTTGTAAGACCTGCATCATTCCGAAGTGTTTTTTTTTGTTTTTTTTTTTACAGTCAAGGATGAAGTAAAATAAGTCAGATGAAACATTCAGATTGACAACTGAAAAGAAACAAGTGGAATATTTGTATGTGTTAGTAGAGCGTAAAGCTAAATAATTATAATTTTGCTGTCACTCCTTTATTTAAATCAGCCACTTTGAATCCCCTTCTCTGTCTAGACCAGCACATTATGCTTTCTGACAAAAACCTGCTTAGCTCACTTAACCTTTGCTCCAAGGTCGGACCGGTTTCCAAAGAGTTTTTTTCTGGTGGGAAATTGGGTTACTAAAATAAGAGAAAAATAGGGGGGAATCATGCGGTTTAAGATGAGATGTGTCTTAATCAGCTGGGCTATACTGTATGATCATGTGAAAAACTTCTTCATTCTTTTCTAAAAATCAGATCATAGTGGATCCTAGACACACAGACAAAAACATCCTTGGAGGAACAACTTTTTTCGCTATATTGTTTTTTTATTAAAACAAAAACAAAGACCCCCCTATTATTCAATACCTTTAAGCTCCACTTTTAGCAGCAATAACCTCAGTTAGTAATTTCCTGTGTGACTTCATCAATCTCTTAGATAATTATGGAAGAATGTTGGCTCATTCTTCTTAACAAAACTTCTTCAGTTGATTGAGGTTTGTGGGCATCACTGATACACAGATCCCTTAAGATCCTGCCACAGCAGTTCCACTGGGTTGAGCTCTGAACGTTGACCAAGGTTGCTAAGTGTGCTTCAGAGTATCGTCCTGTTGCATGGTCAAAATGACAACTGAAGTTTAGCTGTTGAACAGATGGCCTCACATTTGTCTCCACAAGATTCTTGTGCATAGAGGAGTTCATGGTTAACTCCACGACTGCAAGGTGTCCTGCAGATGCAACTGCACTTTGATATTAACTGTCCATAGGACATTGTTCCTGCTGTTTTCTTGTAATTTATTGCCATGGATTGTATCACTTAACATGCATAAGCGAGACTTGTGGGTCCGGGAGTAAACTTTATTTATTTTTAAATACATATTTTTCGGAGCATTGCGCGACCTGTCCTTGGAGGGGATTTCCTGGACCTCCACTCCTGGGAAGATTGGCATCTCTTTTGAATGTATGATGTTAAACTTTACAAACAACTCTATACAAATTTATGTGCAGCAATAATTACCTACCTAAGACTATTAATAACGTCTTTCCTTCTTCTTATTGTGTTATCACATACCTAAAAAACCTCATGGAGGTCTACACACCTGCCGATGATCATTTTAATAATTTCTGATAATTATCGTGGCCTTATTGTAACTTAATATCTTAAATCCTATGAAAGCAGTGAGGAGATACTTGGTGTTGCCCAGTTTAATATTTTTTTTCCTTCAAGTAAATAATGGCGTTATGAAAAAAGTTGTGGAAGTTGTATTTGAATAATACTGTAACCCACTACCATCAAACAACTTTTACTATATATTTTAACACGATGCATAATACAAAAACAAAAAATAAAAAAAAAATGTGTAACAGGGCATACCAAGCTACTGTTTACACAGTTTGCTAAAAATCACACATAAAAGCCATACTAAAAAAGTTGCAGAAGTGACATAAAAAAAAGAACATTTGGCAACTCTGAGCAGTGATAATCAGCTGATATTCCCCACTGCAAAGTGAAGTGAAGAACAGTGAAGCAAAACAGAGTGGCACCTTGCACTGCAAACAACTGCATATGTAACTTCTTTTACTAAAGTAACTATCATGTTGTTTCATGTTACTAAGCTGTTGTTTAATGAACATCTTAAACTTTGAAGACGAATCACCAAATCCAAAAAAAAAGTCATAACAGCAAGAGAGGATGGCACAAGGATGAAGTTCAGGACAACATATGAGGTGCTCAGACAGAATCAATGGGCCGTGTAAAGTATCCCAGCACATTACAGCAAGAGGCTCCTTTCTTTCACACCTTCTCTGTAAGCAAGGACAGATAGGGCACAACCCTTGCCATTACAGTGTCACAGCCAGTCATGATCTCTCATGGGTGTTACAACAACAAAGAATGTACAGTCTCTGCACAGAAGAGTCAGGTATACCTTTTAATTAGGCACTTCATGAATTCTTTCATGTCATTTTTTTGTGACATGGCTGTGTCCACTCCTGCTTCAATGACTTTTTTGTTGGAGTTACCCGAGAGGAATACACAACAGGATTAAATAAACACTATGAAAAACCTAACTAACTCATTGAGTAAAAATTAAGTGACAAAATTTCCTTCAGCAATTTTGGTAAAACTAGTTGAAAAGTTGAAATGTGTGTGTAATAACAGCAACAGCGTGAGTGCTTTATGCAAGGACATTAGTGTTAATTATGTATGTGACACGTGTCTAGTGCAGCAAAAATCAGCAGTCCCTATATTCCTTATTAGCACCCATTCAAACTCTTAAGGGCCTTTAGACAGAACGTGGTGAGCACTTTATTCTAATCTGAAAGTCATTCATTTCTATGTGCTGCGTGGCGCAGGAACATCTTGGTGGTGTACTGAGCTTTAGAGTGCAGCACAAGCATGTGCCTGAATCCCGTAACTCCTCCATCCCAAAGCGGACCTGGGATGCTTCTAAATGTGCTGCAGCCCTTCTCGACAGACCACCCTCATTGACTTAGAAAGGTCACAATTCACAATGGCTGGAGAAGCACAGTTGGACCGCGGTGCTTCTGAACCTAGTAGGACTGTGTGTACAGTTGCTTACATGCCAAAAAGACTATGGAGGGGACCATGGTTTTGGTGATGTCTTATTTTCTGAAGCTTGTCACAAAAAAAAAAAAAAAAAGCTTTAATGAAAAAGGTATGCATGTGCTTTGAAGTTTCATTCGCTGTTTAATCAACTGCACACCTCTGAAGATGACTGTTAGGCAGCCTGGCAACTCAGTATATTACAGTCAATTTTGAACCCTTGAAAGTCATTGAAGGCATAACATGGGACCTTTAATAACTAGTACTGTTACTGGCAGAAGACACTCAAAGGCAAACCTTCATGCAAAGCTGTTCTGACAAACACCTGGATCCATGGAGAATTTTCATACCAAAAATGCGTTAAAAAAGAAAAAAAAAAAAAACTCCTCACATCTGCTGCATGCACTAGTTGGAGGGCAGAATGACAGTGTGAACAGGCCATCAGTCCATCCCATGCATGTGTCATCAGACACATGCACGAAAGTCCGCTGAGACCAGCACAGAGTGCTGGATGGCAAGGACACAAAAACAGGAATAGAAAAGTCTCTACGATTTTCACCTCCCTGCTAAATAATTTAAGGAATGTTTTTGCATGCTGTTTCAATTGGCAATATTGTTGCCTTTCCTTTGCCATTTTAGGTAAACACAAAATATCAGAGAAATTAATATCAACCATTCTGGTGCATACACCTCAAGCGCGATTTACCAAAATAAAAGATCTAAAGGAATCTGAAGAACAAGTCTGAAACACAGATGGGTTGCATAACAAACATATCAGTTACATGGGAAGGAAAGACAAGACTCAGCGACTTGTTGCACTGTAATTTGTGCCTGTGGTTTAACCTGCAGCTCAGATTAAGCTTGATCTCAATTGAATAACCCTTCAGAAAATGTCACAACCACTAGAAGTGTTTTTCCTGCCTCTTCACTTAAATCCAAAATAGGAACATTTTAATGCGAGTCAATCATGATGCAAATTTGTTATTTCAGTCACTCTGTGAGGTTCTTTGTGGGTACAGTTCAGATCAGTATTGTGTCTTTAGAGTTGGTTTTTTTTTTGTTTCTTTTACACAATAACACATGCAGCTCACTATACACATTTATTTCTTTAATATTTTCTCTCATTTAGGCCCGTACAAGGTGTTGCCTTTATGCTGAAGACGAACAGAAAATTATATTTTTATAGTATATTATGCATCTGCAGGATCACTGCACGGTGTTGAAGCACACATGCAGATACACTTTATTGTCAAAAGTATTCGCTCGTCCATCCAACTAATCAGAGTCAGGTGTTCCAATCACTTCCATGGCCACAGTTGTATAAAATCAAGCACCTAGGCATGCAGACTGTTTTTACAACTATTTGTAAAAGAATAGGTTGCTCTCAGGAGTTCAGTGAATTCCAACGTGGAACTGTGATAAGATGCCACCTGTGCAACAATGGGGTTGCACAGTCGTGAAATTTCCTTGCTTCTACATATTCCACATTCAACTGTCAGCTGTATTATAAGAATATGCAAGTGTTTGGGAATGATAACAACTCAGTTGCAGTTTCAATTAAATTCCAACATGACTGTGCACCAGTGCACAAAGCAGGTCCATAAAGACCTGGATGACAGAGTCCTGACCTTTGGGATGAATTAGAGCGGAGACTGAGAGCCAGGTCTTCTCGTCCAACATCAGTGTGTGACCTCACAAATGCGCTTCTGGAATAAAGGCAAAAAATACCCAACACACTCCTAAACCTTGTGGACAGCCTTCCCAGAAGAGTTGAAGCTGTTATAGCTGACTGACGTCATATTGAACCCTATGGATTAGGAATGAGATGTCACTTAAGTTCATATGCCAGTCAAGACAGGGGAGTGAATACCTTTGGCCATATAACGTGTATACAAACATAATAATGATTACATCAGTAATCATTCCTGACATGATTTAGCCTGTTCTCACCAAGGGAGTACATTTGGAGCAAATCCCATCCCCTCTAATTGTATCTGTTGCCCAAGTTCTTGGAGATGTCTTTTCACACCAAAACCTTTCTTTTTAAGTTACAGTATGTCATTAAATCCCTTCTGTATAGCTCAGGAAATTATATTCCCAAAATCAGCTTCTCTTTCATTGCTTGTGAGGTTCTTTTTTAAGAAGAAATTTCTGGGTTCTTCTTAAAGAACCAGGCATAAAACATGTTCTAAAAATGTGATAACACATATCAGAAAAATACGCCTTTGTTCAAAGATTGTGTGAAAACGTTTGGTAAAGAAGTTGTTTAAACTTTGGGATAATTTTGCCAATACAAATTACTGAGAAGGACATATGCCTCAACTATCATTGTCCTAAGTGTTTTCTGTTTCAGTCTTAAGGCGTGCGTCCTGTCCTTGCATCCATAGAAAAAGTTATTTTCTCTTTATATGTTCCCTTTAATTGTGATTGCAGGGTGACAGTGGAACACATGAGTAGAAAAAGTGAGGATTAATTAAAGTAGCTTGGACATTGATTATGATGTAAAATTGAGATTGCACTGTACTAACTTTGTCAGCCCACCCACCACGCAATAACTTGGTGGCTGAACAGCATTATGCCAAAAATCATGTTTTGGTGGATAAACTCAACGTCAGCTTATTTAAGTATAAAGTAACTGCTGACAGGGTGGCAACCCCATTGATGGGATAAAAGATTCAAAGGAGACCCTGTGGACCACCACAAAAGAGGCATGACCACTCTGCAGGTTCAAACACATGAAGCGCAACTAGCTTTAAACAGGTGCCTATTAGTGCATCTTTAGATAAATCCTTTTAGACAAAAAAAAAAAAAAAAGGGTAGAATATATTGAATAGTACAATTTAAAAGTACTGGTCAGAGGATTGTGTTTCCTCCTTTGGGCACTTTTGTTTTACTACGTCAGAATATCCTCCCCATAACCGTTCTGTTGCATACAAACATGATCAATCTTCTATTAACTCTGCAAGTAATAAGCAAAGTTGCCAAAAATGCTGATGTAAAGGTAAAGTTTACAGTGTTTTTATGCCCTTGTGTGAGGAATGTCTCTGTATCAAAGCAGAGCAAAGTCCACAGATTTCTGTAGTTTTCACAGGGGTGATAAGTCAGCAGTGACCACTCGCACTCCAAATTTATCAGCCTGGCCCTGCATGAAATCATAACTCAAGCTGCTTCTTCATTACCTGTGATCCTGTGTGCCTGAGCCAGCTTTGTTCTGCTGTGGAGGGTGTCCATTAATCCCACACAGCTTTAATCTCCACTATCTTAATGATGCCACAAGAAAGACGGAGACAGAGAAGTGAGTGGAGACAATAGTTTTTCTACTCTTAAAACATGTTGAAGCTCTGAAAATACTTAATCTTATTTCACTTGCTGCTTCCAATCAAACTCTTTTTAATGGAAGCTTGGGTTGCAACAGTGAAACAGCACGCGGTCAAATGGATTAACAGTAAAACTTTTACCTTTCAGTGGTTTGGTTTTTAAAGGTCTTTTTTTAAATTCCTTTTTTACTATCTATCGAGAACAACCTCAGATCCCACTAACAGCATTTCAGAAGAAGAGCACATTTAATCACTGCCTGTACAGTTGGATTTGTGAGATTACAAGTTTAGACAAACATTTGGAGATTTTGTGAGAATCATGCACTTTGTCCTTTCTACTATTACCTTTATAAAAAAAGATGGGTGGCATCAAATGAACTGTGCTTTTGAACCTGTAAAATGAACCTCACCTCATTCATGGTGCAAATCTTTTCTGAGCCTCCTATTTAGCCACAACCTCGATAGGTAAACGTGACCTGAGTCAGAGTCCTCTCATGGTGTTTCATTGTGAATGTAGCCATGATTCTCTGTTCTGTTCCATGTGGAAATTGATAGGGATCATTTGCGGTTGAACTCCAATATAGGAATGACTTGACTCTTTTACAGAACAAAGCAGACAATTTCCTCCAGGACACTTATGAAACATGCATCGTGGCTCATTTCAGACTAGGATGGAAGCTGGTACACAATGCCATCCAGCTTTCACACCTGGTGGGACTCAGATTTATTTTATCCTCAATAGTTTCGTGTTGGGTAAATTATAATAAGTACAGTACAGTTAAGTGTGCATACAGTGCAAACTGTACTACGCCCAGAAGTGGCTGCAAATTTTATTAAAATCTACAACAAGACTACTCCAGTTATTTTTATCTGCTTCCTGTGATTTTCTTTGACAGTTTTAACAGAAAATTTAAGTCAAGCCTACACTTAGTAGCTCCAGTAATGAGCAGGCTTCAAAACAAAAACTAAACAAAAAAAAACAACCCAAACCTGAAAGAAGAAAAGAACAAAAAAAAACCCCATAAACTAAACATGACAGGCAAAACAGTAACCATAGTGGGAAACAATCAGGAATAAAACAGTACAGAGCAGCAGGGAGCAAGGGAAAGACAAGACAAGATATACACACAGGACTTGACGAGACACAGGTGCAAACAATCAGAGGGGAACAAGGAAAGTGAGAACTAAAACGCAAGGACGCAGGCTTTCAAAATAAAACAAGAACAAATACCGTGACAGTTTTCATGCAAAAATATAGTTCTTTGTTGATTTTGTTTAAACAAAGCATATTTTACATAAATGTATTTCAGCTACAGCAATTTCAGAGATGTGCAGCTCTCATATATTGCTGTCATGTCATCGTTTCAGCTGCCATTCCAGCAGAAGAAAGTTTATCCACCCGTACTCTGTGCGTTCTCCCTAGTTGAATTTGACACATGTAAACCTAAAAGTAGGAAACTCCAAACTTGGTGTATGTTGTACAGAAAAATGATCCTTAGCACACATGTGGTAAACCCTGATTAAAACCCTCAGACCAACAGACACTCCAGACTGATAGAGAATTTAATTGTGCACTCCTGACCATATCCCAATGCTATCTTCAATAAAAGACATTTTCATTCCAGCTGATGTTCTTTTTGCTTCATGTATTAGCAGGAAGTGGTATGCTTGTGATAGAAAACCTATAACCTGCTGTGAATATAGAGTAGTAGTGATGTTTTTGGTTATGATAGAGTTATGATATTTTATCTTCACAATGACAATAGCAATTCACAAAAAGACAAATATCAGTAACACAACCTTTGTCTTTTCTGGCTAAGCTGTAAAAGTGATGACAAGTTAATGGGATGAGCCTAGCACCTTCCACATACCACTAAAACAAAATGCAAGGTAACGGCTGCCAAAGATTGTAGAAAACTGAGAACCAGTGCAATCTAATGTCAGTCCTCAAAGGACTTTTGAGCCCACAAGTGACACAGAGCATTAAATCAACTTTTCTCCTTCGTTGAAACATGTCCACATTTAACCATATGTCAAGATGATGCACAATAATGTGTTGAGTAGCTGCAAGCATGCAGGAAGTGGTACCACATCTGTGCCCTTTGCTAGAACACTTTTTCTGCTCATGAATACAGAGGAGATGCGTTGCTGCAATTATTTCTACGCAGTTGTTTGATGTGAGCTTTCTGTATCCAGGTTGATGCCAAGGTGATGACACCGAGAAGTCTCAGAGAAGAAGAGATGTTCAGGAGTTGTTGTTTTTTTTGTTTTTTTCCAGAATTCAGCTTGTGTCTCTTGGGGAAAAAAAAGTTATATTGTTAGGAAAGAAAAAGACAAATAATGAAAATTCAATCACAAACATTCCAAACTAATTCTACTTAAAGTAGCGTCAATGGACTTTTGTATTTTCAGCTCAGTGGGTTCCCCAATAAGTTTGAAGGCTAAATAATTTTCTCGATCCTGTCCCAGATTTACTCTTGTTTTATTACTTTCTCTTTCACTTACTTCACTTCTTCTTACTTCTTCTTTTGTCACTACTTTCTTGAGTCTCTTAATCTCCTCTGCAGCGTTGTCCATTGAACTTCTGGTTTCATTGTTATTGACGTCTGCTTACTGAACACAAACTGGCAGTTGGTTCCTGAGGAGTGGAGCGTGATAACTGAAGGTTTACTTCCCATTCTACTTTTGGAAACTCTAGAAACCACAAGTAAACTGTGTCTAGGTGCTCTATCTGGTGAATCCATTAAATTTAAGCTAAAAAAAAAAAAGCTTAAAAAGAGTCTACAAGTAGTCTACTACAAGTGACAGTCACATTTAAATCACAAAACAGGATTTTATGTATTTATATGTATATTTATTCCTGTGTCAGACAAACAACCAATGATCTGTCAGAATTTATGGATTTAAGTGTCCCATTTAGGTACATTTGAATTTCTCTCTTTACGGTAACAAACTCGACAAAGGGGAAATCGCTGCAGGTTTACGAACACATCAAGTGACTCAGATCAGAGGAAACAAATAAAAATACCCTAAAACATAAAGGCAATAAAGCTTTTGCATTGACTGTGATAATATGTAGAGCAGTTTACCCATCCAGAAACGTTCCACTTAGACATATTAAAATTATTCCTCAAAACCGAATCTTCTTGGCTTTTGACTGAAATAGAATATAACAACCAGACTGATTATTAGGTTGTGGCTGGTATATTTTTCCATTAAAATATTTATATATTTCTATATATTCGGTTTTACTCTCTAGTCTTATAATGTCTAGTTGTTTAATTTTAAACCATCTATATTTTCCAAAGCATTTGTTAAAGTCTCCATCAACCATCCTCTAACACAGTTTCACCATCACTGGTGACCCTTCATTTGAAAGTTTGCACTTAACTTCCAGATGCATTCTCTTAATTAAAACTAACTCCATATACACTGATTAAAGTATTGGATTTCTGGTTGAGAGTGATTTCAGGTTCTATATCTTAGTGGCGCGCTAGACATCTCTGTTTTGTAACCCTGGAATGCAAAGCCTCTCGTGTACTTTCTTTCACAGCATGTCTTCTGTGTTTGTCTTCCATTTTGCCACGCAATCAGCAGGCCTGATGTCCTACAAGGGTAAACACAAAGAAGGTCACAGAGGTATTGACGGGGCCCTGGTAAGAACTGTGACATTTGAGCCCCACAGCGTGTGTTTTATTAAGTGTTCAATACTTCCAGGCATGACAATGGAAGTGCATGTGGATGAATGTTACAAATCCCAGATAGTGGGTCGGCTAATTTGCCAGAGGAGATCATCCTGTGACAGGACATGCGTTGTCGACATTAGGATTACTGGGCGGAGATGAGCTTTTGGTAGCTGAGGCTGCTGTTAACAGATTGCTGCCTTAAAGAAGCAGCATGGTAGTCACAAAGCCAGTCCCTCGGCCAAACTTCTATGCCAAGACATGACCTTTGGAGACCAACTTTGACAAATGCTTTGTGAGTGTATGATGACACAAAGGTTCTGGTTATTATTATCCCTTTTAACTCACAGTTTCTTCTCTGAAGCTTGGCAGTTCTGTAAATATGTCAATAATTTTTTTGCTGATCAGTGTAGTAATACTAATTACTGAGGTTACAGTTTTACTTTTTGTTTTATAATATTGTACTATTTTAGAGATGTGATGTTATATAATCAAATTTTATTCAGTTTTGTGCATTTTATGCATTCCTATCAAATAAGTTTGTGCACCAGAACTTATCAAAATTTGTGACAGTGGGAACTGTCACGAGAAAGACCGTACGGCCTCTTTCAGTTCTATCGTTTTGCAAATGAAGGCATCATAAATCATCTGGTCCTTAGCAGGTTTTAATATTAAAAGAATACAGCCTCTGAGGACAAAGCATGATGTATTTTCCTGTGCCATTATTTACTTAACAAAAGCTAAGCCTAAAAGCAGGATTTCTATGTAACAAACTGAGTACCATTAATGCTTCCGCAGCAATTAAAGAGATAGCAATGAGGTTTTTCATGTTAAGGGATGCATATGTTACTATAGAGGCTATAGAGGCATATTCCATTTTCATAAACACACACACACACACACACACTATATATATATATATATATATATATATATATATATATATATATATATGTATATATATATGTGTGTATATATGTGTGTATGTATATAAGCATATAAACAAACGCACACACAGGCCACTTTCTTTATTAGGAACTCATTCATTCAGTGGCACCCATCTGCAGTTTGAAATACATCACCCACAGCAAGATGTGATTTTACAAATGGGCGCTGAAAGTGTAGCCTTTATACTGGCGCAATACACATTCAATCTGTCTGCTATTCCATCTATTTCTATCACAACCAGTGGTTCACTTTGGGGGAAACACAAGCAACACACATCTTCTCCATTCCTATGTCTGTAAATCTGTGACCAAACTCACGGTCTGCTTAAGAAGATATGATCGCACGTGTACCAGGATTAGTTAGACCTGGATTGATATAGCCATGCTTTGTCATCCTGGCTTGGCGCTCGTGCACCGGAGTGAGCCAGGATGAACTCAGTAGGATATGTTAAGTTCTGCGTTCTCTGACATCCTGGTACAGACCAGGTAATTTTTATGAAAACATTCAGAGTGGCTGTTCCTTGTCTCGTGACTATGGTTAAAGTACAACTGGTTTTGGTTTCTAATCCCATCCCAAAGAGTTTTAAAACCAGACAGCTAAACCAATGAAACCAATTGTAAACATCACATAAAAAAGGAACAGAAGGTAGAAAAACATCCATGTCCCAAACTGACTTCAAACACATTCCATGATTCTCACTCATTAGTGATTTATTTATCGCCTCCCTTTTTTTCCTTTATTTATAAGTCAACACTTTAGAGTGATGTAAGAATGTTCACCTTTGGCAGGCGAAGCCCCTTTTAGTCTGGTCAAAACAACCCATTAACAACCATGAACATCTGACTTTTGAGTGCAGTGGGGAAGCTTAATCGATATTCAGTCCCTCAAATAATCCTGCAGAAGTCATGGCTTTTTATCAGGTCCATATCCAATCTGTATTGATGGGAACACAACACCTGGGTGCACACGCCAATTTTCAAGAGCACAACACTGGTGCTATACTCTGGGCTGCAAGAGTGGGCATAGCTTTGTTTTTCTTTGCAGAAAAAACTATTTTACCAACCAAAACATCTCAGGGAGGAACTCCTAGACTTTACACTGGAGAGGTAGGGTGAAGCTAAGGTTATGCATAGTGCAGAGTTAAGATTTGTGTCCTAATATACAGTATGTGAAAAGCATATTAGAAGACATGCTTGGGAGACAGCAAGCAAGAAAAAGAAAAAAGGAACAAAAACTCCATGCTTTTCAGCTGCAGCAAGTAACTGGCAAATACAGCTGAAGCTGAAAAAGCTGAAGAAAAAAAAAAAGTTAAAAGGAGTTGCAAAAGGGGATATTTGATACCAGAAACCAGAGATATGAGCACTTCATACAAACACAGTTTATTGTAATTTGAGTTTCTTGCTAGTTAAGTTCATAAACATTAACTTTGGCTGGACATCCTGATGATTTTATGGTTAAAACCTGGCCTGCAGACGTTTTAAACCTGAATGTATCCTAAAAAGGTAAGAGCAAGTTTTTCTAAGACCAAAAGAAAAAGACAATAGACTTCACTTACAGAAAAAGGATTGAGTTGCTGGTGAGCTTGTGTTTGTATGTGTCATGAAATGGATAAGTACTGGTTGTCGATTCAACTATTTTGCGTTTATGATGAGTTTTCTCAGAGATCCTAGACAATCAGTAGATATACCTGCTGAGTTATTTTTGTGTATTAATGATCTAGATTCAGGTATGTTGCTGCCTGACCTGCATGAACATGGTTTAAATTCCAGGCTTCTAATATATATATATATATATATATATATATATATATATATATATATATATTCTCTTTTTTTCTTTAACTAGTTTAAACTTACCAAGGAAAACTCCAGCAATGTTCCGATTCAGTTAGGTTTTTTTTTTTTTTTTTTAAATAATACACCCCCTATGTCTCGCTTTATGATTAATCATGTGCTATTGTGGTATACGTTCATATTACAAGCTTAGAATATGCTAAATTGATTATCTGTGGGGGTCCGAGGAGAAGGATATTATAGTTCTTGCTTTGAACTGTGAAAGCAAATGCATTAAATCACAGCAGAGCCCAGTGTGCTCAAACGGCAACATAATGTGAATGTCTATAACCCAGTGGGGATCAGAAGGGATTTAGAAGTTCACAAATGAAAAAAATTATTTGTGAATAACAGGTAGAAACAGGTATTAGAGCCCCTGTATAAGCAGTAGTTAAAATGTTTGCTGTTTTTACATTTAGGATCCTGTAATAATACTGGCTCAAACGGTCTCTAGCATAAAGATCAAGCTCAGAGCAGCATATTTGTGAGCCAGCATGTGGATTCAGACCACAAGCTGGCATTACCAGACTCAGCAAGACATTTTGTCTCAGCACAAGGGGAGCCTACACACTTTTAGTTGGTGCTAATGCTCGGACTGGTTGGCAAAGAGAATATTCATGTAAAAAGAAAAACACTTTTCTGTCATAGACCAGCTGCAGAATCAGCTCCAGCATCTTGTTTAACATGCAATAAAAACTTGATTTGCAACATTTGCTTTTAATTTTTTTTGATAAATGACATGCCTAAAAACACTGGTAAAGTGACTGTACACCCATTCCACCATTTGTTTGAACCCACTTCATCCCCATATCTGGAGAAACGTTAAGTGCATGAAACATGCAAGCTCCATGGCAGCGTGGGTTACTCCAGTATGCCTCGTCTTCAACCTTTATTGTATGATTGTCTTTATACATTATTATGCGAGTTATCCTCTCACATACCTAAGGCAAGATGTGAGACAGTTGCTTTTCATTTAATCACTTTTTAGTAGGAATGAAGCACTGTTTCAATGAGGCACATAAGTATCAGCACAGTCAGGACAGTCTTACATGAAAAAGGACATGCGCCGTACCACCTTTGTTACTCTTATCTGTTTCCTCTGCCTCTCCATCTTTTTCCATTGACTCTAAAGGAGAATCCTCATTCAGCTCAGCTGGCGTGGGGAGATAATGCGTTATCATTGCTCAGATCCTCAGCCTCAGTCTGCTGGATTATCTGGTACAAGCATTGTGTTGCTTTGTAACATAAATCCAATTGATAGTTATCTACTGGGTTTGGGGCATAGTAATACATGTGCATATTAATATTGTGTCTAACAGATTATATATATATATATATATATATATATATATATATATATATATATATATATATATGTAAGATGTAAGATTTTTCTACTGCATTTTTGCAGATTTAGTATCATAGTCAGACAAAAATAATGAGCAGTAACAAATCTAATAGCATCTTATATAACCCATAACTATCAAATATAGTTTGACCTTTTAAGGCTGCTTTCCTCTTACCAAATACAATTTGTGGAACATTACTGTGAGCAGATCATTACGGATCCTTAGAGCAGAATGTCATCATCTGTAAAGTCACAAAAATGCATTAAAAACCTTACCTGTGGCATCATCTGTGAGGTCAGTCCAACTTAGACATCGGTGCCTTGTAACAAGGTTGGTTTGCCAAATCCTAATGCCAAAGCTCAGATGAAGATTCACTTATATGAGTTCACTGTCTTAGAGCATCCTCACATTTGACAAAACCCTTCCTTAGATAACTCTGAAGTTGTCAAATAAGGTGCGTGTAAACCGGTGTTCCCAGGTACCCAAAACCTAATTATCATACATAGAGCCCAAAACTATTGTAATTTACATAAAATTATTGTACACCACAACCTCACTAAATGAGAAACAAGTTTGCTGATGGCGTGACGCTAAGGAGGCGTGTCTCTGTGAGAGAAAAAAAGTGAGGATGAAATAATTAAAACAATCTTTAAAACTGATCAATCACGAACAAATTAATCTGCTGAATCTGATTACAAATCTGACTAATAGTAAATAAAAATCGTGAAGAAATACTTGCTTTTTGAGGGGGATTGTAAATTATTGTACTCCAACTATCTGGCAACACTGCTGAAAACCTCAAAGAAAATAGATTTTCAAAGAATATGTACAAACAGACACATGAGGAAAAATTTGAACTCATGCTTTTATTTTATGCCCAATCAGATTGGAATCATTACCCATAAATCTAACCCTGAGAGATCTGCTATAAAAATTTACAGTTCAACTATGTTAGTTAGTAGGCAACTTGTCCATTGAAGCAGATTCAGCAGCTATTAAAAAAAAGATCTTCAAAACAGCAACATACAATACACACGAACTGAAACAAAATATTTCTATCACATTTTTGGTTGCTGTCTCATCCTTAGATACATAAATAGCAAGTTGTACAACATGTCCAATATATTTGGAAATCTTTCTTCAGATTTGAATTCGTATCAGTGTCTATGCTGTGATTATTTCTCTTAGGATTCTTTGTCTGTTCCTGAGCCTGGTGGGTGTATGGATAGTGGTGACCTGATTACAGATCACCTTCACCTGTGGCTTATCTTGGAGTTCATCTATTGAAACTCCAGTCTTTTCTTCTCCCGCCGTTAGCGTGTTTGTCTACCTCAGTGGTAAATGTTGAGTGAAGAGTTGGTGTAATGCTATGGTTTCTTGTGTAAAGATGGTTCAGACTTGTGTTATTTTCCCTTCCAGAAAAAAAAAAGATTCAAAAGATTTGTGATTATGTAAAAGCCCCGTTCAGAAGAAAGGCTATGGTCTGCACTGCTACTACCTTAGCCTCCTCCAAGAACTGAGGGATCTTCAACGATGGAACTCAAGAATCTTCCTCCACAGTTTGTTTCTGAAAATGTTGTACTAAGTCTTATTTAGAAAACACAGTGTCTTGTCTTTTCTCCACTCTGAAACCCAGACAAAGTTCTAAATATGATCAGAGCTTTGCTTCCTCTCTTATCTTTTGTCACTGCAGCACTAAAAACACTTATTGTAATTAAAAACCACTTACGCATTTTACAACCGTCTTTAGTCCTTCATAGATCTGGCCTACATCAGCAGCTGTGTTTCTTTGCATGTTCATTCAACATTGACAAGTTTTTAAACCAATTATATTGCATAAAACTTTCCCTGGTTTGCTTAACTTCAAACATCTACTAGTTTATTTGACATGCAAATGTTAAAGGTCCCATTGATGTTTATATTTTTAAATAAACAATGTGATCAACCAATAGTTGGTTGTTTTTTTTTCTTAGGACATGTACACATTTCATTGACTGTAAATGGAGTTCATAGCCATGTCTAAAGGTGCACAGCTTTGTTTTTAGTGATCACCACAGCAGATCACCTGTTTCCATTTTACCCTGTCTTCTGCATCTTCCTCTGTCATACCACACAACTAAACGTCATCTTTTACCACATCCAGAGAACTCCTTTTATCTTCCCCTTTTTCTCCTGCCTAGGAACTCCATCTCCGGCATCCTTCCACCAATGTATTCACTAGCCCTTCTCTTTACGCATCAAGACCATCTCAGTCTAACTTCTCTTACTTTTATCTCCAAGCTGTTTCTCTTATGTGCTTGTTTTTTTTTTGTTTGTTTTTTAAATCCTATCCAGCCTCCATTCCCAAAGAAAATCTTAACATATTCAGCTCTGCCACCTCCAGCTCTACTTCCTGTCAGTGGTCAGTGCCACTGTCTCTGAGCTATATAGAGCACAGCTGCCTTGTAACTGTCTTGTAAGCCTTTCCCTTTGCACTCACAGATACTCCTCTATCATAGATGACACCAGACACTTTTCCCACCCACTCCATTCTTCCTACATGCTCTTTCTCATTTGTTTTTCCACACTCCTCATTTCTTTGCACACTTGAGCCCAATTATTTAAACTCCTGCACCTTCTATACCTCTACTTCCTTTTAATTTACAATCACATATTGTGTTTTGCTGTGACTGGCATTATTTTTCTTTCCTCTAGTGCATATCTGCACCTCTTCCACCTGCTCCATACTCTCACAACAGATACGTGTCACCACAAACATCATACTTCTTAGAGACTCATCTCTGACCTCAAGTGTCAACCTATCCATCGCCCTGACAAGCAAGAACTCAAGGCTGTTTTTGAAGTAGTCCTACCTTCAGGTGTAACACATCTGTTACTCCTACTACACATCTCACTGGTGTCATACTTCCTTCATGCCCTGTCCCAATCCTGCCACTCCTTAACCACATTGATAATCTTTAGGATGTGCTTGAAAAAATGTATTCTACCTTTTAGTTTATGCTTAATGATGTATGCATAAACATGTCTATATAAGGACACAATGAATAAAGGTAGTAATCTAAGCTGAATCCTCCATCAAGATATTAGCGTGGGTTTTTTTTTTTTTTTTTTTTTTTTTTTTTGGCCAGACAGAGTGAGCTGAGTTTACGCGCAATGGTGAGTAAATACTGCTTACAGAGACACGTGGCAGCTCAAAGAATTTACTTTTTTTTTTTACAGGAAATTATGTCTTTAGTTAGCACGATTTGTAGATTTAAGGCTTAGTGGAGATTATTCTTTGTTTAACTGAGTACTGTGGCAGAAAATTTCATGAAGTGGCTGGTCACTGAAATTGCCTATCGTGAATTTCTTCATCAGAGGGCATTTACATATTACTGCATGTTTTAAAATCCAACATTGTTGCTCTGCAGTGAGGGCATCTAAAAAAATGAAACTTGATAGCAAAAAAAGAAAAGTGATGGATAGAAATGGATGGCAATGGAGAGAGAAAAGGAGTGAGACGGTGTGTTTTCCATCAGAGTCAACCTTGCAAGGCAATTTGGGCCCCCATTTCAGAAGCCTAATGGGAGATGGACAGTGACGGACAGCGCGTGTGGGTTACTTATTAATCTGGGAGAGGCAATTGGAGAACCTCTATCGACCTGCAGTAAATTAAATAAGGCCTATCCTGAAATGGCATTATTCTCCCTCAACTCTCCCTCTGCTCCTGTCTCCTCTCTTGACCCACTGCAAGGGATTAGAGCAAATAAAATGAGAAAATGTAGACACTGTGAAATGATGATGGATATATACCACACATACAGTAAAAGCAATACAGTATATTGGCTAATAAGTGATTAATCATCCATGCATGTGAAATGTGGATGGGTTTATAAAGATAATTAAACATCCTTATGGCTACTACAAGGGGGATGTGGGTTTACTGTGTTGTACCTACAGGTTAAGTGAGGTTGCATTAACTTGGAACCCTTAATTCTACTAAATATATACTGTCTGTCAATTAACCTTCATAATCTTTGTATTTAAAGAAAATTGTACTGCTAGGAGTTATTACGCCTAATATATATTAAAAAAAAAACATGGATATCAAAGATTTTTTTATGATTGTGACATAGAGTCACAAGTGGTAGTTCGGTATAAAGTGTTCTTTAAAACTCTTTTTTGGATAACAGATTTTCTTCCTCTCCTCTTATCTGAATATCATTCTTTTATTTCAGTCATTTCTAATAAATGCCTCAGACATTTCATGTCACACCTGTGAAGAGGCCAGAGAAAACAATCAGCAGAAGTCACCTTATGTCCAATAATAATAGGTCCAAATATTTCTTATCATAATCTTATCAAGGTACGTGGTAGAGAGTTGAAGGAAAGTTGAAGAAAATTATCAATTTGTATTGAATTTCAACAAAATAAATACATAATGGAAAGTATATATATATATATATATATATATATATTAATTGAAGGTTAGAATTTAGGTGATGCAACAAGACACAGACACTAAACCCTGAGCTTTGGTTTTTGGTAAGACATTGATATTTTGTAGAGTCCGGTCAAACCCCAAGCGATGCCGAATGAAAAGGAAATGAGTGTCTTTGACACCAGACACTAACAAATGTGTCTGAGATGAAGTGTTACCCTAAAAAATATATGGTCAAAATTTCTCTTATGCGCACATCTGATTTAATCTGAAGTCTGTGCCACTAAAGCATGTTCGACCAACTTTTAATTGCAAGGGTTCACTTACTTTTACCTCCAGCTATGTATATCCACTATGAAAGTTTAATGGGTGTTTTTTAATATAGAAACAATAATTTATAATTGTTTACCATAAATTTGATTGTGTTCAAATCACAATGTGGTTAAGCTGCTAAAACGCACGTTATTGCAACAAACCAGTTAATACCAAAGGGCTGATATACGTGTAACTGTATCCCTACAGTAGAGTTAGTTTTTAAAGTCCAAGCTTACAAAATGTAAAGAAAATTATTTTACTCCCCACTATTACCATAAAAGATGAGGCAAGCTTATGGCCTTAAGTCACAAAAAGCACCAACCGTTTTCCAAAGTGGATGCCAGCTCACAGCAAAAGCATCTGTTATTTACTATGCCATACAAGACGGAGTGGGTGCTTCCATAATCACTGGCCAAGGAGAAGTACATACAAATATGTGCCCTGCTTGTACAACTGCTAGTCCAAAAAAGTTGTGATACTGTGTAAAACTTAAAAAGAAATGTAGGCATCCAGAGGCAGTGTCTTCTGCATCGGTTGGTACAGAATCCAGTGGAACCAGACTAATTCTTTGTATTGAGGGAACAATTAAGAAGCCTGACCAGACTGAGGAAAAGAGGAAAAATATGCTGTAGTAAGACAATAGAAATTTTAAAGTATTTTTCATGGACACCACATACCCTGGACTAAAGAGGAGGAGGAACATTTGGCTGTAATCAGCTCTCTGATGGTGCATTAGGTCCTATATGGCACGGGCAGCTTGCACATCTGGAGAGGAAACAGCAATCCTAAAAGGTATATGCAGGTTAAAGAGCAATATATGCTCCCATCCAGACAATGTATTTTTTACGGCCTTGTATCCTTAATAAAGACAATGCTGAACTGCATACTGCCACTTTTACAAATTATTCTGGGTCTGCAGTCCAGTCCTTTTCACCATTTAAAAAACATTTGGTACATCATAAAAATACAAAAACAGAAATAAAATTCAAACTTGCCTAATTATTTTCCTTTTATTTCATGAGTTTAAGCAATTGATATATTTTCCTTGATTTATTGCGATAGAAATAAGGGGTTATAACATTTTTAAATCATTGCATTAGGGTTTATATTTATATTTTACCAAGGTGCCAAAGCTTTTTTGGAATGGACAGGTTGTATCAGTGGTCAAGACCATAAAAGTGAACAGAAGGTCAGAGAGTCGAAAGCGGTAAAACATTAAACTCCACTGTAATAACTTAAAGACTGAGTAGTGTGTGTGTTAGTATGCTCCCTTGGCTAGGTATTAAAACTTAATATGATTTTTGAAAGTAGGATACCCAAAGCATCATCCTGTTCAGAATTGGAGAAAATAAGGTCAGAAAATACATGAACATCTGCTCAAGAGGCTCTAAAACCTCAAATGGAGTATTAAGGAGCAATTTTAAAGAAAAGTTGCACTCTCCAAGGTCATATAATCACCCTGCTAGACAACAGATTAATGGCGATATGGAGAGGCAAGTGAATGACGGCCGTACTTACCATGGAGAGATTTACTATGGGACATGAGCGGATGCTGAAGGCAACTGCCTGCATCAGCATTGTCATTAGCACCACTAACTAACTCCTCTGGGTGTGAGAGGGCGAGACAACTGCTCGTTCAAAAGATCCATTAGCAGGACATTAAGAATGCAAAAACAGTAAAATGCAATGTGAGTGTGCATGTGTGAAAGCATTTGTGTGTGCATCCAAACCCACTGGGGAAGAGAAAAAAAAAACCCAAAAAAACTATTTTTACGACACATATTGTACCACCTTGGTAATCAGCAAAGCTGAACTCTGAAAGTTGTTTGGGGGCTTTGAATCACTCTGATTTAATAAACACCAGGGACGAGTCACAAATATGTGCATGTACATACACATATGTATGAAGACAAATGCATTCACACATGATTTCAAAGAGGACGGCAGAGAAACCTTACAGAGACCAAAGTGTCTGTCTAATGGAAAAACCATTTTCTTAAGTGCTTTTCTCTTTGCACCATCTGCGTTATTGGCATAGTAATTGCTTCCGTAGTCTGCAGGTTAGAATTTACAAACACCAGGGCAGTGTAAATAATAGGGAAATTATAATAGTCTTTTATCTCAGCAAATTCACAAGTGAGTGGATTTAATGAAAATCAATGAGATGTATGCATTATTAGTCTTCCGATGTAAACTACAATGGTCCAGTTTTTTCATGTCCCTTTTTCTTTTTCTCTGTCCATTGGCTAAATTAAGAAAAAAAATGTTCTTTATTTAACATGGCAAACACAAGCACAAAGGGTGCGCTATAAATCCTGTCACTCCCTGCTGACAAGTACAAAAGGATAAGTAAGTTATCAAATCCAAATCGGTCCTGTTTGTTAGAAAGAGCCACAATATCTTTTGGTCGAAAATGCATTCGGTTATCATGCTTTAGTGTAATCTTATGCTGGAAATATTCTTAATTGCCAGCTTCATGGGCCTGGGCGATATCAATCCCACCCAGGCCATCTCCATTCCATCAAATCTGCCAGAACGCTGTAGTTGTGACACGCTGCAATAGGAGATGCTGGCGTAATCCAATAAAAGCATTAGTAAGCCATTAGGATGGTGCTTCCTGGCTTTGGAGGGACACACAGAGCCTTGTTTAGCCTAATAGAGCATCCCTGTTAGCGTTTATTTATGGCAGCAAGATGTCAAACCACTTAGAGGTGGAATGTTGCCTGTCCATTAAGGCAGCTGGCCAATGGGGAGCCTCAGAAAGATGATCTTAGCACTTGGCCTTTGTCCAGTCTTCTTGTTCAACTCTTTCTTTTCTTTTTTTGTGTTAAATATATATTGCTATGACTTTTTTTTAAAGGAAAAAAAAACTACAATTAGCATAATTTTTCAATGGACGACTAACAATGTTTTAAAAAACTCACATAACGTCTGGGAATATGGGACTGTAGGTATACTGCACAAGTATGCTGCTCTAAATGCATTGTAATGTACTTTAATGCACTTAAACTATTGTAAATCTACTGGTGGAAAGTAATAATTGCAGTATCGGTTTGTTTTTTTGTTTTTTTTGTTTGTTCGCTTTTTTGTTCCTTGCTTATTTTTCCTAAAAAGGGCAAAAAAACCAACAAAAAACTGTGAAATCTGCGGCTTCAGGCAATCCCCAAACTGGGTGACTATGGAAAACTGCTAGACTCAGCCTGCCATACGTTTGCTGTAATCAAGTCTTCACAGCCAAGTCATTTATTTAAAAGAATATTATTGACTCTGATATTCAGTCACAGTAGTAAAGTGTGATGCTTAATTGGAAGGATGGTCTTCCAATGGCTTTACATTTAAGCACCTTGACGGGTAGTTGCCAAACACAGAAGAAAAATTAGGTATCTTTAAAAAACAAAAAGCAAAGATGACAAAATATTATATTTTATCTGGATATTTTGTTAAAGTAATTACATATATGTCAGTAGATTGTTTATTTAACAGTTAATATTTTTTTAACACCTTAACTACGAAAAAATACTGTAGTTATACTTAATACTTTATAATAAAAGTTTTTCCTGCCACTGAAAACATCATTTAAAGTGGCACAAAGGATTTGTGCTAGTTTGTAAACAGGCCACCTTGTGCCCAGAGACTGGAGTAACTCTGCAGAAAGTCAGAAACCATTCATCTGTTTAACTCATTTCTGTAAGTGTAGATGCCAGATGCACCTTATCTTATACAGGTGTGTGCGCATTGTTGAGTAGGATTTGTGTTACTTAAGTCCAGCACTCTTTTCATTCTTTACCTCCTTAAATTTTCTACCAGGTTGCATTGCTTCACAGCTAAAGCCCTTTTTTTTATTTTTATTACAAAGCAGATAATTTTGGTTGAAACCATATGTGTTTTGTTTAATTGACTTTGTATTTAAGTAGCTCATAGAGTGCCGCTAACAAGTGACACATGGTTAGCGCAGCCTACATGCTGCTTAGCTTTGGTTCATTTTCTGATCCTTACAGGCCAACCAAGGTGTTCTGTTTAATGCATTTAACAGCACAACAATTCAACTGAATATCCATCATTTGGTTGCTTTATCAATATTTTACCTGATGTAATACACACACATACACAAATAAAAAATTACCTGTGCTACAGTTGTTACAGATATCAAATAAAGCTATGGAGACATAAAAGAGTCTTTGAACCGGGTTGTATATTTTTATTTCTGCTGCAAAGCTGGACATTTTAACATGATTGAGGTTCAATAAAGATTTTCTTTCTTTCATAGCCACCCGCAGTGGTCATTCAAAGAACTGCACTTCTTGGTTTTTATCAGACTAGCAATGTGTATGTTGCCCCTTTGGGACGGATGGATAAATCTGATCAGAATGAACATAAGGTTCATTCAGTTAGTTGGCCTCATAGTTCAGCATGAGCTAAGCAAAGCTGCAGTAACGGAGGCAAGGTGGACCTGTTCCAACCAACTAACAGGCTTGTTTGCTCTACCCATTTGCTCTTTTTTTTTTCCAAACGATTAAGCAGCCGTTAAGTAGCATCAGCTCCTGATGGCAATGACTTTATGACTAGAGCTCCCGCAACTGAACATGACGTAAAAGAGTCTGTTTACATAGTCTGTAAGCTAGTTACACAATAGTGGATTTTCAAGGCATCTGATTTAAATATATGACTATGATATTACAAATTAGTTTGGATTTTTCTTTTTCCTTAACAGTGAATATGAAAAGAAAGAAATCTTGAATCTTGTTTTGGAGTCTGTAGACTCCCCAGTCTTCATAATCTGTTAAGATTGATTGTATAGTCTAAAGCAGAAAGAGGGAAACGTTTGAGTCATTATTCCAGGTTTCTGAGCATTGCTTCATGATGAAGACATTCTTGACATACAGAACACCAACATTTGATTCATTCTTTTGATAGACCTGTCACATTTAATTAGTGGTTGCCACCAACAGCAGGGAGTCCAGTCTACAATGTTGTTTAAGATTGACTGATTTCTGGATTTTATATCGTCATTCATGTACGTAAATTACACATTTTCACCAAAGACAGTCATTCTGATAGGCCACTGACACTAAAATGATCACTGCAGGTCTGAGCTGGTTAGCACAAATGCAGTTGCTTTTATTAAGACACAAGTACTGTCAATTTTACTGAAATGAAGATAAATTATCTTTGCAGATTTTTTTTTTTCCATTTCACCCACAGACAACTGCAATTTGCAGGACTTGTCATTGTGTCTATGTGAAAAAGGTTGCATAAAGCATGTTGCTGCAAGAAAATTGACACATTTACTTAAGTGATTCAGCCACAGCTCAACCAGATGATTACAAGTTTAGAAGCAAATAAAAAGAAGGAGAGAAGAAGAATGAAGTCGTCACACTTCTACAGTCTGCTGTTTCTTGAGGCTTGCGACTGAATAACACAGTAGTACTTCAGACTAACCTTTTATGTGTCAAATTGCATTGAAAGTGATAAAGAACTAACTTTTGATTAGGAATGCAAAAAGTGTGAATCTGACAGAAAAAGAGGAGCACAGATCAAAACATGATATTGATGGCACAACATAGGTAAATCAAATTAAGATAAGAAAAGCATGTATCCGAAGCCCTTACTTTAAGTGTCTTACATTTAAAAAGTCAGTAAAGCTCCTGGCTCTATTCAGCATCCGTGTTTATCTAATAACCCACATAAGCACTTGTAAATAAATTCGTTGGAACACTTCCTTCATTTCTTCGCTGATTTCCTACCACATTTGATCTCGAGACAGTGTTCTTTACTTTGATGTCATCATGCAAACAGGAAGAAGTAGCCGAGAGGGCTCAGAGGCCTGAATAAGAGAGACAGCTTAGAGATAAATAATAAACCTCTTCCGTTTGATGAAAACATGGAAGAAAGAATCAGCAAGAATAAAAGTACTATTAGTCTAGGTTGCTGTTGGAGCCATACAAATTCAAGTCAAGTTGAGATACTACTGATCATTCTATAAGACGCCTTAAGGTTGAATCTTTCTACAAAAAAAAGACATTTGTCGGGTAATCATGACAAAACCAAATTACTTTATAAAACTAACAGTATTGGCTTCGACTTTATGATCTATTCTCTGTTCCAAGATTTTACAAAATTAAAACATGGTCTATGATAAAAAAAAAAAGTAAAAGCTGGTATGGTTGAACAAAGTCGCCAAGAAAATGCTTCCTTCACACTTCCTCAGTGTGCACACACATCACAAAGGCCATAGGCGCATATGTCTGTATTCTGTGTGCTTCTGTGCATTTTCACTTTAACACTGAGATCCGCAGGAGCATTTTAAACTTCACTTCTAAATCAGCTGCATTCGGGTGAAGCGGTGGAGGGAGGATTCAAATTCCTTTCAAATAATTTCATCATAAAAGTGCTGAATTACATGGGGTACTGCTTTCTTACATTTTACTGATGTAAAAGTAGTATATTAAAAAAAAAATCCCAGTTCTTGAACAATAGTCGAGAGTTTTATTACAAAGTAAAAAGTACAAACACAATATATACTTTTGTCTAGACAAAGGTATTGGCATTCTTTTGATCAATTTAAATGGCCATCTAAAAACAAAAAATAGAATTAAGAGTTAAATCTCATTAAGACTTTCATGTCCTCAGTATTTGGTTGAAAAATAAACTGAAGTAAAAAAGGTAAATTATGTTCAGTGCATGGAAAGGTTCTTTTTTTTTACACAGCAGTCAGAACTGAGGGCTGTGTGAGCCGTCGACATCAGAGTGACTGAAAACCAACCAGCCAGCACTGACCTATATCCCACCGAACCTTCAGAGAGGGCTGAAGTTTGCCTTCATAAAAATGCATCTTGCAAGCTGAATTGACATCAGTGGAAAAGACATATGCAAGAATGTTCTGGATGAACTACAAGAAAGGTTTAGAGGCTGTCATTTTTGCCAGAGGTTGTTCAAGAAAGTACCAGTAAAAACTGCAAGTACTACATTTCATGCTGGCACTATTACTATTATTTCACAAAATAGTTTTTTTTTCTCCATTTAAACTGTTGAATAATAATAATAATTTTACACATTTATCTTAAACATTGTGACAGTGTACGAGTTGTGTTCATATGTCATCGCTGCCATCAGTTGACCAAAAAGAGCTGATTATGTGTTGCAAGAATTTATTATAAGTCATGCATTATTGCATGATATTTGTTGTAGTTGCAGCAGGATACAAGACTGATTTGGAGCTAGATTCTGACAACCTTTAGGGTGGACGTGTAGTATAGTTAATGGTCTTGTTCAGTCCCAGTTTTGGTCCACTGGAGGCACGTTGTTGTACTTTGGGATAAAAACTCTACTTTATTAGTAGCAGCTGTTAAGTTCATTTTTTTTACTAATTTTTGTTATATTTTGCATCTAGAAACTTCACAATTATGGAGTGCCTATTCATTCATTCATAATTAAATAAATTTGGTAAATACTTAAATAACAAATATCTCATGAAATATCTATGAAAATAAAATACATCCAAAATAAATTCATTAACTATTTATTTAAATGACAACTTATTTATTTTATCACAAATTATTTCATAATGGATTATTTATTTATCTCATGACACTTAAATTTCATAATGGTATATTTTTTTATAAGTGAGACTCTTTTTTTGAACATTTACATATTTCATGACATATTTATTGGGCTTATTCAGGGCTCTTCTTTTTTCTGTTTTTTTTTTTCATTTTCTTATATTCAAATGAAGGGGCGTGGTTTTCTGTGTGGGTTTACCCGCAGCATGAACTTCAGCAGATCCTCATGAGGGATAGGAAAGCCGGAGGAAAACAGAAAACCAATAGACACATAAATGAAGAGGAATAACAAAATTCAGCACAATTTTGGGGAGACTTAAGACTTTCACTGGATGTTTCAGATTTGACTACTGTAGGTCTGAAACTAAAAGCATCTCAGAGTTATTGAGAGAGGCTGCCAACCACCTTGATGAAATCGCATCACAGCACCCACCTACACCAGTCTCACCAAGTACTACAATCCCTTTTCTTGAGTACTGCTGCCAACCATTTATCCAGACTGCAGGCCAATGCAGCACCATTGAATCATTTTTTTAATTATTAAATTAATTGGAATTATATATTATTAATTATCAATTACTATTCAGTGGCTCTGGGCCAGTGCAGGATCAACCAGCAGTTTTGTGGATGTGTGAGTTATTGGCAGTCTAGATGCGGAGAAGTGGTGAATATTTGCTCTGGCTGGAGGTGGAAAGGGCTGCTGCTATATATAGCAGCTATATATATATATATACATATATATATATAGCAGCTATATATATATATATATATATATATATATATATATATATATATATATATATATATATATATATATATATATATATATATATATATACATATAGTACTGTTATCTCACAGCGAGAAGGTTCCTGGATTGATTCCCGGCCCGGTGGGTCTTGCATGTTCTCCCCATGCTTGTGTGGGCTCCCTTCGGGTACTGTGGCTTCCTCCCACAGTCCAAAAACATGCAGGGTAGGTTGATTGATACTTCTAAATTGCCCGTAGGTGTGAATGTGAGTGTGATTGGTTGTTTGTCTTGTATGTGGCCCAGGATAGACTGGCGACCTGTCCAGGGTGTACCCCTGCCTTTCGCCTACTATGCGTCGGGATAGGCTTCGACAGATCCCCGTGACCCGGAGACGGATTAAGAGGGAATAGATAATTGATGCATGGATGGATATATATATATATATATATATATATACATATATATATATATATATATATATATATATATATATATATATATATATATATATATATAGATATATATATAGATATATATATATAGACTTTTCCTGGAAAAATTTCAAATATATATATATATATATATATATATATATATATATATATATATATATATATATATATATATATATATATATTTGAAATTTTTCCAGGAAAAGTCAAGGTCAGATCAATGACCTTCACACATGAAGGGAGTTTTGGTGTGACACCAACCTACACTGCAGATAGTCCATCATTGATCTGAAAAGTACAGTATATGAGTCTTTGTTTACATGTCAACTCTGATCCTAATCTGGATCCCACTGAGTGCTTTTTATGTTGAATATTATAGAAAGATGGGCTCAAATAGATTTCTGTGTTGAGGGAAAGGTTCCAGAACAGAATCTAACCTGGATTTGTGTACTAGAAATGACTCATGGTAAAAGAGCACAAACAACAGAAACTAAACGGACACCAAGTACATTTTGTACATTTTAAAAGATGCTATCCTATTGTATACAATTCCTACAAGTAACTTCCACAATGTGTCTCTATAATAAACCAAGTCAGGCTCTTCCTTGTTTACTTATCTCTGACTTTTGGGAATCTCCCTTGGTCCATGATTTTCCCAGAACAAAATGAGAAAGCTTTGAATAACACAGACCTAAGAACTGTCAATCATAAATGAAAAGCTAAATACAGTGTCATTGGTCTGTAGAGAACTGTCTTTTTGAAGCCCATACGTTCAGCCTAATTTGAATTATCATGCATGCTAGTGTGAGAGTGAACAGATGGGTTTTATTGGCCCAGCAAAGCTCAAAGATGCTGCAGCAGGACGCAGTGCTCTATCAATATCAGATTTTAAATTGGAAAAATGCTTGTGTGTCAGAAAGGGGCTGGACCAGCAGGGTCACTTGATGAATGGGTCATCATGGTGATTGATGGTCAAGGGGGAACGGTCAGGAGGAACATTATGCCACACCATGTCAATATCAAGTTGTTTGCCTCTCATGCATTCTGGAAAAAACTGTGCACTAAGTACCCTGGACAGGTGCATTTTACTTTCATTGCTGCAAGTCGACCTATATACACATAACTTACAACTACTGTTGTTTGATTTCCATCTAGTTTTCCAAAAGGGCAGAAGAATAAGGGCCATGTAATCACTGCAATTCAAATACACAAATCAACCTAAATGGTTCACCATATTCAGTTCAGACACATGCATTATGGAATCAATTCTAAAGCCATATTCACTACAAGAAAGCGCACACACAACACACACCGTCTAGTATTAATAAATTACCTTACTAATTAGATTTAGTTATGGGTATTCGCACTCTCATTCAACATTCTCAACACTTAATACAATCCCGGGAGACCAGAGTAGCATAACATTAGGGGAAGGTTTTATCGCTGGGAGAGAGGGCTGTAAATCAGACACCTGAAACCCCATCAGGAATTCTAGCCAGCGGGGATGTTTGTGTGATTACTGTGGTACCGGATGCTCCCTACTTGCTGATAATGACAACTAATTCACAGTGGCCTACTAAATGCATTCCATTTCCTCTTACTCTCAGAATTTTTAATGAGCATTGCTGACTGTAGTTTAAATATGAATTGGAAGACCATTTATTTCCTTAGTGGAGCTTACTGTGAAAGGGGAAAAACGCATTACAACAAAGCAATAGCAAAAAATAGAAAATGATCTCCAACAAAAGATTAAACAATTAATTGAATATTATTCTACAAACCCTTGTGAAGAAACTCAAGACAAACTGAATAATTCAAAGTTACAGCTCAAAAATTGAATACACAATCAGCAATTCATCACCAACTCAAATATGAAAACTTTGAGGAAAGCAACAAAATTGGCAAATTCTTTGCAAATCAAATGTAGTTTTTAAAAAAAACTATCTCATCCATAATCAATTCCTCAACAAGATTTTAAATACTGGGCTAACCACTTTCACTTATGGGCTGGAAAGCTACAGTAAAAATGAAAACACTTCAACAAATTACCTATTCTCAGCACCAGTTACACCTACAGAGAACTGGTTCAACTTTCTGCGTTCCTCATTAGTAACACAGGTCTACTGGAAAAACAAAAAAAACCCAGATATAGTTTACTAACACTGCAAAAGCAAAAATGATTAGGAGGATTAGAGGCTCCCAACTTTCAATATTATTTTCTATCAAATAAGTTTCAATATTTAGTAAAATAGATCCAAAAACCCCCCATAACTTATAGACAGAACTAGAGCAAAGCCAATGCAAAAATACCTCTGTTTCTGACTTACCCTTCCTTCCAATTTCAATAAAGATGGATTTCTTTAAAAGCCCACATTTACCTAAACTGACAGCCTGGTGGAAAACAATCAAAGTCCCCAAATCTTCTAAAAACACAGTGTAAATTCACTCCCATTTGCCACAATCCTGATTTCCAGTTATGTAGAAAGATCTCTTTCTCTTCATGGCAATATAAAGGTATCACTCGTCTACACCATATTTTTTATTAACAAACAACTTATATATCCTCTAATCCCAGATGTTTAGTATTGGAGGGGAACAATTTCTACATTACTAACAATTAAAATCTATTATCAAATCAAATATAAACACATCCTACAATCTATTGGAGCCTCCAAGACTTATTGATGAGATCACAAAAATGTTTTAAAAGGGTTTAGCTGACACAGATATCTTCACAATGTGCTATGGGTAACAGAAACTATCAACAATTTTGAGGTACAGAATCCCTTTATCTCTATTGATGTGTTCACTAGGTAACCTTATTGAACTTGACTATCTCCAATAAATATAGAAATCACGTCCTTGTTTCTCTAACTATCGCCAAGAAAGCAATTCTTCTTAATTGGAAATCCAAAACGTGTTTTTTCATGATCATTCTTGTCAGTGTGGACATTGTGTGGACGCCGTGTCAGTGTGGACGCCGTATGTACGATGCACACTGAAAATGGCTTCTGCTTTTAACCCACCAACTAGTTTCACTAGTGAGCCAGGAGGGAGCAATTTGGAGTTCAGGGCGTTGCTCAGGGGCTCAGTGATTTACCATTGTGGGCAGCCCTGGGCTTGAACCTGGGTCCTCCACACCCAAGCCCACCACTGTAACCACTAGGCCACCACTCCCGTGGTTTGTGCATTAATCATTGGACCAACCTACTTATTGACTATATAACACACAAATTAGCTGATTTCATCAGTATATGTAATCTTTTTATAGCCTACATCAAAATAAAATAGACAATAGACAACTGAGCCTGATGCCTGCATGGAGCCTGCATGCACATTTCAAACAGAATTTGATACAATACAAATGACAACGCTAGTCTCTCCATCACTCTGCATATAGTTGGACAACTTTTTTAAAATTTCATTAGGAACTCTCTGATCTTGTGGGACTGTGTGCTCACCAGTCCTCTGGGGGATGGAGGGACCCCACTATATTCCCACATTGGTCAGAAAGTTCAGGAGGGCCTGGAGCCTGTGGAGTGCTGGCAGTGCACTGGTGCATGCCGGTTGGCCCCGGGGATGCGGATATGTGTCGTGGGCCAAAATCGGTTCTTGCTCCCTTCTCGGCTTGCCACCCTTGAGGGGGAGTGGGAGGCAGACCTCTTTCCCTGGTGGCTTTGGCGGAGGGGATGGGGCCCTTCCAAATGGGGTGGGCCACGCCATGTTGGCCTCCCAGCCACTGGGATTGCTAACATCACTCCTGTCCCCATCTGGCTCAAGTCACTTCTGGTCACGGAGGTAAGTGACATCTGGGGCGGTCATGGTGACCGGATCCCAGCGAGATGTGTTATCCCCGATGCTGGGGGCCAGTGTGGGATGGCTCTGGACTCTCCCCGAAGGGTCTGGTACTTTTTTTTTTGCTATGTGCCTCCTGGCCAGGGGAGCATGTGCCAAGCCCCTCATAGGTTGGTGGGCAGGCATAGGGGCTGGTGACCCTCCCTCCCTACATATGTTCCGTCTCATTGTTGCTGAAGATGTGTGGCAGGCCTGCTGGCTGGTGCACTTTCTGCCATCTTGGAAGTGGGCGCCCATCACCTACGCTCACCAGTACCCCTGGGGGGGCTGGCTGGCTACGTGGTTCCTGATGGGTCAGAGTGCGAATCTAGTGTATTGGAGGAAGTCTGCTGCATGACACTGACCCAACACACCAAGTTTTGGTTGTGATCACGAGCTGTTGGTGTTGGAAGTGTTGGAAGTCAACATCACTGCTTTATGCCTCTCTATACCTCTGAATGTTTCAGCTCTTGCACAAATGAGGGGCTTACATCAAACATAACCTCAACACATCATACACTCCTTTGTACACATACACCAATGCATTATCAATAACACACACAACACACATCACAATCTTTTTAGTTTTTTTGTTTTTGTCTGTCTTTCTACACTTCACTGTCTGTGATTTTAGTCCTCTTTGACAGAATCTGTCTCAGGTCCTAATTAAATTTGTGAGATTACGCTGTCAAGACGGTTGGTGGAGGGCACCTTCACCTTCACTCAGATATGCATAAGAAAACTTACATCTGCTGCAAGATCAAATTGCATATATTACAAAACATTATATATATATATATATATATATATATATATATATATATATATATATATATATATATATATATATACGATTTTTAATGAGTGTTGCTGACTATAGTTTAAATATGAATTGCAAGACCATTTCTTTCCTTAGTGGAGCTTACTGTGAAAAACGATATAATTACAAGGTTATCCCACTGCACAGTGAGGCTTGTCCCATCAGAAACATTAAGAAAGACCAGTCGATCAAACAGTCTCTTTTTTAGAAGGAGCGCAAAAATGTAACCTCAAGGTCATCCTAATTTGTGAGTCTTCGTAATATGTAGGTTAGGATAGACTGTGGGTTGCCCTTTTTACAAGGCAACAAATAATACTTAAAGAGATCTCTCCTTGTTTGTCTCATCTTCTTACATTTTTTTTAATTTCTTTATTAAATTCTCCTTTCCAAACCAATGCTAAACATCCCAATATTCTACTGTCACACATTGATTCAATCACTCTACAAAGCACTAAGTAAGATAAGAGTAAGCTTTAAGAGTCAGAGTCAGAGTCAAGTTTATTGTCAATTCTACTACATGTGAGACACATACAGAGAATCGAAATTACGTTACTCTCAAACCCTCGGTGCTACACAATAAATACATTTTAAACACAAAGTGCAAGTTAAAAAGAGACAAGAAACAAGTTATGTCATGACATTTGTACAACAGTTTTTCGGTTTAAGACATAATGTAATACAATATAATGTTGGGCCACAGTCATGTTGAACAAAGAAAGGCCTATTATCAACTGTAAGGCCTGACCACATGGTTGGAAACAAAAAAAAACCTTCACAATTACTCAAACCTCAGTAGACCTATCTCCATTTATGATACCTAGGTGATAAGAAATTGGCCTCTCATTGGGCATGATCCCCAAATCCCAGCAGGTGTCCCCGCTGATGTGCAGCAGCCCAGGCCTGGTTATAAAGAGCAGCTTCCCCCTTTCTCTTGCTCTCACTCTTTCTCAAACACTCTCACACATCCTCCTTCAACAACTCCAGAGCCTGTGAGCTGTGAAGGCCACAGCTCTTACATTAGCGTGACGAGCGACCAGCCAAAGGGTTCCTCCATTACTGTACCTAAAGAAGCGTCTGGTTGCCGGGAAATGGCAACTACAGTCTGTCTGGCTGCAGTGCTGCAACAGCGTGACCCCAGAACCTTAGAACCCCAGAGCCGAACAACGGACCTACGCAGGTTAAGCAGCTACAGCTGGTGAAGTGTGTATGTTTTTTTATATAGTTTGTCTATTGTTGCATCCATGTTGCTGGATCTCGTTGACGCATTCTCCTACAGCAGGGGTGTCAAACTCATTTTCACCGAGGGCCACATCAGCATAATGGCTATCCTCAGATGTGACTTATAAATGTAACTAAATGTAATCGAATGTAATGTAAAATAAATGTAACCACTCCTTAATGTTAAATAACTCATTATTTATTATAAATTATTCAAGTGACAATTACAGTTGCATAGAAAACATATGTTTGCTTGTTGCACTAACATAAATCCTTTTAAATTTTGTCAGCTTATGAAAACCCACATAACTCCATTAATGAAGGATCAAACTCTCCAAGTAAACAAAGAAAAAATAACATTGTGGTGAAACACACCTGAAAAGTTCATTGATGTAAAACATTTGTTTAATCTTTTATTTATCAAACAAATGTATATAATTGAATTCATCTACTGAGTTTTCCAGTTTTCAAAAAATAATAGTTACAAAATCAGAAAGTTATCTATGGTTATCTATTAGATAAGCTGGGAAGAAGTAATTATGAGCTGAAAATGGATGAGTTTACAACTATATTGGTCAAGTTTTTTAAGTAGTCTTTGATGAGGAGATGCTGCCTGTTTTTGAACACAAGGGGATTCTCTCTCTACTATCGAATTGATCATCTTCTGAAAATGATAAACACAAAACAAATGCACGGGTACTTATCTCCGTGTTTGGCGTCAAAATGTCGACGCAGATTGTACTCTTTGACAACCGATATTGCCTCGTAACACAAAAGACATACCGATCTTTCTCCTTGAAGCACAAACAAGTATTCGCTTTCCCATCTTTCTTGAAACAGTCTTCCTTCTGCATCAATGTTTCTCTTTCTGGACATTTTGGGATCATTATTCATATCTCAATTTCACTTCGTTGGCATAGATGTGGAAACACTGCCGCGGCTATTGAAGTCGAAAGGCATTGTGGGAAATGTAGTTTTTGGTAAAAGCACGCGCTTAATTTCTTTTTTGGTATTTATTTGTAGACACTCAAAACTTTTAAGCTCTCACGGGCCGCATAAAACGACATGGCGGGCCACATCTGGCCCGCGGGCCTTGAGTTTGACACATGTGTCCTACAGCATAAAACAAAGCTTTTCCTTAATTCCCAGTTGAATGGCCAGAGCACACGTGTGAAGTTGGCTTCACATTGGTGCGTGTCTGTGTGGGAAACATCACAGCTTCGTTTTCAGCTGGTCAAAAGTTATTCCATTCTTTCATCCTTTGCTACTAACCCACTCACACGTCCACTCGTCTTGGCCATAAGGCCTCTGATTTTCTTTGTTCTGCCTGGGTGTGACGAAATCTTATATGCCATTTTGAATGACGCGAGACCCAGTCACCATGTGATTTTGTCCGCCACTTCTCACTTCACACAATGGGTATGAACAGCCATTTGGTCCCACACACACAAAGTTCAGATATCAGAACTTTATTCCATATGTTGTTTCACCATCTTTAATATTTGTGTAGATAAATTCTGATTCATTTGAATGAGAGAAGATGTTTGTGGTTATTTTACACATATTTGGAACATTTGCTGGTTGAAAAGGCCTGAACTCAGACTCCTTCCTTCTCTGTTACTCTATAGCGCCACCCCTGGTGACAGGCTGGCACACATAGAATAACAGTTGTATTTGATACTGATTGTGTTCTTTAGTTTTTAATTCCTGATATTCAGGTGGTGCCACGTATATATTTTGACAATGACAAACCACAGTATTTTTGAAATGGTCTCACAGACAATAGAAACAGGACAGGGGTTTGCCTGCATGTCTTCCCCCCTCTCTCCCTATAACAATTTCTTGTCCACCTACTTTGAATAAAGGCCACTAGTGCCAAAAAAATCTTAATAAAAAAAAAAGATGATGAGTATGATGAAACATGTTTCAGATCTCCAAAAAGGTTCAGTTGGATTCAGGTCAGCGCTCATAGCTGGATATGGACAGTCATAATCCACCATTCCCTGGTCACATTTAACTTTCTGCTTTCGGCTATATCAAAATTCTGCAAAGACTTTTATGTCAGATACATTTTTACTGCAAAATGCGTGAGTAAACCCCATCACCCTGATGAGGATTCAAGGCAGTATGGATAATGAACAAACAAACACTTTCATCTATCTTTCATATATCTGCCTGTTCCACGCACTGACAACACCCAGCACGAAAAAAATTTTCAAACATTAGTTCTCCTTCTTTTTTTTACTTTTTTGGATTAGTGATGTCCTTTGGCCTTCATTTTTGGTCTTCAGTATGGAGCTTATTATTTTCAGAGTCAATTGTGCTCACAATCCCACAGTCTTAATCAACCTTTACAGTCCATTCTCAACTTCAGAAGTTCACACATTTAGGTACAATACAACTAATGCTGGAGAAGTTAAAAGACTATTAAGAATATTTTTAACAGCATTCATGAAGTTACAGCCTGACAGCGCTGTAGCTGTACTGTCAGTCTAAAGACTGAGGAAAGTGGGAATGATGGCCACTGACACTATAGAAGATTAAATGTGAGGGAATGAGCTAACACAAAGAATGAAAGCATCTTCTATATTGCTCTTTGTTGCTTTGGTTTTTCCTCAATGGAACTGAGAATGACTGCCACCAAACATGTCACAGAATGACAGGAAATGACACGTAGGATGGAATAATTGGAAAATGAATAGGTGTAGAGGAAAGAGTAAGAAAATCACAAATGTTGATGATAGAGCATGGGATCATGGTTTCTTTTTAAATAACAGCTCTAAAACTCTGATTGTGAAATGTGTCACATCCAGTGTAATCGGCAGACAACAAGCCATATAAAAGTCCACATTTAAAAGAGAAAAAGGAAAGATTATGCCTTAATAAGCTGAGAAAATTGCCCAAACAAACATTTTCATGTCTACATGGTATTGTTTGCTGGTCGACAGTAGTTAAGCTGTGACTGACAGAATCAATACACACACATTGCACCAATGGCATATGATTACAGGGGTAGCACTAGGGCTTTTATTGAATTGTTCTTGAGTTGTCATTGTTCTTATTCTCCCAGCACAGTGAAAATGGCATGCCGATGTTTCACCAGTCAGTCCATCCTAAGAAGTTCCAGACATGACTCACTTCCATCACTTCAGATTCAACTAGGTCCTTTATTTCCTGTCAAAGAACCAAAGTAATAACATAATTTGCTTTTGGGTGGCAATGCATCATAATAATTTAGACAGAAAATAGAATGAATATATTGTCATTTGAGCCACCCAAATCTCAACCACTAAAGATGATTTTGCCACACACACACATACATCAGATTTTGCATATCCCATCATAATACTAATGATGATCTTTCCAACTGGCAGCACGGTGGCTTAGTGGTTAGCATTGTTGCCTCACAGCAAGGAGGTTCCTGGCTCGATTCCTGGACTGGTTGGTCTTTCTGTCTAGAGTTTGCATGTTCTCTCAGTGCTTGCGTGGGTTTCCTCCGGGTACTCCGGCTTCCTCCCACAGTCCAAAAACATGCAGGGAAGGTTAATTGATCATACTAAGTTGCCCGTAGGTGTGAATGTGAGCGTGATTGGTTGTTTGTCTTTCTATGTGGCCCTGAGATGGACTGGCGACCTGTCCAAGGTGTACCCCTGCCTTTCGCCTACTATGCATCAGGATAGGCTCCGACAGACCCCTGAGACGGATTAAGCGGGTATAGGTAATGGATGGATGGATGGATCTTTCCAACTGAGCAGCTAAATCATACAAGTGATCAGATGCCATCTCTGAGTCCTAATACTAACACTCCTTAACTCATACGATTGCTATGATAACCTTACCTATAGAATGGGATGTGAACAAACCCAAATGGTGAACTGTTTTTTCTTATTACTTTATAATAAAACCCTCAACTATTGTTTGATACTGTTGTTGCAAATGGTGATATGGAGCTGCAATGCAAATTTTCTGCACATTAGAAAAAAGGACCAGAGAAAGAGGAATGTTCTTAATACTACTTTCTTTCTGGAAGCTGTTTCCGTTTCTGTCTGCTTGGTGCAGATGGTTTAACTGTTTGCTTCACAAACAGCAGAGGTTAACCCCATCAGTTTAATCACTCTGGTAGACAGTTGTTATTTCTGTTGCCTTGCAATTACCATGAAAGACTACAAATCCTATTTGAGAGACCAAACTGCTGAAGTTGAGTTGCCTAAGTGCAAATCAAATTGGAATTGAAACCGTTTCAAAACAAAACAAAAAAAATCCCACATCCTAGCTGGGTCTTGACTATTCAGACTGTCAAAAAATGTAGTTTGGAAATGCTTAAAAATCAGACTTGGGCTCCAAGTATGAGCATAGCCTTGGTTCTTGCAGAAATGATCCTATTTGGATAAAAGAGAGGAACACCAACTTCTCAACTAAAGCCTACAACACAGATGGTATCGTAACAGATTTGCCACATAAATATGGCATTCACTTGAAACACAGCTAATATGAAGAGCCACAGCGCTATTTTTAAATTGACTAATGTCAGTACCCTCAGAGAACACAGCATGATAATTAACCAAGCCAGCTGAACGTGCTGGGTTTGTAAAACATACCCTAAGTGTTCCCTCTTTTTACGTCAAGTAGACGGAAAAACTTAAGGAATTGCTTAATCATGAGGAAAAAGTTATGGAACTAAATGAACTAAAATATAAATTTTTATTTTCATTTTCATGTTTTGCTCCTCCACTTGCTTTTATGACAGCTTGGATTTGTCGAGGGATGGACCTGATTGATTGAAAACAATATTCCTCTTTCCTCATTTCCACTCTTCTTGTGTAGTAGCTCACACATCAGTTTTGCAAGATGGAATTTTGACATTTTTTTTATAAATTTTTGTACAGACTGAGCTGTAGACTGCTCGCACTGAGTTTCATGAAAAAATCTTTTAAAACCCTTTACGCCTATCTTCTTATATGGCATTTGCCCCCTGTACCAGGGCTCCAGGGTAAAAGGAGTTTTAACTCTCTCTGCAGTGATTGTGAGTGTGATACTTTTCTCATTCCATCATTCCACATCCATGCATTCATTGTAAGATTAATGATAATGCATTTTATTTCAGATTATTTCCTCTAATAGTGAATCAAATTTCCTTCAGCCATTTAAACATTAACTTCTGTTTCTGACAATTTATTGTTTTTTTTTTTAATATCTTGTGTATTATCTGTTTAATGCCTGATATACATTGGACAATTGCACGCTATTGTAGGCAAAGGTTGACTCTCAGGAAAGAATTAAGGCAAACTTTTTACGTAGCTCCAAATCTGTGGCAATACCATGCGAGCAGTTTGGTCACACGACTTTTTAAAATGGCTATCACGAAAGATCCAGAGGGAATTTAATTATTATTGCTACTCACCTCTTCTGCCTAACTGTGAATGGGACCAAATTGTCCTCCCATGCTACTTTTTAAACATGAACTCCACTACAAAAGTGCAGTTCATTTCTGGTTTTGCTTATTGATGACAGTTTGCCATCACTGCAGGCTGATGGCAAACTGTCTCTATCATCACTCTATCATTGCCTATGATTCAGTGTCTCATCCCCGTACAGTTCACACATAGCGTTCTTGTTTTTGTGCCAAAGATTTGGCAGATGCAATTGTACAACGTGAAATACAATAATCCTACATGAGTGTAAATAATATATATAGTGTATTGCTGTGAGTTTTCTGCATGTTCTCTGCATTCCTTTTTCAAACATACCATTTTGTTTTTTTTTGCTCACATTTTAGACACAGCGGAATGGGAATAACCAACATCTTTTACTACGCTATGTTTAATACTTGGTAATTCTAATAGGTTTCATTGTTTCAGCTAAAATAACTCTAGCTGGGTCTGTGTTTCCAGTCAATCAGCCATGTGCAACACCTCATTAAGCACTCTCTTCCAACAGCAGAGTAATTTACATAGGCTTTTACAGGTATGTCATTCAGTTTCGTGAATCTTTTCCATTCTTGGGTTAAAAAAACAATAAAGAGAGGGAGACAGAGAAGAATGTGCTTTAAATTATATTGCACATTGAGTTCTGCTATAAGTTCTTAGGAAGAGCTCAAAGAACACAACAAAAACTTTGACCCTCATCCCACAGGGTCCAAAGAATTCATTCTTTATTGGACATGAAACAGACAAACAGCAAATAAAATAGATAACTGCTGCTACAAAACTCCATTGTTTTCAAGATTTTCTGTCACTCTGTTAGAAATTGAAGCCAACAGAGCTTGATAAGTTGCCAAGAGTGTCAACAACCTGGGGTTTATTCAATATCTGAGCTCCATGAGGTTTCTTGTGTACCACAGACCGGTTTAGGGTTGATCGAGCATCCAAGATTTGTGATTTGTCTGATGGGGTCAAGAGGAAGATGGTGAGATCCAAATCCATTTCTGGATGACGCTGTGCCAGGGAATGCAAATGATGGCTTATGACTTATTGGTATTATCTGGTATTATTATAATTTAATTTTTTTTTCCATAACAAAATGTCATCTCTTTTTTTCTTTGTTACTCTGAGTAGTTTAGGTGCAAATATAGTTACATTTTGTTGTTGTTTTATTTTCATTCTTTACAATTTTAAGTATGTGTACATTTTTCATAGCTGTAAGTTAACACGCGGCGAAATACAATGTTTGGAGATGCACTTTCTTGATATCAAGAGCAATTCTGTAGTCATGAACCTGTTTCAGTCAAAGAAGCATTTTCAGCACAACACAGAAAGAAAGCAATAACCAGAAATCAGTGGGAGAGAGGCTGAATTGGACGAAGGCAAAATTCTAAGATATAAAAGCAGAGTGACAGTGAAAGATGGTAGGCCCACGCAGGGCAGCCCTACTAACGACTTAACAGATAGTGCAGGTGTTCTCTCTACAGCATCCTGGGGGATGGACCCTCGCCCCCTCATAACAATGCACAGAGTATAAATCCATACTCCGCTCCTTCTGCTTACAGTGCCATAAAGCAGATCTCCATGGCAGAGTGCTTGTGTAACACATCTTGCTCCTTGGTCCCAAAGTTGTGAAGCATTTGCCCCAATAACATGAACACTGTCAGGGAGTGGAATTTATTGCCTCACTTCAGTCCCTTTTATTTTTTGCCAGTTTTATATCCTCAATTTGTCGTCATGGGAACTACAGATAAAAATAGAAAATTCTAGCATAGTTTCTTGGCCTGCTTCAAAAATATTGAGTTTTTAAACACTATTTATTTCAAAGTTAATTAAAAATAGATCACAACTGGGACTCTTATGTTTTCTCATGTTTACTACAGCTCAAGATGTATCTGTTCATGCGTGCTCTGGGGCGCAGTGCAAGCATCGGGTTTTTACGTCTTTTGCAGCAGGGGCCTGACCTGTGGAACTTAAGTTATACTAAAATGCTTTTTCTAATCCTCACATTGTCCAAACTAAAAGTGGGAATTACAAAACAAAAAGTAATTTAACACATAGCCAAGTGAAAACTATTTCAAGTTAATGCAAAAAAGTACTGGGGGAGACAGGAGCCAAGTGGAAGCAAACTCAGAGCTTTTCCACCAAATGACTTAAACTTTCACAAAGTTGAGCTGATAATCTTAATATTAATAAGTTGTATATATATATATATATATATATATATATATATATATATATATATATATATATATATATATATATACACACATCTATTTGACCACAAAAATATGAATAAATTGCAAAATAATTTCTGTTTTAATATTCATCTATATGAATTTAGCTTTTTCTTAATATCCCCATCTATGTGCATTTATATTTTTTTATATATTCATCTAGTATTCTGAATTTACATTATTGTATTATTATCATGGAGAAAATGCTGTCTATCTTTCTCAATGCAACATACAAACCACGCACGCAGCCTTCCTACAGGATCTAAGAGGTCATTGATATTTATGCTTGTAGTTGTTTATGCTGCTCTCCAATTACACCACCAAGGGCTACATGGAGGTGCAGGTTATTTTCTCCAGCACTGTAGCCTGCAGCCCCTAGCTTTCTTTCCTTTACGTCCTTTATATCGCTCAGACGAGGCAATGGTGAATATAAAGCATATCTAAAGTAAGTTGGAGCTGATAAAACATGATTTTTTTTGTGATACTGCAGTAATCTCATTTTTCTACTCGACTTTAGAATGACGGTAAAGTAATAGCGGCTGGAAATATGAAGAACAAAGCAACCAAGTTGAACAATAACTTCAGGCTACGATGGACCTTACAGTGTAGAGTTCCCCGGCACGGCATAAAGCAATGGTGGAAGTTATTCAGAGTTTGGGTGCTGACATGTTAGTCAACAACCCCAACACTTAAATTGAACTTTATTTTCTAACTTAATTTCCACTCAAAATATTCCTCCATGAATGAATAGCCACGCTTGTTGACTGCTAATGCTCTGTGTTTGATATTTTAGTTGATTTGTCTCATTAACCTTTTGCCTTGAAGTTTCATCCATATGCCAGTAGAAAGTGCTGCAGCACCCTCAGGACCTCTACATCCAGCATCCCTGACGCTCTATAGTATAGAGCGTCAGGGATGCTGGATGTAGAGGTATAGAGTCTATACAGTGTTCCGTGGTGGGAAATGTAGGATTATCATATCAGAGACATAAAATTATTGTATTTTGAGGAAAATTATCATACACCCACCATAACCAAAATAACTAATTTATTGATGTGCTATAGTCAAATATGTTGATGCGCTAGTCACTCTAGTGTTTAATAGTATCTACAGGCACTCACGGCTTAGTGGCATCAGTACAGAATTAAATCTTGTTAAGTTACTTGTTTGTCTTGACGCCTGAAATTTAGACATCCAAAAATGAAAAAAAAAAAAACAAAAAACAAATGATCATATTATGAAAACAAATCAAACCAAGGGTTGTAATGATAATGTCACTAAAGTTATTTCAGTTTATTGATTTACAATAAGTCATCTCAGGGCAATTTATACAGAAAGCAAATAGGGTCACTGTAAATGCAAATAAATACAGTCCATGCCAATTATTATCCTGCTGAAGCAAGTAAAATTTGAAAATCCACTTAATTTTCAGTCCATGATTTTACTACACATACAATGTAAAATTATAGTAGACTAACCATTATTTTAAGATCTCACCATTTAAAAGCACTTATTTTAGTGTGTTTTTATTATTAGTCACAACTAATACAGAAGCACAGCACGGCAAACAGCACACGAACAGGAGTGAGGTAGACAAGAGAGCGTAAGAGACTTGCTACAAGGTCAGAGATTAGTACATGCAAGAAAGGTGAGAAAAATGAGTGACAGACAACTTTGCAAAATTTGGACACATCCATCCATCCATTTTCATCAGCTTATCCGGGACCGGGTCGCGGGGACAGCAGTCAAGGCAGAGATGCCCAGACCTCCCTCCCCCCAGGCACCTCCTCCAGCTGTTCTGGGGGGACCGTGAGGCGTTCCCAGGCCAGCCGAGAGACAGTCTCTCCAGCGTGTCCTGGGTCTTCCCAAAGGTCTCCTCCCGGAGGAACATTCCTAGAACACCTCTCTAGGGAGGCATCCAGGGGGCAACTGATACAGATGCCAGAGCCACCTCAGTTGACTCCTCTCGATGTGAAGGAGCAGCGGCTCTAACCCAAGCTCCTCCCGCGTGATTGAGCTTCTCACCCCATCTCTAAGGTAGCGCCAAGCCAACCTGCAGAGGAAACTCATTTCGGATGCTTGTACCTGCGATCCTGCGTACCTGTGGATTGACCAGTAAATTGAGAGCTTTACCTTGCGACTCAGCTCTTTTTTCCCTATGACGGTCCGGTACACTAACCACATGACTGTGGAGACAATGACAATGTCTACAGCATCATCGAGTACAACACCAAAGCCACCAAGACCTACAGCCCAGACCTCTTTGAGCCCGTTTTTGCAAAAGGCTATGACCCCAGTAACACATAACGCAATTGATGAGGAACTGGCTAAAATGACTGCACAAGATTTTCATCCATTTTGCATTGTGGATGACAAAGGATTCAGAAGCTACACTTAAGCCCTCAATCCAAAGTAAGCACTCTGCAGCAGGAAAAAGATTTCCCAAAAATCATCTCAGGCCTGTATGACAGAGAACAAGCGTCACTCCTAGAAACCTTCTTGGAGAGAAGTTGTGTTGCTTCATCTTAAATAGTTTTATACAGTGTATTTTTCTGTAGCACAAAAAAATAATAAAGGAATATAAATAATACATTATCAATATAATGTGTTTTTTACATTAGTAATTCATTTTACAAATAATTTGGTAATACATTAATTGAAGCAACAAAAAATCTGAGGACCCACTAGGACCTGAAAGAGCTGCACAATAAAAGCAGCCCCTCTAGAAATAAGCATAATATTCCATAAATCTAGTCAAAATTGTCTTATCTTAAGCAAAAATATCTTTGGCCATGAGATAAAATGTTTCTGAGTAGAATTCTTAAATCTAGTAATCTATTCTAAAATAGTCTTCTAATTTTCTTGAAGCAAGTTTTTTTTTTTTTCTTTCTTAGAAATTAGTTTTTGCAGTGTGGTTCTTTTAAGGGTGCTAAACCAAAAGAACCGACATTCCCATCACTGCCATAACGAGCCTGGATAGGCTACTCCAGACCCCCGCGACCCTGCAAAGGAATAAAGTGGGTATAGAAAATGGATGGATGGATGGATGGATGGATGGATGGATGGATGGATGGATGGATGGATGGATGGATGGATGGATGGATGGATGGATGGATGGATGGATGGATGGATTTTTCTTTCGAGTTTTACCTTTTCCACTTTTATAATGTTTCTTGATTTGAGTTTTGGAAAAACTGCTTTGAAAATCCCACCACTCAGTTGAGAAGCAGTTGCATGTGGACTTTTTACAATATGATACTTTTTTAAATGATGAAAGCAGGTATATATTCTCAGTATTTCACAGCAACTATGAATTAAGAATTAAACATCATAACCAGAAATATAATACTCTTCTATGTGTTGCATTGTTTTGAAACAAGCCTTAAATTACACTCATATTAAATAACAGTAATCATAATTTGAATTATGAAATAGAAGTGTAAAAAATTACAGAAATGATTTTGCTTGAAGAGAATACATAGGAATTAAAAGAGGAAAATAACAGTAAGTTGCACAGATACTTTAGGGGATATTGGGGGAAAATCAATAATAAAGTAAACACAAGGATCAAAGAAAAGTCATGAAAAATGTGTACTGATACTGAAAGAGCATGACCTTCAATCTGACATGGGCTACAATTACAGTTTCTTTCTCTATTATTTTTTTTTCCTTAATTTTGTTGCATTTATTATTATATTAATGTAGCTGTTGAGACATTTTAAGACATTTCTATATATATTCATAACTGACTGTTTCAGGCCTCCAGATTTGTCACCATTGAAAAGCTCCTGCTCAGATGCTTTATTTAAAATGTCATTGAGGAACATTAGAAAACCTTTCAAAGGGGACTGCAATTTCCATGTGGTCCCACAGACAGACATTCCAATCTCTTCTGTGGATCTTCGCAGTCTCACAGGGAATGAGCTTTGGACCCAAACACAGACAGGAGGCAGGCAGATGATAAATGAAACAGAATGTATTAACCAAAAGAACAAATCAAAGTCGCTGAAGAGTAAAAAAAAAAACAAAAAAAAAAACGGCCCAAAATAACTAAGAGCACAAACCAAGAAAACACAGGTGTGGCTATGAGCACAATGTAAAATTAAAAAGTACTCAGGGGAGGCAAGTTCTACAAAATAAAAGAAGTAAATCAAACCAAGGGTTAGAAGAAAAACTGCTCACAAAATGAACCATAAATGAAAAGATGAAAATTGAGGACAAGAATTGAGGTCAGTACTGAGTAAGCAATCTGCCATGATAAGATATTAAATTGTGTGACATATTGATAAGTTTAACCTAATTCAATTCTATTTTCATTCAAGAGGCCACAGTTCACACCAGTTCTTACACCGCATTATTATTATTATTATTATTATTATTACTATTACCCCCACCCCCCTGACTTTTTTTTTTAAAGCACCTACAGACAGTTTGTATTTGTAATAGATGCAATATTGAATATAACTAAATTTGTTAGTAACCATTTTTCTTTATTTGACTCTTACACTGGCGGGGTGTGGTTTGTGGCTTGTGCAGACATGGAGACTGATAAGGAACACTCTGCAGCAGTGCTAATCGCTCTAACGTGTTGATGCTCCCTGAATCACTGCCTCTCATCTCCATCCTGCAGGTGACCAGAATCCTCGGCCCAAACACCACAGCTCCATTGCGGTCAGTGTTTGGTTCAGTGTTTCCACTTTGAGTTGAAGTAATAAGTGAATGTGGATTGGAAAAAATCATGCCTTAAGTCAACAAGCTAAGGCTTAACATTCATACTTTGTAGAGACCATATAAAAAAAACCCAAAACAACTGATGGACACTATTTTGTTATATTTGTTGGACAAACTGTGTCCATCAGTAATAATACAGGTACTTTTATTGTGAGTAGTCTAACTTTGTCTGTATTATGCTCCTTAGGAACCAGATAATAATAACGCAATACAAAAGTATGACCATGCACACACTGTTTATGTAGTTTTCAACCACTGTAATGATTGGCATACATAGTAAGACCTTGAAGGTTTACTAGAATGCGGCCTTCTCGTGTTGCTGCTAAATATGAATCTAAATACAAAATCGCATCAGAAGAACATTGGCAAATAGGAAACTGTGTACACTGCTCTAAATGAGAAGTGCTTTTGAAATATCTCACCATAAACAGACACCAATGTAAAGAAGGATTTTTGGATGCACTCAGCATAGCAACACCATTCAACAAGCAGTATGATGGTGAAGAGGTACTTCTTGAATTCGATAAGATATGCAAAGTGTCATGCTCCATCAAAGGATCTCTGAAAACCAGGGTACAAAACAGGCAGGCTGTTCTCCAGGCAGTGAATTTTCATCATCTCTTTTTTTGCATGAAGTAAACACTTAGGAGTATGAAAACATTTTAATATCAATGTGTGCTGGTAGTCAAAAGAAAATTCTGCACATACGAGACAATTCAGACATTTTTGCTGTTTGCTTTTCTTAAATCACCACCTTGGAAAAACCCATGAGCGGCCACCATTGGTCACAGGAGTTGCTTATTCCATGTACCATTCAGCAGGTAAGATTATACTGGAGGCACATCATATTACTCTTTTATTTTTAAGCCAAAAAGAAATGGCAAGAGCCTCAGTGGAGGCACAGTTGGGCAGCTTTCATGTGCCTCTGGGCTTATGTAAATGCTCTCTTTGGGCTGAACATCGGTAAACAGCCTTATCACCTTCCCCACCAGGTTTGAACACACAATCTGCTTCACTTGTGCTTATTGAATGTTAGACATGTGACCATACTGGCTATTTAGTCTGATCCAAATGCAAATTATGCAACAAGGCATGTTTTTTCCTTCCCTCTCTCCTCATTTTTTCATGTCATTTCATTTATTTATTTAATTTTAAGCACCAAGTTGGGATACAAGGTTAAAGAAGGTTTGAAATTAACAGTTTAGGTCATCTGACTGTGTGATCTGATTTTTCTTTTTTTAATGTGTAGATTGTGCCTAGATAGATGTTTTGTTTTTGCTCTAAACTGCCCAAAAAAACACATGAAATGTGAATTCATTTTTTTCAAGATTTGATTCAAACAACAGATTTCAAATGTTGTTTCTATCTGATTTCCACAGAAGTGTCTTAATCTGAGCAGTCTTGTTGCTGAAAAAAGCATTATAAGTGATCTTTTGCATCTTTCACTGAGTGAAGCAGATTATAAATACATTTACCACATTGATGTAAGTAAAAATGACTGCTTGCTCTGTTCTGACCCATTGTTTTGACAAGACGGACAGCTGACGTGATTACAACAACAGTCAGTGGACAGATGTCGAATGAAAGGAGCACACAGTCGCCTCCTCCATCCCTGGTGCATTCCTGTAACTTGTGGAAAATTTGCACCTCAGCTCCACATAACCAGTTCACCACCCTCTCATTGGTTTTGTTTTTTAAATAATTTTTATGCATGTAGGCTACCGTAGTAACTATGGAGGAACATTTGTGAATGCAAGCCCATGGTAGTTCAGTTTGCTTAAACACACTGTCAATGTTCCTCCATTCTAAAACAAAAAAAAAAATTGAAAACATGTCAGCAAAGGCTAATTTACAGAGATACTTTTATCCAAAAATGCAGGCAACTTTCAAAGCTTCTGTGCATACAACTTTGTACTTTTATGTCCACAAGGCACCAGCAATTTGATGTGCTATGAGGTGGATGTCATTTTGCAATGTTAGGATTTCAATCTCCAGCTGTCCAGCATCCAAGTTGAACCTGAACTTATTTGCAAAGCAATGGATGTCATGTTTACTTGCATGAAAGGATTTGAAATGAATGACAAACATGGCTCCATTTGAGCAAAGTCACAAAACCTGTCCTTAAACTCTTGCCAAAGTCTGTTTATAAATTGAGAGTACTTTTCTGCAACTCTGTCAAAATCCCCAGATGCAGAAACATTGTTATTCAGCACTTACTGCAACACAGGGATAGAACAGCACTTTATTTTCCTCTGTAAATGCACAGGCAAAATGTTAATCTTTGCTTTAAATGAGTTTAACACGACCATTTGAACTGTGACCTGCAAGGCAGAGGCAAGACTACGCTTTCCAGAGATGTCTATTAAAATTGCAAAGTCTAGTATCCAGTCTATGGGATTCGCTATGGGATTTCTGTGTGCAGTAACTGGTCACATATTCAGCGGTAGCTCCTCCAAGATCACCCTAAATAGCCTGTGTTGTCTGGCTTTGGAGCAGAAGCTATTTATGATCTTTACCATTGGAATCCTTGCGTGATCAAGGACGGTCACGTTTGCACATCACCTGCTCATGAATAATTAAATGGTCATGAAGAAATTTGGGGAAATTGGGGTTCCTTTTCAACCCATCATGGCGCTGTAGTCACTGACCTCAACTTTCCCAATGATATTTTTTTCTCCACAAAGTATCCCTATAATGTCAGTAGTTCTTCTTTAGTGGAGAAATCATCAAACACCATTCGAACCATCTTTGACCCCTGCCAAACACTGACACATTTCTTGCAGTTAACATGGTAATTATTAAGGCTTAATATTGGATTCTGGTCTAGAATATGATCATGAATGTTGTCTGTTTAATGAAGGGGATATTCAGATTGTTAGGCAGTTACTCGAGCATAGTGGTCTGCCACAATTGTACATTTTGTTGCACTGGTGCAGATATCATTAATTAAGTTAATCTGAGAATTAATGAGTGACCACTGCATCCATTGGAGGGTTTAACTTTTCTAATTGATCATCTGCCAAGACTTAAAACATTGTCACCATTAGACAAGCCAGTAATTTATTCCATTAAAGCAGGAATGTCATTACACATCCACATGGTGTGACTAACAGCAAAATTAGTATTCTTGAAGCTTTAATGCCTCACTCTACTGATCAGCAAATGTTTGCCAATTACTCCATTTGTCTTTGTCATTGAACATTTAAACAATAGAGCGAGGGTTTTTAAAAAGTCTTTGTTTGATCGTGATTCCATCAGAGTGAAGGTTTATATACAGATCGACAATCTAAGACTGAGCCAGACAATCTGAATATTCTTATCGTTATATCTGACTGTGTAGTATCTTCAGCAGTCTACTCACTTGTTACCTGTTGAGTATGTGATGAAAGCAACAAGGTCTCAGTCTGGATGTGAAAAAAAATTAGCATCTGGTCAATGATTCTTTTCTCTTCTTTATATAATTTCAGTCACTATATCATAAATTGGTATAACCAGACCAAGAAAGTCTTGAAAAGCACACAGGGGCTCATCGTCCTTCCTTCCATCCATTAACTTCTGTTTATCCAGATATCCAGATCAAACAGTTTTGCAGGGACAGCAGGTTAAGCAGAAACCTCCCTCTCCCCAGCTTCCTCCTCCAGCTCCTTAAGGACACCAGGGTGTTCTCAGGTAGCCAAGAAATGTTATCTCTCCAGCATGTCCTAGGTCTGCTTTGAGGTTGGATATGTCCAAAACACCTCCCCAAGGAGGCAACCAGGAGGCATCCCAATCAGATGCCCACTCAAATGGCTTCTCTCAATATGGAGGAGCAACTCCACTCAACCCCAACCCCCTCCTTGATGTCCAGTCACCCTGTGGAGCAAGCTTATTTCAGCCACTTGTATTCACACGTTTCTTTTTTTTTTGGTCTATATGGTTTTTTTATGTATTGGTATATATGTATCGTTGCGCTCGATCCACGTACCGAGGCCTTAGTCCTCTATGCAGCTGCCCCGTGTTTATGTCTTTTTTACACTGTGATTCTGAAATCCAATTACTCCATCACTTACATGATGAGCTCAAGACATTTTTTTTATAATGAAGAATTCAACTCCTGATACTTTGATGTTTAAATTTGTTACCATGGTGTAAAAGGTATGATTCCCTGTTAACAGGAATAAAACTTCTAGTAGAATTTAGCTCACATCGGCCTCAATCAGTTGAAAGATTCAGTAGACAGGAAAGAGATGTAAACGAACACAACATTCAGACCAGACATACTTGCTGCAAGACAAAACAGAGAAACAAGAAGTTAAACCAGCACAATTTACTTTTAGTTTTATCAAAAAAGGAAATCCGTTAGACTAATCTCAAATGTTGAAAGGGTGACTTCCAAACACTTATTTATAATTTAACAACTATGATTACTTATGATTTATTATTAAAACCTGCTTGTAATCCATTTAGTTTATTAGTCTCATTGGCAAATTATGTTGATAACCTTCACTGGAGCTTCAAGTTGCCATGATGAAGGTTTTCACTGAACTACAAAACTACTGTTACTGCCAAATTCAAAAAGCTCAAGAGGATCAAACACAGTCTGGAAACAAATCTGACTTCATAGTCATTTAAACAACTGTTGTGTCCAAAGACACATCAGAAAAGTGTGCAAGATGCCACAAAATTCCTCTCAGTGGTATTTGTGTAAAAGCTCATTACTGACCGTTTAAGGTTTTAGGATTTGATAATTATGACACTCAGGGTTGTCACTGATAAAAGATGACCATTTTAAAAAGAACTGTGCCAATACCTTTCATCAGAGCTCCAAATCGGCAGTCCTACATCAGATGTGGATCAAATGGATGAGTTTGAAGAGCTCTAATAAAAGAGATTTAAAAAATAGAAATTCCGTTTCATGGTGAGGTGTGCAATATATCACAACAGAGAGAATTGCCCCTGGGATTCTTGACATTGTGTGAGAGAAACTGAAAGCTGATGTGCACAATATTTGCATGACTACCATTCATAATCTGGGGAATGTGAGTAGACATGGTCAACATCTACAAAAAGTATCACAGGCATGATGTTTGGGTAGTGGCAAAGGGAGCGTTGAATAAGGCTTGGAGTAAGCTGGCAGAGCTTGAGAGCATGGATAATAAATCAAAAAAACAAAGGAAAACCTAAACAATTAAATTAAATTCAGTTCGATGTCAGAGTACTTAAAGTTTACAGAGTTAAATATAAATCTAATAAATTCACATTGTATTCCAATTCCAAATAACTCTAGATCATGACAGACAGCAAAGCCTGCTGATTGCTATACGTAACATGCAGAGTAAATATTTATCATTTACTTTACCTATATTTTCTTTCTGTATGCCTGAAAGAAAAAAAAGGCTTTTCAAATCACTCTCCAGCGTTAACAGTGATGTTGATGTGCAATGTCTTTCTGAGATAACAAAAGCAGGATTGATGGAAATCAATTCTCATTTCTCCTTCTCTAGTCTCTCCAAAGATATTGCATGCCCATATACGACTCGCATTTCATGAAATATGCCAAAACCTGTGTAAATACACATTGAAACCACCATGTCTTGAAATGTCCTATAAATAGCATCTTCAGTGACTCAGAATCCTTGACTATTTCAGAAGTGATTATCAGAATAGCATATATTTTAAATAACTACAGACAAAATGTGCAAATGTGCTTAAAGTCTGGACTGATGTAATTCAGAGTATTTCAGGTATGCTGTTACATATTTTATGTGCAGCATTACAGCATTCCCATCCTACGAATGAAGTAATATTTCAAAATGAGGTTAAATTTCTCTGTCTAATTCTGGAACTTGTCTACAGCCTCACTCACAGAGCCTTTGCCTTGCTCTAATGCAAGAGCTTAGATTGCAATCATCTACATGCAAGGAATATTGGACTGGCTTGTAGAAATAGTGTGCATCTTGTTCGGATTTGCCCCTTTCACATCACCAATCATATCAAATTAAAAAATGATATTGGATTGAAGATTCCATAGTATGGCACCCTTGTAATCTAAATCTGCCCAAGGGTTTCCTATCAATCATGGATTTGAATTAATGTATTCTTAGACGAGGTTAGTATATACTTTGCTGTGTAATCTAGGCATAGCCTTTGCAAACATTTCACATAGAATCAAAGTAAATTGACCTGTGCATATTTACTTTCCCTTATGTTGTTCGGCCATAGGGTTTTGTGCAATTATTTTGAGTGTATTAAAAAAAAAAAGATATGTTCTACAAGTGTGGTTGAAATAAAAAACATGAAAAAAACATAACATGATAGAAAGAAAGAGTTTATTGTGTTGCAACTTTTAGTTGACATGTGAAGGGTTTTTGACTCTTTTCAACCTTGTCTAGGGTCTACAAAAATCTTTTCAATGTGTTGCTCTTTCACCTATTTACACAAACATACTAATTCAGCACTTTCTTTACGTAAAAGAATAATTTAAATAAATTATTAAGTAAGTCAAAATACATTTTATGTACACTACATATAAACACTTACAAGGCATTGACTATACAGGACATGCTTTTTTGTAAAATTATGAGAACTGTCTTGCTTGTAGTGAGGCCAGAAGACTATGCTTAAATCATACACAAACATAATACATTCCAAAGCCGCATATACAATGAACAAACAAAAGATCCACAATTATTTTTGTGGCCTTGGGTGGAAAATGAAAGAAGGTCAGAAGTGAAGTGTTGTTTCTGAAACAAACAAATACCTGCAGTTCATTCAAGACTTTCTTTACAATCTGTTTTTTTACCATTGAAAACACATTTGCAATCAATGGTGCATGATTCACAATCAAGGAGTATATAAAAACATACTATACATCTTTGTTTGCAAATAAATTGTGACATGTAAGTTATTTACAAATTTAGAATATACAACATTTATAAGTGTTGTACAGACTTAATTTTAAAGCAGTTTTCCCTATACAGACGTCTGAAATGCCATAGTTCATTCCTGTGTACCAAGACTCTAGACTCTGATTTGAAATCTACTGTACATGCTCTCTTCTAAAGCTAGAAATGAGGGCGATTCATCTAATTGGGCAACCCCATAGACAGAATATGAATAGGACTTAGTCAAGCACCAGTGGGTTTATATTTGCATTAAAATATTAATTGGGTATCTTAAGCAACAATTGAAATGATGGAATGCAGAAATTGCTTTTTAGCTTTTAATTTAATCCCTGCAATTAAGAACTATTTAGCATAAATGAACTAATGCATCATAATAACGTACTCTGAAATTATAAATAAAACTGGTTTATGCATGCCAATGTAAACGTATGTGTACACCAACTTTAATCTTGATTTAAATTTGATTTTAAGCTTTCAAGAACTAATTTGCAAAGCTGTATTTGGAATTGTTATATATATATATATATATATATATATATATATATATATATATATATATATATATACACGCACACACGTATCACAAAAAGTTAAGGAGATTGTGTTTTGTAGATTATTTTTTGTTGTAACAATGCTTCATGGCAATGAATCTCATATCATTCGAAAGCCTGTTTATTTTCCTTTTAAATGGTGCCTTATTTGTAAGGAACAAGCATTTGTGGGATGACCAGCAGAGCTGAGTATGTGGCTTGCGCCCATGAAATAATTGTCAAATCTTCTCTGTCAATGCCAAGCAACTTTGATTCTTGTTTGTTGGATTGGATGACTGAAATTTGAAGAAAAAAAAAGCTGTTATTGTCAAATGAAAAAAAACATATTGGCAATTTAACAATTTTTCAATTTAACAAACAGGAGCCCCAGTATCATGTGGAAGAACCACACACGGCCACAACAACCTGGCACCTCCTCCTCGTCCTAGTAACCAGCCTGGTCACACACTGCTGTGAGATGGCATCCCATTCTTCAACCAGCATTTGTTGCAAGTCAGCCAATGTGGTTGTGTTGGTCAACAGGACACCCGGGCTGATCCCACAAGTGTTCAATGGGGTTTAGGTCAGGACTGCTTGCAGGCCATTCCATCTTCTTCATGCCCAAATTCTGGAGGTGGTCTGTGATAAACCTTGCTCTGTGGGGGCGAGCGTTGTCATCTTTGAGAATGGAGTTTGGTCCCACACTGTGGAGATATGGGATTCGCACTTGTTGCAGAATCTCATCCTGATATCTTTCCACATTGAGATTGCTTTTAATGATGACAAGCCTTGTTTTTCATGTGACGGAAAGGCCGCTCCACACATCACACTCTCTCTACCAAAAGATGTTACTCTATCGCTGCAGCAATCAGCATAGCGTTCTTTGCATCTTCTCAACACTGTGACCCTACTATCTAATTGCCATAGGTAGAATCTGGACTTATCGCTGAACATAATGTTCCTTCACATTCACATTCAGGTTCCAGTCCATATTTACAGACACCAGTGCAAACGGGCCTGACGATGAAGTGCAGTCATGGCAGGCATCCCTGCAGTACTATTAGCCTGGAGATTGGCTATATGCACTTCCAGACTGTCTGGGCAAAGAGCCATCAGCCATCGGCCATATAGCTCTGCAAACCTTGACTGCAACAGTGTAAAAGACCTACAGTACCCAAGTAGTGACAGGGTGAAAGGATGGTCTTCTTGGGGTGTTGTCTTCTTGGGATGCCCACTTCGCGGCCTGTCTCTGACATCCTCCACTGCATTGGCAACGTTTTGGCAAATTTTTCATGGGCTCAACCCACATACTAAGCTCTGTTAGTCATCCCACAAATGCATGTTCCTTAAAAATGTGACACAATTTAAAAGGGATAAACAGGCTTTCTAACCGTATAAGATTTATTTCCAAAAAGAATTGTTAAAACAAAGAAATAATCTACCAAACACAAATGTCCTTACCTTTTTTTTTGCCAGGTTTATTTACATATGCTGTTAGATTTAGTTTATCAGTGCCGCCGGGTTTATTTCCAGTTAAGCCTCATGAAAGTCAAACAAAGTAAGCAGTGCTGTGAAATGAGATGCATCATTAAAAAAAAATAGGAAAGATTTAAAAAAAATAAAAAAAAATAAAAAAAATCACCCACATCTCATATTTCACAGTTCTAAAAGTGTGCTAAAGATGCATCATTAACACTTCAAAGCCTGCATGACATTGAAGCTAATTTTAATCAAGCATTCCTATAGTGAGCTAAATTTTTAATGTCTTCTATCTTTAAGGACCTTTGTGCAAATACATTTACTTGGATGACAAACAAATCACATACATATTCTGGAATATGGCTACATCTAAAATCTTACAAGTCTCGCAGGTTAAATGGTAGTGTGTGACATTAGAAAATAAAATTTAAATGTATGGCTCTTTTGGAAGAGTTCTGTGGAGAACACATTTTCTAAAATGTATACATTTTATTTATACTTGTTTTAGAACCACAAGCCCAGCATGCTTGTCAATCGACAGCACGATGAAAGACCTTTATACCAAAAGTATTGTAGAGTCAAGTGTGAAGCCATCTATTAGTCATCTTGGCTGAAATTGGGTCATTATTAACAAGCACATCAGCAATTCTGAAACAGCAAAAGAAATATAATTAAAACAGAAACTATTCAAGGTGTTGCCATGGTTTACTTTAAACCTACAAGTCAAGCTGACTGAAATTCATGGCAGGAACTATAAATACAATATACCTGTACAGTACCTGCAAACTTTAACTGACTAGAGCAACATCTTTTAGAAATATTTACCAAAATTCCTCCATGGGAATATAAAGAACTGATTACATCTCAGGAAATAATTACTTTTAAGTTTTGCTGCTAATGCTAGTTCTATAGGAATATAATTCATAATCAACCAAAATACATAATTATTATCTTTGAGCCCTATGGCCATAAGGAGCTGAAATATCAGAAAATCACTTAATTAAAGACAAGGTGGCAGTTTTTAACAAATGTCATCACAGGGCTCTTTGCATCATGATGCCAAAACTGTGCAATTTTGTCATGTGATTCCAGTGGCCAAAATAATAGTGTTTCTGTCTATCTGGTATAAAAAAAAAAAATACAGGACGAAAACACAGCTGGTATACTGCTCATTCTTACTGACACACAACTTCAGAAGGTGTCTGTGTTTAAATTTTAAACAGTTTGCAAACTGACAGTACAGCAGAAGGCAGTTTCTGCATTAATTTAACTTTAATAAACAAAAATCTGTAAGCAATAAAAGGGACAAGATTTTGTTACTAAAAAGTGTTTGTTGTTTTTAGTAGAACTGACTAAACAAAATTGAAAGGGTCTTTGCTTCCAGACTAGTACATAAGCAGCCATGCAGAAAACATAAGGGCGGTAGAGTTTCATAATCCATGACCAACATCCTGAAAATTATTTAAAACTTTTTTAAATACATCTGATCATAAATGATCAGTTCAATGATCAGGCAGTGTTGACACATGCTATCTGGAAATCAGCTGACTGCTGTGGAAGTCCTGAAATATAAGCTTCTTCCAGAAGCTAAAACAGTTGAAGATTCTCAGTTGATTGCTTCATTGTTTACCTCTTGAATGGCCTTAAAAATGAGTTAGAGTGAGTACTTAGTAAACAGGCAAGCCAAAACACAACTGGCCATTTAGACTTTTGCTAAAGGCTAGAGTTTAACCCGATGTTGAATCTCTATAGGGTGTAAGAAATTCACTCCTAAATTAGCTGCACTGTTGTTAGTGTCTGTTGTTTAACCTGCAGCTGAAAGTACAGAGGCACAAATAACCTTGTGACAAGATCCAGCTAGTAAGAGTTCCCCTGCAACACAGAACAAGTCTATTTATGACGGCTCAGTGTTCTGAGCCGTCATAAATGCATTGCATTTATTTATTTATTTATTTATTTATTTATTTATTTATTTATTTATTTATTTATTTATTTATTTATTTATTTATATACTAATTTCAGAAGATGCACTAACTTAGATTCTCACCCTCCTCACTCCCAGGGCTCACTGTATAAATAGGAGAGATGTTAATTAGCTGAATGAAAACAGCTGGTCCACTTGCTGCCGTTGCAGTCACCTGAACCGCTGCCGCACAGCTCCCCCTAAAGCCGAGTCCATCACAGGGATAGACAGACAACCACGCACGCTCACAGTCACTTCTATAGGTACCCAGTTAACTGGTGATTACGCCAGTTAACTGGGATGCACGTCTTTGGACTGTGGGAGGAAGCCTGGAGAAAACCCTACAGGCCCAGCGAGACCATGCAAACTCCATGAAGCAAGATTCCTGCTTGGAGTTGAACCAGGAACTACTGCTGCTGTTAGGCAACAGCGCTAATCACTAAGCCTACCTAGATTTAGGCAATACAAACCCTAAAGGCACAAAATCAACGCATATTTCACAACCTCGAAGTTGGTTCCACTTTATAGGTTCTGATGTGGCAGCTGGCAAAAGAATAGGCTACTAAGAAATTTTGAAGTGAAAGCAAACACAAGTTTTTAGTGTACTTGCTGTGTGCAGACATTTAACAGCTTGTTGCGACACTGCAAACACATTGGTTGACTTAAACTCCATCGCTTTTAGTTTCAGTGGTTTGGTTTTATAGCATAGCTAAACTTCCTACATGTTGCCCAACTTTGGCTGTCTATGCTCTGTTTGAGTTGCCACTTTTTACAAATACGATTTTCTCTGAAGCAAACAAAAAAAAATAAGAAAAGCCAAGGATCAGCTCACATGGAGCTCTGCATGCTGAGCACTTACCCCAGGATTTATGCTTAACCTGTCTCAGGACCATTCATATCTATAGTGCAAACTCTCTCATGACTTACATGAGACAATTCTCTAAAAGCAACAACAAAGGAACAAAAAAAACAAGATATCCAATACTTTCATAATGATTTATGGAATGAGTGATTTAACAATTGCAAATAAAGACTGCTAACAAAGGGCAGTGAGTCCAGGCAACCCACTCATGCCAACAGGAGACTGCAAAGAGAGACTAGTTGTATAGAGACACAGCACCAATGATCAGGTCAGAGCCAAACTGTTCCAGGAAAAAGCACCCCTGACTAAGCCAACCAAGCTGCTATGTGCTCACTAGAAGCTTTACATGAAGAAAATTAAACTGTGCTTTACAAGCTAAGATAAATTAACCTAAGGCTTAGGTCCTTTGTCTTTACTTAGGACCTAAGCAAAGACAAAGACACAAAGTTGTAGGACTGAAATAGCCCATTAAAAAACTGCAGTGAGACCAGAGCAAGCAGAATGAGTGAACAGTATCACTGTTTTAAAGACTGTGTCCTGGATGGTACAGACTGAAGTTGGGAAGGAAGGGACAGAAAGGTGATTTGAGACCCTTGCCTTGATTGGCCTGATGACAGCAAAGTAAGGCCTGGACATCCAAATGTACATCTGGCTTTCAATTTTGCTGGTGTTTTAAGATAATACAGCCCCAGCCTGTCCACATGCAGACAGCTCTCTCACTCCCCGGTGGTCATAAACATCACCTGCAGCAATGCTTCGGTTCACTCTTTGCTGCGTGGCAACACTTCATTTTGAGCTATGATAAGAAAAAGGATATCTTGCCAAATATGCAAAAACTATATGGATACCATAAGCCGCAGCATCATCGATTCAACACAATCAGATGCTTAGTTGTTAGTTGCAGTGGCGTAAACGAGCAGCTAAGCACATTTCAGCGATACACCTCCCATGTAAACATCGGTTTTAAACACCCAGTAACATTGCAAAAAACAAAAAACTTGGTTCTTGTTGGTTTAAGATGGAAAATGTACTTTGTAATAGCTATAACAAAAAAAGCTTTTGTAGAGCCTCGCAGTCCAAATCCATCTGCTCTGTGTAGTTTACTTTGTTGTATTTTGTATGAAGGCATTTATCTATTTTGAAGAAGTTACCAGACTTTTTTATATATTATATTCTAAATATGATAAAAGAACATATATTACATGTTGTATGATAATAAAAGTATTATTCTGTAACAACAACTGACCTCTCCCTAACCCTCCTAAAGCTCTGGAGCCCGTGAATAGTTATTCATGCAAACCCCACCATGAAGCCCTGTTGCCACCGCAGGGGACTGCTTGTGGATTAAGGAGACAATTCAGCTTGTGAAGCTGCTGGCTACAATTATAAACACTCAAAGCATTTGATTTCATTCTCCCTGTTGGTAAATTTGAAATTTTGTTTTATATCTATTAACAAAATACACTCTGAGTGAAACAATCAGTCAGCTTATGAACCAATGTGTTTGAAAGTGTAAGTCTGATAAAAATAAAAAAAACAAAATACTTGTGTAAGACTGTCTTATCACTTGATTGCACAGAAAACTGTAGTCACAAAACACACACATAGATTGCCTGTCCCCACATGCCCCCAAAGCACCTCTCATTATACACCTGTGAGGTTCCAGCCCATTGGGAGACATGCCTGTTCGACTTTGAAGCTACCAGTGACGACTTCAAAGCTACAGGTCCTCTTTGAAGCTTTATGTGCCATTTCTCTCTTCAAAATGATATCTTTTTATTTAAATAAGGAATTTCGAAGTACAGTATATCTTAATATTCGAATAGCTATATGATAACCACATACAGCTATCATCACCAAGACGCAATTTGTTGTTTCTGATGGTTGAAATGGGAGCATGGTGAAACAGTGGTGTAAGAAGGACATGCCTGTTTTTGCTTTCTGTATGTTTTACTCTTATTCTTAGTATAGCAGAGTGAAAATTGGTTGCATATATTTATGTGCACTTTAGAGTGATCCAGATCTTAGTTGCAATCAAAAAACGTAAAATGCATTGCGGCCATTTTTTTGTCTTATGCATCTCAAATTTAAAAAAAAAAAATCAACCCAGCTGCTATCTCATTACAAGTTTTTAAAAAATATATAAACCCAATATCTCACTACGTTAATCTGTTTTTGTCCTCATCTTTTAAAGGGACTCTGCATTAGCCCATGATAGTTGCATACAGGATGCACAGACATAATCAAATGGTTTAATATTACTCATACACCATACAGTTATACCCTTCACCTTTTGAACCCTGAAAGAACGTACACAAACAAAATAACATTGCAATTAAATGAGCTGACAAATAGTGATTTGGTCCTTATATTTATTGCAAGGCAACAAAGTCTATTACCCTACAATTGGGGGTACTTGATTGTTTTTGCTGTGGTGTTTTGCTTTCTCATTATGCTGGGTTTCTTTTCTGCTTATCTCTTAATTGTGCCTTTGATGTTAAACAGATTGGAAATTTTCAGTTGACGCATGGGAAAGATGGACTTTCATTGATTGGTGTTTTTTCAGCTGACCCCCAGCCAGTAATAAGGATCTGGTTCTTATTAGGCCTTAATATGAGGTAAAGACAACTGCACATGGAGAGCATGTCAAATATTATACTCCCATGCCTTGAAATGACAAGAAACTTGAAAATCTGACCCAATCCCAAAGTTGGTCACAAAGATTCAGAAGTTTATAGAACTAATTTTAGCAACAATTACTTTAGATAATAATGTTTCTAATGTTTTTAGCCCCTCAAATGAATTTTTAACCCCAGTTTTCTGTCTATAACAGTTGGGTTCTGGTGTCTTGTCACAGCTGGAAAGAAATGTTATGTGAGCCATTGAATATTTAGTGATACTTGTTCTGTTGAAACTATCTTTCAGAGATGTATAATTTACCTTTTTTTGTATGCAATTATAAATAAATTCACTGAAGTCCAGCTGTCAAGTCTTCATTTGATAAAGTTACAATTTTTTCATTCTAACTCAATCACTTAGTTGTTAATATATACAGGCAGCTGTATTATTATTATTAATAATATATTTATGTTTTTTCAGTTTGGAAATTTGGGATGATGAAGATTTTGATGTTGATGTTGACATCGTCATCATTGTCATTGTTGTTGTCGTTGTCATTGCCGTCATTGTTGTTGTCGTCGTCGCCATTGTCTGAGCATTGCTATGTCTTAATAAGTTGTGACATCCACTTTTGGGAAGATGGTCAGCCATGTTGAACGTTTCCTCTTGCAAATAGTCTTTGTAACTGTCGGTTGGCTTCCAAATTCTCTGGAAGTCACTTTAAAATCTTTCCAAGATCTTATCTTTAGTAGACTGGACTACTGTAACGCTGTTCACAAAGTTCTCCCTAAAAATTCCTGCTGCTGGCCAAGTCCTCACTAAGACCGAGAGTCTTGACCATATAACTCCAGTTCTTAGATCTTTACACTGGCTTCCTGTCTGTCACAGAGTAGAGTTTAAAATCCTGCTGTTGGTTTATAAATCTCTGAATGGTTTCGGAGCAAAATACATCTCTGATCTCCTGGTCCTATTTGAACCAACCAGAACCTTCAGGGCATCGGGGTCACTTTGAATTTTCTTGTACATGAAATCTGTTATTCAAATAAACTAAGCCTTGCTTTGCCTTGGAAAACCTGGCAGCTATGGGGATGTTAGAGGCCCTGTCCCAGGACCTTTCCTGCTCTGCTTGTGGGATTACAGCTGGTTTTTCTGTGTGTTCTATTATTATCTGGTTGTTATTCTCTGTGGTTCTTTATTTCTGTGAGTCTTGCTTTCATTGTTTCAGCCCAGTAAATAAATGGGTGTGGCAGGTGATGACCTCCTCTGTGTTATGTGTTGTGTTGGTTCAGCGACTTGTAATAAAGTTGGAGTTCTATGTTCTCTCAAGCAGTCTCAGGTGTTCATTCATTCCATGTCTCAGCGTTGCTACAATACACACACATATATATATATATATATATATATATATATATATATATAGTTTTCTTTTTCCCATTACTGTACTGCTAAAAGCTGCATCTTAACACCTTCAATTGGAAAATAATCTAAATTGAAAGTTATCCCCACTTGTCATTGCTTTCATTAGGGGACCTAGTGGTTACAGTGCTGGGCTTGGGCGTGGAGGACCCAGGTTCAAGCCCAGGGCTGCCCACAATGGTAAATCACTGGGGGCCCCTGAGCAAGGCCCTTAACTCCCAATTGCTCCCCGGGGCGCTGCCCTGCTAGCAGCAGAGACTAATTTCGGTGTGCATCGTACATACAGCGTGTGCACGATGTCCACACTGACAATGAAAAGGAAGAAAAAAAGAAGAAAAAAAAAAAATTATTTCTTTAAAACACCAGATCAAGCTAAATTATATATTTAGTGATACAGGTAGAATAATGAAAGTAATAGTAGTGTAGTAGTGCATGTGAGTCAGCTGCTAGATTCTGATTCTTCTGACTACAAAACGAATGTTAGTAGCCAAACAAGGCTTTTTTTCTGACGCTATTATGTTAGTTTCTTGAATTTCACCCTATCAACAGCAATTGTTGGGGCTTTGACACACAGAAAAGAAAAAGGTATATGCTCTCTGACAACAAATGATCAAATTCCCAAAATATAGGTGTATTCCTCAGAAATGGATAAACCATATAAATTTAATTAACAATCTGAAGCAAATTATTCAGTGTTTTCAATCTTGGTCCTCATACAATGCTGCCCTGCATGTTTCAGATGTTTTTGTGCTCCAACACACCTGATACAGATGATTGGATCACCTCAGCAACTCGTCATCAAGGTCTGCATGTCTGTTATCAGTCCATTAATTTGGATTAGTTATGTTGGAGCAAAACATTTCTTTTAAAAAAATGCATTGTTTTTAAGCTGGGACAGTGCATAAATGTAATGAGAGCATCATCAATGATTTGCAATCCTGTGTCACATAAAAATAGAACAAAGTCAAAACAAATGAGATTAGAACATTTTTGTCTGATGCCAACAGTGCATTGAAATAGAGTTGGAATGTGTTGTTGGTAAAAAAATAAAATAAAAACAAGAAAAGAAAAGAAAGAAATCGGCAAAATCAGCAATTCAAGGATTATGTTTCTTAACATGAAGCTAAAAAGAAAGTATTATGTTAAATCCAGGTCCTCTAAAAGGTCCAAGTCCTTTTGGATCACTCATTACTCAGAGTTGTATCCAACAAACCCTAACAGATCCTTCGAGTCTGCATAAACAGTTTGGAAAATATGCTAGTTGAATGAATGAACCTGAATTTGATACAAAATGTGTGCATATATGTGTATATATATATATATATATATATATATATATATATATATATATATATATATATATATAGTAGAGACAATGTTGATGGCTTGAACTTTGTTCTCCTCCTGCAGACTTTAGAGGATCTACCTTACTCTTTGTATGTACTCTCTACAACCTCTTTAGCCAGTCAGTTGGAGCCCAAGGTTTTTACAACTTTTATGTTAGTTTGCCCCTATAAATATTTATATATGGGCACTTAATACCCATGAGCAAGCACACACTTAAGCAAACTTGGGCATGGAACCACTCAACACGGTAATGGGCATTAAGTGGTTCCAAGCTTTTTCATGTGCTCGTACGCTGTGAAAGAGTTTGCAGAGGACACGTTCAGGTTAGATTCCTCTTGACTTATGCAGGATTTTTTTACACTCATGTGCTCTCAGCCTGGAAAAACTGTAATATGAGCATTTCTTGTTAAAGGAGCCATCCAGTACATATTACCACTGACATTTTACATATTATAAGTGCTATAACATTTATGGGATGCAGAGTTGGAGCACATCAGTAACAGATCTGAACGTTGCTATTCAGGCATGCATGCCATTTGACAGGCAAGCAAGAGCATCTTCAATATTTCAGAAGATCATGAAAAACTTTTCACCTGGATTCTTACGGTCAGTTAGAAATATTCTGTGCATGAGAGCAAATGTTGTTATGTTGTTTTCTGTTATGTGAACTTTTCACTTTCCCACTCTCATTGTTCTGTGTGAATAGTGCAGTATGAGTCATTCCACGCTAAACAACCAGATCCCAGTTCATCTTGTACATTTAGCTTCTAAATAAAGAAAAAAAACACAGTTTATTGGATTCCAAAACCTTTTTACTGCATTTTTTCTTTTTGTTAGTTGTTCTTCCTTTTCAAGATAATCATTGGCTAGTTTTTCACTACATTAGGAGGGATTTTGCATTGAAGGTAAAGCAAGTTTATTTGTATTTGTAAAGACAATTCAAAGTGCTTTAGATGAAAAGATTAAAAAGAAATGCCTTATAAAGTAAAAGAGTTTCAAAGCAGAAATTAAAGACAGATAGAAATTAGTTAAAAAGAATTAAACAAATGAGATGCAATAAATAAAGGTTGTAGTGCATTATGGTGGATTCATGAAATACAGCAATAAATAAAAAGGTTTTCAACCTTGACTTAAAGCTACTGAGAGTTTCAGCAGCCCTGATGCATTCTGGGAGTTCGTTCCACAGATGAGGAGCATAAAACTGAACGCTGCCTCATCGTGTCTGGTTCTAAGTCTGGATACAGAAAGTAGGCGTGACCCCAATTTCCTGAAGGTTGTGGTTGGTTCATAATGGACCAGGAGATCAGAGATGTATTTTGGTCCGAAACCATTCAGAGATTTATAAACCAACAGCAGGATTTTAACATCTACTCTGTGACAAACGGGAAGCCAGTGTAAAGATTGAATGTTTAACACAAATTATAACCAGTTTTTTTTTGCAACCCAAAAAAGAAAAAATCTTCAGTTTTCACTTTTATACAAGTTTTGGCAAGTATACCTAAGATTTAAAAATGTTTGATGAACCTTAAAAGCTTAATTTTTTTAGGTGATTTGAATAACCGTGAAAAGTAAAGTGATTCAGTTTGGCCTCTGTAAAGAAAATATAAAAATATAAAGAAAAATACACATATAAGTTGTCATTAGACAAGAAGCAACTTACAGCCTTGACAGAATGCCGATCACACGGTACACTTTAAATATTTACAGGAGAACATCATTATTTATTGCCAGTATATAAAATGCTAAGAAATTTTATATTGCTCTTTCGCTGTTTATTTATAAATATCTGATTTTTGAGCTTTTGCTTAAGCATTGACTTACCATCTGTTTTGCTGTTAATCTCTTCTTTATAAAACAAAAAAGTAAATTTATAAATACATGGGCCATGACTCTGAGATGAAACAGGTTTGAACAGAAAGATTTCAGAAATGCAGGAATAAAGGACTAAAGAGCAAGAAACCAGGAGATAGAAGAAGAAACTGAAGATACTGTATACAATAAGAATCATGACAAGTGGGGTAGCAGGGGAAAGAATGAAAATATATACACCATTCAAAACCACATAACAATATAGTGCATACTTATTTTCACTGAAGGTAATACTGAAAATGTCCAATGTGGAACTGACCGATCTCCTCACATACCACATCCCATAATGTAATGAGCCACTGCAACAGATGCTTATCATAGAGAGCACATGACCAGCTTCTGGTTCGGCTACAGCACATAGAAAATAGCATAGAGGAAGGATATAAGAGAAAGAGGTAACAGGGAGGACAGGCCAGAACACTTTCAAAATTAAACACAGCACAAAGGCACCACTGAAAATAAGAAAATCAAGCTCAACCCAATACAAAAACCGTGTCACTCTCATCGACATCTGTGGTAGAGTATCCAACATATATTTACAATACATACAATGTCTAGTAAAATTATACTCTATAAAGAAACAAATGTATGTATAAGTAGAGGTGTGGTCTTTTGACTCGTGGACAGAATTGCAAATGTTTGCTTGCATCGCCACAGGTCAACCAGCATGGATTGACTTAAGGCACCACAGCAGATCATTTCAACACCGTACAAAGTTGTTGGGCAGCACGTCTGCTGGGACCTGCTGTCAATCAGCCTGCGTTGCTTGTAACTTGCCCGACTACAATGCTTTAAACCCTTGCTAGATTGTCATCATTTTCGTTTGTGCTAGTTGTATTCACCACGACATCCCACCAGCTGCGTCTTCAGATGCTTTTCCCATATTTGACTGAAGGTCTGAAGACTTTTGTACGATGTTCCTTTTGTTTAATGTTCCAAATATTGTGTTTGTATAAATTCTGATTTGACCACCAGATATGAGTACAACATCCATTTGGCTGGCTGCGTTGGTGTTTAAATAATGTGCGGAATCCATTCGCAAAATTTTTGTCAAGTGACTTTTGACTATAAAATGGGGCCATTGACCGGTTTATTGTACATTTTATGCTATCCAGAGGTCCAATTAATGATACAATTACATTTTTTACATGAATAGACAGAGAATGTGTCATCAGATTTTATTTCTTCAAAATGAATGATTGAACATATTTTGCAAATCCGTATCAAACTCTGTGACCACTCTTTTATGGTTGCCATAAGTGACAGTTTAGAGCAGACAAACAAAAGTGTCCATAAATGTATAGTTTTTACCTGTGAGTTGGTAACATAGTCACAGGCCTCCTGTTTCCATATTTTCTCTGACTCTTAGATGGCTGATCAAAGACTGCAGTGCTCTCTACTGTTTGACAACAGTACAACCAATGATCTTACGAAACTGCTACAAACCGGTTTTATTTTTTTTTTGAGAACATGGAAAAACACTGGTTTACAGGAGCTGTATCTGGCTGAGAACATTACTGTTCTGTAGTAACAATACAAAAACTGACAACTGAACTTTGTTCTTGTCTTATCTCAGCTCATAACAACAGAGTTTTAAGACTGTAGATCAGCTTGTTAACCCTGTTCTTCCTAGTCTCTCAGACGAGACAAATGCAAACCAAAGAGGTTTTTTTTTTATTGTAATTATAATTCTGAATCAGCCAGAAGCAACTTCATCCATGCTGTCACACTCCCCGTTATCAACCACCCACCCTAGAACACCTTCAGCTACTTTTTTTTCTATCTCCTGTCACACATTTTTAGAAATAGTCTCTAATCGGAACTCCTATTTCAGAACAATTGATGTAGTTCCATCTTTTAACCACAGTAATTAAATCTATAAGTCAAGGCGTACTGACAATTTTTATTAGATCTCTTCTGACTGTTATGGTTATGTCCCTGACAATTTCAGTCTATCTATTGTATCTCCTAATGCTTTGAAAAAAACCTGGTCTTGACCTTGCCGTCCTTCAATATTGGAAGTTTTAAAATGCGTTTCATTTTCATTTAATTTCAAAGGCTTTCAATAATTACGTGTCTTTGAAACTGCTTTCAGCAATAGCCTTGAACGATTTGAGTCTGGATTCCAAAAGCATCAAAGCATTTAGACAGCACTTCTGAGAGTGACTAATGACTTGTTAAAAGCTGCAGATGACACACTCTGACCATGTTCTCCGGGATGTCACGTTTTGTTTTCTGATAGCATTGGACCATAACAGGATGTTATAACATGATGACATCTATGAGACAGACTGAGGAAATGGCTGTGAGTATCAGGATCAACAGTGGCATGGTTCTCCTGTTGTCTTTTTAAAGAAGTATCTGTGCCTCTCACCGCAGGTCCTCATTCTCTCCAGTTAAATGTCATGTGTTATCATCATCTCGGCAGGTGCATACTGCACTCAACTTCGGTGAATCCAGAAAAATCGGTGGAATGGACATACCCAGCTGTTGGTTTGCACACATCTGCCTTACCTCAGTTACCACGAGCAACCCCTTTGACCTTAGCTCTCTCTTCATTCTAACATATAATGCTAACTAATGTCACCTTACATTTGTTCTGGTCATCCATCCTCGTTTCAGGCGTGGCTTCAATAGCCACATCTGAAATGAGGACTGATGGAGCTCCACTAACCAAACAGTTGATTTTGACTCAACCTATGGAACTAGCTGCTGATGAGCTGCAGACAATCTGGCCGGTCGTCCTCCCGCTGTCTTTCATCCAGAGGTGACGGTGGCTCAGCCAGAAGTACTGACAGGAGCGACGACCAGCCTGACCCTTCAAGCCCAACCTAGAGCCATTTACGATGGTCTCTTAGTACAATTAACAAGCTGCGCTATCGATATACTGTAACACAGCTGTCACTATTTTACTTTACTGATGAGGTACATAAAAACCATCATATTTTCATAATGGTATTTTAGTATTTTTTGTTTCCCAAAACTGGTTTCCAGTATGCTTTAAGTTTTTAAGATATTACGGTTAAGTTTTAAGTTTTTAAGACCTTAATGGCCTCTATCCCACCTATACACCTGACTTCTCACTTTTATACAAACCCTGCATCACTCTGACATCTTCTAGCAGAGGACTCTTATCTATGCCTGTCAGACAGCTAACAACCGGAGGTGACGGAGCTTTTTCTGTGAGTCGTGGAAGGAGATTATTTAGGAGTTTTGGGCAGCAGACTCAGTGATCCTTTTAAATAACTCCTGAAGACCTACATTATTAGAGAGAATTTCATAGTTGATTTATTTTATAAATGTGACTGCTTGGTTTATTCTATTTTGTTTATTATGTTTTTTTTTTAAACATTGTTTTAGTCGTGTTCTTTCGTATAATGTTTGATGTATTTGCTGACAACCTTGATTGACACTTCACTTCATTTTGAATTTTATTTGAAGCAGTGGAAGTCTCTGTAGGTTTTGATCCAGAGACGTAAGGATGTGCTGAACTGAGCCTATGAAGACATGGTTGCTAAATATCGATTTTTTTTCATTTGCTCTTATTCATACTTAGATATATTTCTACATCTCTCGGTAGGATAATCACCTTCCTGAGGAATAAAGCCCATGCATTTCTATTATTCATTTACGTTATAGTTTGGTAATAAAGCTCTGCTTTTGCCCCTTCATTTTATGAAGATAGAGTAAATGCATTTTAGCAATATATTTTAACAATTGTTATTATTATTGTTGTTTTCATGATTATTGTTATTATTTTCAGCTAAATATAAAAGTAAGAAAAGCAGAAACATATTTTATAGCAGGTAGTTGAAGGGGTGGGGTTTAGCCACTTAACTCCACTCCACTATTCCACAGATGTGCGTCTTTTAGGATTGGCGTTTAAGCTTTGCTGTACCCAAAGCTTTAACGCCAAGGTATGGAAAATGGAGCAAGATGTGAAATTGGGTGGAGATGAAGGTGACGAAAATAGATAATTCTTCTCTGATCTGGGTCTCTTACGTTACAGTCCTCTTTTAAAAACAAATCAACCAAAAACATCAACTAATCAAACCACAGATGGAGGTGGTTTGAACCAGAGTGATGGAAGTAACGTGGGATTCCTCTCTTAGCTACACTTAGCTGTCTGTTTTGTAATAGCTGACCTGCCAGGACCACACACCCTGCTGTCCATCCATCCATCCATCCATCCATCCATCCATCCATCCATCCATCCATCCATCCATCCATCCATCCATCCATCCATCCATCATTTATACCTGCTTATTCCTATTCAGGGTCACATGACTGGAGCCTATCCCAGCCCTCTTCAAGTGAAAAGCAGGAGTACACTTTGGAAAGGTTGCCAGTCTATGTACATACTGCTTATTGGAATATGGTTTTACAAAGAAGCGATCCCTATCCCTGGAGCTTTCTTTGTTCCTTGTAGAAATGTTCACTCTGACTCCACGTGACTATTTCTGATAATAGTGAAATCTTTTAAGCCCCTATCTATTTTGGTTTGTTTACATAAAAATGTGTATAGGACATGCAGACCAGATGTGATTACTTCCAATATATAATGTAAATGATGAGTCAAGACGTTTCTGTTCAGTTGGTTATTGATACAGACCGGGAGTGTGATCATAGCCAATAGTCATAGCCATAGTTGTGGTATGTCTGAGGTTTTTAATTAATAGTGACTTCAAATACCGAATAAATGCTCTCAGACACTGAAAATGTTTGTCTTTTTATGTTCCTCTTAAATATTGCTGCATCATAGCACTAATAAGGCCATGCTGGTTTTTATATGAGATGGGTGGAATGTTTTGTCAAAATTGCAGCATCTCCTGCCGTTAGAATAAGAAGAGCTTCTTTCCACACCTGCTTCAACACCCTGCCTCCTGATCAGTTTTCTCATTGTTGAAAAGCACCCATTACAGCTGGTCAGTCACCCACAAACCACACTATTCCAGAGTTGCTTGGACACATTCATGCTGTCTTTGTTAAGTCACTCAGGTCTCTACACCTGTCCATCTCTCTATAATCCAGCCTTTGCACCAGAGCTGAATGTTCACGGGTGGTGTAATATTCCATACAATGATAAATACCGTTACTCTTTATTACTTTCATGCAAATAAGTATGAGTTTTGGCACAACCTAATGATTTAATCCTTATGTTTCTAGACAACTTGGAATTAATTGTCACATGTAAAATGAAAAATTTAAAACTTTTTTAGCCCATGAAAAAGATTAGTCCCTTCTTGATTTTTTTTCTTTTGAACTAAACCAGATTGGGTGTAGAATTTAATCATATCTCTCTGTACTGCATTCAGCAGTGAAAATGATCTCTCAAGACTCTCTTAAGAGCTCACACTCCCCCCCATCCCATCTGAAAAATTTTGCAAAGGTTCAAGTTTCAGTAAAGAGCTTCTCCTTCCCTTCTCTTTGTGTTGATCGAGATAAAAAGTGTCAGCGATCCCCCACACCGTCTTGTGGCAGAAATAGCATTAACATAATGGGTTTTTTAACACCGCACCTTATTTGCCAGAAGGCCCCGTGGAAGCTAACTAACGAGGCCCATTAGAGGTAAACTGGCAGTGAGCCAGTGCTTGCATATCCATTCAAACCAAAGGACAGCAGAAGGGGTGGCATACAAAAAAAGGTCATCAATTTTTCATGCTGAGTGAATTCATAAATTTGAAAGAAAAAAGAAACATAGAAACCAAAACAAACACCATAAACAATCACACATATATTTAAATTAGATTTTGTATTCTTTTAAATGAGTCTGTTTATTTATTTGGTTATTGATCAGGCTTTGGCAGGCCTGTCATGGGCGGATTACTTTTTTTAGGGATGGACCCCAACTCATGGCCCAGGGCATAGGATAGTTTCAGACCCATCACACAAACACAAAACTAAAGCCATTACATGGCATGTAATGTTTTAAAACTGTGTGCTTGTAACACAGAACCGATGCCAATAGCAGGTAATTTAGGAGATATGTTGTAACGGATGCACAGATTCATAAGCTCAATTGAGAAAGAAAGATATGCATTAATTAGAGTTTGAAGGAACAGCAGGAGTGCAGAAATAGAGTTGGATTCCTTATTGCTCACTGGTTTCTCCTTTATTGCTTACTTTTTCTTTGGTATTTTACTTTTCATAAATCTACAGCAGCAAGAAAAAGGGATTTCTGTGTAAATTTAACATAAAATGTGATCTGATCTTAATAACCGCTTGAACCTGCTTTGGCAGCAGTGATTTTAAATAATTGCTTCTGCTGGGCTCCGACTGCACCACTCCTAGAGGATTCTCTTTTATAGAAGCCTTTCTGGTGGATTTACTTTGATGCTTAGGATCATTGTCCTGCTGCATCACTTAACTACTAAGCTTCTGCTGTCAAACTGCCATCCTGACATTTACTTACAAGGTATTTTTGGTATACTTGTGTATACCTGTGTATACTTGTGTATACAGTCTGTTCTGAGGTGCGCTCCTCAGGTTCATCGACCTCGTTAAACTACAGTTCTTTGGGAATTAAGGATGGAAGGTGATATAGTGTACTATGATATTTGTAAATATTACTTTTAACTATTTACTTTTACATAGATTTATTACACATACCAACACATAAATATAACAATGAATCCACAATAATGTTCCAATACACACAAGGCTTCAATTCCCCTTTCCAAACAATATACCCTTTTTTTAAAGGAACGCTTCTCTAGCAGTTCTTATAAAACAATATATTGAAAACTCACCAAATCACTGAAAAACCTAAAGTCTAACTTCTTAAAGTGAAATAACAAAAAAAAAAAAAAAAAAAAAAAACAAAGTCAGAAGGATTGGGTACCCATTTGTGCAATGTTGCAGTCTGGTATCAATCCTTACTTGAGCTGGGAGTTGGAAGTCTAAGATGGGGTGCTTGCGGTGATGGTCATCATGTACCTAGAGCGAGCTGCACTAGCTTCTAGCTGCACTTCTTTTTAGAGACTTTTCCAGAGCCCTCTTTAAACTTATGTCCGATGCTGCATTTAATGAAACTAAAAAGATCTCAACTTCAAAGAAGCTGGACAAAAAGAATCTTCAATCATTGACAAATTATCGCGCTCGTCGTGTTACGGAAATAGTCATCATAAAATAGTCAAATGATCAGCCCTTATGTAATGCAGTTATGTATAATGATTAAGCAGTATTATAGCACAACTACGTCATATAAATAAGGCCAAAAACAGCTGGTAACTAGATTTTGATGATATGAGATTGACCGACAACGTCGCATCCAGGGCTACCGAAGTCATGCAAATGCACAAAAAGAGATTTAGACTTTTGTGATAATCTTGATTACTGACACGTCTGAAAAGTGTGAAAGCATGAAAAGGCTTTTGTAATATTTGGCAGTTTTTCTGAACTAGAGGGGTTTTCACTACAGGTTATTATTTGCGATATTTAGGTTTTGCACTAACCTTGGGGTAATAAAAAGCTTTTAAAAAAATAAAAGCGACTATACTCTCTCTACCATACTTTACTGTTTGAAAGATACTTAGATTTTGTGAACCTGCTCTCCACACATAGTGCAAGGTATCCTTTTAACATTCGTCTTATGTATTTAAAGTCTCCAAACTATTTTCAGAGTTGTATTATTGATTAAGAAGGTGATTTTTAAAAGCGTCAGGGTGCTGCTCTTTTTGTTTTGTTTTGTTTTGTTTTAGAGAACAGGGACTTCTATGATTCTCTACCACGAACATCCTGCCTGTTTAATAACTAGACTCGTGAACATGTCTGTTAGTTTAACTAATGTCTTCAAGCCTTTAACTGTTTCTCTTGGGTCCTTCTTTACCTAACTGTGCATCACCAACCACAAATGTAGCATCATTACTAAACTGGAACCATTTCCGTCCTCATGCGGATAAACTTCTCTTGATTGTATGTCCTTTTTGAGAAGGATGGTTTTACATCTGCAGATTTTCTTATAAACAGCAAACTTGTGATGTTTTAGCCTTTTCTTAATGAAAGTAGCTCTGTTCGTTTCATTTATCTGACCCCAGATGTGCAAACCACTGCTAAAATGTTTTAATTTGAGTGAATAAATACATTTAAAAAAAAAAAACACCTCTGCAAATAACAAAGATGAGAATATCTGACCAAAATTCCAAGCACCAACCTTTGCTAGACCCTTTCAGTTGTTGTGTTCTCTTCACTTGTGGGCATTCCAACAAACCGACAGGGGTCCCAAAGGGGGTCCTAATTTTATCTTTGCAGAGGAAAAAAAAAAAGGTGCCATCATGCGGAGATAAAAAATAATACTCCTTTGGTACACAACACAAATTTCCAGGTCAAAACCTTCAGGACTTTCTGTTCCATTCTGAATAATGCAGCAGACAGCAGTTTACTCGATATAATAAAACTTGGTTCTCTAAAAAATACCTAAATGGAAAGAGGGGAAAAAAAACTAGCCACGGTTTCACCTTTTAAAAAAGTTGCATTTCATTTTTGTTTCCATGCCATAGCTGCTGTGTGTTTGCGAGTGTGGACGTAGACGTGAGTTTACACAACACTTTGTTGATAAAAAGCACAAGCTGTGTGGTGGTGGTGGTGTGCTGGTTGTGTGTATCATTAAATTCCTCCTGACAGCAGTCACAGCTTCACCTTCCTTTGACCCGTCCCTTCTTTTGGTATTTCTATGCTTTTCCATAAGCCTCTGTCTCAGCTGAGCTTATGACACCAGCTCCACCATGGTTTCTTTTTCATCTCATAGCATTTGGACAGTAAAATTTAACATTTATTTTTAGCCTTTTTTTTTTCCCAGATTTGCCAGTCCCAACACATAATGGGGGCCTGGTGCTCATTACTTTTGCTGGAAGATAGTAAACTGTCATGCATGGCTGAGACAAATGTAGAGTTATTTTTGTAGTCCCCCGCGGTCTCCCAAATGAAAATAATTACACTCCAGAGCCCCATCACCTTGGCCTCATTACTCTTTGGGTACAAAGTGTCATCAAGAGACGAGCGTCAGAGATTCTGAATTAAAATACACATGCAGACCGGACTGATACTGTCTTTCCATATTTCTTTCTTTTAATTTCAAAATTGTTTATCAGTTTATGTATACATGTATTGGAGAACATCCAAGGAGATGTTTTCTCACAGAGGACACTGCAAACTTGTGAAATGTTTAAATAAAGTGCAAAAGTAGTTTAGTTTTTACTTTATGGCATCAATGCTATTTAAGAGAAGTGCTCACAAAATGTCTGAGTGGTAATCTTGCACATAATTATAAAACCTCTTGAGTTCATTGTACTCTGTGCCACCACTTGTTCTGCTAATAAAGTGTGAAAGATTAGCTTTTCAAAGCATATCACAAAAGGGGTCTCTGAAAAATGTTCCCAGGTCCTTTTTATTCTTTCATAATGGTCATGTCATCATCCATGAAAAGGCTGTTGAAAAAAAAAAACTAATCAAGTTTTGGAAGGTCATATGAGTGCTGGTGACTGTTGAGGGTGTGTGTGTATACACACACATTATCTCATCACCTTTCGTGAGTCTCTCACATCCTTGTTGAGCAATTTCAGCACATTCTTATTTCCATTATTAGTTCAGTTATTTGATTTTTTTGGACACTTGCTTATGCACAGCGTCCTTAGACAGCAGTTTGCAAGTTAGTTTTCTTGGTAAGGCCTTAAAAAACCAACAAATGCAATGTTAAAATAAGTGCAAATATGTTAAAACGTTTTTCAAAGCATAAAAAGAAATAATTGTTTACAAATATAACATAAAATTCAATTCAATTAATTTTTACATTGAGTTGTTTATGCTCTTATTTTAAGTGCTTAGGCGCTGAAGTGAGTATTTGTGTAACTGTATCAAAAATTCACATTTTTGGGAGAAAAAAAAAATCATTATAATCTAATCTAATCTAATTAGTTTTCTTATGCTTTAAAAAAACACATTTGAAAATTACATCAGGTTTTCAGAATTCAGTGCTGTTTAAGCATCTGACATGACTCAAAAACGTCAGTCCACATTATCACAAGACTGATGAAGGTGACTCCTGATATGGTCCAAACTAGTGTCTTTATGCTGCGGAGAGGAAATACAATTTCATGCCGTATGGCCAAACAAAACAATTTGAGGGAAGAAAAAAAAAAATTAAAGAGGAGCATCTCATCAATCATCTTTTGAAGAAATGTTAGAAGTAATATGAGAGCAAAATATGGATTTTAGATCTTTTGTGTTCATCTCCAGATGTTGAGCTGCCTTTCGTTTTCAAATGAACATAGTTTAAACTTTAATTAACTTTAATTTAATTCAATTTTTTAAATTTTTTTTAATTTAATTTTTATATAGCATCTATTACAACGCAAGTCTCAGGGACCCAGAACATGACCCCAGAGCAATGATTACATAACTTAGAGATCATACAATGACAAGAAACATATTACCACATTACTTACATCTTTATTTATGTTTTAATAACAATATAGTGTAACTTTGAGTTGAAGTTAATTTGTACATCATTACAAATTAAAATAGAATAGAATTGTAATATAACTTCCTTAAAGTGGTCATTTTTTTTTTTTTACATGGAAAAGTATTTTTCACAGTTGTTTTTTTGACATAAAGGTTGAACACTAGTTTTTGACTCTGACTCCAGAGGAGAGGTTACAGGATGGAAGTGACTTCCCTTCACATACTTGTTCAATATACTTGTGGATTAGATTAGATTGTAGATATGACACAACTATACTTTGACTGAACTGATTATCTTTGAATTGGAGATGATAATAAAGGTGAGAGGTGAGGTGAAGAAGGAAAACAGTGTAGGAAAATATCATCTGTTTTAAAGTGTGCCACATATTAATATAGTATAGCGGTAGAAATAAAACTGTTAATCTGTGGATGAATGTTTGGCTTATAAGTTATTGTCTCATTTTTTTCATTTTCACTGTTTTTTTTTCCTCTCCAGTTCCAACTCTTATACGTGCCAGGTCTTTGAGGGCTACCTTTTGTTAGAACATCATACTCTGCTGTTCATTCAAGCATCAAAGTATCATCAACTTATAAGTAAACATTGAGGACAGACACTACGCTGAATGTTTTACATTAAGTGTTTGCTAAAATGTATTATTTCAAAGTACATTTTTCCCTTTTATATGTTCAAGCTTAATGTTGATGATACAGAAAAGAGAGGGGATATAAGAAGAAAGGACAAGTCATCTTAAACCTCCATAGCCGTTTCCCCAGACTCCGTTCATCCAAGCAAAGTGAACTTGGCCATGAAATATTAAGCACTTTTCTTGCAGGTGCCCTAGTATGTATTTTTTGCCACCATTAGAGCTACCAAGTGGCAAAGGTCAAGACACATTAAAAACCCTGTATGTCCTTTGCTGTCACTGCTGCAAGTGAGAATTTTCTTTTAAAGAAATGCACTTGTGCTGTGTCACATGAATATAAAAAGGAGGAACCTCCTGGGAGCAGAAGCCTTTGTCACCTAACTCTACCATCAGAGAAGGATTTATTCTGAGTGAGAAATGGACCCTCAACTGAATGATGAAGACTCGTGAGTTATTAACCAAAAGATCCAATGATTATTGATTGTGGACCCGTTAGACTCAAATTTTAAAGAGCTCCAGAGACTCATTTTAACTAAAAGGTAAAGGTGGCCTTGAAACGTGATACAGTCGTAAGACAGAAGTATGTGAACCCCTCAGATTGAAAAGGCAGTCTGGATTAATTTGCCATAAAATGTGACCTTCATCTAAATCAGTGTTCTTCAACCGTGATTCTCAGGTACCCTGATCCTGCATGATCTCCCCCTCAAAACCTTTGTTCAAAACGAGACTTGTTGACAGACTTGTGCACACCTTTATGATAAGCTGATGAGGTGAGGCTCTCTACTCATTTAAATCAGGTCTGTTGGAGAAAAGAAACATCTGAAACATCTTGGAAGTACTCTGCCAAGGACCGTGCTGGGATTGAAAAGAATTGATTTACCATATTGACCTGAATATAACATGACCCCCGCTTTTGGTAAAAGACCAAAAGACCACCAAATCTTATCTTGTCTTTGTGAATACTTTTGTTTTTGAATCTAGGTATTAAAGCCTTTTCTGTTAGTTTATCACTGGAAAGACAAGCAACTTTTCGCAGACATCTGAGGGCAAGATGAGGAAGACTTGTTCTGCACCACAACATCATCTATTATGCAGCAACACCAGCTAAAACTGGCCTTAAACTTAGTGCCAAGTGTCTTCAACTTGAGCAATTTTTCAAAACTTTCATTTGAGTTGTGGCTCAATCAATGGGCAATCCATTTTTTTTTTTGCCGATACTCTTACACACCCCTAGCTCAATCCCACTTCGAACGTTGGAGTTTTTCAGAAGGTATTTTGGGCCCACCATTAATGTATGTTACATTGTGTGACCTTATATTTCTTCATTGCTTGGAAGTTTTTTGACAACTTTATACCAATATTCTTAAAGTTAATATCAAAACTTCTCATTTCTTCCCACCTTACTTTACACTCTTTATTTTTTTGCATCTGCGGTCTATGCGTTTTTTCAGGGTTATAAATGAGGCAACTGATCTTTCTCTTGGTTTACACAAATAGACAATGTCCTGAAGCCCAATATACTGCAATCATAATTTCTTGTGACTTCATTGGACACACCCTGTTAACCGCTGAGGCGATCTCACAGACAGCTAAGAGTTTTATTAAGTGAATATTTTGGTCAAAACAAAATTTACAGGTCTGTTACTCTATTACTCTTTCTAATAATGTGTGTTTTATATTTGTTTAAGTCTTGAACATATTAAAATAAAATACACTTGAGTTCTGAGCACTTATTCCTCCAACCGCCACAGCAGTCCTGTAGACAATTATTTACATCACAGGTGGTCCAAGCTGCAAAGCTTTGCTACATTAGAGATTGTTAGGTTTCATTTTTGAGGGTCAGTGTACTTTTTTCCCTAGTTTATCATTGTTTTCCTTATTCTACAGTGTAGATCCTAACGTGGCAAGATAAAGGGAGAGAAAAAGTGAGAAAATGGCCATTTAACAGAATTTACAGATATTTTTTTTCTGTTTTATATATGGTAGATTTACAGAGACGTTTGCCAGTTTCAGTGACGTCATCAAGCCTTTACCTTATATTTGTTGGTTCATCTTTACCTCGTTGAGGATTCTTCATAGCACCCACTTCTAGACGGAGTAGCTATAGTACTAAACTGTCTTATTACGACTTGGCTGAAGATCAGATGTCATTTATTTTCATTTGATGGAGGAAAACAATACATTTAAAAGGTGTTCACATAGTTTTTTCTCTCAATGTGTATTGGTTTGGTTTACTACTTTATAGCTGTGTATAAAGAGGTTCATGCTCCATTGTTGCTGGCATATAACCAATAAATACTACTAAATACTACTAGGCTACTAAAATGGTGCAATTACAGCCAGTCTGTGAGGAAGGATAGAGAAATGGAGTACATTTTCATCTTTGGATTGATGTAACGCATTTCACATCTCATTGCAAAGAAAGTGCTGTTGCTTCCAGGCAGTTGGACAATCTCAGTATTCCAAGACATGGATGATGCGCTTGAAGTGCCAGCTGGAGGAGGAAAGAAGAAAAAGAAGTACTTCCCTCCAGCCATCTCGGTGCAGGTGCAACTTTCCCAAGCCAGATTAATTGGCTCCAGACAGGTGAAAGTGCATACCACAGAGTGACAGAGACAGCCAGAGTGAGAAGGCCATCCTCATTTTCTATTCCATCAACTCAATGAATTTAATGGCTCTCTTGACTGCATTATAAAGTGAAGCTGTTATATGTAGATAGCTGAAATGTGTAAAGTTGAAGGTCAATAAAATGAGTGAAAATCTTAGTCCTGCAATAAACCCACTCAAGTAGATCTGTGGTACATTTATTGACTCTGAGTGACTTTAAACAACAGTGAGTTATAGACTAACATGAAGGACAGTTCACCCTTGATCATGGTGCCAAGAAGTACTCTGCCGTCTGCCTGCTCCTGCAGATCAGGGTCTGTTTGATAATCATTTTGCTAAATGGACAGATCAGCTCAGCGAGTGGAGGCTTTGGCAGAGCTTTAGTGATAAAACTTCATCTTGAGCCAAAGTGGAAGTAGAAAATATGGGTTCCATTCCAGCAGCAATAATTAATAAATTGATTAATAGATTAATAAATTGCTTTGTAATTTGTAATTTTCTTTTATTTTTGACTGCTATTCTTTTAAAACTAACCATAAGATTATGCAAATAGAAGATAATGAAATCAGGGCCCTGGATAGCTCAGTGGGTTGAGCAGGGGCCATTTACAGAGGCTATTGTCCTCATGCATACTCAAATCGTGCTTTGTCACTCTTTTCCTGCATGACTTCCTCCCTCGCTCTCTGTAACCATTTCCTGTCTGGCCACTAGAGCCAAAAAATCTTAAGAAAAAAAAAAAAAAAAAAAACATGATGAATATGATGAAACATGTTTCAGATCTCCAAAAGGGTTCAGTTGAATTCAGGTCAGGTCATAATCCACCATTCCCTGGTCAAATTTAACTTTCTCCTATCAAATACATATATAAAAATTCTGCAAAGACTTCTATGTCAGATACATTTTTACTGCAAAATGCGTGAATAAATCCCATCACCCTGATGAGGATTGAAGGCAGTATGGATAATGAACAAACAAATGCTTTCATCTATCTTTGATATATCTGCCTGTTCCATGCACGGACAACACCCAGCATGCTTTTACAGTTCACAACCATATCCAAAATTAAAAACTGTGGCTTAGCAACAATTTTGCGAAGATTAGTTCTACCTTTTTTTTTAACTTATTTTGATTTGTGACGTCTTCTTTGGTCTTTATTTTTGGTCTTTAGTGTGCAGCTTTTTTTTCCAGTGTCAATAGCGCTCACAATCCCAGTCTTCATCATCCATACAGCCCCTCCTTAACTTCAAAAGTTTTAGTAAAGAGAAGGGTTTTGGTAATTATTTATACACTTTTAAAATTTATTTTCAATAACTCTTTAATAACTAGTTTTTTTACCTTTTAATTTGCTAAAATAATCTTATACAAAAACAACTGGTTTGTGTCAATTCATTTCTGAAATGGGTCAACTTTAAGTTGAGGGATTCAAATAATTTTGACTAGCAACAACAAATGCAATGTACTAACTTAATTGATTACATTGAAAAACATTTTATTCAAAATGATATTGTATTTTTTTCAAGTTGACTGGAAGCATTCACATAGACAGGATAATTTACTATAACTGTTTGGGATTCACCAATCATATCAACATGCCTTACTGATAAAAGCCTTACTGATAAAAATAAAAGTACAAGTCATTTAAAACCAACAGGAATATTTGCAGCATCAATTGACATATTGGTCCACACAGTCACATTAACAGTTAAATGACAAAGTGAGAAATCTGCTACGCTCTGACTACTTTTCACTTCCCCCATTGTTCGTAGCACTTTAAGTGTGAACGGCACATATCACTTAATTTACTAGTTTTGCTAACTGATATCTGTTATTGCTTTTGATTAAAGTAAAGAAAAAAGCATGTTTGATTAAAGTATATCAGTTCTTGCCAAAATTTCTTACGCTAAATAAATGAAGGACATTAGAAAAGGTAGCCGTGTGTAACACCATCAGGAGTGGAGCTAGTATCTTTACGTTTAAAACTTATATGTAACTTATACATGCTATACATTTATCATTTATTTCATGTTTTTCATTATTGTATGTGATTTATTGTTTTGTGACACAAAAACAACTTCAAGTAAAGTGAGTTATGAGAAATTTAAAACAGAAACCTCAACTTTTATTTGTGATACCTCAGAAAATGTGGCAATATCCATGCTTTATTAGTTCTGTAATTGCATAGCACGTGTACCACAAATGTATCATGGGCGACAGCACTGGTCAAGCTGCGATTTGTAAATAAACTATTGGCTAGAATATAATTGGTATTTCCTTTCAAGGCAAACGTGACCCTGATTAGATTTATAGCACTCAGAAATACATCGTAGTTTAGATGTATGTTAGCTTTCTCGTCTGGTAGTTGAATTTCCGGAGCTTGCCTTGAACGCATGACCTGCAGCTCTTGGTGTGTGTGAAGGTGGGCTACAGAGGAAAAATGGGAAGAAAATAGAAGGCAGAAAAACTCCATGCTGCTGTTAGCGGTGAACCACGAATAAATACCTAACACAAAAAGATGTCGGAGTTGGTCGTAGGAGAGGTTCTGTTGGAGTGTTTTCCAGAGCTTTTAGAACCATTCCGACTGCTTTACAATATATAATCTACAAGCCCTAGATTAAGATATTGTAGATATTATACTTAGGGTCAGCAGTATAGATCTATTTTATAAGAAAGAGGGACACATGTCCAGGTTACATAAAAAGTTGCGAGCCAGCCAGGAAATTGGTTAATAGTAGTTTTCTGATCTTCCACCCCACAATACACACCTTTTGAGATTTAGACACTCATTACACTGAGTCAGACTTACATATCTGCAACCATTTTGAGGTTAATGGTCAGAATAACCTATATGTAACAGGTATAGGATCAGATTACACTGATGAAGAAATCAATACTGTGGTTAAACTTAATGGAGATATTTCTAAAATAATCAGGATCCCTGATGAATCAGGGCAACAAGAGGGTAGAGCCCTGATCAAGTATGCACCCCCTCCCACACACACACAGACGCGCGCACACACACAGACACGCGCACACACACACACACACACACACACACACACACACACTTACACACACTTCATCATCCCCACAAATAAGGATGCACACCTTCTCTGGACAGATGCCAAAGTCAATTAGTGATGTGGATTATGAAGCAGCCAAGTTGATCTTCTCCTTAACGATCCTTCCTGGAATGGTGAGAAGGATTCTTAAGAGCTTGCTGAGTCCAGCAGCTGATGTCATAAAACCTCTTGGCATCTCTTTATTACCGATTGTTGGCTTGCTCAATTCAATTCAATTGAGCAAGCTGCTTTTGGTGTCTAACCAAGAAAATGGATGGAAGCCATCAGCATACTTGAACAGGCTCCGTAGCCTAGTCACAAGGGAAAATTCTAGAGGGGAGTCTCTGCTGAAAATTCCAATGATCCCTTGCTCAGACAATTCTGCGGGAGCTGCGGGGGCATCATCATAAGCCCACAGTTAGAGTGCAAAAGGAAGGTTCCCCAAATTCCTCATAATGTTGAGAAATGAGGAAGACCGTCATTCAGCGAAGCTAGAGGGGATGAAATGATACGTTTTTAGCTCAGCAGGCTGCGTCCCCATTTGGTTTAAACTAGCAGCAGCTCCTGCCATGGGACATCTGGAAGGTGTAGTTGAGGATAAGCCCTGTCCCGACAGATCAGTTAATGGTGCTGAAACACAAAAGAAACACACACAATGACTGAAACCCACCATAGTACAGAGCGATCTTTACCTCCAGAACTTATAGGTCCTCCTTGTACAGCTTCTGTCTTCCTTGAGAGTGTACCATGTGAGTCCACCATGGACACCGGGTCACAAGTTACAACAGTGTCTGAGTGTTTTCATAAAAACCATATATCTAATTTACCTGTATATCCAATTCATGCTCTTCTTGATATTGAGGGAGCTGGTGGACAGCGGTCCCCTACCTTGGCTACATGGAAGCTACTGTCACTTTACACCTGTCCATTCCTGGCAGGGAAGAAGAGCTAGTTGTTTTAGCACTTGTGGTGGCGGAGTGTCAACAGCAGCACTCCCTGTTGATTGGTACTAATGTGTTGTTCAGACTATGAACAAGTACTTGGACAAGATGGTCCAGAGTTCATTCACAAACTAACCTTTCAAGACCTTGCAGTGATCTTCCAGCATCTTGGCTGGATACATAACCTCAACAACCATGCACATCCTGTCAGGTTACATGGTGGAAATTCCATCATCATCCCTGCAAAACAAAAGTGCTGCATCACAGGTAATGTCTGGCTGAAAAAGAACAGTCAAACCACATTCTTGCTTTAACCCAAGTAACGTCATGGGTTGCCAGGTGGCATGTTCCCTGAAGCTGCGCTAATAGACATTCCCTTTAAATCTAGCAGCAAGGTCCCTGTCGTCCTGTGTAACCTTGGTGACCATGATATTATGCTGCAGCCGAAATGCATCATTGCTCAAATATGTGCAACTCAGCAGGTCACACCGCTTGGACCACAGCAAAGTGACTCATCACAACAAACCTGACACTGACAACCTCAAGTTCAACCTTGATGACTCACCAATATCTGAACAATTGAAAGACTGTATCATCACCAAGTTTAGATCCATTCCAGAAGTCTTTGCTGTGGATGATCTATCATATGGTCAAGCCACTGCTGTGAGACATCGCATCAGGCTACATGATACTCCTTGAAGGAGAGCCCAAGGCCTATTTATCCCAGTGACAGCGAGGAAGTCAAACAACATCTTAAAGAACTGCTTGAAACAGGAATCATTCATCATTTGGTGAGAATGCATACAAAACTCTGATTGTGAAATTGACGTCTGCACCCTTTCTTGCCTTTGCAAATCCACAATTGCTGTATGTTGTACATACTGATGCTTGCTGTGATGAGCTGGGGGCTGTGCTCTACCAAGAGCAGGAGGGGAACTTCAGAGTTGTCATGTACGCCAGTTGAGGTCTTTCCAAGAGCTCAATTGTTTTGCCTTGAAGTGGGCTGATTGTGAGAAGTTCAATGATTACCTTTATGGATCAAGTTTCACTGCACTTACAGACAACCACCTCACATACGTTTTGACGTCTGCAAAGTTAGATGCTGCTGGACATCGCTAGTTAGCCATTCTTTCTACATACCAGTTTACCATCAAGTACAGCGCAGGGCAGGCCAACCGCGATGCAAACGGGTTATCCCAGTGGCCTCAAGGTTCGTCTCTATGGGTGAAGCTTTCACTGAAGAAAGAGAAAAAATCAAGGACATGAAAAAACTGGCTCATGGGGTCATGAAGTGTTCTTTGCATTATGTCAAAGTCATTAAGTGGCATTAAAAAGGTGAACAGCACTTGCAACCAGTCATTCCAGACTCTCGTGTTGTCAACCCTTCTATAGTGCCTGATGTTTTAAGTGAGGTAACTTTACCATCCATGACTAAGTCTGACTGGTGTCATCCTCAAAATCATGATCCAGAACCAGAATGAGCCAGAACTGTTGCAAAGGCTCTATGGGAAAACTTAATGTTTGTTATTGTTCACTACGGGTTCCCCAGTCGTCTGCTTAGCGACCAGGGCACTGGACTTTGAATCTAAAACAATCAGAGAGAACTCTACACACGGATAGGAGCAAACCAATTCCGTACCACCTCGTATCATCCCCGGGGAAACCCAGTCGAATGGTTTAAGCGGACTCTCCTTGGTATGCTAAGGACCCTGGAAGAGAGAGACAAATACCATTGGAGAAAGTTTGTCAAACCTTTGGTCCATGCATACATTTGCACGAGAAATGATAAAACAGGCTATTTTCCTTATGAACTAATGGTTGGTAGGCAGCCCAGACTGCCAATCTGGGAATCTGCACTGATATGGGGAACCACAAGACCCACTCAGAGTATGTCAAGGACCTTCATTAACGCCTACAAGAGAGCTACTCACTAGCTACTAAAAATTTCCTGAAGATGGGAGGGAAGAACAAAGCTATGTTTGACAAGAAGGTCAGGGCAGCTGAACACATAGATGGGGATAGGGTCTTAGTGAGAAACGTGAATATCACGGGGAAACACGACCTAGCAGATCGGTGGGAACAGAAAACCCATGTTGTTGGCAGACGGATTAGAGATAGTCTTGTTTATGAAGTCAAACCTGAGTCAAACCAGGGGAGGGTCCGCACCATAGGTTGCATAGACATCTTCTTCTGCCATATGAGTTCCTACTCATAAGATCAGAGAGCACACATCAAAGAAAATTAGACTTAGAGTTAGAGGGACAAAACAACACAAGACACACAAGGGGATACTGACTGTCAGGAGGACGGGTCGTCTGTATCCTTATAATACAGCTTACAGTTTACTGTGGAATATTTAGGAGGGAGGAACTTTCACGACTGGATTTGTGCACAGGTGGCATCCTATCACAGTTCCACCCTGGGCTTCACAGAGCTCCTGAGAGCGACACATTATTTGACAAACAGACAGTAAAAACAGTCTACATGCCTAGACGCTTGATTTTATACATCTATAGCCATGGAAGTAATTGGAACACCTGATTTCCAAATATTTGGATGAGTGAGTGAATATATTCGGCAATACAGAGTTTATCCATATCACTGTCAAGTGAAATGAGGTTATTGATTTTGCGAAAGCCTGTTATACATTGGACAAAATTAACATGCAAATTTTTTAAAAGCTTGGTGTTGCAAAGGTCTAAATCAGCAAAGAAACAAATCTACAGAGAGTACAGAAGAAGAAACATGCGCTGAATTCACAACTCTCATTATAGCAGCGTAGTTAGCTGAAATGTAGCTGTATCTTTAGTGATGTACAATACATCTGATGTACATTAGTAAAAGTGCCATGTCATTGTCAACGTATGAAAAAGCATTAGAGCAAGCATTATATCATCTTAAAACAAACAAAAACTAAACAAATAAAAAGCAAATACCTGACTAACAAGTCTAAATACACAGACACTATGCAGCCACAATGTTAAAAGATAAAGAATAGTTAGTCAGCTATGTTTATTTTACAAAACTTAGAATCACCCAAGAAAAAGTGAAGCTGTGTCTGCATGAGAAAGCCCACACAGTGTGACAGGAATGAACACAGACAATACTTGTTTAAGTAGAACATATGGCACTTGGAGTCCATCAAAGCAAGAAACCACAGAAATAACACATAACAAGCCATCTATCGACAATAAGACTTTTGTTAATAGTCCAACCAGAAAGACAATCTTTTTGAAGCTCTCGCTAAAGAGTTAAAAAGCAGTGCTAGATCTTCTGTTCCCCCACTTCTGCATGGTTTCTTCAGCAGCTCTGGCATGATGCATATAATAAGAACACAGAGTTACATAGTTCAATTCCAGGCAGATGGGATTTCCCTTATGTAAATCAACGAAATATTAAAAGTATTTAAAACAAAAATTCAAGGTGAAAAAGCTACACCGTGCTGCTTTAAATAAAATGCAGTCAACAGCACGATTTATTTTTAATTTAATATTTAAACTCAGCTATGGGGCCTCAATTTTTCTAATAATATTACATCCAATGCTTTACTTCTGTAAGATTTAACTCTTTTACTCTGAAAACCTTATCCAGAATGCAGTTTAGATGTTTTTGCAATCAGGATACTTTCCTGCATCAAGCGTTTCCTCTATCCTTATTGATATTTAAGACAATGTACCAGAAAAACATCTGCTTAGAGCAATGTGCGCGGCAGGGATGACAATAATGAGGTGATGTTCAGGGCCTGGTCTCTAACACATGCTCCTGGGAATTCTAGTCCAATAGTTAGATAAAAAAAAAAAAATCAGAGGACTTTGCTTCTTAATGTATGAAAGTTTTTGAGGTACCTTTTGGCAATTTCACATTGAGCTGTCCTGTGCCTCTAAGAGAGGATTTATGATTTTCTGGCAGCTCTACTACAAAGGCTGGATTGGCAGAGTGCTACACCAAAGACTTTCTTTGTCTGAGGTTCTGCCTTCTTCACAAAGGTATTGTGTATCTCATTCAATTTTATATTTTGGCTTCTCCTCTTGGTACCTGTCTTTCCAATGGTCATCCTACAGAATCATCCAGTTTTCTTGGGCAACACAATCTAAGAAGTATTCTTCTTGTACCAAACAGCACAATCCTGTCATATAAGTGTACACACACATTTCTTGAATTTAATTTCAGTTTCAGTCTGACACCATCTAGCATGAGACGTTGTATACCCAGTGCACCTGTTATCAAAACTAAATACCGTTCTCTGCTTCCTAAAGATTTAAGAAGGTAAAATGCTAGTCAGACATCCCTTGTGGGACTAGCAATTTACCTGGTCTATATTTACCTTCAGCACGGCAAGCTGTCCAGAGTTTTCAGGTGTGTGTTAACACAATGCCAAAAGGGAAAGCCTTAAACACTTTTCTTGGAGTGCTGCACGATTATCTGGGAAACAAATAATAGAAAAGTGTACCAATGTGAGTACGTTTGTAAACTTACTTGTTGAGGACTGCCTGATAATCCGAAAACATCAGTGTACTCCTAAACCTAAATAAACTTATACAAAAGCTGCAAAGAAGAATGAACCAAAATTCCTTTACAACTCAGCAAAAGACTGAGAAAGCCATGTATTAAATTGTTGCTGTCAAAGTGGCCCTAAAATGTATGAAATCCTGGGGGTACTTAGTATGGGTTGGTGTTATGTCAGTTTGTTGGTAGTCATTTCAAACATCTGAAAAATATTTCTTTAAGCATTAAAAGTGATTTTTTTGTAACAATCTTAATAAAAAAATTAGAAGTTAATAGTTTAATTAAATTAATAGTTTAACTTAATTTCAAATGTACTGGACAGTCCGTGCTAGTGTAGGGCTTATAACAATACGACTCCAAGACAGTACACCTGAGTCACAGAGGCACAAACATATACATACATGTACATATATATATATATATATATATATATATACATACATATACATATATATATATATATATATATATATATATATACACACACATAAAGATTTAGAATTAGTTGTTTTGGTTTGTGTGCTTGCTAAAGAACATCAGTGACTGGATGGCAGGTGATGTGACCGGTGTAACATCAGTTTGTTTCAGAAACAACTCTCTGTGGTTGGGACATGCCTGTGTCTGGTATTAGATTAGTCTTCTCACCTAGCCCTTTAGACAAGAGTCTGTTTGTTCTTGTTGTAATGCTGTTATCTCCCATCCCTTCCCTCTCCTAATCTGAACACCTAACAGCCACACGAGTAAGCTATTCTGACAAGCCTTCCGCACAAATTGAATTTTTCTTCCCCTATCCTTTTCGATTTATAATTCCCTCTCTCACCCGACAACCAAACTCGATTTCTGACCCTTTAGACAAAAGGCTCAGATAAAGCAATTAGTTTGCGATTCTGTGTGATCTCCTGGTACGCTGACCTGACAGAAGTGAGGCTCTAAAAGCTGCACAAACAGGGGTGACAACGGTCACTGGCTGACAAATTCAGCCCTGCAGAGATGAACTCAAAGTCACCAGCAACAAAGCGATTCAGCCTCTCAAAAGAGCCTGATTGAAAGGTGAACTTAAAGGATCAATAGGTTAGACAACCCTTCCTATATGTCTGGCTTGTATTCTTTTGATCACTGCAATTTTCTCTTTCAACTTATTCAGCTTTTCTTTCTTTTCTTGGTTTTCTGGATATTCAGATGGACGTTTATCTTTAATAACTTAAAGATGCACAAAATGAAATGCACAAAGCTGAGAAATTTCTGTGTCTGGGTTCTTTTGGGTTCATGATTTTTACCACTGATACATATATTTTGTTTTTATGCTAGTAAATCTATCCATTTTCTATACCCGCTTTATCCTTTGCAGGGTCACGGGGGTCTGCCGGAGCCTATCCCGACTCATTAGAGGCAAGAGGCATAGGTACTCCTGGACAGGTTGCCAGTCTATCACAGGGCCACATCCAAGACAAACAACCATGCACGCTCACATTCACACATAGGGCCAATTTATAATTATCAATCAACCTAGCATGCATGTTTTTGGACTGTAGGAGGAAGCCGGAGTACCCGGAGGGAACCCACGCAAGCATGGGGCGAACATGCAAACTCCACACAGAAAGACTCCCACTGGGCCTGGGAATCGAACCAGGAACCGTCTTGCTTTGAGGCAACAGTGCTAACCACTAAGTTGCCATGCTGCCGTGCTGGAACATGTTTTCCTTTTTTTATTTTTATTTTAAGTGATAGTTCCTTACAGTGTCTTCTTGATTTTTAGTGTCCGTTTGCCTTTGAAATATCCTGTCTTTTCTTTCTACAAAACACCAAATGAGCAACAGCTCTTCTATAAAGCCAAAGTGAAAAGTGAGGAACAGGCTATTTGCACTTTGGACACTTTCTAAAGTCACCCTGGCTTTATCTCCAGTATAAGAATTCAATTTGGCCACTGCAGAAGAAAACTGAAAAGCGTAAAGGAGGATTTAGAGCGAAATACATGGCATGGGGGATTCGTTAAGAAATATAGTTATCTTGGGGTCTGGCAGTAGAGATATGGATGTGGCAGAACTGATGAGCTTCTCAGTCATTATCTTTGAGGTGATAGCATGGCATATTGCAGGAATTTGTTTTCTCAAACTTCTTATCACTTTGATTTTTATTAAGAGACTATTTTTCCCCTCAATTCTGTACTTTTAGGAAGGTATTTCGAGCAATTCTGTCATGAGATGAGGATTTAGTGATGGTTGTTACTTAAAGGGATGTCAAAGTACAAGCTGTGGCAGCAGGATAACACTATGTCTTCAGATAAATTACTTTGTGATTAAAAAATGAAAAGAATTCTTTCTATGTTGTTGCTTCCTGGGGTCAGAAGGGCGTCAATAGGGAGTCACCATCCATGTTGATGTTGACAACTGAACCCCACCGTTCAAATCTTGCTGGTTCAGTGCCATCTGCCCTGGCATAAATTAAGACTCAAAAGCATCATCAAAGGGCCAAGCTGTTTCCAGCTCTCTGCCAAAGATTCAAGCCCTAGACTGGGAGATATCAGGAACAAACTGCTGTTATGTCTGTTATGGTGGACTTTTCTAACTTTTCAAGCCACCTATTTTCTTTCATTTATTATTTTATTATTTACTAGATGTTATTTTTCCATTTCAAATATGGTCTTTGATATTATTTTTTGTTTATTGCCTTTTATTTTGTTGTTTTGTTCTGGACCCTACTGTTACTTTGTATTGAATTTTGGGCTTATGTTACATTGTTTGTTGGTCATGTTCCAGTTGTCTATTAATTCTTTATTCAATAAGCCAGTAAGTTGTTTAGTTGCGCTTGTCCGACCACGAGTTTGGAACAAAAGTAACAATGGACAGCCAAGTGAAACAAGATGAAACTTGGGGCATGTAGCATCTTCTCTTTCAGGAAATGCCGGTGCTGGATTGGACCAACCACATGTGACGTGAAGGGAACGGAATGGACAAACGGACGCGCCTCCAGGACCAGCCAACCTCACAAGTGGCAAAATCTAAACCAGGCCTTCTCCACCAATAATAGCACATTTACCTTAGTATATATGTTGTATTAGCCAGGTTCGATCTATCTCACTTGAGAAATGCTCGGTGTAGATCTGTGAGCTCATGTATATTCTTCAGAACAAAAATCTGTTGAATTTTGATCAGATCAAGTTCCCCTTTTTCTTTTATTTGAACATGCGGTCAGACATTCTTGAAAACAGAATCCATGTCCCATTCGCACAGATTCAAGAGCAATCACAGTGCATTCACTGTTCTGAAAGATCGAGCATTTCCAACTTTAAATTATACGGTTAAAATAATGGCAATCATCTCCTTTGTATTTTCACAACTGAAATCAACATCCCAGCCACAGGAAAGGCCATCCACACTGGGTGAAACAGTTATGTTGCTCTGTAGCCCAGCAGCCTGCATGCATGGAGTCGACAGAGGTGTAACACGATGCCTGCTCTGCAGGGAGTTGGGGACAATGGAACCGCCAAATCCCTGGTGTTTAGATATCAGGCTGACAGCAAGCTGAACTTTGTTTACACATTACACGAAATATCTGCTGAGTGCAACTCCGCTAGCCTGTGTTTGCCTTCACAGCAGACACGCATGACATGCTGAGAGGGTACACTCAGCAAAAACAGCAGCGAGTAGCTATGTTGTACACTGAATACACTATGAAAGCATAAGGTTGTTTTTAGTTGGGATTCTTTAAAGTTAAAATTAATGCCTCTATTACCAGATCTAGTATTAAAAAAAGGAAACTCAGGATCTGTAACAGCCACCAAAGTAGCTATCTCGCTTTCAAAACGTTATCAAGATTCAGTAATTTAAAAACAAAAGGGGCAATTTAATGAATAACATTTTTGTGGTTTTATGACGTAGAAAAATTATACCATTTTCATCTCATACAATTGGCCTACTGAATTTCAGCCAGTTTAATTTTTACCTTTACTGAATATGAACAGATAAAGTAAGCTCAAATTAAGTTACTTAGCTCTCTATTTAAAAAAAAAAAATGTACAGGGTTTTTCACTCAAATACACTCGCTAATAATTTACCATTACCTAGTGGTAAACTGAATTTGGGATTGTCATGACTGGGGAATGTAGTATCCAGATGCAGGAGATTGAGGAAACAGGAATCCTAAACCAAAGTAATTTATTTAACTGAAGGTGCTACATAAATAGGAATACCAAAAAAAAAAGGAACAGACTATAAACAGGATGCGAACCCTAGACACAAACCAGTCCACATGGCTTGAAACAGCACAGCTGAGCAGGGAGGAAGGGAAAGACATGACAAGAATACTCACAGGACTTGATGAGACATAGGTGCAAACAATCAGGGCAGATGGGAACAAGGGAAGTCAAAACAGAACTAAAACACAAGGGCACAGGCTTTCACAATTAAACAAGGACACCTGTAAACTCAAACTGTGACAGAAATAGATAGATATTAGGCATTTACAACTCAGTTACAGCATGATTTGGGTCAGAATTAGGCTTTTAGATGTTGTTTGAGTCATTTTATAAGCTCCCATTTCTTTTTTGAACTGCCAGTGTAGTTAACTAGCTTTCAAATGCGAATCAAGATTAAACTGAGTTGTCACTTAGCAAATTCAACATTTTTGTTTTGTGTCCCCTCTTTATGACTTTATGAAAAAAATAATGTCAATTATGATGTTACTATGGCATTATTTATGTTATAATGTCAAGCTTTATGTAATTTCATTCACCCATCGAAACCTGCTTATTCTTACTTAAGGTTAAGTTGATCTATTAGGGCCTAACCAGGCTGTCTGTGGGCTAAAGGCAGCCAGTCTGTCACAGGGTCACATAAGGACAAACAGCCACATACACTCATATAGTAATTCAGAATCAGCAGTTAACCTCCCACTGTTGTGGGAGGAAGCCAGAAAACCTGGTGAAACCCCACCAGCACAGGGAGAATATCCAAACTCCACACAGAAAGTGTGCCAGGCATTGAATCAGGAACCTTCACACTGTGAGGCAACAGTGCTAACCACCAAGCCACCATACTGCTCTGGGACATCACAAGGTCCAATGAAATACTCAATCTGCTCCAACTGGTCAGCCCCTTAGGCCTGAACAGGTACCACAACTCATTCAGCATAAGGTCTGTTTGATTAGTTTAAATTTTGAGTCCAGTCTGATAGACAGAAATCTAAAGTGTTTCATTGGGTAAAAAGTGTGCACAATGACTTGAACTGTCTGAGGAATTACAGCAAGTGGAATTCTGTTAATAATATGTTAATGTATAGGATGTATGGTGCAAGAAATGAAAAATAATTCAGGATGTAAAAATAATGCTACTGATGTTAGTACAATAATAACAAACACAAAAATGTTCATGCCATTAAAAAATTAAAACTGCTGTAGGTAGTATAAATTTTATGTACTGTAGATACAATTTACAATTTATTTAATGTTTTCTTCTTGTGTTTAGTTGTTGTTTCAATAAGATACTTGCACTCGTTTTTTGTTGCAGATTTAAAGATTGATGGATTTGTTTTAACTTGTATATATATACAAATTAAAACAAGCATAAATGAAACATATTGTGCTAAAGCACGTTGGATAGCTGTGGCTTTTACATGCAACATTAATGAATATTTACTTAGATTACTGATCTATTTATTTATTCATTCATCGCTTCCGTTATACACTTTGAAAGTGCAGGTTCAGTTGTCACCAGAGAATTTTCACCTTATATCATTGTATGCCCCAGTCAAATATCCTGAATATTATTATGCTTATATGCTTAGTATTCACAGCATTGGTTACCTGAACCTGTTCAACCCTCTTCAAGAGCAGTAATCACAAGTTAGTCATTTCAAAGAAGGCCGGAGGGCGAAAATATTGACTAAATAGAATGAAGATGAAATGCATTTGAAACAAACAAATTCCTTATTTATTCCTTACTCAGTTTTCAATTTTCAGGACCTCACTAAAACCCTTAATGTGTAATACTTGTCTGTTAAGTATCCTAAATTACTGATTATCATACAGGTCCCTCTGGTTTGGGGTTTATCTTGGCCTAAACGGTCACAGACAACAGTACCATAATCACATTTTTCTGTGTGCACCTCATACTCGGACTTACAATATCTGCAGGAACCCTCAGGCTGATTCCATCAACAATCAGCTACTACGTTCAAAACAACTTTGTTCAAACCCAGGTTGCCTACAAGGCCAGAGTCACAGAGGTGAGACACATCATACAATATTATGATAATCACCCAGCAAGATGGTGAGGCGAGTGAGCAAGACGGGAAAAAAATAATAATAAAAAAAAGTTTTTAGCAATAGCTTTATTACCACTTCTGTACTGTGATTCATCCTCTTGCTGTTTATCGCACCTGTTAGGATGAGGCAAGATGGCTTTTCCAATTTTAGTCTCTCTTTTTCATTTTAACTTGTCACCGTTATGACAGATGCAGGCTAAGTTCTGTAAAGAGCTCCAGCAGTCCATGCCAGTGAATCTGACTGCACAATACAACAATCCTGGAAGTATTTTTTGCAGGTTACCTAAAAATCCTCTTACTGCACCATCAATTACACCAAGTTAAAAAGTGTGCAAGAAAACTTTCTTATATATATATATATATATATATATATATATATATATATATATATATATATATATATATATATATATATATATAAACAAAAACAAAAACAAAAAAAAAGGCCAGATGTTACTCAAATAATTATGAAATACTTTGTTTATTTCAGACTGTTGCATCTTGATTTTGTGTGGCTATTGTGTCTTTCCAGGTCATGGTGACTCCACACTCTCCACCTCCACAATATAATGGTGAGTCAAATTAGACATGATTATTGTAATTATTTGCACCCTATTTTTTCTTTGATAGCTACTGTGGATCAAGCAGTTTCAAAAATATGTAATCCTTATGAGCGCCACTCAGCCCCAAGATGAAAGGAATTAATTAAATTATTATTAAATATTTCCATGGCTTAAAAAGGAAACATTATTATTTTTGAATCTCAGATGATGTTTGGAAAGAATCTGCCATCTAAAGCCTGCAACATAATGTGCTTCTAAGTCTTATTTGTTGGAAGTAAGCATAATGTCATGAAAAATATATTATTTTTACTATATATAATGATTTGCAACCAACAAATTATCATTAATAAACATCTGTAGTTTTGAATCTTCTTCAAGCTCAGAGCACATATGTGTAATGCATTTTTCAGAGAATGTGAAGGCAGCAAATTAACTTACTAGGCAGCTTGATTTTGATCAAAGCTGAAAGAGTGAAAGATTCTTCTTACAAATCACATGAATATTTTTGCCAAAAGGGAATGTGTAATGCTAATAATTTCTTAATAGAATTTCTACATTACATTTAATATCCCCTCCTTTTCTTTTTTTTCTAATTTGACACATTTTTCTTTGGACCTCACACAAAACTGTTAAGAAATCCGGCAATTTATTTTAAAATACTAAAGTTGACTGATCTTTTGTTCTTCCTGGGACAATCTTTCTACAAAAGATGTATTTGTACTCCACTGAAAAACAAAAAAAATACGTATGTCATGTTACCAGATTGGAAAACTGAAGAAAAGTAACAGTGACCTTACAAAATCATAAACACCCTGTCACACCGTGACGATTTAGCCAGCGTTCGCCAACTTAACAAAATTTCTCTAAAAATCTGGTATATACTGAACTATCAATGCTTTTTATTCAATTTTGGGCATTTAGTGTATTCATAAGGAGTTGGACATTTGCATAATCTAATCATAACATGAGCTTCATCATAAGAAAAGAAAAATATATACCATCTTTTCCACACTATAAGGCACACCTAAAAGCCTTCATTTTTCTCAAAAGCCAACAGTGCACCTTATAATCTGGTGTCCCTTATATATGGATCAATATTGAGCCGCAACAGGTCTCGCAAGTATGGGAAGCAGCCGCAGACTCCATTTTCTTCTGCAGAAGAATTTGCGCGCGGTGCATGCTGGGATATATGACTGCGCGAAGCGTGCATTTTCATTTCCATTTGTGTGTGTAAAGACCCCAAAATGGCTTCTTTCAAGAGACACGCTTACGACACAGAGTTTAAACTTAAGGCTGTCAGTCACGCAGTAGAACATGGGAATACAGCAGCAGCTAGAGAATTCAACATTAACGAATCAATGGTGCGGAAGTGGAGGAAGCAACAAGATGACCTATATTGTGATTGCACTAACGTTTGATTTACCGTAATGGTATCAAGACTGTTTCTTTTACATGTTTACTGAATCGAGGAAAGGTTCCCCTCCACTATGTGATAAAAATGTTGCACTACCTGTTATACCTTGCTGTGGTTAAAAGATAAACTGTGTAGCGAAAATACTACGTCACTGACATTACCTCGTGAAAAAAATTAAAACAGCTGTTTATTCATTTTGGGAGTGAACAGAGTTGTCAGAACGCTGGTTTGTATTCTATTAATAAAGTTTGACTGACTTATCTGACTGTTTTGTTGACATTCCCTTTTAACTCCATCTAGTGGATGCATAACGCAACCCCAGCCACTACTGTAGCTTCAATTCTACGCACCTTATAATTCGGCATTATAAAAGCAAGATTTGAATAAATCAACGATTTTATGTCTGATGCCTGCTATCCCACTGTGAATTTCAGGCCCGGCCTTCCCAATAAAGGTTTTAGAGATAATCATGAAGAACTCCTGTTTGGACAATATATGAACTCTGCCATTTTGGTATTCAGTTGATGCTGCACCACATCAACTTGCACACTGCAGATGAAGCTGACAGAAAGTCAGCCACAGCAATAGCATGGAGACTTTTGCCAATATTCAGAACAAAACACCACCTGTTGTCGCTGCAGATTAACATATTACGGGTTTCAGTAGAGATTTAAACAATATACAAGGAGAGGTTAATTTTAGAAGCTGAAAAACCCTTTTTATTTGCTGTGATCTTGAAGACTTTAGGCTAAACTGATAATCTCATAAATCCAACTCAACAGGCAGCATGTGGATGCGTTTTACTTCTGAAATGCTCCTGGAGGGACCAGAGATTTAGCTGAGGACAGACCAAAAAAGCATCAGAATGAGGTTTAACTTCCAAGTCAATGTTGCATTTAAAATAGTGGGTAGAGATCATGGGTGTAAATATGACTTTAGAAATTATGCATATTTAGACCCAGCCAACTCCGAGAAAAGTTTTTTTTTTTTTTTTTTTTTTCCAGCACTCACGTTTATGCTTTAAGGTACAATAAAATGTAATTTATTTTCACAGTATGTTTCTTTTAAAATGATCTGTATTCTGTAAAAATGAAAACAAAGTGAATAAGTAGAAGTTTTACTCATACATTTTGCTCCCTGGCATGCTTAGTCTTTTGAAATCTCGACGCTTGCCAAAACTAAATCCCTTGCACTGAAAGCTGGCATTAAGAACACAGCTGCCAAACTCCTAACCCCAGGCCTTATGTCTTTTAACATTTACCTTTTTAGTACAGGTTGTTTTTTTTTTTTTTCTAAGAAGTCATCCCTCATGTTGCTCAAGTCTAACAAAGTCCCCCAAATAAGGTTTATATATTTTCATTCAAAAATAAAAGCATGCAGATCTAGATACAAGCGGCTTTGTTATTTGTTAAACTGGATTGTCAGTCGGTAAAGAAAATCCAATAAATATATAATAAATATTCTGACTAAACCTGGGCAAACCGTAAGTTATTGACAATAAAAAGAAGATTGTAACCAATGTAGCCTGAATATATTTTTTTTCTTATCCACTTTCGTGTCTTAACTCTATTTTCCTGTTTACATCGTGCTATATAAGCGTAGCTACACTTCACAGCAGGCAGCTGCAGATTATATCTCATCTCAATTATGTGGCCTCATGTTGCCTGAGTTATCGACAACGTGCGGGGTATAAATAACAGAGAGGGAAGTGTTTCAAGGCAGATTGTGTAATTTAACCCAGCTTGTATCACAAAGTTTATGGTTTAGAGTTTACTGAGAGGTTGAAATGTTTAGCTTTGGTTCAGTCATTTTTAGATCGCAGCAGTTCTGTGGATATCACTGTCTTCTGTCCTTAACAGGACAAAAACTAAAAACTGAGATACTGAATGTTCAGCCCTCTGCTGTACGTGATGCTAATATCTGTGAATTTTTCTATAATTGGATTTATGACCATCTTTAATCACATTCCTAAAATTCATATTGTGGTGGGAGGTTTTTTTGTTGTTGTTTTTTTTTACTGATATTTTAATTCATCCAACTTTTAATTCTTGTTTTAAACATTTAATCCTAACAATCCAAAACCTGCATTGGTAAAAGAATATGTACTTTTGAGTTTTTATAAAGCGATATGGAAAAATATGTAAGTCCCTTGAAATGAAGTTTTTCTGTGTTTATTTTCCATAAAATGTGATTTGATAATTATCCATGTCACATTGTGCTTATCTGCAGATGTTTCTTATGAATAGCAAACATGAATCCTCTGTCTTTTGTCAAGGTTGCTCCAAAGTCATTTCATTAACTAAACTGCAGATGTGAAAACTAATGACTTCAATTAGCTTTTATTGATGTAATTAGTCTGTGAATTCAATTACTTTTTCTTCCGGCACTGTGAATATTTGAAGGCTATATTTAAGCAAAATATGTTTGTCTACTGTTAGGAAATAGATGAAAATCAGATCACATTGTATGGTAAATTAATGCAGATCACCATTTCATTCTAAGTGGTTTACATACTTTATCTTGGTACTGAACTTTTTATTCAGTAATTTTCTATAACGTTTACAATCATATTCAAGTTACACAGATACAGACAAAAATACATGATCACAGTTAATTATACGGCTAACCTAGTGGCATGTTTTTGGACCAAAGGAGGGAGGCAGAGTGAACTAGGAAATCTTTGAGTGATAAGGCAACTATACAAACCCGAGATCATCATTCTGCTCATATACGCTATGTTATTGGGAACTCTTCATTAGAGTGTGTTGGATGTTTTAAATCCTATGATTACAGTTCTTTTGCGTAAAATTGACCAGCACATGGGCGGCATGGTGGCTTAATGGTTAGCACTGTTGCCTCACAGCAAGAAGGTTCCTGGTTCGGTTCCCGGCCCAGTGGGTCTTTCTGTGTGGAGTTTGCATGTTCTCCCCGTGCTTGCGCGGGTTCCCTCCAGGTTCTCCGGCTTTCTCCCACAGTCCAAAAACATGCAGGGTAGGTTAATTGATCCCACTTAAATTGCCCGTAAGTGTGCATGGTTGTCGGTCTTTCTATGTGGCCCTGCGATGGACTGGCAAACTGTCAAGGGTGTACCCCTGCCTTTCGCCTACTATGCATCGGGATAGGCTCCGACAGACCTCCGTGACCCAGAGATGGATTAAGCGGGTATAGATAATGGATGGATGACCAGCACATCTCAGAGATCTTAGTCCATGTTGACAATTTGCTTTACACACACAAAGAACTTGGTAAATGTTGCCTCCTAAACGTACACGTTAGTATTTTGACACAGCTGGAACTGAATGCCTAAAGTATAAAGTGTTGAAACATTCAGATAGGAAAGTACCTTTTTCGTTTATTTTGGGCTAAAAATTGGGAAACCATAATTCAGAATCCTGAGAGGGGTTTCCAACAGGGTTCTGTGTTTTATCATAGCACATGGGTCCTTCTCTAGGACCTTCTAATGGCACACATTTGTTTTACCTCAAAATAAAGGCTACAGTGTCAACTTTTCTCTAAAAGACGAGTAAAAAGTGAAAGTTGAGTAATACTGTTGCATGGTGGTGGCATGGATTTTTGACAGTCTCTGTATTGCATCTACAAAGAGCACTTTTGCAGTGCTGGCATTGTTTAAGAGAAATTTCTTTCTCATTCAGCTCATGTGCCAAGGTCATCAGGGAGGATAATGAGATCTTACCGTCCAATGACTCCCTTCAGCTCTGCTCGATTAGTTATGTAAAACAGGCAGACCCAACTTATTGACTACGGGAGACTGTATGTTAGCTTTTGGAAATTGAAGTTTTATTTGCATAATCAGGTGAAATCATTTTTTTGTTTGTTTTTTATTTATTTTTTTTTAGATAGAGCTCTTGACCTACTCTTGATTTCCTTTCAGTATTTGTGATGTGAAAACAATAAAATCTTCTTTCTATACTGTAAATTGATTTGCCTTCTGGACGCTACTTCATTTTGGCTCAACCTTAACATAGTTAGAGATAATAGGACCGTGTTTGGATTCATTCATGTATGCTGCACAGTTTGTTTAAAGTATTTTTTTTTTATGCCATACAAGTATCTAATCATAAGGGACAATATATTAAAAAAGGTAGATAAGTAACCTGTTAAAAAAGAAAAAGAGCTGATGTTCTGATCCGCTGCCTTTAGTCTGAAGAGAGCTAGGATAGGCTCAAGCAGATACCTGTGATTCCGACTAGGAATAAGTGTGGATGGATGGATGGATGGATGGATGGATGGATGGATGGATGGATGGATGGATGGATGGATGGATGGATGGATGGATGGATGGATGGATGGATGGATGGATGGATAGGCTTTGAATATGGATAGATAGATGGATGCTCCCAGAATTTATGATGCCCCAGTTCTCACTTCAGGTAATGCATCATAGTTACAGTACTGATTTCTGACAGCATATTTAAAAACCGAAGCAGTACTAAAACTAAAAAAAATAAAGAAATAGAATTCAATTTCACCATATATTCCCAATTCCAACAAAAGTTGTGAAGATGTGTCATGTAAAAATGCACAATGAAATGACTTCCAATCTGAAAAAAGTCATATTTTATTTAGAACACTGAAAACACATCAAGTATTTAAATAGATGAAAAAATTAAGGTCATTCTAAATTTGATGGCAGAAATACGTCTCAAACATGTTGGGAAAGACTGTCTTTACTATTGTGTAGCATCCCTTAGTTTTTAGCATCAGTTCATATCTCTCTGGGAACTGAGAAGATAAAATACTGGGGAGCTGGTAGAGGAGGAATGCCATCTGATTTTTGTCAGATATACAGTCAAGCTGCTCAACAGTCCTGGGTCTTCTTTGTTGTTTTATAACTTTCATGTTTGGTTGTTGAAAGTTCTCAACTGTCGACAGCCCAGAACAGCACCCAGACAACCCTACTGTGCAGGATGTGGATTTATATTGTTTTACTTAAGGGCTTATGTTTTTCTAAAACATGTATATAGAATAGATATTTAACTTCCAAATGTACAAACCTCCAATTCCTCAGGGACTAAAGTACTCCCATACCATCAGACATCAGGCAGGATTTTGAACTGATCACTAACAAGCAAGCTGATCCTTCTCTTCTGTAGTCCGTAGGAAGTGAAGTCCATGGTCTCCAAAGAGAATTTCAAATTTCTGATCATGGTATAGTTGCAGCTTTTTTCTTTCTTTGGAAAAAAAAAGTCTAATTTTCAGTGTTGGTCTTTTTTCAACCAAATGATGTACTATGAATAAAATATGGGTTCATGAACTTTGCAGAGCATTGCATTTTATTTCTAATTTATTTTTTACAGTCTCAAAACATATTTTTATCATTCTGATTGTAAATTTTTTTGAAGATCTGTGCATGCAGATATAAGATAGAGTTATGCTACAGTACATTTAAAGATTAGCACAGTGAATCAGATATATCCCACCAAATATGTTGGACATAGGGTTCTTCACAGTGAAACACATAATACCTGCTTAATTCAAGTAAGTTTAGTGTTTTATCTTATTGTTTCAGTTTTGTTTTATGATTTTATGTTTACATATGTTTTACATGTTTTTAATTTTTTTTTTAATGTTTTTCTCTTAACCCATGTTTGTGTTCAGCACTTTGGTCAACTGTATTGTTTTTAAACTGCTTTATAAATAAAGTTGAGCTGAGTTTGAGTTGAGATAAACAAAACAAAAAAAAAAGATTGGCCTTATAACTGTCACCACGTTATGGTTCAGTATCACAGCCAATTGGCAGCGATCTTGGAATCACCTTTCTGCAGGTATTTCAGGTCAGTTAGATCATTTTTATGTATATGGATGGTAACAGTAAGTGCAAATTCAACAGTGTGAATAGAATTCAACAGTTAAATCTGGTTTAATAGTTTGCCTTGTCGTGTTACCAGTATGCTGTACTTCTAATATAAATGTTTGTGTCTTTATCTGATGTAATATTGCATAATAATTAATACTTGTAACCTTAAAAGCTATAAATCTGTTTTGTTCTGCAGTTGCAGATTATCAAATTTAATCTAAAGGGAATGGTTCATACATATGTAAACAGACTCCTGTGCAGTTTAATAGGCCCAGGTTGGGCCAAGTGTATATATATGAGGTCTGAATAATTCTCCACACCCAGTAGCACTGAGGAGGACATGGATGGAGAATGTTGGGCAGGACCAAATCAACAACAACAAACAAACAAACACACTGCATAGAAAATATGACATCCATAGCTAATTAAAGTTTTGAGTACTGTCAAGGACACAGTGGGGATATCTAAAACGCATTACGTGTTTCACTGAGATACTGCTGCAGGAACATATTCAGACCCCACTGGCTCTCTATATATAGATTTTAAGCAAAATGGACATAGACAAATCACAGACAGAGCGGGTAAAGTAAAGGAGGAGAGGATGCAGGGTTTGTTAACAGATGGAGTAATTCTACCCTGGTTACTATAAATAAATAAATAAATAAATAAATAAATAAATAAATAAATAAATAAATAAATAAATAAATAAATAAATAAATAAATAAATAAATCCTGAATGACTCACTATCATGATTTTGCCTCTAATGACTTTGGTTTTACTTGTGTTGATATGCTGATTCAGGATGTATTTGCAGCCAGGAGGTTTGCTGAGAGCATCTCCGACGGAGCACTAAGATTACAGATAAGCAAAGTACAGTCTTGCATGCCTGTTTGGCAGATATTTCTGGCCCAGCGATGGGAATATATAAAGAAGTGTATGAGAAGGGCTGACTTTATCTAACAGATGAAGTAAGTAAATGGTGCTGGTATTGTTGCATAAAATGATGCAGAGTTGAGCTGGAGTTCATGACTGAATTTGGAGAGAGTTCACAAAGTTATCACATCTCTTGTCATTGAAAAAAAAAAAGAATGCAGCCGTTTAAGCTTTTAGTGGATGCAATTACATTTGCTGAGAAAAGTAGTGGCGGCATTTTACAAACAGTGGGTAAGCAGAAAATTGCTGTATTTCAGATACAAGAAAACACACAGATGAGTGGAAAACATAAAACATTTGGTCCTGCATGTATGAAAAATATGCAAAAAGTATGCAATTTCTAAGTTTAGTTTAGGAATTAGAACTAAGAAAAACTAAAATACTGACAGATTCATAATTCATGAACTCATCATGAACAAATCAGGTGTGCAAGAAAGGGTTTATATATTTTTTTCTAATTTAATTATAAGGAGTATAAAAGATATATATTTGAAATATCAGTGGAGTTAGTTGTTCCAGAATTATACTCTAAATTGTACTGCTGCTTGAATCCAATGTTTCTTGCTATCTGGAAATCTGGAAAGTCAACTGAACCATTGATGATTTGTTTTTGGATGCAGTCGCTCTTCTTTACTCATATAATCAAAGAAGAGGAGTGTGTTTATCTCCAGTGACCCCTTGTAAATTCCTGGACGGTACTGAAATGGTTATGGCACAAAACTGTGTAACTGCCTGTACAGCCTGCATTAATCTCTCATCACTTGGGAATGTTATTTTGTTATTCTAATATGTGCTCTCTGTTCTCAATAAAAGGAATGAAGTTTGTTGATACCGGTTTCTTGTCATTTAAAAGAAGGTTGGTTTTGAAGCTTTTTGGCAAAGATGCAACTAGTTAACACTGGCGTAAGCTTAGTAGAGAACTTTAGGGTTGTATTGCACTGCAAAGACTCCCAGTGCAATGTGGGGGGTTGGTTTTTGTTAAAGACATGCCATTAAAGGATATATTTTGTTGTTCATGTGAGGTGAATTTGCCCTACTACACTACAGTCAGATGACTGTTCTTACATATATATGCAATAATTAGTATCATTACCATTGGAAGTAATTTAGAGGCAAGCCATTTTTTAAAAAGTTTTTTTTTGTTGGTTTAATTGTCGCCCACTGTGATAGTAGCCACTTAGTTAGGTAGGCTGATAAATCTTCTTTTTATTTTTTATGGTTTTATAGTAAGTGGTAACCAATATTAAGGAAAGCCTCTTCCAAATAAAATAAGCTACATTGGAAAACTACTGAAAGGAAATTATTTACAAAGACCCACTTGCGTGCACGCTGTTTCACAATCAAGCGCTACACAAATACCCAGCTATGCCGCAACCACTTTGGCCAGATTTTGGACTCTGCTGTCAGTCACTTTCACTACGGAGCTGGCCCATCCAATGCTGAAGAAGCCTTTAGCATTCTGTTTATTTCTAGCATGTTGATTAACGTTACGCCTCTCAAGCCTCTCTGGAGCTGTTCTTCCTGATACCCCAGAGTCTTAGTCTGTCTACCACTATTGAAACACTGCACTCTTCTGCCCACTAGTTCTTGTAATAAATAACTCAGGAGACTAATGTTTGTGCTTCAGCCTTATCTGGGTTTAATAAATTTTGTTCTTGCATAAACTTCCTTCCTTTCCTGGCTGGTAAATTGCCCGATTCATTGCTGCGCGTAATAAAGGGGATTAAACAACTTGTTAAGAAATAGTCAGAATTATGGCAAAATATCAAAAACTGTGCCCTATTAAAGCAACTGATTTGTCTAGTTTTTAACCCATCTTCAAAAAATGCAAACTAAATGATAAAAATGTGATTATATAGCACTTTTCTCACATAAATAAAATAGAATAGGAAAAAATAAATATAAACTGCAGAAAAGGGATGGAAAAGAGAGGACATGGCTAATGTTCTCTATTTAAATCAAAGACTGAGCAAAAGAAGTCGCCAGCTGCTTTTGAAAGGAATCAACATAATCAACGCAACATTAAATGAAGAGGAGTAGATTCCACAATCTGAGGGCAACACTTTAAAGGATTGATCCCTTGGGTTTTAAATGGGGTGTGGAGAACTGCTAACAATCTCCAGCTAGATGACCAGAGGGTCTGAGTCGAAGAGTATTGCTTTACAAAGTTAGTCCCAAGACATGGAAAAATTTAAAATTAATTGGTAACCAGTGAATAGAAAAATAAGCAGGAGTTACTTATGCTCTCTATTGGGTTCAGTTCTTGCTGCTTACAGCATTGTGTACTGTTTGAAAACAACCAAGGCTTTTTTTAAATTAAGATATGTAATATATATATATATATATATATATATATATATATATATATATATGAGGATAAGCACTGGGATGCACATAAATGATGTGATCCAAAATCACAGTTAGTCTGACAAAACCAAAACTGTGAACACTTAAATAAATTGCAGCTATTATTATGTTACTACACACTTTATGTACAGCAAAGAGCAGAGATGGGAGACAGAAAACTGACACTTTATCAAACATTTCTACATCACAAGGGCCAGTCAGGAGTTTTTACAGCCTTGTCTCACAGAAAAACACAAATTAACTTGACTTATTGCCACAGCTTCATATAGGAGAGATACATAATGTTTTAATATTATGGGCTTGTGTCATGGAAAGTGCCAAGATTTTGTTTTTGTACCACGTAGAGAGCAAAATTTAAGAGGTGCATCAGAATACCAAAAATTATTTTTATTTATTTATTTCATCATTTACACAGCTGAAAGCATATTATTGTCTAAAAGGAATTTGGACTGAGGATCTGACGTTTGTAAAAACACTTTATTTATCCCAGAAAAAGCAACTAGAATATTCCAAAGACTTAAGAGTCTAGCTATTCTAATAATTCCAAAGTTAATGTCCTTGGCACTTACTTGTTTCCATAGAGGCATTAGACAAGGTTGATTAAAGCATATCACTTTCAAAATTTGCCAAATTAAATGTATTTTTTATTGCCTTGACTTTGATTTAATCCTGCAAATCTCTAAACTGAATTCAAGTAAATGCGATATTGCAATGCTATTTCTAATTTCTTTTCTTTTTTCATACTAAAGGAAAATATTAACATTATAATATTAATAAAGATGTGAGTCAAGGTTGACAAAACTTACACAAGTTAAAGACTGAAATCAGTTTTCTTGGATTTATTTTTTCAATTTTTTTCAAATTTTGAAAAGTCAGAGGTGTAACATTCAATACAGCAGCAACTTTCAGCCGAAGCAGCTCCCATTTCATGAGGCATCTGAGAAGCTGGAAGGAGCTCCTTCACTAGATGCAGCTACTCGTCATCTCAGTCATGGTAATTCTCAAAGACAACTGGACTTCTTTTTTTTGGCTCCTAACCAGTGAGTTTTTAAGCACCAGGAAAATAAATGCTGTCTTTGAGTCAAACCTTTGAGAAGTTCTTTGCAGAGGCTAATTTATAAAAAAAAAAAAAAGAAATGTTATTGTAAATCAGCCAGTAGAATACATGTGTTGCTCATAGTAACGAGACTTCCCCATTGATTTATAGTTGCACGTCGTACATTTCTGCCTGTGGAGCAGATGGTCCAGCTTCTGCTAGAAAAACAACAACCCTATAAGCATGCCATAAAGTGGTCCACTAGATCTCAGCCCTCAGAGTACTGTCCACCACTGACACAGCGTGCAACATCAGAACCATCTGACCATTTCTGCAAATAACTGACATCAAGCTAAGGCAGTTTTCCTGCTGAGTGATACATGTCCTCCCAGTTTGTCAGTAGGTGTTTGCCAGCATCAAGTGGTATAATTGGCATTTATGCTTAATTGTTAAGTTGTAAATTTGATTGATTTCACTGTAAGTTGTTTGGATGAAATATATAAAAAAAATAGCTGTCCCATGTATATTTATTGATAAATAAAATATATTTTGAGAACTGTGCATTTGTTAAAAAAATCAGACAGCTGTGTCATTTGAACTCGGACTGGTACTCGGGGCTCAAGACTGGACCTGGGCTCAAAGTTTGGGGACTCAACTACACTGCCAGTAAGTATGGTATCACACTCGTGGCTGCCTCATGCTTACATGTTGCTCTTGGCAGCACAGCATGTGCATTTTTCACAGAGGTAAAAAGTCAACATTGATATTATTAATTAAAGAGCAGCAGGTCTCTGCAGGTCACTTGCTGCAAAGCTTTCCATATGTGTCATACTGCTGACTAACCTGCTACTTTAGTAAAGCCCGAGTAGAACCCCACTGGACTTCTTTTCTTTGTTTCGGTGCTGATCAAATGTGCATCTTCAGCTCTAATTGACTCGGGGTGGGTTGCATAGTTTTATTATTTCTTTCCACAAGAGCTTTCTTTCTTCTGAGTCATTGCAGTCACCTGTGCAGTAAATTAATGACCCACCTGTTCCTTCCTCCACTGGAAATTTTAGTTTCTGAGTGTATACCCAATCCAGACCTTTACATTAAAGGAACTGAACATCTCCAGAAATGCATGTACATCACAGGAGGGCAGCTCCTTGGGTAAAGATTTAGTGATCCACCTCGATCAGGGATAAGGGTCACTGCTCTGAGGAAGGTAATGTACACATCCTGGATAAACAGCTTGTCTCTGCTGGCCAGTGTTGACTGTAGTGACAGCATCTAAATATATAACTAGACCAATACAATGGTGTCATGATGTAAGGGGTTGATTGGTTTGTGTTTCCTGTGTTATTGGCTTTTTGCGTACTGTTTTGTGTTTTATGGGTTTGCAGTGCTGATTTCAGAAGGTTTGTTGTAGATTAGTCTTGATTTCCCTGTGTTGCCCTTATTAGGCCACTCTACTTCCGTTTTGTGTTATGTCCCCCCATCTCCTGCTCTGTGTGTAATACTAGCATGCTTTACAGTCTGTTTTATTTTGAAAGGATTCCTTCATAGTTGATTTAAGTTTTACTTCCCTTTTCCCCCTCTGACCTGATTGACCCCTCTGACCTTGTGATGATGATGGTTTTGGTTAAAATACAAGATGTGTTTATTTATCTCTGACTCCAAGTCTACTGAATGTGGGTCTTACTCCCACAAATCCTGCCAAATCCACCTTTGTCTCTGCTCCTCATGATATTTTAATAAATCAAGTTTTGTTGATGAAACTACTTTTAGCTCACACAATTTCAGAAATGTGACAAAGTTCCTTATAGCATTTAACTTTCCCTCTAAAGCTAATTTTCTTTTTTTTTCACTGTTTTTCACTGTTTCTTTTATTTTTATCTTGATATTGGTGGAACCAGACCTTGTTTCATCTTACTTACATATCACTTGAATGACTCAAAAACATGAATGCTACTGAAATTTTGTGAAACAGCAACCTTTATGCAAGTGACACCTCATCACACGCTTGTGACTACAGTCCGGCCGTTGAACCAGCAAGTCCTAACCAGAAGACAAATAACTTATGAATTACAATCACGCTAGTGTTCTGAGTTACAAAAGAAAAATACAATGCTTGATCTTTAATATTGTTCCCAATCACACATATATCAAAAGATGTCTGGCATCCCATCAGTGGCAGTTCTGGCATCAACGGCATCTACTAAAGGTGACTCGTACTGCAGTGTAGGAAGACAACGTTTGGCCAGTCTCCTCTCTTGATTAAAGTAGTGGGGAAAAGGGATTCATAATTATAATCATTATCAACTCAGGAAGCTTAGCAGTGTCTAAAAGCAGCCTTGACAATTTAACAAAAGTCAGCATGAAAGTGTGGCAATCAACGATTCCCTTGCATTTATAATGCTGGATTCTTTTTTTCTTTTTTTCTTTTTTAGATCTTATACAAAACATCTGAGAAAAAATATAAATATGACTAACGTAAGAGATGGAGCAGATGGAGGTATCTGTGTCTTCTGTATTCTTTGCTTCTCCAGCTTAAAGCAGTCATTGTTGTATAAATCATTGATATTTAGCAGATGCCTGATTAGTTTGCCAATAAAGTGCTATCGCGTTTCATAAGGTCCCAGATGCATCCAGATCTAGGCAGCCATAACAACGATAATGTGAGGAAAGTCCAGAAAATTTTGTTTGGCTCTTTTGTTTGTGCCAGTTCTTCGTAACACATGTTTCCAAATTATGTTGTTAAAACTAACTCAATAATCTACCCTGTGCCGTCACAGTCATGACAAGCAATTTGTTGTGTTCCTGTGCTGTCACAGTCTTTTTTTCAGTTTTTGTGGGAACTTATAATGTTTTAGTGGCCCTTTTTGTACATGAGGCCGTACATGAGGAATTATACCCACTGATATTATGTATGCTATTTCATTTTGACTTTTCTTTTTCCCCCTTTAAACTATTCTGTTTCTGTGTCATCTGAAGTAAAAAGTATTTCTCATTATTTTTGATTTATTTATTATAAATATGACCTGTTCTTTTTTAAGAAGAAAGCCAGGGAGATGAAACTGATGAGTTGGAAGCCAATTTGCCCCCCTAAATCTTTAGAAACTAGGTTCTCAGTGTCCTGCCAACACTCGTCTCTTCACCAGAAGAAAGAAACACACTGTTTATGAAGGGCTGTCTATTGAATTTCATGAAATTAGAATTGAGGTAGACCGTAAAATGAAAATGAAAATGAAAATGCTCCAAGTAGGACTGTAATATACACACACACGTATATACATTTATTATTTATTTATGTAGTCATTTTGCAGACGCTTTTATCCAAAGCGACTCACAGTAAAACCCCAAAACAAGCAATGAAAAAGATTACAAGCAATAAAACATATTTAGAGGAAAGGTTCTCTCAGAAGAGCTGTGTGTACAGGAGCTTATTAAAGGAAAACAGTGAAACACTTGACAGACTGAGGTGGGAGAAAAGTCTGGATTGGCGTGGCTGTTTTGGTTTCCAGAAGATGCTTGTAAGCTGAATGTGACGGCAGTTTCAGCTAGCACTCTGTAGGTTGGCAGAAGTCACTTTAACTTTAAGCGGGCTTTTACAGGTAACCAGTGGAGCTTGATAAGCAATGGAGTGACGTGGGCCTGCTTTGGTTGGTTGAAAATCAGATGTGCCTCCGATTCTCCATCTGGAGAGGCTTCACTATACTTATCGGCACACTCTGTAAAAAGGCGTTATAATAATCGATGCAAGACGTCACCATGACTTGTACCAGCATCTGTGTGGCATGCTGAGTTAAAAAATGAATTTTCTAATGTCATATAAGGTAAAGCAGCATGACTGGGAGACTGAGGCTACAGGTTCAGAGATAGTTGACTGATCATCAATCAGCACCCCAAGATTTCGTGCAGCTTTGATAGGAGCTGTTGTTTTTAATGCCAATATTGTGGCTGGATTGCGTTGCTGGGAAAACTAGGAACTCTGTTTTAACAATATTAAGATGGAGATGATGGTCCATACGGAAATGCCTGAGAGACAGTTTCATATCTTATCTAATAGTGAAGGCTCAGTTGGTATCATCCGCATAGCAGTGGGGTAATTAAGAACATTTATGGAGGTATTAACTGTATCCGTTTGACCTGTATGTCTGAAATTACAATTTATGTCTGCTATTTTGTTTAGTACTCATAAAATGATGGTATTTTAAACTTTAGATTAAAGAAGTCATTGTGAATACTAAATAAACAACATAAACAGGAGGGAGACAGAAAATAATTTAACAAAACATCACAATCAGACAAAAAGACAAATAGCACTGTTATGAACACATTTTGTTGTGCAGATGCTGTTTGGCATGTGTTGATTACTAGGAATTCCAACTTTCCATGGTCATATTGATAAACAGTTCTACAAATAAGATGAAACTGAAATTAAAATGAGTTAATAATAAATCATGGTTTAAATGCCTCAATGTTTTTCCTGTGTCTTTGGAGAATATATCTGATTTTTTTCCATGTCCTTTTCTAAATTGTCCACAGGGGATTGAATGTCAGCTCGGTTACTGGCTTCAGTATCTTCATTTGCATGTTTGGGTTGTGCTTTTAGCATCACTGATTGGACAGGGCCAAAAAAACTCCTTAAAGGTCAGCATCTGATGACTTGCCCCCCTTATGTCTGAGCTGATATCACAGAAACTGCTGTCAAAATGTGTTATTCATGAACTGATAAGAGTCCGCCATAAGCGAAGGCAACTTTTGTATTGTCCTAATATGAACCAACTCAAATTTAACTTTTCACTACTTTTTGACTTGAACAAGTAGTTAAGGGAGGGACATAAAGAAAAAGCTTACATTTATATTCAGCTCATTAGCTGTCACTGAAAATCTGTCATAAAATCTTTTTTTTTTAACTTTCAGACTGAAAATCCCATCCCACTCTCTCTGAAAGCCAAAAAATGTACAATTATAAAGTTGTAGGAAAGGTTGCCTGGTGACTTAATCTTTATATTAATTCACTGTGCCTTTCACATTTTGGATCTCTTCCCACAGGCTAATTGTTATTCAACTTATGTAAGTTCCTCTGCTCCAACCTTTCTTTACCCCAGAAGCCTTCTGTGCACCCAAAGCACCCACCTGTTAACTTGGCCAGCTATACCTATTCGCTTTTTAAAAAATCTCTTCATAAATGAGTCTGGTACCCATTCACAGCCATTTTCACCAAAAGAAATTTTACTAAACCAATCGTAACAGGGCAAGAAATATGATCTTTGCAGTTACCTTTACAATGGGGTCCAAAGGCCACTATTCAAAACAAACAATATGGCTGCAGGATTGGTAATAACACTTTAGTCATTCATCACTGCTCCTTTCACACTGCACTGCATGTTATATTGTTTCTTACTACTAGTATAGTTGTCACTCTGCCTACATCACATTCTTCATTTCTCTCATTGGTTGTGTTGATATTGTCTAGAATTCTTTCTCATAAGTAATACGTCCCCCTGAAAATCAAAGCTGAATCAAAGGGATCAGACTAATTCTTTGTCTTGAAGAACCATTTGAACTTTCTCATCCTTGCATATTACAATGTCTAAATGTATATTTACAAAAAGCAATTGTGAGATCTTTTTAGCACATGGTTCTTCTCATTCAGGCAAATCTACAACAATATTAGATATATTGAGCCAATACTTAACACTCAGAGAAAAAAATTAATACCAGGAAAATACATTTTAACATTTGCACTTAATTTTTCTTTCCAATGTTGATAGAAGGCGCCACAAGGGGAGGGGAAAAGTTGTGTGGTCGGACAGAACGGCTATTCTTATCTCTTGTAAATTTAGTTGGAATGACAGTAAACAATATTAACTCCAAACCCACATTAGGTTTGCTTCACTGAAGCCCCTTTTACATTGGTGGACCACGTTTAATACCAGAATCTAGTGTGTCGCTTGTACTTCTTACATTAACTGACATGGGGTTGCGTGTCAAGCTGGCCTAGCCAATCACCTTCCTCTGAGGGTACACTTAATTGCAGGTTAGGCCTAATGTATACATACTGACGCAGGGTGACAACTCCTGGGGGGGGATTTGTTGATGGCATAACCTGAGTGCAACCCAACAGAGAGAGTTAAAAAAAAAAAAAGAAAGTAAACAGCTGATCACAGTAACAGGCATGGGAGGCCGACAGACTGGAGCAGATGTCGGTGTTGTGCAATCTGTTCCGTGACATGGAAAGTGACCTGCAGTCCCAAGCCGCTCTCTTGCGGAACTTCATTGGATATGCACATGCTCCTGCATTACACCACAGTCCTCCACACAACTGTCTACCTGTGGCACAGGACTATTCTCCATTACAGCCGTTCCCCAGCTTCCACTCAGATGAAAATTACACCTGTCTGACGGTGGACTTCATCCTGCTGATGTAGGGTTAAAACTTCAGTCAAGATGCCAACATGTGTTACGCAAGTTACGCGGATAATGCCTCCTGACTCATCTTCTCTCCCCTCGACTCAGCTTAAGGCACCGGGGAGGCAGAACACACCTTGTTTTTATATTGCCCATAACCCGCAGTCTTCATAAAATAACAGGGTCTAATCCAAAAATGCTATAAATGAAATCAAGGATGACATGGAATCTCTACAAGAAACTGATGTGTTGTTATTGTCAATCCTTTATGACAATACAGATGCCAACTGGATGGCTGAACTTGACAGGATTAAAGATAATCACAGAACTTAATTTGAGGGTGATTAAGAAAGCGTGAGATTAACTACATTCATACAGCACTGTTATTTTACCTCGCTGTGCGGTGTGAGTTGCAAAGATGGAACAGCATAACATTTTGCTACTTGTACAGTTGTGTTCCACCTTGAGAGGTAATACAAGAGGCATAATGCGGGAAAATGGCTCCTGTGTGAATTAAGAAACAATCTACAATGCTCATTCAGAGAAGAAAAAAAATGTTTAGGTGAAAGGTATCTCCCCTATTAGCATGACTGAGATGGAAATCTTCAAGAAGTATGGGGAATACTTTGGACAAGGACCATTCTTTGCCACCTCACCACCACTTTGTGGAAAGCACTGTGCACAATGAGGCTTCAGAATCAGACCAGTTAGAACTTTGTTTTATGCTTGCAAAGCAAGATCATGAACAGGCTGGCGTCTCTGGCTAAAAATATCTAAACATTCCTACTAACGTTTGTTATGTTGACATGAATATTTTCTTTTTTTTTTTTTTTTGCCAGGAGCTTATCTTGTTTTTTTGTCTGGTGGGCCTGCTATCACTATTCTTGTATGAAGTTACCAATTGGATTTAACTAAATGTAGTTTTTTCAAAATGTTTAAGACTTTTTACTAATGTGTTCTTGCAGCTAAGGGGCAACAGGGCTAACCACTAAGCCGCCATGCTGCAGCCAATAAATTACATTTTATTTGATTTATTATCTATTAAATAAGTCAATTGTTAATTGTTTTGACTGATCATTACCTTAATTTTGACCTAGACAAGAATGATTATTACTTGTAAATCATGCCTTTTGAAACATTCATTTTCATTCTGTTCAGCCACAGTGCTCCTCTGTCTTTACCATTTTTTACTATTTTCATATTGGCATCTCCATATTACTCAGAATATATTTTGTTAAGAGGTATGTACCAAAACAACATTATGTTATCTGAAAAAACTACTAAAAAAGAATCAATACAGGATTCTTCTAGAATGACTTTGTTCCCTGCCAACAGAAACTGATATTTTAAACATCTAAACTTTAACAGATATTCTCTGTTTTGTTTTATTTAACCATCTGTGCTGCACATCCTTGTACACCATCTTCTGGGCGGCTGCTTTCATTAGGTCAGGTTTATAGCTTAATTTGCATATTTACTTTAAAGATTTTATTTCCACAGAGATAAATTATTGTTTAACCAATGTGCAGTACAATTAACAACAAAGGCCAGAGCACCAGAGTATTATTCTTTGATATGCAATAAAACTATAATTTGTCTGTGGCCGAAAAACAAATAGGACACAATTTGTGGTTAAGAATGTATATTCAAATGTTTGAAGTGACTACTGAGCAAATTCACTAACATACAGAAAGACAGTGGATATACAAAGACAAAACTATCAGCAAAAAAAGGAGGATTTAAAAGACCAGTAGAAACATTGGGATGACATTGAGTCTGGCAAAAACAAGAAAATCAAGGAGGATATGTACAGAGGGAGTTGACAATAAATGGCAAACAGGTGTGTGGTGTGTCATGGGTACAGAGGAGTGGTGAAATCAACATTACTCAAAACAGGTATGGAGTAGGAAAACACAGAAAGCCAAAAGGGAAAGCCACATGGGAAGAAATTAAGTCTTTAACCTTGCTACAGTCCTAGAGAGGGCATGGGAGTTAGCCCAACCAGTCCACACATGCTTAATGGACTCAGAGAAGGCACTTGTGTCCCTCAGGGTACCCAGTGAATATGGTAGTGAGCCTGTTGTTACAGGCCATTGAGTCTTTATATAAGTGAAGCTAGGGTCTGGTCCGATTCCCAGCAGCGTTGCTGCGTCACCTGCGTAGGTCTCCATAGACTTTGAATGGGGTGATGTCAGCTGTTGCCGAAACGAATTGTGAGTTGCAGTCATTGTGTTGCTCATTGTGCCTGCATCAAAAGTTTGGGGATTTTCAATTTTTCTACTTCAATGCATGTGTCAGCCAATCCGGTTGTGGGTACATAGCAAAAGCTTTAATAGTGAACTTATACATGGAGCCTGAACAAAAGCAAAAGCAGGTCTTTTTCAACACAAATGAGAGAGCAAAAGAGGAAAATTCATCATCACCTTCTTCAAATTTCAAATTCACCTCTCTCAAAACAAAAAAAAACGAGGATTGGCAGATTGTCTATAAAAAGCATAGATCCCAGGTCATGACAACAGCATTGGCCAGAAGTGGCAGACACACCCCGCCGTAGTGCGTTGCAGCAAATGTGCTGTGTAAATCCATCGTAGGTCCGATTTGTTTCAGCTGGCAATTGTGGCACTGAATGTACGGTTATAATGGGTGTGCTTAGGCATGGTATAGTTACACAACTAAATTGGGGGAGCCTTTTTTAAATGTAAACATTTTAAAATGGTGGTAGGTAGTTGGCATTTAGTGGCTTAGACTGTTGCTTTATAGCAAAAAGATTCCTGGTTTGACTCCCAGCACTGGCCTTTCTGTGTGAATTTTGCAGTTTTCTCCTTCTCCCCATACTTGTGTAGGTTTTCTCCGAGTATTCACACTTCCTCTGGCAGTCCAAACAGGTATGTCATGTCAGCTTAATTGATGACTCTAAATTTCCCATAGGAGTAATTGTGAATGTATGTGGTTGTTTGTCTATGTGACCCTGCAATTCTCTGGTGACCTGTTTCAGGTGTAGCCCTGCCTTTCCCTTGATAAGAGCTAGAATAGGCTCCAGCAGATCCCTACAACCCTACACAGGAGTAAGCGAGTGCAGATAATGCATGGATGGAAGGTGGTAAAGTTACTATATTTTCTGTCCTGTTCTCCTTTGTGTTTCTCTGAGACAGCACATGTAATTTTAAGACATCATGTCATATGTGCAAGTGACAGAAACTGGAGTAATCTGATTGGGGCCAGTGGGGCAATCAGAAGAAGGGGGCACATCATACTATCCCTGGGGCACAGCATAGTACAGTTTGGTTTGTGTGAGTACAACCTTCCTGATTCCACAGGCATTAAGACGGTAAGTAGCAGCCAAGTCGATCTAGTCGAATTTGCTTAACGAAATGATCATCATCAACCGTTACCTCCTCTACAAAATCAGAGGTTTTGAAAGTTTGATGACCGTTAAACATTCAGGTGTGTGTTAACAGTACCACAAAGGAAGAAAAACAACAGCACTGATGTTAGAGAAGCAAGTGCTTTTGCCCATCAATCTGAAAAGCATTATAAAGCAATTCCCAAACAATTTGGAGTTCATTGTTTTTCAGTGAGAAAGATGAAAGTGGAAAACATTCAAGACAGTTGCCAGTCTTTAGAGAAGCGTCATCACAACAGTGATCACAGCAAATTTACCTCAAGGTCAGACCATCCAATGCTCAGGGTAAGTGCAGAGTACCTATTACTCTACAAGCCTCAGACACCATGTTAAGTGTAAAGGTTTGTGACAGAGCTATTAGATGAACGTACTGGATGAGAATGACTTTGTAGCACTTTGTAGTACCTGAACTTGTGTCATCATGTTTAAACTATGTAATCAGTTGTTTTTTTTTATGCTTTTTCTCAACCTTGTTTTTCTGCCTAACTGGAAGTCTCATTTTTAATAGAACCAGTTATAGTTGCATAATGTAATGTTATTATGTTTTGTTTTGTTATGTTTGACTGTTGTCCTTTTTTTTTTTTTAAGTAATTCATAACAATTGTCAAAGTAATTGTTGAAATACTGTCTCTATGTATTTCCAACTCTGGAAAACCTTTCCTTTTTCCATTTTACCTTGCACTAATGATTGCCTGGTAAATACTTTCCTTAAGTTCCCTCTTCAGCCTGGCTGTGATTTCCCCTCACTAGTTTTTAAGGATAAGTGACTAAAGTATTACCAATATGCCGCTGCTGCTAAAGCAGCCACCACAGAGTGACTTCAAAATATGTTTTGATGAAGAATGCCGGATGTTAAGGGTTTCAAGTGAACATTAAGAAGATAGCGCCGTCATACAAATATATTTACCAAGTACCACTAAATCTTTCTATAGCCCATGTAGATGTGATTTGCTCCCGGTGAGGTAAAAATAGCATGCCATATCAACACACACCAGTAGGTCCATTTGTGGGTTCTCAGTGTGACACAGGCTATTTGAGTATCAAGCTCCAAAGAGTCTCTTAAAGCATAATATAAAACAAAAATAAGTGACCTGCTACATGCATTTGCAGTTGTAACTAAGGGGCAGTGAGAGGGGAGTAGGTTTAAACTTTAGGGGGTCATATTCACAACTAAGTACTTCAAAGAAATATCTTCTAAAGGTATTTTTTGTCATTTTAAACATATTTATATAATTATTCTCATGTATTTCAAGTGCTCACTTTTCTGATGAACAGGGTTCATATTGGTTAATTTTTTTTTTTTTGTTCCATTCAGACCTTACATTAAAGCAAGTCCAATCATAAGAAAGATTCATTCAGGCGGTACTTGAAGGTGGTCTGAGATGCCTGTTTCTACATCCTCCTGATAGAGTAAACAATAGAGCCTCCTGGGTTGGATTGAAAATAACTTTGAGGGCCTTTGAATAACTAATTAACTCATATCTCAATTGATTTTTATGCAATAGGAGCAATAAAGTCCCTAATTATTTGAATTATTTGAATGTGTCAGATCTGTCCTTATACACTCTGACACCCTGATTTGTAGTATATATATCTTTTCTTAAATAAAGTTTCGAAAAAAGAGATTTCTACTAACTCTTCTTGTTATCTCCGGCATCTTTTTTTTTTTGTTGTAGGTTACACATAGTAATTGCCAGCAGCTGCAATTAAAGCTACTCAACCGATATGTAGACTTCCAACCAGAGGTTTGTATACAGCAGGACTCTTCAAGTCCGGTCCTCAAGGACTGGTGTCCTGCATGTTTTAGGTGTTTACTTGCATCAGCACACCCTGACACAAATGACTGTGTCATTAACAGAGTTGTGCAGACCTTGATGACAAGCTGATGATTACCATTAATTAGAATCAGGTGTGTTGATGCAAAGAAACATTTAAAACAGGGAGGATACCGGTCCTTGAGGACCGGACTTGAAGCACCCTGGTAGACAGTATGGAAAAAGACAAGTCGTCATCGTTGCTTGTGGTTATTTTTTTGTATTTTGCCATATCACAACTGACAGAAAAGATAAGGAAACATGTTCTGTTTTGTGTACTCCATGTTTTGTTTTGTTTTTTAAGTCAGAGGTTTACATATTCTGGGCTGACTTTGGTCTTTACTTTGACAGTTCCCCATAACGAAGTTTTGGCATAGAAACTGTACTTATGATCATTAATCAAATATTTCAAACAACTGAAAAGATTATGTCACTTATAGGTTCTGGATGTCAGTTTTGATTAACTGCCCTATAGCTTAGACTTGTATCCTTGCCCTTTAAGAAATAAAATTTATCCAGACCCCCTAAATCATTTACTACTTTTCAATGTGGAAGGAGAAATGTGCAAATACCTTCAAATCCTTCAGGAGCATTGTTTATAAATGTTTTCAAAGATTTCTCTCACATTTGTTGAAAACGTCAAGGTCATTTATTTATCCCTCATGCAGTTCAGGGACTGTGTATTGAACATATTGATATGTTTCTTACCTGTCCTTCACCAAGTAATTCACTCTAGCTGCAAAAAAAAAAAAAAAAAAGTCACAGAGACCCTTTGGGTGTTAGCAGGCTGGCATACAGGATTTCTATCCTTCAAAGATGAGTTTTCAATTCTAGTTAAGAAAAGTCTACGGGAGAGCCAGTATAAAGGTTTTTGTTAGATGAGCACTGCAAGAAACAGATGAGGATGAAGCATCGGGAAATGCATTTTATTCAAACGTAAACTGTAGTTCAAGTTGTGCCCTTGCAGGACATAATCACCATAAAAAGATTGCATTGTTGTCTTGATTACTCTCTTAAGATATAGTGTCTCCAGTAAAAATTTAATACACTTCAAAAAATATTTTCATCCAAACATGGCTAAAAAGCTGCCATTGATCAAAAACACTGATACAGTGGCTGGTTATGTGTTCTTATACAACTAAATATTCTGCTCACAAAGTGTTAATACAGCCTTATTGTTCTGGAGCCATTAAAAAGGAGTCACTAGTGGAATCACCTGCAACCTACTTGAAAGAAATTTAAGGGCAACCTTGAAAATGTACCAGTCAGTGGTTTAATTTTTGAGTTGGTAAAGTGTGACAAAAAAACAGGTATCTTATTGAGTACTGACCAGATGGGATATGTTTATTATAGAGTAATGTAATTGTAAACTGAATAGGATCATATAAACTCAAGTGAAAATTCACCATACCCAGCATCTAAATCATAACATCAGTAACCACAAAGCGAAGCTGAGGTGGGTCAGTGTTTCATCATCTTCATAACGCCTAATTGGTGGTGCAAAGTTTCATGGGAATTCATTTAATAAAGGCTTCAGTATTCAAATAATTGAAATGTTTTCATAGAAAATAAAAAAACTGTCTTTTCCAAAAGTATAGGAAAAAAATCATCAACAAACCCACAAAGAATAAAAGAAAAAAAAAGGAATGAAAAGAAAAGGAAAGCTTTTTATACCTGTGAAAGTGTGGCTAAAAGCCAGGTTTTTCCAGGCTTGCAGGTAATTTCAATGCTCTTGATGTTGCAAAAGGCTCTTGTTTTGCTTGGCTCCGATTCATTTTTTCTTAGTTAATTAAAAGTTTACATTTTATAGACTGTCAGTCTCTGTTTTATGTTCCTGCCAATGAAACGCATCATAACACCGTGGAACAGGGGGCATGCTTTCCTTGGCACTACAAGGCTTATTGTATGGTAGAAATTGAAACACTAAAATTCAGTACATTATGAATCATTTGATGATACAGCAGTATGAAATTTTACAACTAGTGGCAAGATAATGAAATCCTGCTACAGATGCCTGGTATCGTCATAGCCCAGAGCAGTAGCAGTATTACTTGTGCTGAGACTGACGAGATGAACTTGCTGGAATGGACTCTTATGTCTTTTTCAGATGGAACTAGTTTTACTTTGGGACCTGCAGTAAATTTGTTACAATCGTGGCGAATGTCTGTGATATTAATTCAATGTGAATGCACCATGTTTGCGATTTGTAAAAGTAAAAATTAGGTTTACTTCTACCATGGCACCTTAAGTGCATACATAATTTTCAGATTTTAATTATGCGTCACAATCTGACATGCTGTCACTTGCAATTTAATATTTGTCCACAACGTGTAATACAGGTCAGCTGTTATTCATAATTAATGCTGCAGGTGTTTATTAACGGTTGTGGAACTTTGCTAAAAGATTAATATCCTCATTTGTATGTATTTTTAGATTTCCCTGCAGGTGACAGTAGTAGAATGTAGAACTTTTCGGTTCTACAACCTTTGGACACCTCATCAACTGCACCATGACTCCATCAGGGCAGCACCTGCACATCCTGCAGACAGGTCCACAGCATCAGTAGATGCTGTGGGGACTTTTTTCATTAGCAGAAAGCAATATCAGGCAACATCACACTTTACATTTCCCAGTTGTTACCACCACTATCACTTTACCAGAAAACCGGTGAAAGGAGAGAAGGTCAGGTGAAGCTGGGCAATGTATTCCAAGAAAAAAGATTTATGGCAATTTTGCTGCAAGATACACTTATAAAACACAACAAAAACACACAAAAAAAAGACCACTAATGGAGTAATTGACTACAAAAAAAACCCCAAAAACAACTATCTGTATAGTTTAATTGTAGTTTAGGTGTTTTTGTTGGAAACAATTTAAACTATAAAGCTATATTTGATGTTTTTTATCCACATTTACTCAGCAGGGGATGGGTCAGGGTGGAAGGAAGGATATTTTACCTTGCCTCAGTAACAAAACTGGACCAAACTCTCCCTGGATGCAATATGTCTATAACTTGTCTTGTTAAAAGGTGTAAGGATGGTTCATTTCCAGCTGTCCAAGCTTTTCACTCGGTCAGAGATGCTGGCATTTGAACTAAACGGACAACAACACTGCATGGTCCCTCTCCTTTTAAGTCCAGAGAATCCAGCATTTAAGCTTTTGGAAATTAATTTTAAATGACTTATTTTAAATTACCTTAGTTAAATTTTATTGAATTTAGGCCCCAAGAAGACAACAGTCCTTCTGGATTGTTTTCAATTATGGGTTCTTCTTTAAAGCCTAGAGTCCAGAGATTTCACCTTTTGCCATGTCATTTGTGGATGACCATTGTTGATTTTCCGACTTGTCCCACTCTTGCACACTCTACTCTAAATTCTCAGCATCTTCTGATGATATATGTAGTGTAGATGATGAAATTTTCTCCTGCATATTGGAATTTACATTTTGACAGTTAAGTTTAAAGATGTTGCAAGATGTTCCCGCGGGTGTTTCTTTTTGAACCGCTAACTTTTCCCAACTTTTTAAACATGTTTTAAAGCTTCCATCAAATTCTGAAGGAGGTGGTAACTGCACACAAAAATAGAAAAAAAGAGTGACAGGGTGACTTTTAAGAGGGCTTATTGGCAGGTTTGGGTAAATTACAGTAAATGGAGCTAACAATATGAGACACAGTTGAGTGATTATCTGGCTGGGGAGGCAGTCCCGACAACTGGCAATGTAGCGATGGCAGAGAACCCAACTGGCAGAAGACAAGAATGTGGTGGTAAATGGTGAAAAACTGTGGGCGTTGTGCTGACGACATGATGGATTGGAGCTGTGCATGGTGGTCGCCTGGGAGCCAGGGTGCCACGGTGCCACGTCCATGGGAACACAGTCACACATGCCCACGCGCAGAGAAGAAGTACGGCTACAAAAGAGAGCAGAGAAACAGACCACACCACAAACATGGCAAACACTTCCATCACATTTCTGGAGACCTTCTTCGTTCCACTGAAAGTTGTAAAATTGCAGTTAATGAAAAATATCCAGATGATTTGCTTTATTGTGAAGGTGTTTTGGCTTGTGTCCCAAAATCATGGGATCCTGCTTCAGCTCTAATATCAAACTGTGATCTGGGGTGAATGCAATTCATGCTGCATTGATCTGACCTTCATCTCGCCAAGGTAAGGTAGTTTGTAATATTTGTGCTTTGCCATGTTTTCATTTGTGCACTTGATTCGTTTTGATCAATATCCTATTAACTCCTCATTTTAGAGGAAGAAACGGTTTTCTTGTAGAGGTGGACCAGCTGCAGTGTGGGGCCTGGATGTTTAGTAAAGACCTGCGGCTGTTAGCATGAGTGACGTGAAGGTTAAAGGAAATTAAGTTAGCATCAAGGTAGGCAAGTGTGGTGTAACGCACCATGTGTCAAGTTGAATTCATTGATCCCTTTTTATGCCTGTCATTTGGTGGCATTTTGCATGTGGGTGACTGAAAATTAGTCACCCCGAGGTGGCTGGTCTATTTCAGGGTACAGCTCTGGACTGAGATCAGCACAAAGTAAAATGCTGTGAATACTGTACTTGTCCTTTCCTTTTTTTTCATGAGGAGGCATCATTGATCCATGATGAAGTGCACCAATGAGGGTGGAATAAATAAGAGACTTTTTTAAAAATTAATCGAGCTACACTTCCTCATTTCCTCTCATGTTTAAAGCTTATAATTCCCTTTTCGGCCCAACCACAAAGACAAGGCTATGCTTAAAATAGAAACTCTTCTCAAAATTACACATCTATTCAATTCAATTCTAATATTGCAATAATAATAAATTAGTCATAGTACCATTTATCAGCCATTTATATTAGTGTTGATAAATTATTAACATCTTGAGAATATGTGTCCTAAAGGAACATGTAATATCAGCTGATTAATTTTCCTTCAAAAGGCCTCTATAGTTGTACCAGGCGTTAGTGTTGTGAAGCACTGGGATCATTATAAAGATAATGCAATGCTTAATTCATGCCTTTAGGTAAGGGCGTTTGTGTTAATCGGGATGAAAGCAAACATACAGGTTGCCTGCAGCAGTAATTCCCAACCAGAATTACTACTGAAAGAGTTTGAGGAGGCAGTACGTATAAACAGAGATTGGACAAAGTACAAAAGCTGATGTAAAGCAGCAATAACTGCTCTACACAAGGAATAGGGTCATAAAAGTTTTGTAAATCTACTCTTTACTTGCTCAAGTTCTGAATGAAAGGAGTAACTTTTGTCATAGAAGTGTCAAGGTGCTTGGAGATGGTTTAATAACCTTTATCTTTAACATGCTTTTCTGTAATTGTCTTTCTCACCTCCTCAGATAAGTCTCTCTTTAGCTTTCTCAGCTCTACATTCAATGTGCTAAACATCATGATACCAAACAGCAGAGGGACAAGTTTTCACCCTTTAAACAATCTCACTGACTGCAAGATTGAAGACACCTGTGATGTTAATTACAGGACACAATTGAGTCTAAACTGTCACTATGGTCAAATTATGTTTCAATCTTTTTGTAAGGGTACCAACCAATTTGTCGAATTTCATTATTTGTTTATTCATTTATTAAATAATTGTGTCAAGCCACAACGTAAAAGCAATGCCTGACCTTCATTTGAGGTATAATGTAATTTATTATTATTTTTGTTATTTCAGATACCATTGTGGATTTTCCTTAGTGTGTAGTATTTCTTTAAAGTGGGGTATCAACAAAGTTATTCATGTGTGCACATTTACATTGGTGCTTCCAATCAAATAAAATATCAGCCAGCCGATCAGAAGTTTCTGTTTATTCAGACCATCTTATCAAACTAAGGAAGAGTCCATTTGTCACTTTTTTTTTTTTTTAAGTTGGGGTGTAATACAGGTTCTGTAGCACTCCTGTGCTCGGTCAGTAAATTTTCCAAGGGAAACTGTGAATGTAATTGAAGTGTCAGCAGCTGGCATGTTTGGATTACAGATATTGTAGGAGCAGCAGGTGGTGCCACAGTCAGTAATGGAAGTCTCATTTTACTTGATGTAGAAAGGAAAGACTACAGCCTGATGTCCCTCAGCTTGAAAAGGTTGACTCTGTTGGTCAGGTATACTGAAAGTAATAGAAAAAAAAAAATCCAATCTAGAGTTGCATGTTCACAAAGTATAAAATAATCTTTTCAGCTAAGAGACAGCTTAAATGGATATAGCTGCAGCATTTTGAAATGGTGTTACATGGTGTAGTGGGCACTGGACATTTTGAACTTTACAAACTCATTAAAAGGCTCTTTCATGTAAATTGCATAAATGTGTGATGGAAGGGAGATTGGATATTGAAATCAGCCAGATTTCCCAGTGAAGCACTTCAGCGGGTAGCTTCATCAGGAGTTATGTAACTAGAGATTTGGGAATGAAACACAATTGTCCTTGTGTTGCATACTGACTGACTGACTGGATGAGAGGAAAACACTACTCACATTCAGTCTTAGGAGGAGAATACAGTTTGCTTACTAACCCTTTTAGGTAAATTAAAGGTAACTGCCTGTAACTAATTTGTTCTGTCAGTATATCTCCTTTCTGCAGGGCGTTTTACTGTGCTTAAATTCGACAAATAGATAAATGCCATATCGTATAGCCTAAAATCAATTACTTTTACCTCTTAACTTTAAAGATACTGTTTATAAAAGGGGGCATATGATGAAAATCACTGTCAGTGCCTAAGAGCATGTAATTAGGAGTCTACAATAACTGTCAACTCAAAAATCCCGGCACAACACAAACTTACCTCATTGACTAAGATGTTTAGATTTGAAGGGTTCTATTATGTCATCATCTTATCCTGATCTTCAATTCACCTTACCACAGAAGTCTAAAGTTGAACCTTTTGTTCTTATAAACTATGTTTTTGTCTGTTTTTCATACCTTACTGAATGCAGCATTAACAGCCCAACACAAGGACCTGCTTGAAGTAATAACTACATGATTTTTATTAATAATAATACATTTAATTTATCAGGTGCCTTTCAAGATACTCAAGGTCCCCAAACAAGCAGTAAACAACATGACACAACACAACAAATACTAAATAAATAATGGCAAACATATCTAAAAAGGGAATATTAAGGAGAGTATGCCTTTCTGAATAAATTAGTTTTGAGCTTAGATTTAAAAACGGAGAAAGAATCTGCAACAAATGTGCAAAAAAGAAAAAAAAAATCCATCCTGTACGTTTGTCATGGACTCCAGTGACAAATTCCCGACCAAACCAGGTCGGGAATTGGTTTATTTCTTCTGTAAAACATTTTATCATGGGGGTCAATGAAGACTGCCTTGTTTTTAGACCCAACTCCCAGTGCAATCAACTTCTGGTTCTCATCAAATTGGCACGCCCTCTGTATTTGCCAACTTAGGCCAGTTAAGACCACTTGCAACAAGACTGTACCTCAAGTGTGTGTGTGTGTGTGTGTGTGTGTGTGTTTTTCCACAGCCCACACTCACACACACACTGTGACCACTAGGGCAAAGTAGTGTGTGAATCATCCAGCAAATGTGGTGTTATTTATAGACACAAAATACAGCAGCGATAAATAAAGATCAGCATTGACATAATTAAATCAACTGACATCCTACCACTCTACTAACAGGAAGCCGCGATTAGAAAGTAATAAAAGTGTTGTTAGCATCCTAAATAACATACCAATAGAAACCATTAATCTAGGTTTGGTTTAGTTCCTTCGTCATCCAGGGCATCTTAAATGCTTAATAGTGGGCACTTGGACTGGTTTTTGAAAATAGTTCATCTTTCATAATAAAATCCTCAAAGATTTGGAACATGGGTTATAAATAGAGTAGACATTGTGTGAGGTCAATGTTACAGAAAGACAATATTTTTCTTGCCCAAGCAACTTAGTTTTTCAATGTAATTCAGTTCACTTTGTTTGTATGGTGCCAACTCATTAAAAAGTCATTTTAGGGCATTTTTTAGGGAAAGCACACTGGGTCAGGACAAATCCAATTAAATACAGTCTAGTTCAGTCCAAATAAAATCCAATTATATTCCAGTTCAACCCACTTCTTTGTAATTGATTTATTATCCAGTAAAATACAATTGCATCTACTTGTATTCATTTAAAAGTAATCTTTGAAAGGAACCCTGGCTAAGAAAACCGTCAGAGTACACTGACTCCTGAGTTTGATTTAATTGTCCATCCTCACCATGGCTGGAGCAACAAGAAACGGTGGAAAAAGTCTTTTTGAACAGGAGCTGATCTCCAGCAGAAGCAGATTGGAGAGGGCAGAGATATCTGTTGTAAAGAAAAAAGGAGAAACACAAAGTTTTATTAACAGCAAAAGCTGTACACACACAGTAGTGTGTAGTAGTGTGACTGATTAAAGTCCTGAAAAAGTTAAATGCGTCACCATTTTCACCATTTTCACCATTTTCAATAAGTTTTGTTTGCTGATAACCACTGGTGAGAATATGGATGTTTCTTGTCACGTCTAACTTCATGCTTTTTTCAAGACAAAGGACTTACAGTATGCTTTCAGTATTTGCATCAGAATAGTTTAAAGACTCGTTCAGCTGCAAACCACAATGACTACCAAAAATATACATTTTATAAATATAGAAAAGCAAATGTCTGTATAATTGCAAAATGTTGATGTCACATGTTGTTGATGGGAATATAATGTAAATAAAAAGCAGGATTGCATATGACATTTCTGCATGTATTGCCCCTCACTGGTTCAGTTTTCTGCCCTTTATGAATGCATGACAGTTCATTATGAGATTTTTTTATATGGAATCAGTCCTATAGCATAGCAATCTCTTACACCACCTTGTGAATAGTTTTCATTGACATTCATTACAGTTTGCTAAAGTTTTTTTAAAAGACTTTTCTGCAAGGTGTAAGACTATACCCCCCAGCACGGTAAGTGTGGAAAGGCACGTATGTCTGCATTTGTCTGAAACATGCCTGTGACAGGCCTTGTGATGGACTGGAGACCTGTCCAGGGTGTACCCCTGCCTCTCGCCTGTAATGAGCCGGGATAGGCTCTGGCAGACCCCCGTAACCCTGCAAAGGATAAAACGGGTATCGAAGATGGATGGATGTCTGTGACAGTGAGTACACAGGCTTGAGTTTTCACACTGGAGGTGCCAATTAGCTCTTAGAGATGACAAGAGAGCCGGAGTTAGCTCAGCAGTAACAAGATACAACAGCAAAACCTCTCTGCTCTCTTCGTCTTATCTCTCTTCTCTCCACAGTGTCAAACGTACCCCTCCTGTCTAGCCTCCTTTTGCTTGCTGGATTTGTATTCCCATTGGTTATTTTGTTGTACTGCCCTGCCTTTGCATTTCCCGTCTCCCGTTGGCTCTGTTCCCGCTTTTTTATTATTTTGTTTTGGCATTCACCTGCCTTATTAAAGCAACCTTTCTGTAGACCTTTTTTATTATTTTACTTTTTTATTTTATTTTTTTTTTTTTGTTTTAAAGTCCAACTCCAGCAGCTTTTACTTCCCCAAATATGTTTCAGCATTCCTCAAATATGCCACACCCCTAAACAGTCATTTGATCAACTGAAAGCCAAGTCAAAAAGGTAGGTCTTTAGCAAGCACATAAAAGTCTGGACATTCTTCAGCTGATCTTTGGGAAGGCTGATCAACAGAAGTGCATAATAAGAAGAAAAGTTTATTTTCTTTTGTTTTCTTATGTTTTTCTTTAGAAAGACCTGAGGATTTGCTTTTATTCTGCAAACCGCTGGATAAAAGAAAATCTGACACATGGGCAGGACTAAGGCATCAAGTGTTTTATAAACCAATAAACATTTGGTATAGTATGAACTCTTTCTGATTTTTGCCAACAGTTGTGTTGATAACTTTTAAACCAGCTGTAGCTGAGACATTCTTTTTAGAGGAAGACATATTTACATATTAGATGTTTTTTATTCTAATGTTCTGCTTCCAGTGTAATATTTATATTTATTAGATGGGAATTTTGTCAGTATTTTAACACCTGTTTCACATGATGCTCTCCGGGAGAATGTTTTTCCACCTTAGTTTGTTTGCTCTCGGTCAAGTTCACTTCATGTGTTTTAAGTATTGTAGTGTTTTCCCCTTGGAGCAGATTCTTATCACAGAAAAGAATCCAACAATACCGTGCATAATTTCAGACCACACAAGAACATCCTCACCCCTCAGTAAATGTAAACACAGGAAAAAGCACAGAGTTCGTAAAAATATACTGGTAGACAGAGTGTTATAAGCTTACCTGGTGATTGCTATACAGTATGTTGTTTGAAAAAATGATTCACAACTGGAAAGAATTGAAGACAGATGCCAATATTCCCAGTGGTGAACCTCCCAGCAAATTTACCACAAGGTCAAACTGTGGAGTGCTGAGAGAAATACAATAATAAAAAAAACAGAAGAATAATTTACCTGATGGCATATAGGCCTCACTGAGTGTGTTTAATGTTAAAATGTATAACACAATTAAAAGAAGACTAAAGAAGTGAAGTTTGTTTGGAAGGTTTGTGTAGAGAAAAGCTCTTCTACTTAATGTCAAACATGTCAGTGGAGAGTGAGGTGGGGTTATTTTGCAGCCACAGAATATGTTCAATTTACAGCAACTATGTCAACAATGAACTTGTCTAAATACCAGAGTATTCTAGAAGCAAATGTGAGGTCATCTGTGTCCCAGCTGAAGTTTGGTAAAATCTAAGTAATGCAACAGAACAACGGTCAAAAGCATACCAGCAAATTAAAAAAAAAAAAAAAAAAATCAAGGGTTTTTGAAAGTCTAGACCTCGACTCAATAGAAATGCTGTGGCTGGACCTTAAAGGCCCATTTATGCTCAATGCACAAGACAGACGTAGACAGACCCTTTCGTTTGTCTCCCGCATCGTTTATGCAGGTAATTTGGTCTGTTTTTATGGCCTTTGCGGATTCGTCATGAACCAGCATACGGAGCAATACCACCGGAAACAACAGGGGCAGTGTCATGTAGTATAGGTAACATGTGACCATCAAAGTGGAGAAGAAGAATTTACTGGTCAAACAGACCACTGCCGTCCACTGTGCTACTTCTTTTAATGTCTCTTCTTCTGGTGTTTTTGGGTGGTTGCAAACAACTTTGTATGGGAGCATTTCCTACACCAATCGGTGTCTGAAACTGACATCAAAACGCATAAATTAACTCTGAATTCAGCTCTGCCCACTAGTGAATAATTTTACTTAACAACCAAGGCAACGCGAAAGACGCATACAAGTATGAGGGCAGCAACGTACCACAGCATTTCAAACGCACATGCCTATTAAGGAAGAATAAATGAGCCTTAAGAGAGCCGTACATAAGTGAATTCCCAAAAACTAAATGAACTGAACCAACGCAGTAAAGAACAGTACAACATTCTTCTTTAATGTTGTGAGAGACTGATAAAGTCATACCGGAAGCGACTAGTAAGCATCAGTGTAAACAGATGTGGTGCTGTACATCTTAGTATATATTTGTCCAAGAGCCACAAATCACATGATTTATATTATGCTTTCAGACAAAAACATAAATAAATAAAGATTAAAAAAAAGACAAAGACAAAAGACAAATATGTGGTCAAGATGCCCTGCAAATAATAAAAAAAATCAAATGAAGACCTGCTCTGACTCCTGGGACTGAGTATCCAGCCAAACAGAATTGATGTTTTGGGAAACAAGAGACACTATCCATAAAACATTTGCAATAAATTCACCTCAGAATAATGTTTCTCACAATGAAAATAACCCCCGGCAGCTCACTACAGCTACATTGATCTGGGTGACTGCTGCAGCAGAGTGACCCACATGTTCTTCCCAGCAGAAGGGCCCAGGGGAAGGGACGGGAGACAGAGTTATGTCTCCATGTGTGCAATGGGTCAAGATTGGCAGATTTTGCTACTTGGAGAAAATTTTGGTTGGTAAAAGTTTGCGCTGCCTCTAGCAAATGACATTTCTCAGTGTTTTGTGTGAGATGTGGCATATGGTAGAGAGACAAATAGGCAAATCTGTGTTTCATACACCTGGAGCTTTAGTTTTCAATAAAATTCTACACTTTTAGACCTCATAAAACATCTAAGCCCTGTCCAGTATTGCAGTTTTGTATTTGTTCTTTTTCTAAACCAGGTGTTTAGAGCTCTGCAAAGATGGCATCTTATGCATAATTTACTTCCTGTCTCCTTTCACCACCAATCTCTTTCCAGGCACTCATGAAATGTTCATACCCCATAAATGTTAAAAGTAAATTTGGTTTAAAATGTGTTTTATGGCCGTAAATCAACTTATTACTGCGTGTCTGACAGTTCTCAACAATGTGTTTCACACCTGAGAACGTTCTGCCACTAGTTACCAAAGGGCTGGTCAGATTTTAGAGCATAGTGATTCACTTTGGAGCCCTGTGTCACCACGGATCAGGCAGCTGGTGTGTTCGGCAATTGATTTCCAGCTGACACTCAAGTGGCTGCCTGTGAAGGATGACCTGTCAGTGCTGCTCAGGGGAGCATATCTATCGAAGCATAATGTTGGGAGACTCAAGCATGAGATGGCAGGTAGACATACTCAAAAGGCCCTGGGCTGGGTTTACTGAGGAGCATCTTATTAATTGTCCCAGGTCAATGAAAGCTTGCTAACAAGGCAGGCAAATAAGACTGAGTCACATTTTTATTTATCTGCTTTTTAACTTTGAAGAGAGGACGGCAGTTTGTGTCTGATGATGATATTTATTGTCGTTGTTAAAGAAAGTGGTCCCATTTATTCCAGGGATTTACTACATACAACTTGTTCTAATAAAACAAAACAACAGCAGCTGTTGTTTCCAGTTTGGCTGGTGCAAAAAAGAAAAAAAAAACTGTCCAATTTATTATTTGGTAACAAGTTCATTTCACAATGGGCACTAACCCCCTAGACTAAGTGTCTGTTTTCTCAGGAGGTTCTCCTCCACTGGCTGCTCTTTCCTCGACTGCCAAAGGACCAGAAACTGCCAAAGTGATGCTGGAAGCCAAAGCCACAGACTTGCTTGGCAGCACTAAAGTCAGTTTAACTTTTTCTCACCATGGATGCGCCACCAGTTGGCCTTATCCAACTGGCTTCTTGCCACTACAGCGGAAATATGCTGTCTGTTCTCCTAATTTAAAATTGCAACAGCAGGTGGTGACAAAAAAGAGCTAAACAAAGTTATAGAGCTGGTGTACAGTGTATCAATCCATTTCTTTTTTTCTTTTTTTTTTAAGGACTGCAACTCTGTATTCCCAAATTCCCAAACAGACTACACATTTCACAGAAATGCAGTTTGCCGACATCTGAGCAAAAACCTCTCTTTTCTGGTTTTGTTTGAATGAGGATCAGTATTTCTATTTGCACTAGCATTAACTTGCAGTATTATCATACATGTGTAATTGAGTACTTGATCTGCTTGGAAAGAACTGAACGCATTGTGTTTTTTTGTTTTATACAGTTCATGAAAAAGGTGTTGACTTCAACAACGTTAGGTGACAGTTATAAATGTTACAGTCCATTTTAACTCAGTCACTTTGTACCTCTGGGACAAATCAGGTGACTATTGACTTTTGTCTTTATTTCCTGTCATCTTCCAGGTGTTTCAGGTACAGGAATCTCTATTAAAAAGGTATATGCCTCGAGAAAAAGTGCAAATTCATCTGAAATCAATCAAAGGGTAAGTGGAAAAAATAAACCCACTCTTTCTGTGCCAGGGAACATATATTTGAATACATGACAAATCAAATATGTGAGATATGTGGGAGCTTCTTGTTTTTAATGTGATCTCGGAATACCTAGTGCATGCGCTCTCAAACATATAATAAGATGCTTCAAGGATTAGTGTGTAAAATGTGTGACCCAAAAATTTTTGCATGATAGCTTAAAACTGTAGGAAAAATTCAAATAAGGTGCACTATGAGGAAGAGGGGGGTGGAGTGGAGTCAAGTGGGTCAAGTGCTTCGTAAAGAGCTGTGAAAAGGGTGTTGTCACATGATGGGGCCAAAATGCTGAGCAGATTATTGAAGTACTTTGAATTGAAGTTAATTGAATACCATGTGTATTGTGTTACAGCAGTATAAAGACCTGTTCTTAGTGTATTATAGGCTTTTTCTTTTTTTTTTATATTTGTCTGACTTAGAATTAATGAAGTGAGGTGACTGATTTTTTTCTGAATCATCAGCCACGTCAAAATGAAGTTGACAGCCCCCCTCATTTGGTCACCTCTCATAGCCCCGTACCGAAGCTGCCAACACCTTGAAAGACAAGGTCGCCCTTTAATGAAAACATCATAAAAATCTCTGCTATTATCCGGTTAAATGGTGCAGAAGATGTGGCTTCAACAGGACTACTACCCCTCTGAGCGTCAGAGAATTAATTACAGGTAAAAGGGGAAGCAATTTTGAGCTAATCAGATCCTATCAAATGTATGACTCTGAGTGTGTGAGTGTGTGTCTAGGTCTGTACGGTTGTATGACTGAGATTGATGAAGGTCATTCTTTCTTGTGTCCGAATGAAAAGCAGTTTAACAGAAAAGTTTTCAAGTTGCATGATATCAAATAATATAGATTGACTGCTAGGGACTGTGTGTATGCACACATGATCTAAACTGGGTTATAAGTTTACTTGTTGCATCATCTGTCATGATCTGGCTATTTGTCCAATAATGGATGTGAGCCTCCATTCACAATCTGGGCTGAAAAGGGCAAGAGAGAAGGATATGTCAAATACACTAATGGGATGCCATGTTATAAACAAAGTTTATAAAAGCGATAGAGAAGAAAAGAAAAAACTAAGACATCATTGAAAGAAATTTTCAAATAGGTGATATCGTAATTACTCAGTCCCAAATTTGCATTTAAAAGCACTATATGTTTGCATGAAATCATCTTAAAACTACATTCCACGACACATCAGCGAAGCTATAGCTATCTTTTTGTTCTCTATCATCTTCCACTACTTTCACTGATTAATAAGTAATGCACTCTAGGATATTTTGCTTTCTCGAGTCTCCACTGGTTGTATCCCTTAAAAATGGGTGGAGCAAGAACACATCTGAAGATTTTGACTGTATTTGATTAGGTGCTGGTTTAAATAAGATAAATACTTCAGTTGCAACTGATGACATAGACAAAAACATATTGATAAATGGTGGTGGACATGAATACAAGCTGTATCTTTCTACAGTTTATTGAAAATATCTTTTTTTACTGGTTTACTGGTTTTATTTCTATAAAAGAGAAAAAGTAGATGAGTCACACCAAAGCTTTCCTGTTGAACATTATGCCATTTGGCACGTCAACTCATTGTGGTGTACGTAGAAATGAAAACACCTACCACGTTTTCACGTCCTACCTGAAAGCCTCTTCTACTGGAAAAACGTTCCTGTCCACATTTTCTCAAAAGTGCTTTAATATGTGTCAAGAAAATTCAGGGTTCATAATTCTAAGTACACATTCTTACATGACATAAGATACCTATTAGAACAAAGTTTCACCATGACTAGGAAAAAGTATCTCATTACAGATGTTGTAAATACCTGACAGTGTTTTTTTATGATGCTTTTGTGAAAATTATTGACAAGTAAGCTCCTATTGGAAAATACCCTAACATTGCAAGCCAAAATAAAACCATTTTCATTCATATTTGCCTAGTTTACTGCTCACCATTTTATGAGGACAGTGTGCTCATATGAGTATGAGCAAAACCAAAGAAAACAAATCACAACTTAGACTTTCCTGCTTTTAGACAACTATGCAACAAACATTCAGTTGCTGTCAGTACAGCCAAAGCTGATCATTTCTTTACAGAACTGCAGTCCAAATAATCCTCTTAAATTTGAAGAAATCTTACATTCTTTAGTCAAAAATAATAAAGGACTGGAGCATCTGTCATGCCTTGATATGGACTAATGAAAAATGTCTGACATGCTTGGTTGTTTTAATAAGCAATTTGTTGTATATGGTTGCTTGTTTGACTCTCAATATTGCTTGTGAAGGCTTTTAGTTTTAACCTAGTCACAGCTTCAAAGATTTATAAGGCGCTCAAACTCTTTAACATTAGAAAACTGGCAGGCTTGGATAAATATTGAGTCAAACTTTTTAAGCTGCCATGTAAATTTCTTGCACCACCTTTTGTACACATGTTTAATGTCTTCTTGCTCAAAAATTTACTTCTATATCAAAATCAGCATTTGTTCCACCTTTGTTTAAAGGAGGCCACCCTGCATATCTAAACAACTACAGGCCCATCTGCTAGTTATTTGTTCTTAAAAGGTTATTGAATCCCTTATGGGTGAACAATGGAAAGAGATTCTCTCAAAGAATACTTTATCAGAATGCTAATCAGACCTAAGAAAAGGGCACAGTACAGCTTCAGCAGGCTTAAAAGTAATAAATGACTTTACTGAGTCCTTAGACAGCACGAAATACTTTTTATTGATCTATCAAGTGGACCAAGCTGTACTACAGAAGAAACAGAATATTACTGCCTGAATACATTTTATCATATTTTTTAAAATTGTCAGTTAGCAAGGGTGTTCCTCAGGGATCTATCCTGGTACTACTTCTACTCCATTTTATATACAAATCTTCATCAAGCTGCATCACATTCCAAATTCTCATTTTATAATAAGATTGATATTTTCCTCTCTGTATACACCTGATCATGCTCTGTCAAGTTTCATAAACCGTTTATGTTGTCTAGTCCACTTTGTGTGATTTAACACTTGTTCTGACTTTCATCAAAACTCAAATGCAACATGAAAACTTCTGAATCCTCCACCTTCTACTATCATTTAAGACTTTGAGATTAAATCAATATCCCAATGCAAATACAAAATAATGCAAATTGATTGGTTTTGTTCTTTTACAAGTCATTTCACCAATGAATAAAAAGGTTCTATTTAGGCTAAAAAAGAGTTTTGTTACCATCCTGCTCAAGTTTAGCAGCAAAAAAAAAATTATACTTAATGATATCTGATGGGCAGCACGGTTAGCACTGTTGCCTCACAGCGAGAAGGTTCCTGGTTCGATTCCTGGACTGGTGGGTCTTTCTGTGTGGAGTTTGTATGTTCTCCCCGTGCTTCCGTGGGTTCCCTCCGGGTACTCCGGCTTCCTCCCACAGTCAAAAAACATGCAGGGTAGGTTAATTGATCATACTAAATTGCCCGTAGATGTGAATGTGAGCGTGATTGGTTGTTTGTCTTTCTATGTGGCCCTGCGATGGACTGGCGACCTGTCCAGGGTGTATCCCTGCCTTTCGCCTACTATGCGTCGGGATAGGCTTCGACAGACCCCCGTGACCCGGAGACGGATTAAGCGGGTATAGATAATGGATGGATGATATCTGACTGAATGAATTAAACGAATTTTTAGACAAGTATTGGTGGCAAAGCTGCCAGCTTGTCAATGTTACAGAGAACTATACTGGCCTTGTAAACGTTCTTTAACTGTGGTGCTTAATAGTCTGAACTTTTCTCTTTTTTTTTAAAGCTTTTGATGATTTAAATTCTGGTATTCTATTTTTACTTTTTAGATGTTTTTTTTTTGTTGTTTTTTTTTACTGAACTTAGCCATTGCCTATTTGGCAAGCAGAAGGGATTTAGAATCTTTAGGCAATGTTTTATTATGTTTATTGTGAATCTCCTGCTCCCAGTGCTTGAATGATTATTGTAACTCAGTGTCAGCTTTTTTTTTTTCCTTTTCTTTTTTACTATTAATATTATTTATTCTCTTTCTGGTTTTTTCTTTTTGTCTTTACCACATTACTTGAAAATGCTTTTAGGCTTACTGTTTTGTGGTTGAGTCTTTTGTCTTCATTCAGTTTTGTGATGCGTCTTGTCTTTATAATATTGCATAACATAAAACATATTCTGACAGACCCAATATTAGTTTCACATAGCAGTATATGGTCTTTGTTAAAAAAAAAAAAAAAAAAAAAACAACATTGCTGGATTGTTTATGGTGACCATCAGCAGCAGCATTTTTTGAGAGAAGTAATGATTATTCCGGTGACTGACAAGAGAATTGTTGTTGTTGTTATTTACTACACTTTATTTCTCGAGGCTACAAATACAGTATCTTTTTAAGGAACAATTATTTTTCAATGAAGCTATTTGGCCTTGTAACTGGAGTATGGGGTTAATGAAGTGCACAAGGGGCTTTCACCTTTTAGATGTCTGAGTGGAATGGCGGTTGGGAAATAAATTGTTCATAGTGGCTCCCTTTAACCTACTTTAATATAGTACTGAAATACACAAAAACACAACATGTCTCTATGTTGACCTGTTTGTATTTGTAGTTTATTTTGGAAAGTTTTGGAAGCATTTCTATGTGGATGTGTTACGATAGTTACCAACTGACCGTGGATACTCGGTCTGCCTTTGAATAATTTGAAGGTTATTATAGACACATGTAACATATGGAAATTGCAGTTAAAAACACATATTTTGTGTGTTTTTTGCATTTCCAGATTGAACAATATATAAATTATATATTAAATGACTATTAAATAATTTTTTTATTCATATTATATTAGCTAAAAAAAGTAAATTTAGTGTCACGTCCTTAACAATTTTCATGATGCTTGTCAGTTCCTAAAATAGTCCTTCAGTTTCTTAATTTTTTGCAATTACAAAAAATGTTTAAAGGACTCTAACAAAACAAGTTCCAGCATCACTGTTTGATAGTCAAATTATATTACATAAAATGCTTTAGACATACTCTTAAATTTAGCATAAACAATAAGATTGTTTGCTAAGATTAATTTATTTTACAAGTCTGTGAAAATTTTAGACCCCTAATAAATTTGTCAACAAGTTAAAGAAATATCCTGGAGTTTAGTCAAACCTACATCAATGACTAGATTGTAATCAGTGTTAACCTTTGCTGGGGAGTAAATCTATGTGAATGGCAACAGTTCTGAGATAGTGCATAATAAATGTTTGTAGCATAATAATACTGAATTTATTGAAACTTACCTTACATGCCTATTTTGTCATAAATGTCAAAGTATCTGTCCCGTTCTATGGAAACAGAAGCCATGAACTCAACTCCTTGTTTAAATATGATTGCACTTTGCACAATATTGGTAATCAACTGGTACACATGAACAAGAGCAAAAGATTATTTCAACAACAGCATAATTCAATTACTTACAGTTGTTCTACACAGCAGGCATGCAGAATTTCATTGCTTTACTTAGGCTATGTTCACATTGTGAGCGCAGTCTTCCTGACTGACTGTTTCAGTGTATATTGCTGTGCATTGCATTGGTAGCCTACATGCATAAACCTAATTCAAACAAACCAACATGGAAGGAGGTGACCTTGCTTTGCTCCTGTTGCACATGGTTATGGAGAGCAACACTGAACATTTTCTATCAAAGGGCCAGAGACAGAGGACACCTCTCTATGATTTCTTATTTTGGATAGCTATTGGAGAAATTTCCCATCATTTCAGCGACTCTGGTAGATCTAATCGTTGTTTGTGTCAGGTTGTGAATGGCATGAATACTACTTGAAATCATATTTAAGTGACCAGACCTCATTACTGGGTTCTTTCTGTGCAAAACTGATCTGAAACCACCTCCACATGTGATTTGAAGTGGATTTGGCTGTTATTTTGACTGTTCAGAATGTCAAATCTAAAACCTATCTTAATACAATTTGCATATGCTAAAAGTCAAATTTAAGGCTGACAGTGTGAATGTAGCCCTTTTACTGTTCAGGTGCAAACACAAAAGTTAATATACTAGCCTGGAATATTGGAACCAAGCACCAACCACTTATGTGGAACTAACTTATGTGGTTTTGTTGCAGTTCCTCGACAGACCGCTAGAGGCTGGCTGCACAAGTGAGTTTATTTCCATTGACTCCCATGTTAAAATGGCCACCTGTAGAGCAGAAATAAACATATTTACAGCCTGGTTAAAAAAATTATTTTGGTCTTAACCGTTTGACTTCACACTGTGACATTTTTTTTGTACCATGCCAGGAGAATGTATATAAAGCATTACATTTATTTCTAATATTACTGACTGATAGTCGGCTAGACCAATGATTTGCTACTATCGCTTAATGATCCGTAATGATCATGCTACCGCGCTTAGCGAAGAAACCATGGGTTTGTATGAACCCAGGTTGGCTAAACATCAGCGGGGATCCACTGAAGGAGCAGGTAGTCAAAGCTAATTTTGATTGACATACAGTGGGCGTGTTCCCGTTGGCAACATGGCTGTGCCTCATGTGAAAAAAAAGAAGAGGCATCAAAACTGCTCTTCAAAAACTAATGGGTCAAATGACTTAATGCTTCTTTTATTGTTTTTTCACAGTCTACGATTGGTTCTAACAGATAAGTTAAGATTTTACAGTCGTTTTGACTGAGAACATTTTGTGAATTTCCCCCCGACACAGCTTGTATTTAAAAGTCTGTGATAGTTCATCTGCGACCAGTGATCAGGATAAAAAGATGCTTAATGTAGTGGAGAAATCATCTATGATGTGCGAGCAGTATGTGAATGTTAATTCATACACCTTTAGATGAAACTGCGCATATTAATATGGAGTGAAGCAACAAAGTAAGATTAGACTGCTGAGAATGGGAAACATGGCTTAAACGATTCTGAATAAGTCTAATCACCTCTGATCTGATTGGTCCCCATGCACACCCAATGTACAGGATTATAGAATGAGATTATTAAATGTAAAACAAGACTCATCCCTTAGGAAAAGAAGTAAAAAAAAGAAAAGAAAAAACTCAGCTACAGACAGTGTCTTCTCTCACCTCATTTTTGGTTCTAAAATAAAGATTAATGATGTTCATGATTCAACAGTACAATGACACGCCGATCTACACTCCCTGCTTGTTATAGGAGTTTTCTTGTAAGCACATAGCAGACTGTGAGATTCAAAGTGACACTCAATTAGCTGTGCAGCGGCATGCATGAGGGCACAGTGATTGGCTGCTTTTGCCCCTGAATACAACTGTCTCTGGACTGTCACATGCTAAATTCTTTCACAAACACATACGAGACATAAAATGTGACATTTCTTCTCATGATAATATAAGAGGAAAATATTCCAGCCAGTTCCCAATCTTCCCAGGTGTGGATATCTCAGTATCTCAGCTGTTTTACCCCAAGATCAGACTAGGCAAGGCTGACAAAAAAAAAAAAAGAAGAAAACTGCAAGAACTTCAACTCAGACTCTGCAGGCTTCAGTTGACTTGATAAATGTTAACATTAATGACTGTGAGGTTGAAAAAGCACGAACAAGTACGGCTGGTTTGGAAAGGTTTCTGGTAAAAAGCCACTTATAAAAGAACATGTCAGCACCGTTTAGATTTGCAAAGTTACATCCAAAAAAGTGCAGTAGCTCTGGAACAGATTTGACAAAAGTAATATAGAGTTAAATGGAAGACAATGTCCAACAGGTATAGCTCAGATGTACATTAGATCAATAATTAACAATGATCCCAAGAACATCCCCAAATGGAGAAAATAAAAGCTAAAAAAACAAAACAAAACAAAAGAATCAATATGTTACTATTGTCCATTCAACACCTCAACGTGATTGAAATTCTGTGGCAGGACCTCAAGAGAGCAGAGCATAAACCACTATCTTCAAAACCCAATGAAAAGTAGGAACTCTGTAAAGTGGAGCTAGCAAAAAGTCCTTAAAAAGACATGATAAAGATAGATAAAATCACACAGAAAAGTCTCTTTTGGCCAAAATATAAAGAAGGATTTTTTTCCCCCTTTAAATATACTGGAAAAAGCTGGATTGTCCTATAATCAGAGTCTAGACTGTATAGCACATAGTAGGAAAGTCATCAAACAGCTGCCAAATATAAAATATGGTGTAAAACACTGTAATATCATGTGAAGTAAAAAAGAAAGGAAAAAAAAGGCCACTGTCATGAGCTTGAGTGGAGGATGTGAGTATATGACCGATTGAAGAAATGAAGGACTGCCCATTACTTTAGCCATTCAATTGAAAGTGTCAGAAATTGTGAGCAAGGCGGAAACCAACCTCGCTGGTGCTGACAAATGTTGGAGCGTAGCAGAGTTTGATTGTAATGCAGGTTGAGTCTCGCCAGTGGTGGATCTAAAATGTTGTCTTAACATTTTTTTGCCTTTCCCTCACTGTCAAACTGCGATGTTGTTGGAACGTTCCCCAGTAAAGTCTTTGCCTCGGTAAATGCACAAAAGTCAGGAGTTGGATTTTCCATTCCTGGTCAGAGTGTTGTTTGTTTTTCTCAGCAGTGTGTATAAATGTGTGTGTGTGTGTGTGTGTGTGTGTGTGTGTGTGTGTGTGTGTGTGTGTGTGTGTGTGTGTGCGTGCTCTTTTGAACTTAAGTGCTGTGAAACAGTTGGTAAATAACAATTTATTTATCTAATTTACCAATTTATTTGTGACTGGAAAATAAACTAGTCCTTTGGATCGCACATACTGCAGGTTAGTGTCTGCTCTGGCATGTTAATCAGGAGAAAACCACTTTTAATCCTGTGCTCGCAAACAGTAACCACTTAGTTTGCACTCGGATGCTCTTTTTATATAATAACTAGGTCAAGTTCAAAGTTATCAGTCTCTGACAACTACTCACAGGCTTTGCTGCAAATGTCTGTTTTGATCCATTTAACAGAACAAATGACTAAACAATAAAAATACTTAAAATATCTCACACTATTTATGGTGGACTTTTGATAGAAGACAAATGCACAAGAAGTCTAGAGTATAATGTCCAAAAATGTCCACTTGTATATTTTAGGCATTTTTGTTGTCAATTAGCAAAACACTCTAATTAACCAATTTTTGCCCTGGCTTCATGGTGGATTGTGTAGAGCTTTATATAGAACAAAAGAAATAGAAAACCAATTTTAAGGTAAACATGTTAAAATAAAGAGAGGAAAGGTATGCCCTTTTAATAAATGATATACAAGTAGTAAGGAGTATATCAAGTTTTACAAAATAAATGAATCAGGGCTATGAAGATACTATAGTCTGCAACATACACTAATTTAAAATAAATAACCATTTGCTTCTTGCACAGAATGTTTTTCCTCAGGGCCCGTCTGACCTCAATGCACAAATATCAATAAATCTGGAAAGTGGCAAAGAAAGTGAAGCCTTCAGAACCAACAGAGAATATAGACAAAGAAGTAATTTAATTTCAGACAGCAGTAGGTGACGGAATTACAGCTTTCAGGGCAACACTATAGTTTGCTGTACTGTAGCCTGTATGACTGCATCCAAAGTCTTTAGCAATGTGCTGTCAAAGTGTGCAAAAGCATAACCGCTCTGTGAAACAACGAAAACTGAACCCAAAGCAAGACAACGCCTTGCAAACACCTGGCTGAAAAGTAAGCAGACACTCATCCGATATTCAGAATTCACTAGTCTGAACAGAACGCAGTGTGAAAACAGAACATATTTGCGAGATTCCTAACATAAAAATTGAAATGTTGCATGACAAAATTACAGAGTGGACGACTTTATTGCCAAATCAAAACAAGTAACCAAACAGACTGCAGACACTGAGCCAACGTCCGATATGAGATCAGTCCAGCTAGAAGATGGTGAGTTCAGTGTTGGACTTGCATGTACCTTCGTCTAGTAGCCCTCACTAACAAGTGACTGCCAGTCTTAGAAGAGAAAGAGAGAGCGATGGAACAAGAGACTGGACAACAGTAAATCTGTGTTAGTGAAGGCGATTGTTTCGTTGACTTATAGTAGGATGTGTCAGTGAGCCAGTCAGAAAGGTTTAAAACTATTTTACCGTGAAAAAGAAAATATAATCTGTTTTGAAATCCAGATAAACTATTTCAAGAAATCCCCTGAGAGAGTTAGAGCTTGTCTTTTAAGGGAACGTTTTTAAGTTCCACTGTGAATACAAGTCCTTCCTGACTTGCCGTCTGCCAGAACTTGAAGGATTAATTTGCTCACTCCATTAAACAGCAGCATTTGGTGGCCCAGGCCTTCAGAGGAAAAAATGACTGTGGCCAGTGTTGTACTTCCTCTAATGCTATCAACACAAAAACATTTCATGCTGACAGCCACACATGAGGCTCAATTAACTGCAGAACTTTGAGTGTTATTTACCTGCTACATTATGTTGTCACCATGGAAGTATGCCACGGTATTACTAAGTATTTACAAATCCTTTGATGAGATTTTTGCCTTCCAGGTAAAATACCTGTGCCGGCATTGTAACCATATGATTTATATGCATACAATGCAAATGTAAAAGGACTTGCTTATAAATAAAAATGTGCCTGGGTTACACTGACTGTGCTTTCCATTACTGGCTGATTTAATAAACATGACCGTAGAATACAGTTTTTATGACCTTCCTGGAAGAGGTCGTTATTACACTGAGAAATAAAAACTGAGAAATTTAGTGCAAAAAGAGGAAATGTAGATGTAAATAAACAATTTACATGTATATTAGTTGGAATCATATGTGGCTAAATTTGAAGATGTTAAGATGTTCTTCCCAAATCTCAGATCATACGAAGCTCACAAAAACCTCAAAGATCACCAGACCTAAGTCTCAGATGCTACAGGTCTCAGCTGGCATGTTAAATCTTACTTTATAAGAGCATAATTTGAAAAAGACTGCACAAGTATGTCTTCTTTTGGAAGGCTGGCACCATCTGTCTAAAAATAAATAAATAACATGGTAACACTGCTTAATTTTTTAAATCTGTATCTGAACGATCAACCAGACTTCTGGATCAATGCCCTCATGACAGGCGAATGCCGAAGTGGAGCTTTTTGGCCATAAAGCACAGCACTACATTTGTTGAAAATCGTGAATCAAAGAAGCACATACACCCCAAGTTTAAAGCATTCTGATGGTGTAATGGGGATTTGTTTCTTCTAGCAATAGAACCTGTCCACAGTTGGAGTCACTGAGACAACTATTAATTCAAATAAGAAACTAAATATACGCAAAAACATTTACCAATTATGTGTTACAACAAGACATTGAGCACAGCACATATTACACAAATTGGCTGCAAATTTCAGTAAACTGAAAGAATGTTTGTCCACACTGATGTGAGAGATGTAATTTTAAAAAAAAAATGTAAATTGTACTTCCTAATTCTGATTGAAATATGCAGTTTACTCAGATTTACCACACATGCCATTTCTGCATTTTGGTTCAGCTTTTGTTTAATAAATTATTACATACTCTAATACGTAAAATGTTTTTGTTTATCTGACATTTGACATACTAGATTTTAAAACCTGGTACGGGTCAGATTTTATTTAACATTGTGTGTAAATCTTTTGAATGGTACATGTTTTTGACGTTACTGTATAAATGCTTGTTTTCGTTCTCTTGTTAAAAAAAGTGACAGTTCGATGACATGCTATGCACCCTGAGGACACCTGTGAGACAATTAACTCAATTTTCAGCAGCATTCATTAATCGCTGACAGTTTGCCAACCTCATTATGTCAGGTTTTTTTTTCTGAAAACCAAATGAAGTAGATTATACAGGTGCCACGCTGCTTCTGTCCTCCTGTTCTATAGCTTTTTTTTTTTTTTTTTTTTGTTGAGACCATAATTAAGAAGCCCATTATTGCTGATTAGAACTCCTTTGCATAATTAATTAATAGGCAGTTATGTCCAGATGGCTATTTTGCCACAAAACCATTACTCACCTTGTTGAGTTGGACTTTAGAGTGAAGCAGAGAGTTAAACATCACCTTGCAGAATGAAAGATTTACAATTAATTCGTAGAGTGTGTGTTTGGAAGAATAATTCATTCTGTTATTTGACACATCCCATAAAAACAGAGCGATTTCAGTCTCAAATTATCCACCTTTTTTCCTGCCTCCAGCTTGCTCCTCGGTCTTGCAGCATGATCAAAACTCCCAGCAGTCCACACTTGACCTTAACTCTGTTAACTCTGACTAAGCTCATTGGCAGTAACTGTTTTATCACCTGAAGCAAGCCCCAACTTTCCCTGCCATCCTTACTAAAACTAATTAAAGTTGAGGCAAAGGAAGTGTCTTGTGAGAAAGACGGAGATGAAGAAAATGAGGCTGAGTGAGTGATGTTAGGAGAGGAGAGATTAACTAGCGCAGGCAGAGCTCTGTCTCCCAGCCGCTAATCCGTAATGTCACAGATATGTGCTAAGCTGGGGCCTTTGTCAGTTAAAGACTGCTTTCAGATCTACCCCTCTCTTTGTCTGTTGTTGTGCATCCTCCTCTCCTTATACCCTCTGCTGTACCCTGCCTCTTCATACTCTTTGAATCAGTGGTAAACATGGGAGCACTCACTTCTACAGGAGAGATGAAAGGCTGCTGAGGGTTGAAAGAAGCCGCTCATGCTGCAGAGACAGCTTGCCACAACACCAGATGGATAAAAGAGCATGTTGGAGGAAAAGGTGCAGGATGCATATGAGGATCCTCTGCTGCTCTCACCTAAGTGTTTACATGCCACAAGGTGACTTCGCCAGATTTGTTTAGCACCTCATTTAAAATTCCTCTAAAGCTTGGAGAAGTTGCAAAGTTAATGATTTATTAAAAAGGTGGTAACTGTGAAATGTTAAAATTTCTGGAGACTTAAAACCTCCAACAGATCATTTGTCCTTTATCTGCATTTTTCCAATTTTCCCAACATCAGAAACAGGGGCTGTGTGTTGCAAATTATGTAAATATGCAAATCCCTTCTAACCTTTCTTCAAGGAACATTCCGTCCTTTCATTTTTTAAAAATCTTTTTACTTTTTTTTTTTTTAATTAGACATCCTGTACTCATATTTGCTTCTCAAAGACCTCTCATGGACACTGCTTTTGAACAAAGTCATTATTACAATTACCTGCTGACATAACAGGTTTAAATTGACATCCTCACTTTAGTACTTTAGGACTTCAATTTTGCATTTGAAACTGTTTAATTCTCTATATTATACATTCAGTGAGATGATGGCAACATTCCTCAGAGTTCAAAGTTGCTGCAGATTCATCAGCTGGGCATCCCAAATTACAAAACTGTTCCTCAACAGCAGCTGCTGGGTTGAGATCTAATGGCTGCAGAGGCCATGTAGGAACATCAACCTCATTGTCATGTTCAAGAGACCAGTTTGAAATGATTTGAGCTTTGTGATGTTCCGTTACTGGAACAGGAGATTAGACGTTTGGTTCACTGTAGTCATAAAATGATGGAGATAGCTAGCCGACATTACCCAGGTAGGATGTGGTGTTTGAATGATGGTCACACGGAACGAAAGGGCTTCAAGTGAGCAAAGGAACTATCTCTCACACCATAAATCCACCACCAACAGTCTAAACCTGTGGTACAGGGAAGGATGAATACATGCTTTCATGACGTTTATGCAGAATTCTGCAGAAATCCCAGCAAAAAGCGAAACTCTTCAGCCTGGAAAATGTGTTTCTCAGTATTTTATCGTCCAGTTTTGGTGAGTACATAGCCTCAGTTTTACATTTTTAGCTGACAGAAGTGGAACCCAGTTGGGTCTTCTGCTGTTGCAGTTCATCTGCGACAAAGATTGATGCGCTGTGCCCAAGACAAGCTGCATATTTCTTCAGATTTTCAAGCCCCTCCACAAGGCCACCAGACTACTTTTATGTGATTTTTCAGACTGACATGAAACTTGCCCAAGATCATGCCTGTACAATAACAGTGGAACAGCAGTGCAATCAGAGACACATTGCATTTTGTCACATTGTCAGTTTCAGTTTTAATTGGCATGGACTTCTCAGTAAACGATATCAAGATGACCTGCTTCTTTTGACACAGTAGAATGAATTAGCCTTCAGTCCACGGGGAGTTGTTGGTTGAGGGTCAGCGCCAGAACAGATAAGTAACAACAGAGAGTCCCTCATTAAGCACCCCCGGCAGCATCCATCATTCCGAGTACTTGCATGAGCAACATTTTTTAATTTATTTATTTTACTTAATTCTGTCAGGATCTCCAGTCAGTTTTCCAGTCAGATTTTTTTCTACTTAAATGACTAAAATTCAAAATTCATTGATTGCATCATCCTTGCATTGCCTTTTGATGGAGTATTCATTTATAACTTAATCAACGTATCCGTTTACTAACTTAACTTTTAATCAAAAGTGGAAGATGTCATGATCAAGAAATTAAGAAACTGCTTGTATTATAACACTGAATTAAGATAGAAAATGTGGCTTTAGTTTATAAATAATTACATTTAGAATTACAGGAAAACGGTTTACATTTTTTAATAATTATCTGAAATAATAAAACTTAGTGTAAGTATTCAGTGTATATATATATATATATATATATATATATATATATATATATATATATATATATATATATATGTGTGTGTGTGTGTGTGTGTGTGTGTGTGTGTGTGTGTGTGTGTGTGTGTGTGTGTGTGTGTGTGTGTGTGTGTGTGTGTGATGAAGATGAGGAAGCTTTGAATATGTAAGTGGCAGGATAACACCAGTTGGTCATCACTTCCATTACAGTTCAGTGGTAGGATGGCTTCGATAAATGTCATTTGAAAAGCTCCAGGGCCCACAAGACTGGCTACTTTTCATGCATCTGACATTTGATCAACTTTCAGGCTCTACTGGAATCACAAACATAGACTGGATAAAATATTGTAGAAAGTTCACACGCACCCCTCACTTCTCAATTGTTGATATGCACAAAAGCTTCAGGAGAAAACAAATGCGTACCTTGATGAAGTCAATTGCTTACTGTTAAATGTTAATTTGATTGATTAATGCCAAAGGTAAGTGAATTACTATTTTTACAGTTATTAATTAGTTATCACTTAAATTGTTAAAACTCATGTATTTTATAATTGTTCATTAATAAACATCAATGCTTAAATAAATCTAATAAAGTCAGTTACACCAATTAAGTGAACATGGCCAGGCACTGCTACACTTGTTTATTTTTGTGATGAATATCACCCCACCAACTGTGTTTTTGGACATTAAATATTGAACTGCTGCACAATTTTCACTAGAAAGATGGGATAGAAGCCTCCTCTCAAATAAAATGGTCCAAATGCTTCGATAAAAGTAGGACACAAGAGGTCTGTGTATTTTTTTTTTGTTTGTTTTACATCTGCATTCTTTGAATATGATAAAATCAGGAAGGCATAATGTATCATGTTTTGCATGTTTGAGTGTTACATATTAGTGTGATTGAAGCCTTTAACAAATCAAAGGTTCTAAGTTAACAAAACTTTGTCACCCTGTCTGAAAATGTGATTTGCAGTTGATCCTGTAAAGAATAAAGAGAATAAAGGTTCAGTCCAGTTTACTTAACTCCGCCTTCTAAAAGCACTTGCTGTTAATGGAGATGTAAAGATATAGTTTAAAATTCAGGTTCTGGACTGCATCCCTGTGGCAGTTTTACAAAAACAAAATAGATTCCATAAAGACCTCCGGAGCTTCTGTCAGCTTTTGAAAAACAACATTATATGGCTCATTAAAAAAAAAGACTACATTTCCCTGATAAACTACATGATAAAAGCATTGTTTTCGGAGTCTGCATCACCTTGTTTAACTGCAGCACTGCTTTTGAGCAAAGGTGGAAAGACTGAAGACTGATCCCCAAAGTATTGATAAATCAATAACAAAGCCCTCTTTCAAGCTTCAGACTGCACTTTGCAGCGAGTGCCTGTCTACTGGCTCATGTTTGACTTTAGATAATGGTATCATCAGGCTAATCCAACCGTAGCCTATGGTGACTCCGTGAACCACTTTCATTGACTTGAAGTATTGTCTAGCTTAGCTTTGATCCCTTGATTTGAACCTATTTTAATGGTACTCATTTGAATTTCTGTCTAGACACTGAAACTCTTTGGATTTAAAAAAAAAAATGACAAACAACAAAGTTAAAATAGATAGAAGGAAATCCTAAGAGAAAAAGGCCAGAGAGGAAAGCCTAACCGAGGGTAAAACGAGTACACCAAATAAGCTTTATATTAAAAGTCACCATTTCGATTTAAAACCATAAACCATCTTGAAAGAAGTCACATTTTGACAGGTTCTTTTCACTCATGGATAGATGTATTGGATAAAAATTAAATTACTAAAAGTGCACATGAACTTGTTTTTCTGAGTTATGCTCTTGTTGAGAATTTGGCCAGGTGTGAGAATTAAACACAGCAAGATTTCACACGGATAAGAGGGGAGTTGTGAGATTAGATGGGAGCTGAATGGATAACAAGCTGTCAGCGCCGTCTGAAGCATATTGGAGCTCATCGCTGGATAGACAGCGAAGCACGGCCGACATTTCAGCTCACAAATGACTGAAAACACCCAATTAAAAAGATGCAAAAAATTTCCAACTGTGTGAGCGCAGATGGGGGGAAATTAACCAAAACCTGCTCTTTCTCACACAGTAAAAGACAACCCTACGTTTGTAGAACATTGTTGAAACTATTTATTTATTGAGTAATATTTGCAATTGGCTAGTGAAATACAACTCAGGCAATGCTTTTCTCCCCTTGTCCTCAGGACCCACTGCCATGCATATGTGTCCCTGCTCCAACACAGTTGACACAAATAAATTGATTGTCTCTTCAACCAGTCATCAGGTCTCTATTATCAAAATAAGAAAATATAATTTGTGTGCACGTGTCTGAATTCCACTGCTATTTTTAACTATGAATAGATGCATTCCTGTAATCAGTCATTTAACATGTGGAAACAACATTTGCAGCAAAATTAAATAAATGCAGAAATGAAAATAACAGCAGAGAAAAAGTGTAATTTTAACAAATCTAAAGCTGAGATACTTTGACAGTGTAGTAGAGAAAAATAAGAAAGAAGCCAATCCCAGCAGCTGTCAAAAAGCAAAGTGGGAGCTACCAGTCTGGACAGGTAACCGGCCCATCACATGGGCCACATGGAGACAAATGAGACAACCATGCACACTTCTGTTCACTTCTACACTCAAATGCTTATGAGCTGCAAAGGCAGAAGACTTGCAGAGGATTCACAATGGATCAAATAGCTTTTTTTTTTAAAAACTAACTATAATGACAAGAAATAAAATCTGACAAAAGCCACTATCACACATTTCTTGTGATTTGTTTCTTTTCTATGCATTTTCACTTTCTACTCTAGGCTGCAAGTGCTCTAAAAATTTAAGGTTTTTTTTTTTTTTGCATTTTTAAATCATCCAGTCCAAGTCCAACAGTATATTCTCAACTTTACACGCATATAATACCATGTCATCATATATTTAATTAAGCTAAAATGCAGCAGATGTGTGTAGAAATACTATACAGTTACTGCTTCCATAGGAATTTAAGCAGCACTTTGTTTTATGTCTCATTATGTCTCACGACTTTGTGTCATTTCAAAATATCAGTTTCAATGCCAATAAAATGAATATTTGCTCACCTTTAGAAAGTGTAATTTAGCTGTCATAGTCTTCTGTCCAGGGATACGGCAAAAAACAAAACTTTGGACCACAGTGATTTCTTGCAAAAACTGCATATTCCTTACAGCACTGTCACACACACAAGGAAACTGGCTCACCGAGCTACAGCGGACATACAACTGACTTAGTCTAACTGTGTGTGATGGTTCTAGTCTAACTGTGTGTGATGGTTCATACATTTTGAAAGAGGCATACACCTGTTAATGGTAAATTTTAGAAATTTTTGTGATGGTAACTATGCTGGTAAATGTTTACTTAAGAAGTCTGGGAAGAACTGGGAGTGACGTCACACCCAAGTGAATGTGGCAATGCTAGAACTGTCACGATGTGGAAAGGTGGACCCAGACGCAGGAGACGGAGGCGGCAGTTGCTCTAAAGAATGTGGTTTATTCAAACAAAACCAAACACAAAAGCCAAAACTTGACAAAAACAGAAACTCACCATAAAGACGAGAAACATGATGGTCAAAACAGTATAGACCAGCAGGGAGCAAGGGAAAGACAAGGCAAAATAGACACAGGACTTGATGAGACACAGACGTAAACAATCAGGGCAGATGGGAACAAGGAAATTAAAAACACACAGGCTTTCAAAAAAACCAAACAGGAACATAAACCCATAAACCGTGACGAAAATCACATGTTTGTTGTATTTAGCACATGTCTACTGAGTAAAAGCAAACATAACTAAGTTTATGTCTGACTTCATGTGTATAAAAACAAAAAAACTAAAAAAGTGTTTATTTTGATGAGTCAAACAGCAGGCTTATTTGATTCTAAAGTTGAGGTAGGTGAAGTTTCTTTGGGGAGCATTTCACCTGAAACATCAAAACATGGAAATTTGTTATTCCAAATACAGATGGAAAACACCATAATAGCACAGTGTTGTTGTTAACCGAATGTTGTACTTACCTAATTATACTAAGTTTAGTTGATGATTTTTTTTTTTTTTTTTTTTTTATGCCCGACAGATAGAAAGAAAGTAGAAACTTGCCCTGGCACCTCTATTCTCCTTTTTAGGAACATACTTTTAATCGTGATAAAGCCATCAAAAGAATGAAAGAAATAAAACCAAACACCAGGTACCATACAGGCTGTTAGCCTCGGAGAGCAGCTCCATAAAGCTGTCGAAGTACTTGAACAACTCTCATCTCTACACCCGCAGACAACACATGGTAGTACGATTCAGCCACGGGCAGCGTGGTTCACAATAACATCTGCAGGTTCTCCCAGTCCGACGTCATACAACAAGTTTTGTATTTGTTAAAAATCCGTCAGAGAGCATAGTGAAGCTGCAGATGTGCCTCATAAACACGAGGAATTCAAACTTGGCAGCTGCTCCAAGCTTATACAATGCACAGATTTTTAGCCTTGAGGCCAACATAGCATTTTAAACCATGCCCTCATACCTCCCATGTGCAGAGACAAATGACAAGCGAGTTAAATCTAGCCACAAAAAGACCCACTTACTTTCCTTATGCATTATTTCATGCATTAATTTAATGATTTTTCAGTTTGCAGAGATTACTGAATATTATTGGCCATACAGTATATTATTTATTACCTGTGAAAGGAGTGCTTCTCTTTCTCTCTTTCTACATTTATATCAACTTAAAGAAGGTAAAAATTAGCTAAATGTTTTTGCTTTCTTTGTGACTTTAAAAAGCTGAGTCTCTCTTGAATATTTTCTCTCCACACTCTAACACAAGCCCAATGTAAAAAATAATTTGTGATTTCACAGCATAAGAGTATCATACAAGGGGAAATGTTTTTTATCATTTTGTAGCAAAAAACCAATTTAAATCATATTGTTAACCAGACATTTGTGCATGTTCTTGAGTTGGTTTTTAGTTTGCTGTATGGATGAAGTACTTAGATAACTTGTTCTAGATTAGCAGGATAAACAGCCCCAAGTCTAAGAGCAACATTGATAAGATAAGAAACTCATTTAACTTTTTTGGGAAAAAAAATGGAAAAAGTTTAAAGATATTAACATAGCTATCAGTGAGCACTTAATTAAAAAAAAAATGGCGATATAGACTGTTAAGGTTCTGGACAGTCGTATTTCTATGGCAGTAAATTATTTTGGTTATTTAATGAAATAAAAATAGAAAATGAGCACTGGAGATGCTCAAAGTTTTACTCAGGAGGCCAGATAATATAGGAGTTTGCTTAACTGCTCCACAGGTGCTTTGTGTACTTAAAGAAGGTGTTTGACCACGTCCCTCAGAATATCCTGTGGAGGGAACTAGAAGCCATCAAGTCCCTATTTAAATAGGACAAGAGATTGGCCCACATTGGTTATAGTAAGTTGGATGGTCAGGTGAGAGCTAAGCTCTGTGAGAGCTGCCTGTCTTAATCATTTCACGGCGCAGTCAAGGGGCAGATCAGATCTGGTGTGGTTGCAGAGTGAAATACTACCTCAGGTGGAGGAGTTTTGTTCACAAGTAAGAAAAGAATGGGCTAGGAGATCAATGGGCATCTAAGTGCAGCATTTCCAATAGTGCCAACTATGTACCAGTCTGTTGCAAGAATTAGAAAGCTGAACCAAAACGCAAGATTCTGTTTACTGGACAATCTATATAAAATACAACTGTATGAAATTAGTTGTTTTTTTTTTTCCTGCAGGGTTCCTTGAGTCTCCTGGAGACTAAAAACTCCCTTAGAGACAGAAAGAAAGGTTAAAGGGTTGAGCCAGTACTCCTCCACAGTGGACTGACTGGGGCCCTTGGTTAGGATTGATGGATGAAAGTTAATTTGAGCCAGTAGTTTGGAAATCTGGAGTTCAATTAATGATGAATTAATGAGTTTGGACATGTGGTTTAAAGTTACTTGAATGATAAAAGACATTCAAGTATTTTAAGTGTGCTTTTCTTATGAAGTGTCTGCTGACGTGAACCATGCCTTGCAAACAAAAAAAAACAACAAAAAAAGGATTTCTGAGGACATATGAGATGCATAAGGTTGGGTTTTGGCATCCATCAAATACACTGTTGAACAGTGTATTACTGCAGCTACTACGACACAAATGTAGAATACTCAGTGGTCCAAAGAAGAACCCAGAACTAACTGCTAAGGATCTGAAAGTCTGATTTTTTTTTTCTTTATTTCTGACTTATCACTTAAACTCTTTAATAAGTAGGTGATCACTCAAATAGACGTTAATGATAATGTCTAATTAATGTACTTTTAATCAACTATGCTAAAAAATGACATTCAGTTTATCTTTGGCCCAAAATGTCACCTTCTAGTACCCCTTCAATGCTACCACCTTTAGTGTTTTCAAATTTGTACAGAGACCCAATGCACAGTTCACCCGATTCAAGTGTCTGAACAAATTGCGCTGTTGATATTTTTTTAAAAATTCCAACTCTATTTACTAATTTTGAAAATCAATGTTTACAAGGCTGAATGGGATTGAAGAGGATGGTAATTTTTAAAATGTCTATATTATAGTTTTTGGTATAATAATGTTTCTTTTTATGCAGTAACAAATATATATATTTTTTTCTAAATTTAATGTAGTATTTTATGTATTTTACATCTTCCTCTGAATAAATTCAGTTTAAGTCAGCACATGCACCATGACCATTGCAGAGTCTTACTTGTTGATTAATAAAAAAAAAAAAAAACTTGAGCTATTTTTGTGTAGGTCTAACTGCAGGAAAATCATTGCTTATAAATACCTGGCAATTTTTGGATGTCCTACAGAGACTTGGGAACTTTTTTTCTATATTGAGATTGTGACATACCTTGGATGTGAAAGATAGTTACACATATATATATATATATATATATATATATATATATATATATATATATATACACATATATACACTATATGGCCAAAAGTATTTGCTTACCTGCCTTGACTCACATATGAACATATGAAGCGTCGTCCCATTCCTAATCCATAGGGTTCAATATGACGTCGGTCCACCCTTTGCAGGTATAACAGCTTCAGCTCTTCTGTGAAGGCTGTCCACAGGTTTTAGGAGTGTGTTTATGGGAATTTCTGACCATTCTTCCAGAAGCGCATTTGTGAGGTCACACACTGATTTTGGACGAGAAGGTCTGGTGTTTAGTCTCTGCTCTGATTCATCCCAAAGGTGTTGTATCGGGTTGAGGTCAGGACTTTGTGCAGGCCAGTCAAGTTCATCCACACCAGACTCTGTGATCCATGTCTTTATGAACCTTAGCATCCGCTGACCCCGTTCCGTCAGTTTACGGGGCCTACCACTTTGTGGCTGAGTTTGCTGTTGTTCCAAAACACTTCCGTGTTCTTATAATACAGCTGACAGTTGACTGTGGAATATTTAGGAGCGAGGACATTTCTGGGTTTCTGCACTGGTGGCATTTTATTAGAGTTCCTCACTGAAATTCACTGAGCTCCTGAGAGCGACCCATTCTAGTTTTTACAACAAAACAGTACCTAGGTGCTTGATTCTTTTTTACACCTGTGGCTATTTGAAGTGATTAGAACACCTGATTCTGATTATTTGGATGGTTGAGTGAATACTTAAAAAAAAGAAATTAATTAATTAAAATATATATATATGTGTGTGTGTGTGTGTGTGTGTGTGTGTGTGTGTGTGTGTGTGTGTGTGTGTGTGTGTGTGTGTGTGTGTGCGCGCGCGCGTGTGTGTGTGTGTATATATATATCTTTGTTGTAACAATGCTTCTTGTTGCTTCTTGGCAATAGATCTTATATCATTTGAAAGCCTGTTTATTTCCCTTTTTAAATGGTGCCACAACGAACATGCATTTCTGGGATGATCAGCAGAGCTGAGTAAGTAGGTTGCGCCCATAAAATATTTGCCAAATCTCTACCGAGATTACTGTTACCTCTACCGAGGCAAAACAGCTTATTTTGCTGTTGCTATTGACAATTGTTTTGAGTTTCTAGTACCCGCAGTTGCTGCCAATCAGGTACCAATCAGGTACCTGATTGCGGAGGAACATTATTTTTAGCAATGAGTCCAGATTCTGCCTACGGCAATTGGCCTTGGTATATTTTACATTTGAGGATTCATTTCTTTTTCTTTTCTGCTTTAAAAAGATGTAATTTGCTATCTATGGTATAAAAAAATTTTATTAGTGTGTGTGCAAGCTTAAAAAGCACAATCCTGTTTCATTCTGTGGCCCCTGGCAAAAAACGTTTGTTTATATTTCCTCGCTGTGCCATGCAAACAGCAATCAGTAATTTCTTACCTATGGCCTCAAGTGGACAATAAACATCATCTTACCTTTTTGTTCTTAGGACAAATGTTCTTCAAGCATTTATATAATGTTTTATTACACTTAAATTCAACTTATTCATGTAATTAATCCCTCGACAGAAACAAGCATAATCAAGGAAAATGTTGTAGAAGAAAATTACTGTTAGTTTATGACTATATTTAATATATGTTAATCTTCATACCACTTCATTACATGTAGAAAATAATGATTCAATTTTCTTATTTTTTTTTTTTGTTATATTCATTCAGACTAAAGCCATGCAGCTTACAGGTAAGATAAGCTGTTTCTGGATGACATACCATGTCTTGATATTTCAAACAAAACATCACCAGAACACAGAGTTAACTCCTTCCTGCCTAAGAAAACACGCCCAACCCCAAAGTTTTCAAGAGATTATTGAATGCACAAAAGCATGCCAATGCTCTGATAGCATTTGAAAATTCTTTCCATCATCATTAAGTCACAAATTAGATGAAATGTGGACAAAAAATGCAGTTTGTGTTGGGTTGGCTGTACAGATACCAGATCAGTGGTAGACAGGGATTATAAGCTACATGGTTGTGGTTCCCCTAAGACTATAGACATGGAAAATCCAGAGGCATGAAAGGTGACACAAAGAAGAGCCAGACAGTATATGGGCCAAAAAATTGGCCATCTATCCTTATATCCAGGTTAAACCAATGGTATACAGATGAAGTAAGTCATAACAAGCCCAAATTGTTTATTTGTAAAAACATGATTGTTATACAGTACATATGGTCATTGCTATGTAGTATGTCAATCTGAGATAAAATATAGAGGTTTAGGCAGTAGACTGGTCAGCTGCAGTTGTTCACATAATGCATACTATGTTTTTTTCAAAAATAGTATGCAACAACATTTAAAAAACTATCTAAAATGTTCTGCCTTACATTAAAAAACATTCATCCTAGAGTTGATGCTTTCATTAACAATTAACTGTGAATGGCCACTTCTTATGCAAAGGTGACTTTCCTCCTAGTTGTACCATTTTATTTCTCAAAGTGACTGCAAGTCTGCATCCTATGCATTACAACTATATTTTTCAATGGGCTTCCTGACATATTTAAAAATTTGGTCCCTGCTGTACTTGTAATTCACATTAGGGGAGACTGTTCACTCTGGTTCTTACTATTTTGTATTCAGTAGGTGGATGACGGTTCATAGGTAACTGATCATTAGTATCAGCATTTGTAGTGATAAAAGGATGTAATTTCTCATTTATGCTGTGCAGGTTACTGACAGTGTAATTGACAGTTTCTTGAACAGCACCCTGTAAACGGCTGTTCGTATCAATTACACAAGAGTGGACATGACTTCAAAGAGCTGCCAGGCAAACAGCAAGAATCCAGCGTCTGCATTTCTTTCAAGGAAGAATTGTGGCCTGATAGGAAATGTGAGTGGGAAGTGGTGTGATTGAAGTTGAAATGTTGAATAATGCCTATGTATTTATCATTTGTGTGTCAGATGCTGCAGCTGTGTCCTCCCTGATTACACTGGCGATGGGGTTAAAACAGTGATACTTCTTCATGAGTCAGGCTCCTGGTCCACACTGTAAATGGAAAAGCAGTTCATTTGATAGCCATGAATTTTTTATATTTAATTAGGTTTTAAAAATATTGGAAGTGACAGTGCCTTAATATTTTAATCTCATAGAAATCCACCTCATAAATAGCCTAAATTACTAATTGAATCTGTCACATAAGTGGATAATCAGTGTCAGTAGTTTTTATCTCCTCTCATGAGTTTTGTTCATAATAGAATGTTACAAGGCAACGGATATGTAATAATTTTCATATTAACTGATCTATAACAACTGCCCTAGTTGCTGTGTCCTTTCAGGTGAAATCATTTATGGATAGATATGTTTTGGTGGTGTTTTTTCTTCTTATTACCAGCATGCATGTGGATGGGAATTTATATTGTTCCAAAGTGCTTCTCACAACTCAACACTGAAATCATGAACATTATGTAATTTAGGAATTCATCTCTATATATTGTTATATGTTCAAGGTTCATTTAATGATAAAACTATTCATCAGGGTTCTGTACTGTTTGCATGCTGATGAACAGATCTCAGAATTGTTCTCTTGAATCACACACATCAAAATAGTTATAAATTGAAATAAGCATCTCAGTTTAAATTCTGACATCCATAGAAGATGCAATTAAATGCAACAAAGGCAGAACAGCGAACTTTCAGATGGCCTACACTGCTAAATGACAGTTGGCCAGTTTGAGGCTCACAGACTCCAGTTTTTATGTGTGTGTTAAGGGAAGTGGATCTTTAATATGTTCTCCACTGTATCTCCACTGTCAAGTCTAAATGTGTGACCTGCCCAAAAAGGCCCTGGTTTGACTCCCACCTGGGGCCCATCTGTGAAGTTTGCACATTCTCCCCACATTTGTATGGGTTTTCTCTAGGTACTCTAGATTCCAACACCAATTCTAAAAAAATTGCATTCCTCCCCTTCGAGTACTTTATGGTCTCAAATGTCATTTTGCGAGTATTCAGCAGAGGTCACAGTTAATGTGATTGGTTTGGCCATGTCTTTGGAGCTGCTCCGGGGGGCGTCATCACATTTCACTAGGTGGGACATGGTCTGTACTGCCCCACAGCTGCATTTGTCTTCTGTGTGATAGTTCCATTCATTCTTTCATCAGCGTTTTGCACCTCACTTACTCCACATGCAGTCTGTTGAGGGTCTTACAGGTTGGCCATGGGAGGTGGTGACCATGTTGTGTGGTCCTGTGTATGGAATGTCATGCTGTCCAGCGTATAACACTTCACCTGGTAACACCTGGGATTGACTCCAGTGTCGAGAACTGTAGAGTCTGGAATGGAGCTTCTGTTTTGTTTTTTTTTTCTTCGTATTTATGTGAGTGTTTCTTTGAGCATTGCATGGCCTAGCTTTGGAGTAAATTTGCTGAAACATTACCTCCTCTGACCAAAGATTGGCAACTGTCTTGAATGCTTTTCACTTAATCTTTAAAGCAGAACTTTAAGTTGTTTGGAAGTAGTTCTTTAACCCTCTCCAGATCAATGTGCAGTATCAATTGGTTATGTCTTTTTTTGTTAGAAACATTGAAGGAATACATGAATGCTCCAGAGGTGCAAACTATTACCTTTTTATAGAGATCTGTTCACCTCTTGATGACTTCATCAAATGCTGATCATTACCTTTTTAAATCTCCTATCAAGGGAGTACCTAGCATTGTCCAGATTTTTTTTTTCATTTTGGTTTCATTTTTACTAAATAAATAATGGCATGATAAATGAAAAATGTATAAGTAATTGTTTGTACCTAATGTTAATCTCGACTATGATTTCATTATTTGAATATTTGAATAGTTTGGTTCCTTTTTGTGTTTTAGTTCTGTTTTGACTTCCCTTGTTCCCATCTGTCCTGATTGTTTGCACCTGTGTCTCATCAAGTCCTGTAAGTATATCACATCTTTGACATCTGTCTCTTCCTCCCTGCTTCATACTGTTTTTTTTCTACTGTTTGCACTAAGATTATAGTCTCATTTCTCATCTCATAGTTTAAATCAACTGCTTTTGTTTGGCGCTCCTGCTGCCTCTGTTTCCTGCATGTGTGTTATCAGTACCATTCGTCAAAGTTATTTTAAATATCTAAAAAATGTTAATTAATCATAAGCAGTAACACCAGCTGGAATAAATTATTCACAATCAAAAGCTGCTGAATTTAACATACAAGAGTACTTTAAGTCTTGCACAAAGGAAATTTTCTTAATAGTTCAAACATCAGTGTCATGGAAAGAAGTATCTAATACCTCCTGTAGAAACACATTTAACCACTCAAGGTGACTGCAATACCTAAGAATAAAATAATATAAAAGCGCTCTAAAATAAAGACTTGGCAATATGGTTCGTCTCAGTGAGTTATTTAATTATCTTTTGAATGCAAAAAGGTCAAAACGTCCATCTCAAGTTTTAATGCAAGAGTGATGAGAGATTGACCAAAACGGCAGTTATACACAACAGAGCTTGGTGGTCTTTGGGCAAAATATTATGCTGTTCTTAAAATAACATATTTGCAGCTGTGTATGACAACAAAACCCAAACTTCACAGACACAATTCTAGTCTAAACTGAGTGTACTCAAAATTAACTCACAGAGCGACTGGAAATTTTCCATCACAGTTCACATTTCTGCATGCAATATCAACTGACATGTATAGATGAATGAATGACATAAGTAATGGACAACCAATGAGTAATGTCAATTATGAATGGAATAATGACATGGTTTAGAAATGGAAAATAACTTGCAAAACCAGACGAAAAGCACACTGGTATGTTTAGTGCTCACAAAACGCCCAAAGATGTGAGCCAAGGAAGAACCAAAAACAACACAGTTTACTTCTACGACCACCAGAAGACAAACATCAAGCCCCAAAAGTCCAGGAGCCAGTAAAAGACTTCATGCTACTAACTACACTTACTACTGGGTAAAACCTCAGGAGGGGAAAAACCCCAGAACCACTAACTACAATACAAAGAATAAGTAAGTAAAACACATCACAGTTCTGTTTCTGTTTCAGAACCGGAGTCAGAAAATTATAAAGCAAGTTGACATCAGGGCAGCCCCCACTATCATCTTGTAAAAACAAGGAATCACACAGCAACACAATAATGAGGACCACACACCAAATAACCAAAACTCCTTCAGTAACACCTGAATACTCTTTAAATAAAACTCTTTCAATGACACAGGATTCCAGGCAACATAAGTGCAGTATGTATCTGTAATTATATGACAACCAACGAACGCCACCTTACGTGGTCAACATGCAGTTTTATAGGACAACATTATTTGTCCAGTTGACTAGAGGGGGTCTAAACCTTCCAGTGGTGAGAAATCTGAGACACAAGTGTGATCAGAGGTCTAACGACTTGGGTTTCTTTTCTTCTTACTATTATGACTTTTAAATCTTTACTTGGGGGAAGTCGGTTTGGGCATCTGAGTAGTACCAAGAGACATTTTACATACTAATAGAATAGATGCTATGCAAACACATTTTGAATTATATTGAACTGAACTGAATGTGAAAATAAAAGTTGAGGGGTATCCAATATGCCAAATTTTACTTTAAAAAAGTAAGTCAACACACAGGAAACACTCAAAACGGACATATAATCAATTATCATCAACTCTGAACAGACTGTACCACAAGCAGCAGTCCTAATGAGGTCATAGATGCTGTGTTCCAGAAATTGTCCTTGTGATCAACACTGCCCGTGGGAACTAACAGGAGCTTTAAAAATAGTAGGAGTAACCATGACAACATCAAATAAACATTGAGATCTTAAATTGAGGAGAAACATTCAAACTCCAATCACAGAACGGAAAGGTTTAACTTCTAAATATCAATTAAATTGACACACAAAACATGAACTAAAGTTAATAGATTCCGATACCAGCTGTTTCCAAGGACGTCTGTGTGATTGAACAGATGATCCAGATTCTTAGCAGACCTGAACAAAATAAAATAACCAGTAAAATTAATCCTCACAGAAAATACTCCACCATCAGAAACTCAAATACCCTCCACTAAAATAAACAAAACATGACTGAAATTAACTTAATACAGAAACAGTCTCTCTCAACCCTGAAAGTCCTGTAAAATCTCAACTCTAGAGTGTTATTAGAGAATAACAGGGTTTTTTTTATATTAAATTCTTTTCTCCTTTTGTAACAATTTACTGGTAATAGGTTTGGTATATAGGTCTAGTTACCATATACTGGGTGGTTACCTGCCTGATAAAGGGTTAAGTTAAAACACAGGTCTTATGTGTTCCAACGAAGATCCCCACATTGGTGACACCAGAACTCGTTGGAAGTCACGTTCCTCCCTCGAACAGCAGGAGAGAACATGGGTGTCAATGTATCTTTATTGTCCAACATGTTCAAAATGTTAAAAACAAGCTGTCAAGCGCATCAGAGTCCTTATGTTTCCTTGTTTTGGGCAAAAACTCCCAAAAGTCAGCAGAATCCTTTTTGTGGCTACTATTCATCTCTGAGGTCTTATGAACCTGTATCTGAAAGAGGAGGATGCTGGAACCAGAACGAGAGCCCAGCCGCCTGGTCAGATGTTGAAAGAGGCTCACCTGTACGCACGGTTCTCACACACACACATACAAACTTACACTAATACTCACAACTCAGCTGATGAAAATCGATTAGTGGATTAGATCAAATGGATTAGATCACAGCATTTTGGGTTGGTTTAAATCATATCTGGCTCCGAAATGAGTTTTTGACGCCAGATGAAGCAGAGTTATTAGCCAAACTTTAGGCATGTCTTAAGGACATCAAGGCCTGGATGTCCACTCATATTTTGCTTTTAAATTCCAATAAAACAGAGGTTATTGTTTGTGGTCCCAAACACCTTGGGACGGGATTAGATGGTGTTGCGATGGCCTCCAGTACAACTTTGCAAAACCTTGGTGTTATTTTCGATCAGGATTTGTCATTTACAAATATTAAGCATATTAATCAGGTTTATAAGACTGCGTTTTTTCACCTTTGTAATATCCCAAAGATTAGAAACATCCTCCCTCCAGAGGCTCCAGCTGATCCAAAATGCAGCAGCGTGAGTGCTGACAGGAATCAACAAGAGAGACCATGTCTCTCCCTCCCTTGGTTCCCCATAAAACCTCCAGATTCCAATTTAGAATTTTATTACTTGAGTATAAAGTCCAGAATGGTCTAGTGCCATGATATTTTCAAGACCTGATATTACTATATGTTTCTAATAGAGTTCTCCATTCTTAAAGTGCAGGTTTACTCATAGTTCCTAGAGGATCCAAATGTAGATTTGGAGGACGGGCTTTCTGTTATCAGGAACCATCACTATGGAACCAACGTCTAATTTGGGTTAAGGAGGCTGACACCACCTCCACTTTTAAAACCAAACTTAAAACATTTCTGTTTACTAAAGTATATAGTTGATGTAAACTTTAGTGTGTTGGGTCCAGTAGTCGTAGCTGCAGCTGCAGGACCAGACTAGAGCAGCTGGTCTTAAACATAGATTCATCCTAGATCTGCTGCTGTAGACCTGCTGCAGGGGGACACCAACATGATCCACTGAGTGGTGCCCGTTGCCCCTTTTGCTCTCTTCTTCTTCTCTTTCCTTTCTTTAACCACCGTCACTAATTAGAAGTATCTCATAAACATAATTGTGGTCCATTTTTCTTGTAGTTTGTTGTGCTGGTCTGTTCCCTCTTTTTCTCTTCTGTACATGTTTGCAGACCAGAACCTCAGGAGCTGCATGCTGCCCTGCAGCCCCACCCTCTGACCATCCCAGTGTTTACCTCCACCTGTCTGTATAGATGTCTCTGTTGGATACCTGCTGACATCCTGATCTGCAGTCCTCACCCTCTGACCACCTCAGTGTCTGCTGTCTACACCTGTTTATATAGTCGTCTCTGTAGATCACCAACTAACCATGTATCAATCATATATATATAGAACTTAGTTCTGCTGCTGACAGATAGATATCTATCTTGTCTTTTTTACATTTGATGGTGTATCTGTGTCTCTCCTCTCTCTGTTCTTCAGTCTCTCTTTCTGATCTTCCTTTTCCTGCTCTAACTGGCTGGCCTTCAGATGGAAGGTCCCCCCTTGTGATCCAGGTCCTGTTCATGGTTTCTTCTGTCTTAAAGGGGAATTTTTCCTGCCACTGTTTAGTTTAAGGTTTTTCTCCCACTAGGGGAGTTTTTACCTGCCGTTGTTTATGTAATAATTGCTCGCGGTCATGTTCTGGGTCTCTGGAAAGAACCTGGAGAAAACTTGTGTTGTAATAGACACTATATAAATTAACTTGAATTGAAATGATACAAGTTTCAGGTGGATGCCCCCATTTATGGATACCTACTAAAGAACATAGGTAAAGGACATAGGTAACCTCAATTACACAAATGATTCTTAATAATATTAAAAAAACTGACAAAGTCCTCTCTGTCAGCCGTTGCTATGAAGACCAAAAGAGTTGTTAATCTTCTGCATTTCCTGCAGAACCTGAATCAGTGCTGTTAGTGTGTGTCTGACACTTTTGTCAGCGCTTTATACAACTACTCTGGTGATGGTCCTCTCAAGAAGCTCTACTTAAAGGTGACGCCAGCATGGGTCGACCCGGCAGCATTTCATGCAGATTTAGGAGAGTCACTATGCAACAGTTCATTAGTGTTAACAGCAAATTATTCCCACCACTCAGTTCAATGATCCCCACCACCACCACACATAATTTGAAAAAGTTTGAAAAACAAAACTATTGGTGTACTAAAAGAAATTTAAAAAAACTCTTTGTGTGTTATGTTATATTTCATACTCAGAATCTAAAAAGCTTCACGACTCTCAAATATTTAACAGTAACATCTCCAAAATCAACAGTCAGACTGATAGATCACTAAACAACATGTATCTATTATCAAACCACTGATTCATCATCTCAATGTCATTAACTGTCAGATGCTTTACTCCACACGTTTAGACAACAACCGTCTCCCCTCAACAGAAACAATGTCTGTAGGATAATTTGATCCACATTTCCTGTTGCGTCTGGAACACATTTGGCCTTGATTGTAACAAAAATACAGTCACTGTTAATTTAGAAGAAATCATCCATCCAAACAGTGCGACTACAGGGATAAAGATTAAGCAATATTAGCTCCCAACCAATCACTAAATAACCAAAACAACCAATAAACCCCATTAAATGGCACAAAGTTCTGGCGTCTCCTTAACGTAAAAGGTTAAAGCTTCACTTTCAGCTTCTTGCATAGTACATCCTTAAAGGCTTTGAATTATGTTTGTGAAACATTTAGTTTTTATTTTTTACTATTCTAGGAGCTAAAAACCTGAAAAATACCTTTTTTTTTTTTTTTTTTTTAAATGAAGCCAGCCGGGTTTATTGATATTTTGTAGAGTTATAAATCATTAGATGTTCAGGCCAAAGTAGCAGACTCTAAAGTAAATTCGTTTGGACTGGACTTTCTTGAGTCTCTTTTCTGCACATAGATGGTCAGATCCTGTTTTTGTAAATAGATTTGAATAATTTAATACTTTAAGTGAGTCAGAATTTTGCTTAATCCAGAATTACAATTCAGCCTACAATTTTTTAAGGCCCTAATGGCTCAGAAACTTATTTAAATTCCATTTAACCTCAATACAGGTTTATTCTAATTTAATTCAATTCATGCTAAAGCATTCAAATTAATTTTACTCTAATGTTTATAAACATAGACAGTGCCTTGTCCTCTACAAGACCCTAAAGCAGTGGTACCAGTTATGGTAGACTCTAAATTTAGTAATTTCTTTGTGTTGTACACAAAAATGACAAAAAACTGTCATGAAAAAATGTATCTAATACCTCCTGTAGAAACACATTTTAACCACTCGAGGTGACAGCAATACCTGAATAAGACTGAAATAATAATATAAAACCCTTTTAAAATAAAGACTTGGCAATATGGTTCGACTTAGTGAATTATTTAATTATCTTTTGTATGCAAAAGGGTCAAAACGTACATCTCAAGTTTTAATGCAGAACTGACACAGAGGGTCTCCAGTACAACAGTTTTACAGAACAGAGCCGGGTGTTCATCCAGTTCTCAAAACAACATTTATGCAGCTGTGTATGACAACTAAAGCCAAACTGCACAGACACAGTTCTGGTCTGAACTGAGCGTGCTCATAATGACCTCACAAAGTAATTGGTAATTTCCATCACAATCAGTACGACTGAATCCTTCTATAGAGAAAGTGACTGAGACTGATCTGTGTTGGTGTCTTTATTACTTTTCAGACACAAGACACTTTATTATTAAAGGCTTATACAATCTGTTACAGTGACAGCACCGGGCCACATTTACATTACAGTTCCTCACATCTTCATTAAAACATGCGTATAGTGGTGATGGGCAGAGCAACATGTGAGTTATAATACCTAAAACCTCTGCTAGTAATTTTATTTAGTACGTTAAATTGGCATGTCAAGTACACTAAGCAATTTTTATGAATAAATTAAGACTGATTAGTTTCTTACTTGGCAAGGTGTTAATTTGCAAAACTAATGAGCGCAATTGTTATCTTCTTGAGAAAACTGTGATATTTCACTTCACCTGTCTGCTGCTTCACAAAACAAAGGTAAAGGATTCATCTGGGATACGTCGTGGCTGAATCTATTCTTGTGGATTTTTGGACGAAAGCAGGGGTGGATGTTTTCTAGTGTATCTAATGTTATTAGGTATACCAGGTAAAACTAATAAGGCAAGGCGAGTTTGTTTGTATAGCACATTTCATGTACTTGACAATCCAAAGTGCTTTACATAAAAACATTTTAAAAAGGCATTAAAAAGTGAAAGAGTTTTAAAGCAGAATTAAAGTAAGACATAAACAAATTAAAAAGAATAAAACAATTCTGATGCAAGAAATAAAGATTGTAGTGCATTACGGTGGATTACTGATGCACCAGTAAATAAAACAGTTTTCGACCTTGACTTAAAGCTACTGAGAGTTTCAGCAGCCCTGATGCATTCTGGGAGTTTGTTTCACAGGTTCCCACCGTGTTTGGTTCTACCTCTGGGTACAGAAAGTGGGCGTGGCCCTGATGACCCAAAGGTTCTGGTTGGTTTACAATGGACCAGGAGATCAGAGATGTATTTTGGTCCGAGACCATTCAGAGATTTATAAACCAACAGCAGGATATTAAAATCTACTCTGTGACAGACAGGAAGCCAGTGTAAAGATCTAAGAACTGGTCCAGTCTCTTGGTCTTAGTGAGGACTCAGGCAGTGGTGTTCTGGACCAACTGCAGCTGTTTGATGGACTTTTTAGGGAGACTGTAAGAGCCTTGTTACAGTAGTCCAGTCCTGCTCAGAAATCATTCCTTTAATCCTTGATATGTTCTTTAAGTGATAACAGGCTGACTTCACTACTGTTTTAATGAGCCCGTTAAAATTCAGGTTTGGGTCCAGAACCATTCCCAGACTTTAAGCTTGGCTATTGGCTTTTAGCTTTACTGCTTGAAGCTGAGTGCTGACATTTAATTGTTCTTTCTTGACTCCAAACACTATTATTTCAATTTTATCTTAATTTAACTGAAGAAGATTCTGGCACATCCACTCTTAAACTTGATCAGTGCCCAATGTTTGATGACCAAAATAATGACCAAAGAAATGTCTAAGGCTACAAAGGTGACTTCACTAACTCAGGGCAATAGACTAGGCCGTAAGTGTCGGTAGTTCATTCACAGAAAGGTTTTCCAATGGGAGACTATTTTATTTCAACCATATTATTTCATCATTATATATGTATAAAAACATATATCAGCGAAATAACATAACACTGCTTTTAAAATATTTAAATTAGATTGATCGTTAAAGTAGTTTTTCAGTGGCAAATACAGGTTTGATTATTTAGAGGGCTTTTAATGTAAACATTAATAGCAACAACAATGCAATGAATTTTTTTTTTTATTCCAAAATTAGGAGTTTTAGATGTTAACTCCCCTAAATTAGGATTATAACAACAATGTAAAGCATTTCCTAATTTTTAGGTCATATTTCTTTATACCAAACAATAACTAGTTTTCTTTCAGACATTTTAACAGCTTTTATGTGAAATAATAAACTTGTACCATACCATGTCCAAAAGATTCCTGTACAAGAGAAAAGTTTTTTCCTTGCTTTTACAAAATTCACTTTTTGAATCATTTAATAGTTGTTGTTTTTTTAATTAAAAATGTGTTGAATGGATAAAAATCAAAATTAATTTAAATGAGACCTCCTCTCTTCCTTTATTGATATTTTCTTGGTGGCAGCCAAGATCATTTCCAATTAAAATTCCAAAGATGTTCGACCAAAATGATAAATGGGATGGGGAAAACAGTTTCTTTCAACTCAGTGCTTTTAGATATTCTTTATGGATGCTTAGTTGCTCATGAAGGAGCTGCCGTAGACTACATACATGGTTCTTTGATAGGTTGTACAGACTACTTGGTCCTAAAATTCAACACTGCACAGCATGGAGCCATGCAGTAACTGTGCCTCAGGCACATATTGGATTTTAAAATCAAATTACAGCATAATCTAAGGCATCCAACTTCAATTAGATTGATATCAGTAAGAACCCATTGTGCAAATGATCGTTTTAAGTGCCCACTATAGATTATTTTGGACTACTACACATTCAATCTATCGGTAATCATCTGCCAGGTAGACTCTGAGTTTATTAATATTGTCTTGACCTCCTTATACATTGCCAACGAAATACCATCTGTGAAATATATGCGACATATGTCATCTCCATTTCTGCATCAGTAAATCTATGACAGACCTCACAATCTGTAATCAGGATTAGTTTATACCTGGTTTGACATAGCAGCACTTTGTCACCCTGGCTTCACATTCAAAAAACAGACAAAATCTAAGATGAGCTCTTTAGGGTACAGTATGTTCAGCCTGGATTTTTAAATTTTGCTTCCATGTCTTCTGGTTCAGCATGATCCAAGTCTATGATGAAGAGATTATAAAAACAATATGGAGCTCATCAGATAAAGGGATTCAGGTACAGTGCAAGTGGTGGCATTTTTGTGTTTTGGAATCAGAAAAGGGCTTTCTCTGTGATCTCAGTCTTTTAAATCAAATTTGATCAACTTCAAGTGGACCATCGCTGTCCTCCTAATCAAAAAGGGTCTTTGAATGATTGATGAAGTACTGCTTTCATCAGGCAGATCCTCTCATCTTTGCTTGGTGCCTATGTTGTTCCTCAGTTTTGTTTGGATGGATAAAAGCAGTATTGTTGCACATGAACCAAAGTACAGGACGTGAATATAACTAATCTAGAGCAGAACCCCAATTCCAAAATGAGTTGGGATGCTATGTAGAATGAGATTTTAACAACAGAATACAAATGTCGAAAAATGCTAATTATAGTCTAAACATAACATAAAGAACATGTCAGATGTTGGAAGTAAACCGTTTTACTATTTAATGAAAAATATATGTAAGTTTTGACAACATTTAGGGTATAGGCAACAAAAGGCTGACAAAGCAAATGGTTATAAAAGGAAGCACATAGAGAAATGTCTTGCAATGTATTACGTTAATTGGGTCATTAAAGTGACTAGATACACTGTAAAAATAAACAAAAAAAAGGATGTTTAAAGATGCACAGTGTTTTAGATGTATAGATGTCCTATTGTTCAGAAAGGTGGAAAAAAAAACATTAAATTGTGAAACAATTTTAGAGTAATGTTTCTCTGTAAATTTGTGAAAACGTCAGAACTACAGAGAATCTGGAGGCATCTTTGTGGGAAGGGGATGAGGCTTAAAATCAATATTGCATACCCATGATTTTCAGGCACCACTGCATTAAAAAAAAGTCAGTCATAGAAAATCACTTCATGGGCTCTGAAACATTTCCAGACCTCACTGTCCAAGTGCACAGTTCACAGTGCCATTCACAGATGCTGGTTAAAGGTCTATTATGAAAAAAAAAAGAAAAGGCCTTATTAGAACACGGTCCAGAAACACTGGCATCTTCTCTGGCCAAAGCTCATTTGAGGCAAAATGGAAAACTGTCCTTTGGTTTAATGAATGGAAATTTTTAATTTTTAATGGAAGCCACTGATGCACCGTTATTGGCTTGTTATTGTCACTTGGCCTGCATCTCTGATGATAAGGGGGTACATTAGTACCTGTGGAATGAACAGCTTGCACATCTGCAGAATAAATTACAATGCTAAGAAATGTGCATACTTTTTTAGAGCTACATATGCTCCCATATAGACAGTCTTTTTCAGGGAAGTCCCCAGATGTACATTGACTGCTGTTTGGATGCGACATACTGGGAAACATTGAAAAGTGTTGTTGTGATCAAACTGAAAATGACCTTACTTCATTCTTTTCTAAAGATACAGCTTTTTTTCCTAGTTTAAACATTTGATTTGTTTTCCTTATTCTATTGTTACCAATATCTGGGTTTAGGAAATTTGCAAATCATTACTTTCTGGAGTTTTCCTTTTTCTCTTCGTTTTCTTTATGCAATGCTCCAACTGTTTTTTTGGATTTGGCATTGTATCCCAGATTAATGAGTCTGGATCAAACGGCAAACCTGGCAGTTTAAACAGTTAAGTGTCCACACAGTGAAGACAGTTGAGCTGAATTCACAGTAAATGTATTCATAGCTGAAAGGATTTCTCCCAGCCCAAACAGCTTTTGTTGATGATCCCACACAGCTGCCTCAGTGTTCATGCTGTCACCTGCCCGTCAACCTTGAGGGAGCCAGCTGCTGGCACGTCCACCAGTGTGGGCATAATTGGTTACAGATGCTATGACATTGAGAAAGTGTCTGAGTGTGCGTTTGCGAGTTTGTGAGTTCTCCATGAGTATGTTCTCCCTCACATTCCCTTTAGCAAAGTCTTTTGTGCCCTCAAAATTATTGTGAGCTACTTTAAAATTTAGATTTGGCTAAAATCAGAATGATTTATCAGTTGCATTTGTGCCCACACACACACATTTACATTGTAAGACAAGACCGAATGTCCCATTTATTCTTTTTATTTTAGCACCTGTCTTCAGCATCCAGATGACATTTTTCAAGCTTATTTTCAAGAGAGTGGGTGTTAGATGCCAGCAGCACTTCTCTCCAATAAGCTCCTAAACAAAATCCAAAACCTTCTGGTTGAATTACTATTCACAGAAGCTGACTGGCAGTAAGCCAAGGCACACTGAAAGCGTGTCAGTCTTGGCACACTCGGTGGAGTGAGACTGTGTGGAAATAAGTGTTTAATCAAGACAACTCTCTCCCTCCTACTTTCACCAGCTTGTCAGCATCACGTCTCGTCCCCACTCATTTTGTGATTAACCGACCACTGGGCTGCTTCTGGTTGTTCAATAAGTCTTAAATAATCATCATTGTGTGCTCTCTTGGTAAGATATTTCATCTACAAAGCAATCATAATGTCATTTTACATTCTACTTGATTGCAGAGCAGCACATTTCCTTCTGCTGTGAAAAGAAAGGCTGGTTTAGCAGGAATAGTCATAGATTTTTGTAAAATGCTGTATTAGTCATAGGTAAGTAAACAATGATATTATTTAATAATATATTATTTAATATTTGAATCAAACCAGTCCTCTGAGACTCATTGCATTGTTACTGAAAATGAAAAAAAACCCAAAACATTAAAAACCAATAGCTCAGAAATTCTAGCAATATATTGACAAGCTAATGTGTGACTAAAGTTTTTACTCTTATCTTCAATTTCTTCCACTTTCCCCAACAAGATAATTGGTTTAAGCTGCTCCTGTATCTCATATTCTTGTTGCAACATATCAGAATAGATAAAGAAGGATTTCGGGGTTCAAAGCAGACAGATGTGATCAATTTGGACATTTTTATGAAGCTTTAAGCAGCTTCAGGGAGGAGCTGGAGTAGATGTGGAGTAACACAGTTCCGTGGCTCCTGAGCGTTTTTAAACTGTGGGATTTGGTGACATAAGGTTACTAGAAAATGACATGGATTAAACATTGCAAAATCTTTTAATCTTCAGGTCTTTGCCAATTATAACAGGAGGGTGAGATGAGCAGCACTTTTCTTTTTTTTTTACTAATTTGCATATTTTTACTAGAACCTGAACAATGTTTAAGCTCTGTGACAAAGAGCTTTGCCTCATTTATCCCTATTTCATCAGTAAATTAAGGAATCCCAGTGGTGTCTAGACAAAAAACAATTTATTACTGAAATAATGTTAGTTGCAATCTGTAGATGTAGATGATGAGTATTGTACAGGATACAGCAGTACCTCTCATGGTTAAAAAACAAAAAAACCAAATGACCAATGTTTTTCCCTTTTACAAGTTTGACAATTTCCTGAGTTCTTGATAAAATGGCCAAGACATACTTTAGTAAAAGTACCTCAGAATGTAAAGATTTGGAGGAAACGTTAACCCAACAGAAACCCAAAATTACAATATGTAGTACAACAGTTCCCTTTTCTACCAAGCCTTTACAGCCCTGTTTATAATAGTTGGTTTCAGGGGATGGAGTCAGACGCAACACTTCAAACACTCTAAAACGAGCGTTACTGCATCCTATTATCTATCATTACAATTATAGTCATATTCAGATAATGACAAACAACTCTGTTATTCATTTTTTATTTTTTTTAAAAAGAACATGAAGTAATGGACTTTTAGAGATTACTTCTTCAAAGTCAGACTTTGACATCATGTAGCTTTGATGCGTTTAAAGTGATACATTCAGGGGTTTTTTCTTGTTGAAATATGTAAAAAAGTTCTGAGGTCTGGAGATAAATTTTGTACTGGATTATGCTACATCACACTTCACCACACACCACAACAACAAAAATAGTGATTAAAAAATTAAAATAGTACACAGAGTTACAGTGGGCATAATGTCAAACTTCTCTACTAAAGATCTCAAACTTTGAGCAAAGCGCATTCTGGGACTCTGACGAAGCAATTCATTTGTTAGTTTTTCTTATTCTTCAAACAAATACACCTTAAAGTATACAACAGTTGAGGGTCATCGTTTCACTGGGGACGGGTCAGGACTGCAGACAGACCAGTTTGTACCATCTTCTTAACCAGCTATCCCTTTGTAATGTTTGTAGAATAAGTGGAAAATTGATGGTCATCCCTAGAAAAGATGTACTAAAGACAGAATTACATTGCTCTAATTATTTTAAGTACTTTCTTCAGTTAGTGCTGCTATCACATAAGGGTAAGTGATCCTTGATAAGGGTGCTGTTGTGTTTGCTATACTGCCTTTTCAACTAATTAATTTAACCTCAAGCCAGCATTACCCTGCGTGTTGCAGTGTATGTTGGCATGTACAACCCTGACCTAGGTGTGTATGTTAGGGAAAAAATGAGGTTGACTCACCAGCTGCTCCTTTAATCACCACCTCACTTGGTCCAGCCAAACCTCAGTTACTTTAGTCTAGGTGGCCAGCTCATTCTCGTCAATATGATGGATGTAAGAGGTGGAAATATACATGCAAACTGCCCAGTGTTCTGAGTATTACACAAAGTCAGTCCAGTTCATGCAGTATTGGCTGTAGTGTTTCCCAAACACTAGCAATTACTTTTTCCCATAACACATGCTCTCTTCATGCAGGTACAGCCTAAAAGGCAGGTGTGTCAGAACAACATGCCTCCACAGAACATTTGTCCTTTATTCACCGAATTTCGTCCAGATTCCTTGAACTGTTTAACAGTAGTATGGATTGTTGAAGAGCAAATACACAAAGCCTTACAATCTTTCTTTAAGGAACACTAATTCTCACACATTTGTAGAGAAAGTGTATATCCTTTGCCTTTTTCTTTTTAATTTTTTTAACTAAAGAGTTTCCAGTGCTAGATCGGTGCCTGATGTGAGGAAAGCACCAACTTGATTCCAAGAAGAAAACCAGGCATCAATATAGCAGCTGCATTCGGGATCGTCTGCAGAGGTTTAACTGAGCATAGAGGGAGGCTGACCAGTAAGAAATTACAGTAATCAATGTATGACCTAATCAGAGCTTGAGCCAAGAGCTGTGCCATATGTTCTGTGAGGTATGGTCTGATTTTCCTGATGTTGTAAAGAGCGGCAAAACTGGGAAACCGAGGCTACATGTTCCTTTAAGGTCAGCTGGCTGTCCAGCATGACACAAGATTCCTAGCAGAAGACGAGGGCACAAGTGTGATGGAATCTAACTGATATCCAACTTATCTGAGGAGGTAAGGAATTACTGGCTGGACAGACAATAAAGAAAGGAAAAACTGGGAGTCATCAGCATAGCAGTGGTAGGAGAAGCCATGAGAGGATTTCATCTAGTGAGGGGGTGTACAGTGAAAAGAGAAGAGGGTCAAGCAATGATCCCTGTGGCACCCAGCTACACCAGCTACATCACATCCAGTGAGGCACGCAAATGCAAAAAAAAATGTATCCATGACACTTTTGCACTAAACTGGATTATCAACATTTCTATAAAACCATCTCATGATGAGTAGAAAGGTGTTTGCGATATGTGGCAGCATTTTTAAATTAGAGACATTTCCTTTACAGGTTTTTTTTTTAGATATTTAGGTTTTATGCTCCTATTATGGATTTCCTATTATGCTTGTGCATTGGTGACATAACAAATGACCAGGGTCCTGGTCCTTGGTCTATCTGCTTATCTGAGGTCAGCATCACAGTGGATATGAAATAAAACAACCAAGATGTGCTCAAAAACATGTTCACACAAATTATGATATTAGTGGTTTCTGTCAGAAAACTCCATATCCAATATCAACTCTGGACCTGAAAACAAATATCTGATGCATTTTCTTGAAAATAAACTGTACCAGGTCAAAATATGGAAAATTGTCTACTAGTAAATGCCATGTTTTTGTGAAACCTGTTATATTAAAGATGAAAGTCTACAATTTAGTCACATCTCTCAAATCCATTGTGGAAATGTATAAAGGCAAAATGAGAAAACTTCTGTCATTGCCTAAATACTATATATACTAGAGTATAAGCAGTTAAAACTAATATAATGATTATGGTACTTGATCAAATATTGCCTGCAAATACAAATTAATTTACAGCTAAATAGGTTAAAGAACCAGAACCTTATCTTTTATTATATCTAAATCTCTGAATATGTGTAATGTCTATTTGACTAAAAGTCCTTATATAAGTTTAATAACATGTCATTCATCACTTTAATGAGTAGAAATATTCTCATATATTTTATCTCTACAGGATGCCTGTTGTTTGGCTCTTTGAAAATACCAAGACCCTTCAGGATTGGTTAGCTAATCAACTTTTGTAATTTTAAACTTTAATGTTTTATAAATATGTATGAAGTGATGCCTCACATCCCTGATTAAATCAGTGTGCTCAACAGCAGTGCATAGGGCTATGCATAATCTGTTTGCATGCGCTTTACATTGCACTTTGGTATTAACTGTGAATTTGGTGTGTGCATACATATATATATATATATATATATATATATATATATATATATATATATATATATATATATATATATATGTGTATAGTAGTATAGTGTGTAGTATATAGTGTGTGTGTGTGTGTGTGTGTGTGTGTGTTTTATCAACAGCTCCAGCAGAAGGGGTTTGCTAGGTAATGGTCCTGAATGCCGTTCCAAATGCCTGCTTAATTCAGCTTATCTATTGGTTTTGGGGAAATAACTCTGGTCTCCTGTCCAAAACCAACAGATGTTCAGAGCAAATAGGGAAACAGCGTTTATTAATAAATCATCACCTTCTGTAGCCATATACAACATATTAAGTGGTACAAAGTGAGCTTCTTTTGAAAGAAAAAAAAACAATCCACTATAGTGAGAATTGCTGTATTACTTTAAAAGATGGCCAACCACTTAAGAAATCCATAGCAATGTGAGGCTACGAATATGCTTGCACTGGAAGTGAACAAAGTAGTCCTGAATTGGAAGTAGAAAGGGTCTTAGTTCTGGTGACCAACTTTATATGAGGAAAAAATTAATTAGTAAACAACAGAACTCCAGAACTGCTTCCAAAGGAAGGCCAGTGTCTGAGAGCCTGCTGACTGACTGGTGAGACAAGTGACATGGCCTCAGCATAGTCAAACGGGACTCTGGAACCAATAAGGATCCACTTCCTTCATTCAAGGTTGTTCCAAGAAGGTCTCAATCTCATCAACAGCAGCCACGACACATATGAACTGCAAAACCAGCATAGAATAAATGTTATGTTATTCAGTGGAAACTGGGGAGACAAACCTTCTAGTGTCACATGGCCTTACTGACACGTTAAAAAAGATAATGCTGCTTCTGGGTGAAGTGGTTGCTTAGATCCATAATGGTGAAGAGAATGGCTTCTTTCGTTATAAAAGCAACTGAGGTAGAAATGAGTTGAGGAAACTATGTGACTGAAGCCACAAATATACTTACAGAAGTTTACAAAACCCATGAATTATTACAGTTGGGTCCCCGTGGTGTGGGTAGGTCACTCCATAACAGCTGCCACCTTGCTTCAAGTTGCAATCTCCACATAGTAATATCTAGGGTTTTCTAGGCCTTTATACAAAGCTTCTTATACAAAAAGTTTTTTATCACTTGAACATGATTCTCATATTTGAAAGAGGGCTTGGAAAAGACACAGTACCATCCAAGGTAACCATTACACATAAGTAACGGTAGACCTCGCAACTCATATTGACTAAGGCCTGAAATGCTGTGGGAACATTTGTAAGACTGACAGGCCTGATCAGGTACACAAATGCCCCAACAATGTGTTTAATCAAGTCTTATACTCATCTCTTCCTTTATTTTGCACTAGATGGAAAACATCCAGTTCTTAAGCCTAAATGAATGAAAAGGTGGAGTTTTCTTTTTTAATTCCAAGAGAGTCTATTATTAGTTTGTACAAATAATGACATGACTTTATCAGATTAAATGGGGCTGTTCAGTCCTCTCTGTAGTACAACTGTCCACAAAGCTAACCATGCTGTCTTTTTGGCAGTCAAGGACGGAGTAAAATTTCTTTCTTGAACAGCGTAATAAAAAGCTTCCAATATCTCCATTATGGAGTCCTTTTATGAAGTGAGGACCTTTGATTGAAACATGAAGCTGAAAAAACCCATAGCAAGTTCAACAAAAATGATATCAAGGCTCAGTAGAATAAATTAAGCAGGGGTTATCTAACTATAATGGTACAGTATGTAATTAATGCTAAACATTACAATCAAAATCTGCCCAAAAATTTCCTTATAGCTGGGAATTGCTGGTATTGGTTAGACTGAGATGTAGCAGATTTGCAGTGTCTTAGGATAACTGATTGGAAAGGTTTGACAAATAGGTTGGAAAAAAAAAAGCTGATTACTGTTACATAAGTTCTGAAGAAGTTGTACATATTAAAGTCGTTTTCCATAGTGTTAACACTGGAAGATGTGCAATGATCAGAAGTGGATGGTTGCTTCTAAGTCTCCTCTCAAACCTGGTGACTGACAACAACGTCTGCAATTAACAATTATACATTATGTGAGGTAAACTCAACGCTAGTGCCAATTAACTTTCACTAACATCAGCAATAGCTACCAAACATATCCGAGGCAAAGGCTGTGTTGCTACGTAATATTTAGAATAAAATTACTTTAGGTAATATTAGCAGGGTTAAAAGCATTTTTGCTTTGATTTAAATTGTTGATCTTCTGGACATTAAGTTGGCAGTTCAATCCAAAGCAGACGTTTAGCTCTGTCTTGTTTAGAGTAAAATAAATTTCATTTTCCATCATCAAGAGTGCCTGGAATCAGGAATACTCGTGCTCAAGGTACATTGATTTACCTGTTTTGTTTATGGCATCAACACCATATAACAGATGAGAGTTCGAATTCTTCCTATGTTTTTTTTATGGAGCTGAAAGGAATAAAAGTTCCGGTCCCTCTGGAACTGATACTCAATAGTCATTGCCTCATTTGTGTTCAAGGGGGATGTCTTAGTGATAGGTCAGTTCCAATCAACCAGCTTCAATGGCCATTGAAGGTCACGCAGAGACACTGACAAATTGTTTTCTACTTGAAGTGTATTAATCAGCTTTAGACCCAACCTTATTAATTTCTCTTTTGTCTGACTCCGTTCCTAAAACTTAACTCAGTTTCTTTAAATTGCTGCAGCAAGATGCATTACCGGTACAAAAAGCATGAGCACCTCTCCCCTGTACTTGTTTCCCTTCTCTGGCTTCCTGTTAGATTTCACAATGCTTTTAAAATCTTATTATCTTCAACGTGCATGGTCTTGCTTAAACTTACATCTCAAACCTGGTATGTGCTCTCCCGACCACTGATATTCACAGACACTGCCAATCTAACTAACGCCATCACATTTTGTGACAAAGGGAGGTAGTGTCTTCTCCAATAAAGCCCCCACCTTATGGAACACTTTACCTGCTGCCGTCAGGCAAACATCTCTCGATACCTTTAAATCCTTCCTTAAAGCTTTCTTTTTTCATAAGGCCTTTTTTAAACCATCTGATAAATGTATCACAAATTCTATTGCTTCTAATTTCGGCTAACTTGTCCCCTCTTTAGCGATGGCAGTTTTTACCTTTTGTTGGGAAACGTATTTTATTGACTAAACCTTCTTTTATTGAAGAGAATTCTGGCCAATAATCTCTTTGTATCATTTTTGTTTATGCTTCTGTTTGAAAAATACTTTGTCATTGTTAATATCGCATGGTTTTAACCCTTGAATGCCTGACACAGAAAGTCCTATTTTTGCTATTTGAAGCACTTATATTATATATTGAAATTAAAAACACTCTCAATTTTGTTTGTTACAGTTTTATAGATAATATTTTTGTATTATTATGAATATGTTGAGTAATGTATGTACTTTTTATTTATTGGGTCTATATTTCTTTTATTTTGTTCATTGTCTAAAGACCTGGATCAAAACGGGGACTTTCCTGCCGAAGCCATATCTAGGATGAAGCTAGTCTGGTCCTGTAGCTGCAGCTATGACTACTGGACCTAACACACTAAAGTTTACAATAACTATATGGTGTCAGCCTCCTTAACCCAAATTAGACGTTGGTTCCATAGTGATGGTTCCTGATGACAGAAAGCCCGTCCTCCAAATTTACATTTGGATCCTCTAGGAACTACGAGTAAACCTGCACTTTGAGAACGGAGAACTGTATTAGAAACATATAGTAATATCGGGTCTTGAAAATATCGTGGCACTAGACCATTCTGGACTTTATACTCAAGCAATAAAATTCTTAATTGGATTCTGAGTTTTACGGGAGTCAATGGAGGGAAGTGACATGGGAGAGACGTGGTCTCTCTTGTTGATTCCTGTCAGCATTTGTGCTGCTGCATTTTAGATCAGCTGGAGGATGTTCAGAGAATTATTTGGACACCCTGCTAATAATACATTACAGTAATCTAGTCTAGAAAATACAAATGCGTGAATTAGTTTTTCAGTATCACTCTGGGAGAGGATGCTCCTAAACTTTGCGATATTACGGAGGTGGAAAAATGCAGTTTTACAAACCTGATTAATATGCTGTTTAAATGACAAATCCTGATCGAAAATAACACCAAGGTTTCGCACAGTTGTACTGCAGGCCATCGCAACACCATCTAATCCCTTCCTAAGGTGTTTAGGACCACAAACAATAACCTCTGTTTTATTAGAATTTAGAAGCAAAATATGTGTGGACATCCAGGCCTTGATGTCCTTAAGACATGCCTCAAGTTTGGCTAATAACTCTGTTTCATCTGGCGTCAAAAACTCATTGCGGAGCCAGATATGATTTAAACCAACTCAAAATGCTGTGATCTAATCCATTTGATCTAATCCACTAATCCATTTTCATCAGCTGAGTTGTGAGTATTAGTGTGAGTGTGTATGTGTGTGTGTGAGAACTGTGCGTACAGGTGAGCCTCTTTCAACATCTGACCAGGCGGCTGGGCTCTCGTTCTAGCAATGAAAATGAATGCCGTCGATCTGGATAATACTTCCCAAGTTTTTCATGTATAAACTGAGCAAGGCTGGCCCTAGAACTAAACGGTAAACCTGGTAAACATAGCAGACTCTCATCTGCTCAGAAGAAACCTCATTAACATGAACAAACTGAAATCTGTCAGATAGATATGAATTAAATAAGCCTAGAGCTGTCCCTTTAATCCCGACAACATGCTATAACCTGTGCAGTAAAATGCCGTAATATACAGTATATCAAAAGCAGCACTGAGGTCCCCACAGAACCAGTATGGACACTAATCCATTATCTGAGCCTATAAGAAGGTCATTCGTGACTCGAACCAGTGTTGTTTCTGTGCTATGATGCATTCTGAACCATGACTGAGAAAATTTTAATTATACAAATGGTCACATAGCTGGCTTGCAACTAAGTTTACTAGAATTTAGATATAAATGGAAGGTTGGAAACTGCCCTATAATTCACTAAAATGTCAGGGTCAAGAGATTTTTGTTTGTTTGTTTGTTTAAAAGGTTTAATTACTGCAACTTTAAAAACCTGTGGCACATATCCTGATTTCAGGAATATGTTGAACTGATCCAATATCATCATACCAACAACTGAATGGTAGTTTGAAAAAGACTCAAAAATATGTAGAAAATTTACCTGTGAGCTTTAAAGTTACCTGAGTCAAAGGTCCTGACCCACCAGTTGAGAATCGCTGCTTTACATCATAAAAACTTTTAAACAAAACTGAGCAGAACTGAAAGGAAACATAATCAAAGAAAAATAGGTTGAAACCAAATGTAAATATTCAGCTGTGTTATTGTCTTTAATGCTTTGTGACAATACAACATAGGTCACCTAAAGTTCATTCCTGTACAAGCTGATTATCTTGATGACACCGCTGAAAGTTCTTGAAATGTTGCTCCTCTGTTAAAGAAGACAATCAGTCAGAGGAGACTGGCTGCTTGCTTTAATTTACAGCTGCATATTTAAAACAGGCGCTGGCAAAGGAAGTGGCATTTAGAAGAACCTCACTTGGTCTGGCAAGATTACTTAATAACATGAAAGTCCTTCACAAAGATAGAATTGCTTATAATTTATTATTGATGAGGAAGAACAAGAGCAAGAACAACTCCAGGTTTCCATTCAGCAGTGTAGACAGGCTGTCTAAGAGTTATAGCTCTGTTCAGCCATTTATTCCTTTAACTCTCAGCAGTCAAGATTTCAATGCTTATTTTTTTTAATTGGAAAGGAAATTGGTAGCTTCCTTTCAAATACTATCTCTTATGTTCTATCAAGAACACGAGCTTTGTAAAACACCTCAAGGCTTTTGTCTTTCACAGCTCTCAGAGCTATCAACAATAGCTTCATCTGAGCTATCAACTTGCCTTCTAGACTATTTCAGTCCACTTGGCTGAAATATCCCCACTAAGGTGACTAATATGTGAGTTTTTTTAGGGCTGTCTGGAAAGAAATCTGAATGTCAATTCCAATTTTCAGAACAGAACTGCATGTGTTCCGAGTCGGATATTATATCATGTCACATGATTGAGTATGGACTGGTCAAAATTCAAGCAGCTTTTTGCCCATATGCATTCCCTGAGTGTTACCGTCATTATCTTCCAGCCATTGCACAGGCAAAGCAGCAACAATAAAGAAAGTCACAGTCATCTTTGATCTTTTCACTTATAGCTGGGCTTGTCATTCACATCCTTTGGAACTAAATGGCACCAGCAGCTGCAATGGCTCTAACTCTCATCTCTTTGAATCCGGCCCCCAATTAAAGCTTCTGCTTCAGTATGGTCTCAAATATGACGTTACTGATAGGCTTCCAAAGCCTTTTGTGTTCACATCAAAAGCCTGATGCAAGACAATTGTAATAATGAATCAATTTTTTTACCAAATTAAAACTGTATCAGAGTTGCACAATGTGCGAGTAGCCTTGGACCCGATCCCATACAGACCGCTCAAGAGGGCTATCCCCTTAATTACAATTTTCATTTGAGTTCATTAACATTTCAGACCTTCAATCTGATCAATCTTTATTTACATACTGGCTGCACACTTAAAGCTTTTGAGGTTTCTGTAATTAAGTTTAGCAGAAGGTACATTGTGCAGTTATAGATACATTGAACTGGTAACTTAAAGTGTTGGGTAACATGGAGAACCCTCACCCCCTTGTAAATTAATGGTAGCTATATTTCATAGAAATTACAAAGTCCAAATAAGAATCCATTAACAATTAATCAATGGCTATTATGTAGTAAAATTGTATTATAAAAGTTGTTTAATGCATTACATAAATTATCAAACCCAGGTCAAGATTTCTTAATTTACTAGAATTTGTCCATCAGCTTTATCGTGCTAGTAGCCTTCTTCACTTTCAGTCACTGTAAAACTCTCTCAAGCTGTGCACAACTGAATGAGCAAAATAAATAAATAAATAAAAATCTATGCCTGCAAGACAAGGAACATTCAACATTCAGTATTAAACATGCCAACAAGTCTGCCTCCTCTCAACGGACTCCAACACAAGCAAAGCCCTGGGTAGTTGGGTTTCTTTCAAGCATACAATATGAGAGTCATTTTACAACGCAGCTTGACTTCAGTCTTACTTTTAATACTGGAATTTGGGTGATAAAAGCAGCCCATCTAGCTCTGAAAGGGAAAAAAGGCACACAAACAATAGGGGCTCAGCTCACTTTGTTTGTTTCAGCTGAAAAGTTTGTTAAAATTTGCTTTAACCCTCTAGGAGGATAGCAGATTGCTTGCAGTTCTCTGTAACGAGGTAGATGCACATTTTCCGCCAAGCTGGAGGACAGCTGTAGTCAGGCCTCAGTTTTCAACACGATTTTTGAAGAATGCGGTGCAGAGTCTGTCAATCCCCAGAAAAGAAGTCACTTAGACCAACCTACAAGGCCTATAGGATCTGGGGGGTATCCAATGAAGATAAATATGCAGGTTAGCAAGTCCTTTTCAAGTCTTAAGCAATGATTTGCAGGGGCAGAAATGAATATTTTTATCTGGCTACATCACCAAAGCAACTCATGTTAAACTTATAACCTGCTTTATGTTGATGTTGTTCATGTGCTTATTTTCCATTTTTGTAGCAGTGATTAATAATTGCTTTTGAGAGGTAACGTATTGACATGAATACATTAGCACAGTTAAAAGAACAGTAATTGTATTTTTTTTCTCTTTAGCATTTCACAACGTGCCATAACAAGCAATGAAGCTTTGTTATTTTGCCTTTTATTTTTTCCAAAGTCATCTAAAAAGGTGCAGCATTGTCATTGTCACAGTTTTTGTTTCAAAACTTCAACGTATTCTCTATTGGAAACAAGTCAGTCTAGCACCTGTATCCGTCTTTTTGTCAGTCATGGCCAAGCAACAGCATCCTAAATTTGGGGGTTGCGTCCATCCGACGACTAGGAATTGCTGTGGTTCTTTAACTGACCAGTAGGGGTTGGCTCCAAAAGTGAGTCAGAATCCTTTGACTCCTATGTTAAAATCTAACTATTACAGCAGAATAAGCATATTTACTGCCTGGTTCAAAGAACTGTTTTGTTCTCAATAACTAGATTTCACATTTTAAAAATCGTAATGGGTGTCCTTTTTATTTTTGTACAACAGGTAGAAAAATATACAGTAACATATTTATAATAAATGAGGGCCATGGACCTTTGATTGATGGCTGACAAAGCCAATGGCTATCTGTCATAGATAAAGTTCTTCCAGAGTGGATCAGCCAAACGAGACGAGAGCCATGGCCAGTCATTTTAGGATCCTTCCAAGTGGAAGTCTGCTGGCATCTAAGCCGGGTGCCTGCAGGCCAAGTGACCACGGTTGCAACTGAGCTCTGCTATTCCTGATTTCAGCTCTGACAGCACTGGATCTCATATTAATGAAATAGTTATTAGCATTTTCAGTTGGCATAATATAAGTTGGCAAAGCTAAAATGCTTAACTGTGATTTGCAATATACTGTAGTACAAAGAAGCATGAGAAGAATATTCAAACCTACTCTTCAAAAGGCCTATGGTTGAAATCATGGAGGGTTTGTCCAGTGTTTTACAGTCTATGGTCATGCTTTGAAATCTGTGCAGAATGCAGTTTTGCATTGTCTTGTTAAAAAATGCATCAATTTCCATGGAAAAGATGTTGCCTTAAAAGGCACCATATGTTGCTCTGAAATATAAAAGTACCAACATTTCAATTTTTTTTTTTTTTTTAATGATGTGTGTAAACACATTTAAGTAATTTCTGTTTGGGGATTATTCAAGTATTTTGAATGAAGGCATGATTTTTGTGATTGTGTGTGTGATTCACATTTTAAGTTGAATTTGTGAATGTTGGCTCATATTATAATACTTGGCAGCTTTCCCTTCTCCATGCGGTCATGTCAGCTTTGGGAGAGTAAGCTTGCCTGCTGGTTTGAAAGTAGACGTTTCTGGCCCTGTAGTCCGTATGTCAGAGTGCTTTTGGTCAAAACACTGAACCCCACATTACCTCCAATACATTGATCAGTGTGTGATTGCATTTCAGAGAAAAATAGTGCTGCGTAAATTCAGCTGAAAAAGGTCTCTGTGTAGATCTCTATTGGCTTAAAAAGGGTTGTATGTATGTGTGGGTGGCTGAATAAGTGTCTGTCATGCAGGTCAATGGAAGCATTTTTAATGTGGGAGGGGCCTGCTGGTGCTTCCTGCTCAAGAAAATATTTGATTCAAAGACTATTTCAGAAACAGATTAATCAACAATTCCTAATTCAGCTGGTGCATATATGCATCAGTCTGTTTTTAAACCCACTGCTATGACTAAGATACCTAAAATTATTTGACACAATTTATTCAAAATAAATAAGTGTAATTTAAGCGTGTTCTAGATCCTGCCTTTAAAATAGTAATGGTTTTCATGAAGTATATAAACAAACTACATTGCATACAAAGTAAATATTATTTGTGCACACATTTTAGATTTACAGTTTGAAAGTGAGTTTAATGTAGAATGAAGCTCAATAAAATTCTGAGACTATCCACATAACATTTCATTCATAACTGTCCTGCATCCTTCAGCACTCATCTCAGAAAAACAAAACAGCACGTTTGAAGTGGAGGAGGTGGTTTTGTTATTGTTAAAATCATACTGTATAAAACAAGTGACTTCACACTAGGTCACATGACCCAGCAGTTTTGAAGCCAGCTTTCGTGGTAGCATGATGATTATGGATGAGCAAATGATAATAGTTAGTCATGGGCTGGGCCAACTGTCAATCAAATTAGAAATAAATTAATTGCTAAATAAATTCTCCTAGCATGGTACAAAAAAACCCTCCAAAAAACCTTATAATTGCCATGGGTGTGAAATTAAACAATTGAGACTAAAACAGTTTTTTAAACAGGAAATCAGAGAAACGAGTGTTTCTGTCTGAGTTTTCAGATTTCCTACCTGGTTTATAGATCAGTACATAAAAAGTCATCATACTGGGTGATTTTAACATTCATATGGATATTGACAGTGATAGCCTGAAGTTAGCTTTTAATTCTTCTCTAGAATCGATGGGCATCTCACAAAAAGTTGACAAACCAACACACTGCTTTAATCATACACTCGATCTCGTCCTCACCTATGGTACAAAACCTAATAATTTGTTAGTATTGACTGTGAACTCCTTCCTATCCGACCACTATTTAATAACATTTGAATTTAACATTGTCGACATTAAAGCATATAATAAAAGGTATTATTTCAGTAGATCTTTATCCAATAACATTGTTGCTAAAATTAAGGAGGCCATCGCTTCTTATCTTCCTACAGTAGAACATAATGAAATTATCAAGAGCTATTATCTAAATTCTACCTCTGCAGATATTGATTTTTTTTTTTTGTCAGTAATACTTGCACTCAGCTTTAGATGCCGTTGCTCCTTTGTGAAATAGGGTCTCTAACCATAGAAGCTTAAACCCTTGGTATAATTCACATGTCCATACACTGAAACAAAAAGTGCATAAAATGGAAAGGAAGCGCCACTCTTGTAAGTCTATAAATTCTTATCGTGCTTGGAAAGATAATATATTAGTGTATAAAAAAGCCCTTTGCAAAGCTACAACAGTTTTCTCCATTGATAGAAGATAACAAAAATAATCCATGTTTTCTGTTCAGCACTGTAGCCAGGCTGACAAAAAGTCAACTCTGTTGAGATGTGCATTGATGCAGCTCTCAGTAGTGAAGAGTGTGAGCTTCTTTAACATTAAAATAATGAGATTTAAAAAAATAAAAATCAATTAGGCCCACCTGGCATTATCTGTGGGTGTTTCTTCAGCTTCATTGACTTCTTTAGGCCCTGACCTGACTCTTGACTGTTTTGTTCCTGTAGACCTATTGAGCCGACCTCAGTCATCAATAAAGTTAAATCATCGACATGCGTTAGACCTCATCCCAACTTGACTCAAAAATGTTTTCTCTCTTATTGGTATGACAATACTGGAACAGATCAACTCATCCCTAATTTTAGAATATGTGCCACAGTTTTTTAATGTTGCAGTAATCAAAACTTTTACTCAAAAAACCCTCTCTTGACCCAGACACCTTAGTGAATTATTGACCCATTTCCAACTTACCATTTATATCTAAAATTCTAGAAAAGTTAGGTGCAAGCCAGTTAAGTGACCATCTTTATAGATAGAAAGATAGATTTTTAATCAGGGTTAAGAATATACTAGTTCTCCTGGACCTCAGTGCAGTTTTTTATACAGTAGATCGCAACATTTACTGCACAGTTTAGAGCATATTGTTGGAATTAAAGGGACAGCTCTAGGTTGGTCTAAATAATATCTATCTGACAGATTCCAGTTTGTTCATGTTACTGAGGTTTCTTTTGCAGAGTCCAGGGTCTGCTACAGTGTCCCACAGGGTTCAGTGCTAGGGCCAATCTTGATCAGTTTATAAATGCAGCCTTTGGGGAGTATTATCCAGAACCAGAGCATCAATTTTCATTTCTATGCTGATGATATCCAACTGTATTTGTCTATGAAGCCAGATAAACAGAACCATTAGCCACACTTCAGGCATGTCTTGAGGACATTGGGACCTGGTTGTCCACTAACTTTTTATTTCTAAATTCTAATGAAATAGAGGTTCTTTATGTATTTTTGTTATCACAAACACCTTAAAAATTGATTAGATGACATTGTGATGGCCTCCAGTACAACTGTGCAAAATCAGGTTTGTAAGACAGGGTTTTTCCATCTCCGTAATATCACAAAGATTAGCCAGAGTGATGCTGAAAAACTAATTTACACATTTGTAACTTCTTAATTAGATTGCAGTAATGTATTATTAGCAAGGTGTCCAAGTAATTCTCTGAATAGCCTCCAGCTGATCCAAAATGCAGCAGCTGCATGCAGATGAAAGGAATCAACAAGAGAGAGCACGTCTCTCCTATATATATATATATATATATATATATATATATATATATATATATATATATATATATATATATATATATATATATATATATATATATATATATATAAAGGATTTGTTGATATATAAAATAATCTACATTGCTTTTGATAATATCACATTAGGGAAAGTCTGCATCCCTTAGAAGAAACCACTATCAAAAGTAACCACATTAAATTTTCACCTCTAGTCAATGGGCAAGAGCACTGTATTGAAAGCTTCAGAAGCAGCTACTGTATTGTCTAATTAGTATTCAGTGCACATGGTATTTGTTGCCTCTCCCATCAATACAAGGCATGGGTAACATGTCTGGCATGGATCCACGCCTCTAAAGCTGGCAGAAAAATCAGAATATTGACTCTTTATAATTTACATCATGAAGTTCTCTGCCAACCACGATTGCACGCTAAACATCAATAAATAAATGAAGATGTCAGTAAATAAATAAAATACACCATTCTCCTGACAGCAGGAGTGTGGCTGATAGTAGATGTAAGAATGTGGGAAAAGCACATATTGTAAGTTGTGTTTATATATATATATATATATATATATATATATATATATATATATATATATATATATATATTAATGCATTCATTTTGGCAGCTCTTACAGATTTATTGTGGCTTGTTTTTTTGGGTTTTTTTTTATGCCCATTGTGAACTTCAAAGAAAAAATACACATATAAGCTGTTGTGCCCTTCTCTAGCAGTGCTTAGAATTAGAATTAACATTCCTTTTTAAAGTTGGTTGTCATCTCTGGATCTCTATCAGCCAAAGACATGTCAGCCTGACATGTTCCTTTGCCACACGTCAGCATAGTAACATCCACCCATATCTGAGTTTTAAAATGCTGCTGTAGATTCTCAGACTTTTTTTATGTGTTCAATTTTTTTTCTTTTTAAAAAAAATTGTACTGAACACCAAGAATAGCTGAGAGAATAGGAATTTCATTCCTTTGCTGATTCAGAAGTAGTTGGAAAGGTAAGGGATCACACAATAAAGCTGTGAGAGTTCACCCTAGAACTTGTCTTATTTGAAGTCATATCTTTATTTCAGCATAACTCCAACATCCTGCGCAGGTAGTTAAAAACATGCATCAATACCAGACAAAAAAAAAAAGAAGTAATCTTAAAACAAGTGATTACACCCATATTACTTACTGAGATGCACAACAAAGGTCAGAGTACACTTCCATGAGAAAAAGCTATTCATAGCTTGTGGAGTGCTTCTTGCTTCATCCTCCAAGGCCATTCCTGCAGCATCTAAATCACACACTTGTAACTACTAGAATTTTCATTAAGGACAATGCCTTTGTGACTTTTCTATCCTCGACCCATTTAGTATCTTCATAAGTTATTTACTGACTGCGTCAGTCCCTGTAAAGCTTAACTGTGTCCAACCACACACACAGGACCCTCCAATGAGTCGTTTCGTCTTCATTCCTGCCACTATGCATTTAACTATTCATAAATATTTTTTAAACATTGTGTTATACTCATTGTCCTGTGAGATGAGGTGACATTTCCCAAACAACTAGTGAATAAATACATTTGGTATCTAACTAGTTTTACAAATCTCTAACCCAGCATCCTAAGGAAAAACCCAAATTAATTTATTATTTTTTGTTTTGTTTTTTAACTAATTTTCTTGGTAAAACAATCTTCTACCCAAATACTGTTGTAGAAATTCATGTGCACTAACTGAAAGAACATAATTACCAACCAAGAACAAATCTAATATAACTTAACACATAGTGAATATAAGTTACCATGTTACTAAGCATTAAAAAAAACCTCACAAATCAATAATAAATAAAAGTCACGATAACTAAAAAATTTTTTGACAGCAGAGATAATCGACTAACCATTCTAGATGATATTGTAACATATTTGCCACACACTGAAAGATTGTCACAGAACTTTGGATTTATACATTACTAAGCATTGCCAACAGAGCAATATACGAGTAAAAAGCTAAATTTAGTAATTTCAGCGACCTCTATTACCCAACTGCTCTCAAATTTGGTTCATTGTCTTCCATATCTCATTAGCTAAAATTAAAAAAAAAAAACAATCAATAAATAAAAGAATTTTGAAAATCAGTTGAATGGCCTCAGACTTGTTTGTTTTGCTTTCAAAAAGTCAAAATTTACATCTCCTAATATTAGTGGCACCCTGGAACTTTAAGGTAAATATAATTGTGAGAAATTGTTATGTGATCAATGCTTTATGTACTTTATGTATTTATAAGTACAAGGTTTGGTGTGGACTTCAAAAATTCAACAACCACAGTAAAGTTAATACAGTTAAAGTTTATACAAAAGCAATAAAGTGCTAAAAAGAAATACAGAAATAATAGAAAAAAATGCTAACCCACTTTATACATTTACCGGTTTGTGTAAAGTGAACAACAGCACAATAACAAGACTGATAATATCAGGAAAGTCCAGTTTTTGCACTCATCTGTTGGATTTCTCCCCAGAGAGTGACGCTTGATTTAAAACTGGCTTGGTGTACTTATACAGCCCAGAAAAATTGTCAATGACACTGGCTGTCACAGTTGACACTGTTTCCAAAATGAGTCCCAATCAACCAAACAATAAAATCCCTTGCACACTGTTCTTTGTCTGTCTGTGTGTGTGTGTGTGTGTGTGTGTGTGTGTGTGTGTGTGTGTGTGTGTGTGTGTGTGTGTGTGTGTGTGTGTGTGTGTGTGTGTGTGTGTGTGTGAGTGTGTGAGAGTGACAGAGAGAGAGTGAATTTCCAATGTGAAATGTACTTTATGCACCACACATCTGTCATATATAACTGTGCTGTACATTTTTAGTCCATTATTATAATAATAGATTTAATGAAAAGAGATTATCAAGGAAGTAAAAGCTTCTAACTTATTTTGTGGCTCAGAAATCATTACCTCAAGTATAAATCATTCACATGTTGGGTACACTGATGCTACATAATCAGCTCCAAGCAAGAGTGTTTGTTTATTCAAAACTCTGTCAGGGTTCCCACTGGCTTCCTCGGAGTGTCACTGTCTCCTTGCATCAAGCTCAAAGGAGACTGGAGGCTTCCTGGGAAGTGCAGCAGAATGTTTATGTCAGTGCCTTCAAGTAATCTGCGCAGCTAAGTTGACTTGGTAGACGCCTCACCACACTGAAAATTCTCCAGGCGGCACAATATTCATAAATATGAATGCATCAGAAACTCTAACTTGAACCTTACCTTTCTGACCTTTCATTATATTGTCTTACCTTAGATTTAATATAGGTTCTATCTTTAACGTTAATAAAGAGACAATTTGGAAAAGATTGACATCAAATAATTTATTCTGACTGCTCTTTAGTTTCTTAACTTCCATCTCAGTCCTTGTTCCAGAGGACTACAAATATTCATAAGGAATCCATCCATCCATTTTCTATACCCACTAATTCCTTCTCAGGGGGGACTGTCAGAGCCTATCCTAACACATTGCCGGCAAAAGGCAGGGGTCCACCCTGGACAGGTCGTCAGTCCATCGCAGGGCCACATACAAAGACAGACACACAAGCACACTCACATTCACACCTACGGACAATTTAGAATAATCAACCAACCTAGTATGCATGTTTTTGGACTGTTGGAGGAAGCCGGAGTACCCGGAGGGAACCCATGCAAGCACGGGGAGAACATGCAAACTCCACACAGAAGGACCCACCGGGCCGGGAATCGAACCAGTTGCTGTTGCTGTGAGGCAACAGTGCTAACCACTAATCCACTGTGCCGCCCTATTCATAAGGAATGATTTGTAATCCTAGTAAATAGGCCCAATCTATATTACAAATGTTTTTCAAATTCATATGTGAATTTGGTGGTTTTATTTTTCTATTAATAGACCACTGTAGATAATACTGTTAGACAGACATACTGACAACTTCTTCTACAACACTCTTACATTAAAAATGTTTTCATGTTTAATTATGCTAATATGTTTCTGCATAGGAAAAATATAAAAATATGTTCAAAGTTTCACTCTAAATGACCATAAACATTAATTTACTCTTCTCTTAGCTCTATTTTGGTATGTGCCATCTCCTACTGGGCTGTTAGCAAGTGTTATTCTTCGAGACAAGGAAGCCAAAATTAAAAGTCACAAATGCAAATGAAAATTAAAAAAAAAAAAAAACATACTACTCTGTACATTACTGTAAAAGTGAGAACAGAATGCAAATTGAAACATTTACCACCTTTTCCATAACGTGTCACATGAAATTACAAGCACATCTTTGCCATCAGTACCTCAAAGAACAGAAAATTGCCTCGGTGTTGCTGCTTGACACAGCCCTGAAAGGATTTTTCTAAGATTGTACATTCTGAGCATGAGGCTATTTTGTCATCCCAGGGGTATCATGATCCCTCATGGCCAATTTAAAGGAGCCATTTTTGCTGCAAGAACCATAGCCAAAAGGTCCTTGCTAATTTCAGCTCTAGGTGAGCAAATACTGATGACATACAGTTTTATTCCAAACCTCTTGCCCTGCTGGCCTTCATATCAGCATGCAAATGAAGGGTGGAAGATTGTGGTTGTTGACGGGGCACCCAGTAAATATTTGAATTACAGAAGCATGAAGGGGAAATTAGACCTAAATTATGATGAGAGCGTGGATGTGCAGGGTAGGAATGGAAACAGCGACAGTAATTCAAAAAAGAGCCACACAAGCACACTCGTAATCCTCAAAATCGATATGTACTCTGCTGTCCATTTACATCGTAGGGACTACACAATGAGGGCAGTTTTGACACTGACAAAGTACAGTAATTAAGTGTTTTCCTCATGGGTTGATTTTATGTCAGGTTTGCACTGTGACAGGAATAAGAAACGATGACGAAATCTCTCCTTGAAAACAAATTTTCATATCAACTTATTTCGAATTTATTTTAATAATGGTGGAGCATGCTAATGATATATGTCACGCAAATATACTGTGTTTAATATGAAATATACCCCCCCCCCCCCCCCCCCCCCATTTTCAACCCACCCATGACCATCTAATTCGGTTAATCATTCAAGTCAAGTGGGACCTTCTTGCAGAAAATAACATTTCAAAGTGAATTTGAATTAAACTGATGTAAACATTAAACATTAAACAAAATGCTCAGAAGCACATCGATATGTCCTTAGCAGCAGCTTGTAGATACAATTATGGCAGAGAAGACAGCTTTTTCATTCATCGCTTTGGTAAAATAGCTAAGCCTGCTAATTGGGTTGAATTAAATCGAAACAGCCAAACCCCAAAGGGGCAACCACATTACACATCACAAATTACAGCTTCACTATATATTTCTTCAGTGTGAACATTCATGATGAAACGCCCTTGACTATATTATGATGTAGTAATGGTACCATAAAAAACCTCCTAAGCTTGTAAAATATGTTGCTGTGTAAAGTAAACTGCATAAATGGAAAGCCTTTTTTATAATTCATATTAATATCCAGTTGAGAGAATTTATTTATGAATAATATGCACATTGTTAACAATTTTGTGGCAGGCTAGACTAGTTTACTATTATTGCTAATGAGCAAAAGTAAACAAGTTGTCATTAAGTCATAACTAGATTTCCATTTATGAGCATAAAACTAGTAATTTTACTGCAGAAAAATGTTACCTCAAATAGGGTTGGGTGATATGGACAAAAAAAAATGTGTCAGTGTTTCATGCAGAGTGATAATACAGAAAACTTATTTTTTCTGTTAGTATTTATGATTCTACTACTGGCAGTAGTAGTATAGAAGAATAAATGCTAAGACTTTAGAAGACTTATATAAAAAAAAAAAACTTTTCACATTAACAAACAGTTTCATTTTCATTTGAAGGGGTATTTGCTTACTTTTAGGAAATATCATCTAGCTCTCCCAGTCTTTTGACCCTACTATCGGCAAAAAAAAGTCAGAACTTTGGACTCCCAGCTTGGTGGCCTCTTGCGGCAACTATATATTGCTTTATCTACTTTATATAAAAGAGATTAACTTTGTTAAAAAGAGGAATCATATATAGGCTGCTTGTCAGTAAGAAAAACCTTTAAAATGACAGATTGGACAGGAGGCAAACTGGTAGGTGAAAAATAAAGTTTTAATGTGTTCCAGGCCTGGATAACATAAGGGGAAAAGAGCTAAAGGAAAACAACAAAACTTAAACAGAGAGGTGCTGAAGTCAACCTCTCCCTATGGCAGCCTACCTCACTACTGAACCATTTCCCCTTTATATAAACTACTGACTCCACCTCTGGCCACGCAATCAGCGAATCAGGGTACTCTAGCAATCCACCCAAGATGCTCCCTATATTACAATCAGCTCTTCAGCCAGGCAATCAAGGGAGCTCCCCAATTACAGCCTGCATAGATAAACACAAGTGTCTTAGATTCTCATGTCACAACATATAATACATCATAAATTACTCTGACAGAGGCTGCTCTGTCACAAACAGCGAACCGATAGTGGCTAGAATAGTTGGGTTGGACATTGTTTATAATTGCTTTCCCAACCTAGAATTTTGCTGTTGTGTATCTTCAGTATACCTTTTAGTATCATTTACTGTATTTTATAACCATATTATTATACTGTTGTTAATGACTACAGTTTAACGTATCACTGAACATTGTTTTAATTTAACTTCTTTCGTTAACACAAGAAAACATGTTTCTTACCCTACAGATTAATCTTGTTAAAATGTACCCTGATTTCCTTCATGTGGGGTGCTGCCTTTAAATTAAAGTGCAGCAAAAAAAAAAATACTCATTTATAATGCATAGTTATACATCAGGATCATTACACAGTGTGGAAACACACTTCCACAAACCCACAAATGTAGCATTTGAACCTTTGGTGGTTATATTCATTTTGTTTCTGGTTGTAATTGCAGGCCTCTTTTTTTAAACTTGCAGTATTGCGACATATATTTTTAGCTTGTCACGACTTGTTGAATGTCTTGTCAGTCTAACTTATAGTGGCCCTTAAAGAATCAGCTTATATCAGTAATTATAATTCAAGCACAGTCCAAATTATGGACTTGATTAGATTTTTCAATGGAAATAATCATAAGTTCCCTGTCAAGCACCTTAACGAGGATTCAATAGATGGCCTCTATGTATTACGGAGAATATTATCTTTTGTAGGATATGAAATCAATTTTGAATGAAAAACAAATGATTTCAAAGAGGCTGTTTTGACATAGGTAAATTAGTCATATGGTCATATGAAGAAATCATTCATAAAAAGAGAGTATTACAGTGAAAAGCGTTCCTTTTCCCTGCACGTCACTACATTTTTGAATCTGTGATGGCTCGTGGAGCCTACAGGATCTATCCACAGTATAAAGCATGGTGAGTCTATCAGCATGTCATCAGTGCATTCATGAATATTAAGATTCCATGACTGATGTGCACATTAACTGTCATTTGAGAGGAGTTGAGTATTTCCAGTATATAAAGATGAGCCTGAGGTGTCAATCATCTGTCATAAAGTGGATGAATCCAAATGGAACTAATGAGAGCTGCTGTCTGTGTCCAGTCATTGCTGGAAGTAGTTAATCACAACACTATCTGAGCTTTTTGTGAATCTGAGGTGGTGACGCTGAAAAGTAAAGAGGAATTCTTTTTTTAAAGGAATACTTGCATGTTTACCAACAGTCCAGCAAAAGTAGAGATATTTGTGTCAGCTCAGTTCCAAGATGCAAACATACAAAAACAGCATAATTTATTATCACCAAAATGTTAACAACCACACATAGACCACTCTCAGATCATTCAACCCCAATCTCAACCTTCTAAATCAGTCTATTCAGAGCCATCTATTCATTCGGAAGCAGGTCATCAACCACTTGAGATAAGTCCCCCCTTTTGATGAGGCTGTGGACAGGTGGCTGTGCAGGTGTGTCCATTGATCCAAAATGACAGGTGACCGCTGAGCCTGTTGCCTGGAGACAGGGGCTTGGCAGGCTTGACAGGGAGGACCAGCTGCATCTCAGGCAGACAACGGACAGGCCAAACCTGGTGCCCGGGAGACATGACTAAAAACAGGTGGGCACTTGAAATGTACTGTGAAATTATTTCCTCATGAGAAGAGGATTCCGAAGGTTCCCGAAAATTAATCCCATGTGCATTCATCGCATGGAACATAAATAATAGCCAACAGAAGGGATGAGAAAGCAAAATACAAATTAGAGCCTAAAACAAGATCTATTGCTATAGTCACATCCAGGACACTAGTGGTATTAGATAAAAAGAAACTGATCCTTCAGAATTTCAATTATTCCATATTTAGAATTTCTATATAGGACAATTTAAGGAGTTTTTTTGTAATTTGGCTGCTTTTCTTACATTTGATGTATTAAAACTGAGACACAACACTGAGATAATTCCAGCTTTATTAATAATAATACACAATAAAACTACTTAAGTGGAAACAGAAAAAAAGGTTCAGATGGACTGTGATGCAAACCTTGCTTGTCTCTTTGATGCAATATTCCTCTGCAATCATGACTGATGTGGGATAAAGAAATAAGCATCAACAAATATTATGAACTTCACCTCATGGTGCATTTTATCCAGTTATGTTTACAAACCTATCTATCACAACATGAACAAGACACTTTTGCAGGTGTCCTGTAATGTCTGAAACCAGCATCTTGGCCACAGATTCTTTGGATTCTGTAAGTTGTAGGGTGGAGCCTCAGTGGATCAGGTTTATGCGAGCACATCCATCAGATGCATGATCGGGTTCAGCAAATGGCTGTTGGTTGGACTTGACCCCAGGCTGGCTGAAGCCACAACACTAAACTCAGTGCTTTGCCAGGTGAGCAACAGATTAAACCCTTTTAAGCATACAAAAATTATAATCATGAATTTATCTGATGATATACTAAGTTCCCTGACAAGACCAATTTTCACCTAACGCACAAAAGTCATGAGATCTTGCTTGTTGCTTGGAGACAAAACACTCTGACCCAGGAATATCAAAAATGGTGATACATATAGATTCATCAACACCTCTAGACACACTGGCCATCTGTATTTAGTATCTCTTATAAAAATGTTCCTTAGATGTTTCAGTGCAGAGTACATTTTTCCCAAGATAAAGACCAAAACTAAGTAATAATCATGTCATTTCACATAACTCGAATGCTACAAGAGGTAAATACGCCATATGAGCACTGACACAAACTGTGATCAATGCAAGGCAATTAGAAAGCACCATATCTTTGTAAGGAAAAGACCACGATACCACACTACAATTTATGAGATTGCACGCACACACAAAAGGATATTCCTCAATGACTACCAAACATGTTCATTGGAGGACTCACCTTTCCCCATCTGGTCCACTATGTGAATGGCCCAGGTCCAGGCATGTTCGTGGTTCAGGCTTGCCAGCTGTGAGCACCTTTTAGTGGCACAAGGAGCACCATCTGTACTGCTAATAGGGATGAAAGGGGAAGTAATGTAGTGCTAAATAATGGGGCTGGAATAGTTGGCACCACACTTCCCCCTAACCTCCTACCACATTAATGCACAATCACTTTCTGAAAGCAAGCAATAATGTGGCCTCATCATTTCACGTGTCTCGCTGTGTTTACCATGCTGTGATGATTAAGGTTGCGAAGTCAGGAAATATTGATTTTTTTCTTTTCTTTAATAATTCTTTCAATCTTCGTCTTTGTTTTCAAAATAGGATAACTGAGGATTTGTTTTTAAGTTCTGCATTATGTAACAGATCATAATGGTTTTGCTGTTATATTCTGCATGTGAATGTTTCTGTCTGGATACAAGGATTAGCATCTGTGATAAAGCTGATGTCTTGTTTTGATATAATCAGTCTTATACCGTTCACATGCATGCTGGAAGTAGGCTCCAGTATCCAGAGACCTGAACAAGAACTGTGGACTGATGAAAATTTTATGCAGATTTTGTATTTCATGTAAATCAGACCCAGGCAAATCAAATTCAATTAATGCAAAAAAAAAAAAAAAAATTATTTGCAGTCTTTTCCTAATTGAGCACAGAATAACAGAATAGTTAGGGCAGTACTTAGAATCCACTGATCTTTCCTTAAATGCTGAGAGACAGTTATAAGAATATTAATAATAAAGCTAATTTTGTTTAGGTTCAAACACATTCTTTACAATTTACCATCAATATCTGTATTTGGCTAAATTTATAACATGAGAAAAGGGGGCTGTACATAAGTACTCTGCAGCTCAATATTGGAAAATGGAAAAAATATTGTTCATGTTTGCATTATTATGTTTTATAAATAGACATTACTTCTTCTCATCAATACCAACCAAATATTTAACCAAACTCTTCTCAAACCAAAAATGTTTATAAAAACAAAATCTAAATAATATTTAAAATTAAGAAAGCAAAAATAACTGGAACAAAATAGAATCGCAGGTAAAATTAACTTGGTTTTTATTTTTGTTTCTTGCCTTGTTTTTTATGATTGGCACTTAATTTTTCTAAATGTAATTATATATTTGTACTGTATGGCATTGTTGAAAGGATTCCTTCATAGTAGATATTTTTTGCCAATATCTGTAAGTCAATATTTTAAAAGATAAATCTAAAACTAAACTAAAACCAACCAGTTCAATTCTAAAGCTAAAACTTCTGATGCCCTGGTTAAACTAAATAAAATTAAACTGAAATAATTATATAAACAACAGTGAATAACAATAAGAACTATTAAAAAATTAACTATTAATTTATTATAACTCTACCTAAAGGCAACGTCAGAAACAATAACGCTTGTCACACATTTTACAGTAAAATAATTTGAACTTTAGCAGTACATCAATCTGTAATCCAGTTAGATGAATTAATCTGTAAGGATGTCATTTTGCTAAAAGGCAAGGCAAGTTTATTTGTATAGCACATTTCATGTACAAGACAATTCAAAGTGCTTTACATACAAACATAAGTTAAAAAGGAATAAAAAAATGAGATGCAAATAATAAAGGTTGTAGGACAATATGGTGGATTACTGAAATACCGCAGTAAATAAAAACACAGGAAGCCAGTGTAAAGATCTAAGAACTGGAGTTATATGGTCCAGTTTTCTTGGTCTTAGTGAGGACTTGGGCAGCAGCATTCTGAACCAACTGCAGCTGTTTGATTTTTTTAGGGAGACCTTTGCGAACAGCGTTACAGTAGTCTAGTCTACTAATGATAAAAGCGTGGGCAAGTTTTTCTAAGTCCTGCTGAAACATCAGTCCTTTAATCCTCGATATGTCCTTCAGGTGATAACAGGATGACTTCACTACTGTCTTGATGTGGCTGTTAAAACTTAGGTCTGAATCCAGAACCACTGCCAGCTTTCTGGCCTGGCTATTGGTTTTTAGCTTTACTGTATGAAGCAAAGTGCTGATGTTTAATCATTCTTCCTTGGCTTCAAACACTATTTTTTCTGTTTTGTTTTCATTCAACTGAAGAAAATTTAGGCACATCCTCTCTTTGAGGAATTTGATCAATGCATTTGATTAATGTTTGAATTCAATTATAGTTTCCTGGTGAGATGGTTATATACATTCATGGCATCTGTGTATCTATGGTAACACATTTGGGTTTTTTTTTGGCTTTTTTCTTTTTCATGATTTAAGCGAGTAGAAGCATATAGATGTTAAACAACAGAGGCCCCACAATTGAACCTTGGGGAACTCCACATGTTATTTTCATTAGCTCCAGTTTGTAGTTACCTAAGGACACAAAATAGTTCCTGTCTTTTAGATAGGACTCAAGCCAGGCAAGTGCTGCACCACAAAGTCCCAGCCAGTTTTTCAACCAGTTTATCAAGATGTTATGGTTGACTGTCGAATGCGGACTTAGATCCAGTAATCTTAAGACTGAAGAGCTGCCACAATTTGTATTGGAGCAGATGTCATTAAGGATCTTTAGTATAGCTGTCTCAGTATGATGTGGGCGGAAATCTGACTGAAAGACATCCAAAACATTCACGTGTCAGGAGCTTATACAGCTGTTGAAAAACAGCTTTATCTATGATTTTACTAAGAAAGGATTTGACTGCCTTCATTTCCTACATGAAAATTTGAGAATTTACTTAAAAAAATCACAACAACAACTGAGTAAATCTTTTTGTGTAGTTTGAAATGTTAATGTAATAATTTTTACGATGCTTTTTGGATTTTTATGATGTAGATCACTCGTCAGTAGTCAGAAAGTCCTTTAGTGTTGTGGGCTGACGAGTACTCCCCTATGATTGACACACACACACACACACACACACACCTGTTCCACTCATCAGCTGCAACAAGCCATGGGGCGTGGCCCAGGGATCCCCTATCAGGTGCCAGATTGTTATTTTCCCTTTGCGGTACACTCTCAGTCTCCCGAGCTCATGGCACTACTTTGAAAACGAAGTTTGACTTGTCTAGTAACTTTCTTATTTGTCTGTCTTGTTTGCAGTTTGTGTTTGTCTGACGACCCTCCCGCCTGTCCTCCCTGGCTCTGAACCCATCCATCTACTGGAGTACCTAGCTCATCGGATAGCATTCTTCTCATTTCCAGTCTTTTCCCATCCTGGCTTGGCTATCCCTTCCATTCTTCTGTTCCACTCAACTCCATCTCCTTGAATAAATGTGTATTATCTCAACCACTACTGTGTCTGCACTTCGATTCCACCTTCCCCCACCCCGTACAACATGATACTTTATTTCTGTTAGACACACCTGTGGGCGACGAAAGTTTGGCTTTAAGCATAATGCACCCCATAGAGTGAATGTAAGAGCAATATCACCCAGCTGCGTAATGACAAAGTAATACATAAAACCGTACTTTAACTTGATGTCAGAACAATTCCTCAACACCACAGCTCTCTAGCACATATGGACTTATGGTGCTGCATCCATCCATCCATTATGTTTTCTGACACTTTATCAGGATCATGTCCAGGAGGATTGAGCCTGACCTTAAGCCCCTATATCTGTCCCCTTTCTGTTCTCAAACAAGCCAAGAGATATAAGGAAGGAGCAATGACTCTACCCTAATATTTGCTTGGGGGTCATGTTCTGGGTCTCTGGGAAGCACCCAGAGCACCCTTTTCCAGCTGGGGACCATGGTCATGGACATGAGGGTATCTTCATCTCAGTTGCTTCACACTCAGTTTAAATCTACCACCATGACTACTTGACATCTCTTTTTGTTCTATTTGAAATATTTTTTCTGCCCAAATTGTCCAAAATCTGTGAAATAGGTACATTGGAATCCAGGGCATGATAATGCACTAACATCTCATGACAAATAGATACATAAATAGGCAAGTGGGTAATATGGTATTTACATTTTCAAAAAAATGATGACGTGCTCCTGGAAATGTTCCCAAGTTAAAAAAAAAAAAAGAAAGAAAAAAGAAATCCGTGTTCCCTTAGGATACGCTTGTTATGGTGTTGAACATCTGGTTGCTTCAGTGAGGAATAAAAAGACTTCAGAAGCCATCTTTGTCCAAATAATGTTGTTCATTGAGTTGTTGGTTAAACTGATCAGATAGTGACCATGGGAATATTGCTTTGAGAATGCATTGTGAGTCCATGATTGAAATACACCTCAGTGTTAGTATGGAAAATATTTAGAGCATATGAATGATGCTGAAGATTATTCCGTCTTTGTTATATCATGCTACATGGAGCAGATGGCCTGCTGGGGAGAGTTATTTTATGTTAGGACAAATCTGTATAAAGAACAATTTTTCATTATAGCATTACAGATTTGTCCTATTTTTTATTTTTGTATTTGTAGGCATGTGACTTCTGCAGTTGTTTATGCACTTCATTTTATCTTATTTTCTAGATTTAGATGATTCATGTTATGGTCTGATAGGAAAAGTGACATTTAATTTTGGACATTGTTGAGGGGATGTAGAACATGTTAAGTTCTGTGTAAAACTCTAATCATTGATTCAATGACACCAACTTTATTGAAGGCCTCTACTTTTGTTTGATTTTTATTTTATATACATTTATTGGTAACCCTTTCTTTTACAGTAGAACCTTAGAAATAAAAGGCCCCACAATATCTGTTCATGTCTGGTGTCTCTTATTTCACCAGCCAAAATGAAAATAAAAAAAGTCCTTGTGTCTCCCCGTCCAAGTAATGCGCTTGTCCATTTTTTATTCCCTGGGATCTCACATTTCCTCTGATAAACAAGGACAGAAAGAAAAATGATCAAAACCTGTTCCTTTTTGCTTTTCATTTTTTACCTGCTTGGCATCCTTGACCCCTCCTATTTAACTTGTCTCCTATTGGGGTATTATTCTGGTCGTTTCTTGGATTTTGGAAAGCTCAGTCTGCTACTCCCACGTGAAAAGGAGATTCAGTTGTCATGGTTCCATTTGAAGAAAAGACACTGTAACGGAAAAAAAGAAACAAGTTGTACAAAAGAGCCAGAATTACCAACAGAAATCAATTAAGAAATCAGCATTCAAAAGCGAAAAAATGGGTTGTTTTTTTTTTTTTTTAATTTTATAAAAAAAAGAGCTCTGTAGAAAAGCCCAGAAAGACAATTACACCAAAACCGTTGCAACACAATTCCACTTTAGGGGCACTATGCTAGTATGTATTTCTATTTAATTAAATAATTATTTTTTTCCAGTTAATGTGGTGCTTCTAGTGAGGAGTATCTAACAGTGAACAGCGGAAACATGATAGTATGTTTTACTAAGAGAACTGATAACTAATCCAATCCAATGCATGCATGATTAATAGGAGATATCTGTGAAGCAAGGGCACAAAGCAAACATTTACAGATAACAAAAAGACTCACGCTCTACTACATTAAAGAAGAAGATATATTAGAGTGGAAATTTCAATGGCAAGGACGACATTGAAATAAAAGAATAAAGAATATTACATAAACCCTTTGACCGTGACATATGGTGAGATCAGTTTTTTAGTAATGACGGCTAATTTGGCAACATAAATTCGGCTGCAGCTCAAGGTTTGATATAGCACGCCAACACCAGCCACTGTGAGATGTTTGTGGTCAGGAATTCACAAGTAACCCACAGTAACAACAACAGCCTGCAGCACCATCTTCAGAAAAGGTCATCACCATACATGATAAAGGCAAATACAATGGCAGTTTGTGGTTTATTCTTGGGACTTTACGTAACACTTTAATATGTGAAATGTCATAGCACTGAGGGAAAAGTTATGATCCATTGCAACTCCCCAGAACTCCAAGCTTTGTTCAAGATAAGAGTGCACTGATGCAACCTTGGGATGATCATGGCAGGTCTGAAGCCTGCTGGGACAACAACCTGCTTCGGGGAGATACTTTATGTCTGTGACAGCAACCGCTGGCAGAAATTCACAGTCACTGCCCTTCAGCTGTAACAACACTTATTTTTTTTCAGATATTGTAAACTTGCAAGGGTGCTGGTGAATGCTTTTACTTTGCTTTAGAATCACTTACTTGCAACATGTCTTGGTGTAAGTGATTGCATCTGGCACTGTCACTGCAATACTCCTCAGCTTGGTTAATTCTAATTTTCCTTTCAGCAACGCCATCCTTTGTCTTGTTACGTTGCAATAAATCTTGTAAAAATTATCTGCTTAGAGTTTTTTTTGTTGCCTATAAAACATTTCAAGATCACAGATTCTGCACTGCCAAACAAAAAAAAATTGGTGCCAACCTTTGAGATTCTGTTAGTGAACGCACATTATACCATAGAGGTGACAACTACCAATCGGAGTCCAAACCGTAAGTGTAAATGACTAAATAGCATACCTGTTAACAGTTTTGCAAAGGTAACACTGTTTAGACGGCAACAAGAGTAATTAAAATGAATTTAAATTGCATGTTATTCACGTCCATGACTGCAGCAGTCAGCTTTGAACACAATCACTCTGCACACACGTTCATCTCCATTATGTTACGTCAGAGTGTACCAAGCTCTTATCACCTCCGTTAGACCATGTGCTTTTGGATGACATTGAGGCCAGCATCAGTGGCAGAGCTGCAGGGGAGGTGAGGATTCATAACGTGAGGCCATGTGGTGTTGCTGTGACTACTGCTATAACTAGTGTGACTTTTATGACCTCAGATAATATTAGCACTATTACTGCTAATACTACAGTTGGTGCTGTGACTAATGTCACTATTTCTAAAAGCCAACTGTTCTCGCATTAATCTAGCCTGTTCTTTAACTGCTGGAACTGAAACTATTTCTACGACTGCGTTTAAAAATATTACTCTGTTGTGCTCAGGGCCTGTTCTCTGTGATTAATGCCTCTGTGCTATTTTTCAAATGAGCCTTTTGTAGCCTGTGTGCATGTGTACACGCATGCTTTGAAACAATATGTTTGGGTGTGTGGTCTGAAGCAGAATGAATCAGATTTGCAGGGTTCTGTAAGGATGTTGGCCCAGATCGCAAGGAAGAGTAGAATTATCAAGATTCTCCATATTTATCTTTAGTCAACTTCACATCGGGCTGCATTTACTGTGACTTGGAAGTAGGTATTGCAAATCCAAATCATGACCCCTAACCTTGGAAAAGCATTCAACTCCAATGGGTTCTTAAAGTTGATCTTGCTTAATTATTCAAATGTTCAGGATTACATATATATGGAGATATTTCTTAGTAAACTTCAATGGGAAAAAAAATGAAACCATCTTTGAATGTTAATGACATCAATCTTTTCTTATTTTATGATTAAACACAAATCAGACTTTGCTTTAGCCAGAAAGGTCACACTCACATCTAGAAAGATGTGGGATTTGATTTGGATCCATTGGACCTCCCGATCAAAGCAACAAAGAATATGAGGTATACGAAGTATTTAGAAAGTATTCAAAGTCAACAGTGTATTGCGTAGAAGAGTAAATTAAACTTTTGCCGCTGTCGCCAAAACAGCAAATATCTCTACCTTGCAAAGGACTGATTTGAGTGCAGTCCTCTGTTCAGTTTTCAAGAACAAGTCAGAATCTGGAACTGTGAATGCCAAAGCTGAATGAAGCGGCCGTTAATCCTCAGCTGCAGACATCTACACTGTTTACCATCCAGATTATGTCAGCGCTCTGTCATCATCGTGTTAACTCTGCCCAGAGAATCTTTCTACAAAGATAGACTGATTTGAAAGGCTTCCCAAGTGTTTTGGGGATATTTAATGAGCTTTAATGAACAGATGGTAACTAAACATACCTGCAAAGCAAATTTGAACTTTCTAGCGGTTTGTCTTCATTTCTAAGATAACTTTGCTTATGATTTGTAATGCAACTGAGACGGGATTAGACATCTGCCAACATTTTATTTCCTTAAGTCAGTCATTGTGCTTTTAGCTGGGTTTTGGCTCATTATCCTGTTGAAGGACCCATGACCTGTGGCTGAGACAGTGTGTTTCTCTCCAGAATGCCTTAAGAGTCGTGTTACTTCATTGCATTCTGCCCAGAGTCAGCCCCCATCCCCACCCCACCCTCACCCCCCACCCCCCCGTGCCAGATGAAGCAAAGCAGCCCCAACACATAACCGATATTTCACAGTAGGCATAGTGTTCTTTTGTCCAAAGGCTTTATTGCTCCATTGTTTCTATGAAAGCTTAAGTCTGGGATTTTTCTGTTTTGTTTTTCTTTTAATAGTCCTCCTGAGTCATCTTCCATGAAGCCCACTGTTGTGATACATGGTGCACTCAGAGTGACAATTCTTGACCTCACACTTCCACTTATATGTTTGAATGTTTACCTTAGCTCTTTATCAGTCATCTTCACTATTCTTCTGATAGGTCTGATATTATGTTTCCTCTTGCATCCATGTCTTGGGAAGTTGGGTTAGCAACAGTGCCAGGGACCTTATATTTCCTGATAATATTTGTCACTGTAGTCGCAAGAATATGAAGCTGCTACAAAGAAGTCTTTACTTTTATCACAATTACTTTGTTGTTAATATTTAACCTTTAATTACTTCTTATAAACAATGGATGATTGTTCCAACGAGCTGTAAAGGCAGCAAACCATTTGTCCACATCTGGATTCTCTCCTCCTTAAGTAGCATAATACCACTTATTTTATATTTGATAATGATAAACAGGCAGAGCCGGTATAAGTAACATTTTTCCACAGTGATTTTCTCTCAAACATGGGCCTTTGCAAGAACAAATATTTTTTTCCTACTATAGTTGCTACGTTAATGGTGTCCTGAAGGATAGTAAGAGTTTTTATGTTTTTACAACCCAGTCTTAAGTGGTACATATGCAAAGCTTTGCCACCAAATTGCATATAGAGCTGCAACATCTTCATTGTGCTGCTTGCTTGGCAATGCTCCTTGCTTAATGGTGTTGTATATTAGGTGGGTTGCCATTAGCAGGGGTTTGAGGAGGTTTTATGAGGCCTCAGTCATCGGTGCGTGTCTCCATTAACAGGAATGGCCCCACCATGAGAAATTTCTGGAATTAATGCAGGCCTGAGACAAATCTTTGGCTTGGGTCCGGTAGTTTGGCTTGGCCCCAAAAGGTGAGGGGTGGTGGTGTTGACTCGGTGCTGACTGTGTATGCTCTTGGCAGGTGTTGACATTCATGCGTTTTAATGTTCAAGTTTGAGATTTTTCCTCTCATGTAATGTTTGTGTAAGCAGGTTGGGTCATATTATGGTATTACAAGCACTTACCTCAAGCTCCTTTTGCAAAACTGGCATCCAAAGTTGGGCCCTGGTACCAAATCATGACCGGAACCACATTCTCCTTCACCACTTATATTTTAAAGCTTTCTCTCTTTTCTTTGCATACATAAAAGCTACTGCAGCGCAGTTTACTGTCACATTTTGTTTATCCCAGTGATGATGACACAAACCTTCATCGGAGCAGCAGGCATATGACTCAAAAAGGCATCATCGGCCTGTGCATACCATTCTTGACTTCTTACCCAAATTTAAGCTGATTCAAGTTATATTGGGTTAGATATAACAATCTTATACAACAACAGAAATTGTGCAGTGTATAGGAGCCTTTACTCACTCTTATAGTTTGGCCAGAGCTTATAAAATACCTGTTTTGTTTTTTTGTTTTTTTTATTTTTTGTCACAGCATCTCAGATTTATTTATTACAAACTGCATATTATTTGAACGTATTAAATATGAAAAGCGGAAAGATATCAACTATAAAAATAGAGCAAGTCAGTGAGTGGTATGCACCATGCGGAAGCAAGTTATCAGTTATTGTTTTTTTTTTTAATTTTTAATATTGTGGATCCCTTCTATAAATGAGAATCAAATTGGTCAGTGGTCAGTATTCCTATTTCCTTTACTCTTATTTCTTCTCTTGCTACCCCTCGTCTATCTTTAACCAGGAGTTAAGCCCCTACATGACCTAAGGAAGATGCATGACCTCTGAAACCTGATTTGCACCGGTGGTTTGACCTGCAGCTAAAGGTCAGTTTGACCATAATTCCCCTGTCCTCAAAAGTATGTCCTAACCACTGGAGGTATGTTTCCCTGCATGTTTGCTTAACATGGGGAGACATGAATTTTTTTACTCTACGTAATTTACTGCAGGGTGCTGCGTCTAAATTAAATGTGAGCTTGCATGTGTGGAACACAGCTGTGCACATATGCCTACAAAAATGATAAGATGAACAATAATGCGTGCCATGGCCTGTCATGGGGAGACTGCCATTGTCTTCCCATGCCAAGCAAAATCCAGAGGGCCGTCTGTTTTAAGCAAATTTGCCAGGAGCAGTGACATTTTTTTGCTTGTTGCATATTCAGTCATACCTCCATTAGACCTTTAGGTTGTCAGCACTGCTGGGTTTGAACCAAATCTCACGCCAAGACTACAGTTGTTGTCGATCCTCTTCTTCTGTTGCTTCTTCTTCTACTTCTCTGGTCTGTTTCCGGTGGTATTGCTCTGTTTGCTGCATCAAGCGACGGACCTGAAAGGGCCCTGAAAACAAACCAAAATATGCACGTAAACGACAGAGGAGACGGATGAAAGGATCCTATCTTCCTACTGTGTAGAGCGTGAATGAGCCTTATGGGAACCTGCTGCTTAAGCACCATAGAGCCTTGTGCTGTATGGTGCATCATATATAGACTTGACATTTTAGTCTCCCAAACAGAAATTGAGGAAAGTATTGGTTATGCACAGTCTCAAGAGTGCATAAACTTAGAGTTGGGTTTTTATGTGAAAATAGGCGTTTTCTTTATTGGCTGTGATTTGAAAGTGAGGAAGAATAACATAGTTATCGTTGAATAATCGTTAGTATGCAATAAGTTATTTATCCAGGCCTCTCAAAACAAGCAAATATTGTTGAAAGAGATTACAGAGCGCTTTAGCAGTAGACATAGTTGTGAATAACAAAGACAAGAAAGCCCCCAATCTTTATCCCACCACCCACCATTATCCATCAGACCCAAACTTATCAAAGGGTGGCAAGGCCACAATTTTATTGGCAATTATGACCCACAGCAGTGATCAACAAGGGGATGGACTCTTCAACATGGCATGGCAAAGGAGCCAGTGGACCATGGCAGCTTCATTAACACTGGTACATTAACTGTAAATCCAAGCAAAGCCACCCCCGCCCTCCACTGAGTGGCCTCAGCTACAGCTTGTGAGGGTCAATCTGCAATAAAACGCATTCGTTTTCACAGACTGCAGCAGAGAGATTGGAGACCTTCCGCTCTTCATCGAGCCATTAACTTTACCCTTTCATGTCAGGGTGGGGGACTAGTCACTGAGCTCCCATAATCCTTAACACTACCTTCACCTGACCTTCATATTGCCAAGGAAAGAACAAGGATGTATGAAATGATGGGACAGCTGAAAACACACTGCAGCTGTTGAAAGATCAATCAGTACAGAGGAGGTACAGAGGGCGAGTGTGACTTCCAAATTTCTTTCAAGGTACGCAACTATCGCACAAGTTTAAAGACGTTACCTGAAAGGCATCGATTCATGAATTAAACAATCCACCCAATCATTCTTGGAATTCTGATCACACTAGTATTATCTGCTCTGTATTTTACAATTAATTCCTGTGTCTAGTGCAAATGCAGCAGGATGTGCTCTGTCCTTAATAAAGGAATGCAGCTCAATAGACTCAACTCTATTTATTGAACAAAGGAGTTTTATCAAATGCAATGCTGGATCTTTCAAAATCCTCTTGTTTGCAGAATGTCTGGGGAAAATGATTTAGTAAAACTTTTTAAAGTGTTTAGATAACTAGAGAATCAGTAACGGGGCTCTAAAAAAAGTCTCAATAAACCTGCTTGCGCTACTGAAAACCACGTCTTAATAAAGAGGCTGAGAGAGAACAAAATCTGCTGTATATACTATTATCTGCAGTAAACTAGTTGATCTAGCAGAGCCTTGCTCAAGGGCCCATAGTGGTTCACCTTAGTTGCCAACCCAGGGACTTTAATCTGGGTCTCCCAGACCCAAGCCCACCTCTGTAACTACTAGGATACTACTGCCAAATTGGATTTGCATAAGAAATGCCAAATCATCAACTATCAAATTATTTGGTTGGCAACATGTATGAACATCAGCATCAATGTGCAGACTTTTTATTATTTTGCAGTCATTATTTTGGGGTTGTATATGGCTCCCAAATACAGTTTATACTGTAATTGGATCTATATTTTACCTAAACTGATGTTAGATGCACTTTAAACGAAATGCAATTTTGGCAAATCTGACGAAAACCTCAGTCAGAGGTGGTGTGGCCAGATTAACTGATGAAAGGTGAATGTAATTCCATTTTCTATACCCACTCAACCCTACACAGGGTCACGAGGGGTCCACTGGAGTCTGTCCAAGGCCGCCACTAACAAAAGGCAGGGGTATGCCCTGGACAGGTCCGCCAGTCCATCACTGGCCCAAATATACAGACTAACAACCATTCAGGCTTACAATCATACCTACTGGCAATTTAGAATCATCAATCAATTTAACATACATGTTTTTTGACTGTGGGAGAAAGCCGGAGTACCCAGAGAACAATGCTAATAAACGTCTTGAATTCTTGAATTCTAGAAAAATCCATCCAGGCACAAGGACTCCATGCAAACCCCAAACAGAACAGAATCACACAGAAGGACTCCTGCCAGGTTTGGGACTTGAACCAAACTGTGCAAAATCGCTGTGCTGCTGTATACAAATGATAATCAAAGCAGATGTGTCTCAAAGTTCTCATAACACAAATAGGAAAGCCATGTTTTTTTCGATATTTGTGAATTTCCTGTAAAAGCATAAACTAGAGAGAGCGCTCATGGTCATATTGACTGGCATGAAGGGCAAATGCCCGCTTTTCACGTCAGATTCTTAAGTCTAATATTTCAACAAATGTTTTAATTGGATGATGATTTAAAATGCCCTCTCATATGTTTGTTGAGTCATCTGAAATTAGATTTTTTTTTTTTTTCTCAGGGCATCAAACCCTATGAAATGCCATCAAGACAACATAGAGAAACATATTTGTGTCATTAATTTGCTAGATTGGTGATGGAAGATATTTCAAGATTAAAGCTTCCACAATTACGTTTCCACAAAATAATTTGTAAAACTGTTAAAAAAAACTGTTAATATATTAATGTATTTTGATCATCAGTCATTATAAGAGTCTTAAAGATCTACAGTTATGCAGCGTTCTGAATGTTCTTTTGAAATAATTGAAATTAGGTTGAATATAGGTTTTTCAGATATTTTAATTAGTTTGAGGTATCACTCTCAAGGTGCACTTTGTTTACTTAGAGAATGATACCTAGACAAGGATATTTGTTCACCAGTTTTGTTCCAAGCATTGAACACAAGATGGCAACTTCAACACAATATAACCACATACAAATGAAATGAAATGCCGCAGTAGCCACCACTGGCTTCTTATGTAAAATCAACAGATGTGTTCATTTTTGTCTCAAGCCCACAGCATCACATGTCACGACCTTGTGGCACAGGGCTGCAACAAAACACCCAGTGGCATTGTTTTCAGCATGCAGGCTTCATCTTAGGAAAGAGTGAAAAAAACAACACTGTCAGGTGGAATTCGCAGCAGAGGTCAGCAGCAAAGACGGTGGTAAAATTAAATAATAATAATAGTAATAACAGTATCAGATTGAACTCGCTGCCCCTTATCTCCTCAAACTCTCTTTGTTCCAAACACCTTTGACAGTGTTTGCACCAGGTGTCACGTATTGATATTGCCAGCATGATCAGCACCAACACAACGAGAAATCTATCTCAGAGACACCATACCTGCTATATGATAGCATAGGAAAGGTTAGACTGACATGAGGGCTTTGTAAATTGGTTGTGACAGAAAGGGTGGATTCCAAACAGGCTCTATGCAAGTTAAAAGAATCCTTTTTGCTGTATTCTGAGTGAGCTCATAAAGATACTGCTTTTGTTGATATGTATCCTCATTTAAGATGCTACCTCTAAAGTAAAGAGCAAGAGAAAAATACATGTTTATTGTTTATTCACTAGGATCAGTGCACATTGGGGATGTGAAAGAGAAAACAGGCTAAGATGAAAATGGTTGATCTGCTGTGGTGATTGCTAAATGGGAAAGCTGAAATTAAACGAAGAAAGAGATGAAATGAGCCACTCAACTTTGGTCCACCTCACTCTCTTCCAAAGAGATGTGCCTTGAATGTAGACAAAGATGAGTAATCTGGTTCATTATACTTTGATTAGGGTCTGTGATGTCACGTAGCCTGACCATCTGAACCAGTCTCTGAATTAAATTTTTACAGCTAGGCCACCCCAAACAAACTGAAAGGGCTTTGTCATATTGAATTTTTTTTTTTATTTTCTCATCATTTTAGATGCTTCACAAGTATTGTTTTTTTTTTTTTTTTTTTGGTTGTGACACTGAAGAAAAGCACAGTTCTCAGTCTGTGTACCACACACCACAGAAAAATGAGTGGAAATGAAGCGTAAAAACCCTGTAAAACTAGCTGGTATGATTAGAGATGTGTAAAGACGTATACCAGAAAATGTGCTAAATACATTTCATTTGGACAAGTTGTGCACATTTTTGAAGCAACGGCTTAATGTGGTTCCTTTAATGTGAAGTGATCTCAAAGCCCTTAAAATGACTAAGAAATCGCAGTTCATACAAAGTTTATGCTTTGAATCTCTGATCCGGCCTTTGATTCACCTTTGATTCAACTCGGCATCCTTCATACACCTGAACACTGCTGCTGTACATGCTAGAAATCATTATAAGGGAGCATTATGATACGACCCATGTCAGAAATTGGATTGCAACACTGCACATCAGCCCTTTGTAAAGTCTCGCCAAAGAGACTCAGCAGGCAATGCGCAACAATGAGCACTTCACTTGGTTGTGAAGTCTCCAAGGGTACAAGAGGTGCATACTGGAAAAAGGCATAGGAACCGAATGAAAGAGCAACTCAGGTGGGGACCTTAAGGGGGAATATGGGTGTCCTGCAGGGGAGCATTCACAGTCCCCCAGCCCAGGGCAACAGAGCATTTTCAGTTGTAGTTGCACTGCTTACCTTGTGTTTAAGCAGACAAATGGACATGCATTAGTGGAAAGTTGTGTGCAGTCGTGTGTGTGTGTGTGTGTGTGTGTGTGTGTGTGTGTGTGTGTGTGTGTGTGTGTGTGTTGTGTTGGGGCATTATGGCATTTCCCCCCTGTTGGTGTTGGTAATAACAACACAACCACCCAAATGTGCTGTGCTTTTATTTTCTTACATACAAATTATTGTTCTGAATAAAAAGCTCTTAATTGCTTGCTTTTACCCTCTTTCCTTTGTGTACTTTATTGCATTTTTATTGTGTCAACCCTTAAATGAGTTATGGGCCTTTTAATTATTACAGTGCTCTTGGATGTGTGCACTCTGCACTGTGAACATACAATAAATGTGGGTCCAACAGAATACTCTGGTTTCATCTCCCAATTGGTAATACAGCCCTGTTTTTATAAAGCAGCGCTGGAGCCTTCCAGCTCTCAGCTTGTTAAATTCCTGATGGAGTATTTCTGACACTCAGATGAAAGCGACTGCTTCATAATGACCTTGACTTGTATCATATTGAAGCAGTGCAGTATGGGACTCGTAAAGCCCTGGCAGTCATGTATTTTTATTTTTTCACAATATCAGCCGTAACCTAATACACAATCAGATGTCATTTGCGAGGCAAACACAGAGAGAAATGTCTGAATATTGCAGTGCTGCAATCTTCTCTTTGCAAATAGATCGCTCAGGATGGAAGCCTGCCTGCATCTATCCTCATCTATCCTTCATTTGTGCTGTGGGGGCGGCACCAGCTATTGATTGTCTTAAAAAATGAGTGCAGTAAAATGACACAAAAGAAAAGCTCGAGCCTCAGGTTAGAATTTGTATCTTATTAATCGTTTTACCCGTACAGATAATATTATTGCAGTTGGAGCAATCAGTGATTCTCTGGGTTGATGCATTGTAACAGCACAACGTTGCAAATACTTTAATACAGTAAAAAGAAGAAAAATGCCCGTCATGAACATAATCAAATCTCCATAAATATCAAATACGTTAACAAACCAGCACAATTTTGACTGGGTTATAAGTGCTCTGTAGTATTTCATACGTAAAAAAAACAACAACAAAAAACTCTGTGTGTATGTGCAAACAAAGAATAGTTTAATCGATAAAACCTTAACTTACTATATACTGTCACTATAAATAACTCTTTGTACAAGGGTTTCATTAATGACATTTTATTCTGTTTTATTCATCATACCTGAACAAATTGCAGTGTAGCTGTAAGAAGATTTTGGAAAAGAACAAAAAAAAAACTACTACCGAAGAACTCAAAAATAGACCTTAAAGCTAAATATATGTTTTCATGAACTTTTGAGAACACTGACATGAGAACACTGTAAAGGATTGTTTGTATATATATATATATATATATATATATATATATATATATATATATATATATATATATATATATATATATATATATATACATTTATATATATATATATATATATATATGTGTATATATATATATATATATATATATATATATATATATATATATATATATATATATATATATATATTCATAGAATTATTATAAATCCTCGTTACGAATAAATTGTTCAAATTTCACATAGAAAATGTATGTTTATTCAACAATCCAGTTCAGTCAGAGCTGTCTTATCATGATAAGAATATTGTTTTTCTAATGGATTTAAATAGTTTTGTTTAACTAGAATTCACTATCTTTTGAGCCATTGCAGTGCTTCTAATTTCACTGAGCCTCAGTTCAATGTCAGTGAAAAGGACTTTGCAAAGGCAGAAACGAGCAGGAAAAATGAGCAGAACCACGGCACCCTCTGCAGGAGAGCAGCGGAGAGGAGAGAACTGACGCTTTCATATTTTTGAAATCATTAAATGATTTGTATCCTCGTATTCTTGTATCCATTTTTTTCTTGTTTAATATATAAGCTGTGTCTAATATAACTGCATTTTAACCTCAATAGATGTATAAATAGTGAAGGCTGCAGGCTGCAGTGGTAAACAGGAGCTTGAGAGTGAAACTGAACACCATCATGGGTTTAGTGTCTGAATCCTCATATTTTACAGCGATCACTATTGATGCTGCAGCATGAACCCACAGTGGAAGAACCCAGTTCCTCTTCTTGTTACAAACATACATATGCTTCCATATGATGACTAAAGGCTTCCACAGTTAAAAGACATTTCCAGAAAGACTCATAATACAGTTTAAGTTCATGTTCCATCCATGTGAACAGCGACAGGGATGGTGACACGCTTCAACACCATTGTTTTGTGTCCACTGAAAATCTTCTGACTGAACATTTCAGCTATTGAAGATCTTTGGTCCAGGCACACATCCTCCCAGAGCGTGTCTCTGTGTATGCCGCCATCATTCAAACTCTTTCCGTTTCTCCTTCTTTCTCTTATCATCTCATGTCTCCCTCCTTGGTGCAACAAAAGGCAAATATTGCTGTTAACTCAAGGAGGCACACAGGATTCACTTCCAATGTGAAACAGATCAAAACCACAGAGGGTGGTATTGCACACATACTCTGTAATACTCATGCAATCAATCATGTTTTTTTATCTTGCTCTCTCGTGCCCTCTTTCTTTCCCTTTCTTTTAAACACACGTACATAGCCATCCTTTGTAAGCCAGCTACGGCTTTGAAATAAACTCTCCCTCCGTGAAAAACTGATAAATTGAATGCGCCATAGGGAGCTTTTGCTTACCGTACATGTGTAGAAAAGAACCACACAACATATGTGCACGGCACAAAGACCAGAGAGTGGGTGGCTCAGAATGAGAGGTAATGACGTGTTTTTCATTCCCGGGTTGATGTTAAAATGAAAACTTGAAACTGGTTCAAAAATGCCTTTGATTGATATAAACGGTTTTTATTACTTTTGTGCATTTTGTTTGCAGATTTGTCAAATTAATTGAATGTTAGGCAAAGACTAAGACTGATGCATTCATTTAAAAATATGTTGATAATGATACAGTTAATTAGTGTAACTTCATCCATGTTCAGTCCAAATAGTTCCAGGAGCACAGAATAGCTGTGTCTGGACAAAAATCACGTCCTTGGGTTTATGCCAGCACATGAATTATGGATTTAATAGAAAATGGATCCTTGGAAATCCACTTGACATATTCTGGTATTAAACAGAGGTTCAAATGTAGTTTTGTAAATTGCAGTGTGAGAAAGCAGATTCACATACGGTACATAACTGACTAGTTCAATGAGAAACAGAATCACTAAACATTCTCAAACTGCACCATCATTGAAGAGTATGACTGACACCATCATTTGTGAAGAGAATGGCGACGGTAAAAAAAAAAAGCCTCTCACACGGAGCAACCAGCACCTTGTAACTGTCTACTATTAGTTTTTGTGGCTCCCGCTCAGGTAGATTTAATAGGAAATTCAAAATGTTTGCTGTTAAGAATTAATTTCATTTCCACTGTTTAATTTAAGCACATTTCAGTAATGTGAAAAGTTTATTCATATGTTTTCAAGATTTGTAGTAAAAAATTTTTTTAAAAGTTCTCAAAGATTAGTTTTACACATACATATCCAATTCAACACTTGACATTAAAGGGGGATGAAGGAAGCATGATGCAACAACAAAAAGCAGTGGCACAGGTGTTTCAGTAGATTTACTGTGAGAAGTATGAAGTTCCTATTTGATGGTCGCGATGCGACCACGCATCTTTTTTTTTTCTTTTTTTTTAATGTTATTTGATGGCTGGAAGCCAAACAGGAGATGAATCAGACAGTTATTGTGAAGCATGAATGATCCTGATGATCCCATTAATCCGGGACCACAAGGCTGAGTACATTAATCCAGTCATCTGTCTCTTCAGGAACATTTTCACCTCATTCTCAGGAATCCTGAAGATTAGTCAAGCCAGTGAGAAAACATTTCTGTAGAGGGTCTCACCAGTATTCTCATTTCCATTCACCGTGGCTGAAAAACCAAACCAGACACCTAAGAGGGTGAGAGGGTAAGAATCATGATCCGATGCTCAGACAATACGAACGGCATCCTACCAGATTGAAGAGATCCTAGATATACTTTATACCCTCTTCGATATCCAAAGTTGTTATAAAAACCTGAGCATAGTTCAATTTTAGGTCCATCAGTTGATTCATTTATAAAGTCTTCTTTCAGCTGCAGTAGATTATTTCCTAAAAACACACAGAAGAAACAACAACTGTTGGTTCATTGTTCTTTAAATAGGCTAATCAGTTTTTGTCTGTGTCATTGTGTATTTTAATAGCAGTATCCTTTGCTTCTACTCTCTTTTTGAGTCCAAATGGCTTGGTCAGTCACTTTAAGTTCCTGTGTCTCAGTTCAGCAGGTGTCAAAGTTTTGTAGGTCTGGTGACTATTTGCATACTGACTAAAGCATGCTATGTGTGCTTAAATCAGTGAACCAGTTGTGTAATAAGCACTTTTTAAGCCAACCACTGTGTCAGATGCAGGTCCTTCCTTTTAGATCCCAGCATGCTGCTGCTTAAACAGAGGGAGAAACTAATTGGAGAGCTACTGCAGCTCTGTTTTATTTGAACTGACATTTCTTCCCTGCACCACCGCCTCACATCTCCCCCAAAAGCTGAGCAAAAACCATACAATAGCACGTAAACATAAACTTCCATTAGAAAAAAACTGCAGCCACCAGGATAGGGCACACAGGAAGCAGTGGAAATGGCGGTGTTTTCTTTAAAGCATAGCGAGAATGGCAGATGAGGCGTCTTACTTTATCTCCAAAGATTACATTGACTCTTGGCTGGAAAGCAGAAAAAAGAAAAAAGAAAAAAGGTTGAAGCAGCAACTTTTTATCAGCATGCACGCTTGCACAGTGTGAATTTTCCAGAGGGATATCTATTGAATTCACATATGGTCTCACTGGGTGACTTTCCCTCTTGCTACTTAGAAGCTGGTGAGGGTAAACTTCCCAATTATCCAGAGGGAATGTCACATTTGTGCTCTCGGGGCAGCCCATATGGAAAATTATATAGAATATTTTAGGGATACAATACACATGTGAAAAAAAAGTGTGAGCCGTCTGTTTGAAACTCATGACCATTTTTGAGAGTAAAGGAAAAATATCAACCAGCTAATCAAACGCCAACCCTTTGCGATACCTCAGTCATCTGCTTCTCATGTTTTTTTTTTCTTTTCACCTGCAATCAAGATTTCATAATGTTTAAAGATGATGTGTTGAGCCTTACATTTAAATAAGATTGTATGACTGGCCGTCAGAGAGATAAATGTTGCAACAATCATACTGTAGCAATCACGTACATAAGAAAAATATTTCAGGCTTGTATCAAAATGGTAAAATAATCTCCATCCATTGATTTCCATCTTGTTTAGGTCACAAGGAAATTGGAGCCTTTTCAGCTGTCACTGAGAACGGAAGTCATATTGACAAAAAAAAAAAAAAAAAAACTTACACTCAGTCACTGTAAATTCAGCAATAACCCTGGTACACATGTTTTTGGAGGAGAGGAGAAGTTGGAGTGCCTGGAAGAAAATCCAGGTAGCAACAGGGAAAGCATTAAAACTCCAAACAGAGGGGCCCCAGCTAGGACTTCAACTGAGAAACTTCTCGCTGTGCTAATGTACTCAAATAATACTTTAACATGGTCTTTTCCTGGTGTAATTGTAACAAGCCTCACTCACTTAAACAAAAGGCACTAAGCATGTTGGAGACACACTGAACTAAAGAGAAAGCAAACCTCATTCGTGCCCACCGGAACGAGCGCAAAGAGTTCTGCTATGTGTCACATTTTTATCACAACGCCAACCTAAGTACCACACTGGCCCCACAGTGATGGTAAAAAGTTCTCCCAGTGACTTCAGGACAGCAGTGTCTCAGCAGGACAGCGGAGTTCACCATCTCCCACTTTCAGGCTTCATTTTAAAACACCATGTTAGCGCTTGCTAATGTCTGAACTATTTCAAAAAGCCATTTCTGCAACAGCATGAAACGTACGCTGTGTATGCACTTTGATGACACAGTGGAATACATCGCTGTCTTTTCTTCCTACCTTTAGGAAGACCATTTGTATCAAATGCCAGGCAAACAACCGGGACGAAAATTCAGTATCTGCAACAGCATGTATTTTTTTAGCTGCATAAAGACAGCTTTATATTTGCAACAAAGGTAAATGTTTGCAGTCCAAGAAAACATTTGAATGTCTTGAATGTGGCGGCTCTCTATTGTTTGTACTTTTGCACAGTATACCAGTGGGAGTACTCTGACTGAAAAGGCGGTAACCTTGGGGAGTCTGAAGTGGCACTGGAAAAAAAGGGGCAAAAAATGAATGCCTCCTGTAAAAGAGACTGAGGCAGCAATGAGAGTAGAAGGGTTTAGTCTTTTTCATCGATCACAAAGGTGTTGATATCTAACAAGCTCAGCTCGGCACATATTCAGAATGGGAACAAAGGCTGTATACGGTTTCCACGCTCCATTTTATTACTCAGAAAAACACAGAAAATAATGTTTTTTGCATTTTGGTTATTTATATACACTTGTGTCTGTTACAAAGTATTATAGAAACCAATAAATCCCACAGGTTTAAACCTTTATACATCTGTAAATTGTTTTGGAAACTAGCTGGATATATTGTTAAGACTATGCAACAGGAAAGAAGAAGAAGTTAAGCCATGTAGAGATTTTTAAACTTCCTGTTACTTTAGCAATTATTTCCAGGTATATAATACAAACTAAGATGGTTAAACTAGTTTCGATGAGAAAGTGGGCACAGAGATATGGTCCACAAATGGAGTTGAGAGTTTTCATATGAGTTTTCTTTTCAGAGTTGTAGTAGAGTCACCAAACACCAAACGTACGACTCCAGTCAATTGTCCCCAATGTGTGCAAGACCAAGTCAAGTTCCCCACTGATCCAAGTCCCAATCAAGTCTGATCCAAATAATGCCGTTCTTATCTTTTTTAAACACATGCAGTCTTTAAGACACATTTTTAGCATCTTTAAGCACACACATTCTTGTTACATTTTAGAAACAACAGTCATGGAAATGTTTACAAGCCCTTGTGTAACATTTGCTCTGTGATTACTTCATAGCTAAAAGCTTTGCAGCCTCGATTACACATTTATATCCTAACTCATAGAAATGTTTTCTCTAAAGCGATTTGTCAGATAATGATTGAAGTTGGGAGTTGTCCCACATCATTCTCTTCATGGTTCTTTCACAGATGGAACATTTAATGGTGTACTTTTTAACCACTGCATGAGGAATCAGTAAAAGCAAAGCAGGTATGTCAACAGCATTATTTTGTTTCTAAATATGATGCACGACATAAACTGAAGGAATGTAGGAACATGTTTGTTGTAAGAAATTAATATTGAAGTTATGGTAGATATTAATTAAATTCAATAATACTATTAGAACCCCCAAATGGAAAAAAAAAAAAATTAGTGCAGTGGTCATGACTTAGGTCTCCTCAGAGATTCATTGTAGATGTTTATTGCTGTGGGCAGGAAGGATTTCCAGTAGCAGTATGTCCTGCAGAGGATCTGAAGAAGCCATGACTGGAGACACTCTGTTGCTGAATTGCTGTGTTGTGAAGATGATACTCTGGGTTGTCAAGAGTCTTCTTCATTTTATGTATCACTAAGTTATGTATATTTTATTTTAAGTGTCCTCCTTTGCACAATCGGCTCCAAAACAGAACCAGCATTCTTTATCAGTTTGTTCAGTTTCTTTAAGTCACTGGCTCTGATGCTGCTCCCCAACAGATGATTGCAAAATAACTGCTAGGCAATAATAAAGGCAGCCTACTATCACCTCAAAAATATATCAAGGATAAAAGATCTGATATCTCAGCAGGACCTGGATAAACTAGTCCATGCATTCATCTTCAGTAGGCTTGATTATTGTATCAGCATCTTTACAGGTCCACCTAACTGCAGCTCATTCAGACTCTGCTGCTCCAGTCCTCATTAAGACCAAAAAAGCAGATAACATCAGTGCAGCTCTGAGGTCTTTACACTGGCAGCCTGTCAATCGGAGGACAGACTTTAAAGTCCTGATGCTGGTCTATGAAGCTCTGAATGGTTTAGGACCAAAATACATCAGTGACCTCCTGACCTGATATGAACCTTCCAGACCCCTCAGGTCATCTGGATCTGGTTTTTTATCAGTTCCCAGAGTCAGAACCAGACATGGAGAAGCTTCCTTCAGCTTCTATGCTCCACATGTCTGGAACAAACTCCCAGAAAGCCTCAGATCAGCTGAAACACTCAGTATTTTAAGACTCACCTGTTCTCAGCTGCATTTGAATAAAGACACAAATCCACAGTTTTACTTTTAAGCTTAAGTTTCAAAACTTGATTAATTTTTGACCACTGATTTTCTTTTGTTCTCTTTTCTCTCTTTTTGTTTACTCTCCCAGCTTTTCCTCCATTTCCCTCCCTGCTGGGGGAGCAGAGTGAGTGAGGGGGTCACTCACTCTGACCTCAGTATCTGCACCAGGCACTTTTGGCAGAACTGGACCGCCTTCTTTGCACCAGGTCACTTAAACTAGACTGACAATCTGAACACCAGCAGAACAATCACACACCTTTAAAAACTGTCATACATTTCACTGTCCTTATTACAACACAGTTCATCATTAACAATAATGTCTATCATCATACTGCCATTTCATTGTTTTTACTGTAATTTTTTTGCCCTTGGTTCTTAAACCCAACATCATGTTATAACTTGTTTTTTTTTTAGATTTGCACTTTGTGTTTAGAGTCATTTATTTATCGTGTAGCACCGAGGGTTTGAGAGTAACGTAATTTTGATTCTCTGTATGTACCTCACATGTGGCAGAATTGACAATAAACGTGACTTTAACTTTGTCTGTAAAGCACTTTCAATCACCTTGTTAAATTGTGCTATACAAATAAACTTGCCTTACATTCAAGATGAGATGACTGTTCCCACACCATGCCACAAAATGGTCCACTAGTCAGTCGCTTGTCCATCACTGAAACGCCCCAAACTGCAGAGTCATCTGAGTATTTTTGCAGACGACAGGACTCTGATTTGGACTGGAGGTCTGAGGTGTTCAGCGTGTCAAGGTGATACAGTAATTCGTACTTTGACGCACTCTTTTATTTCATCTCATCTTTTATTTTACGCACTATATACTGCTTGTCTTATAAGATGATTGTACACGTCACAAGAGAATATATCTTGCACTTGTTCTTACAAGCTGCTTATCTTCACGTGATTAGGGACAACACACCATGACTTCCACAGCACTGGAACCTTTTCATGGCTCAGGCTGAGGTTGAAGAGGTGCTGCAGAATCCTACATAGCTGGTCCGAACTGGCTTTCAGAACTCTGGAGCTGACACCATCCAGACCTGCAACATTGTTCCAGTTCAATTTCTCCAGTTGCCACTTCATCTGACCCTTAAAAAGAGACAGGCAGGAGAGGGAGGTTGAGAGGGACTTTTCTGACAACAATGGAGCAGCTGCAAGCTCCATGACTCAGGTAGCAGATGAGACAGCTGAGGTGTGACAGGAAAGTTGTGGGTCAAGGAAGGATACCAAATCATTACAGTATAATATATGAATAAATAAATAAAACTCTTAGGACTCAACTCTTAGTATTACGTTCAGCTGCAGGTTGATAGAAATCTCTATCATCATGAGATGTGTATGTGACATCACATTCCTAATCCATAGGGTTCAATAGGCTACATGAAGTTTGGAGGTCTGTAGCGATTGACTCTGCAGAAGGTTGGTGACCTCTTTACACTATGCGCCTCAGACACCGATCCGTCGGTTTACGTGACCTACCACTTCATGGCTGAGTTGCTGTTGTTCCCAAATACTTCCATGTTCTTATAATACAACTGACAGTTGACCGTGGAATATTTAGGAGCGAGGAAATTTCACGACTGGCTGTGTTGCACAGGTGGCATTATATCACAGTTCCTCACTGGAATTCACTGAGCTCCTGAGAGCGACCCATTCTTTCACAAATGGTTGTAAAAACAGTCTGCATGCCTAGATTTTATACACCTGTGGCCATGGAAGTGATTGGAACACCTGATTCCCATTATTTGGATGGGTGAGCGAATACCTTTGGCAATATAGTGTAGTTGTTTATCTATGTACTGGGTGTAATAGATTTGCTGTTTGTCTTTAGATTGCTGTCCTCTTGCATGACCCAGTTTTAGCCAAGCTTTACCTGTCAAACATAATCATCACATTTGCCTCTAGAATACTGTGGTATACAGAAGGGCTCATGGTTGTCTCAAGACAGCCGGTTTTTTAGCCTGTGCAGCTCTTTTATCTTGGCTCACTGTGCTGTGTTAAAGACATGAAGGCATAACAGCAGACGTTTTTGTTTCACCGCTTTTACACCTTTTTGACAGCAGTTAGACAGGTTTTTTGTGTGAAATCCCAGTGCAGAAAGGCATAACAGGGGCACGAAGATGGCTGAAATCTTGATGCAGAGGATGAAATCAATTAGCACATCATGGGGGCGGTGAGTGATGGCCTGCTGTCAGAACCAATGGCAATAATAGCTTATCAAGTGGTGATCAAGTTAAAGACAGGAAAAAAAAAACACATTCTGCTTACTGTTCACTTACTATTGCTGTCAGAGAGTGGACTGGCTTTATTAAAGACTTCATTTACTTCTACTTGCAGCATTAGGTACTCACAAATCTTCTTGCCTTCCTTAGCAACTTAGAGGAGCCTCCATCTGCTGAAGCCAACTGGACATCCTCCTCCCGAATGCGTCCCACTGGAGCAACTAGGTAGAAAGTGTAATTTATTTTTTTAGCATTTAGTCACTGCAAACTGAATAAAGCAGTCAGTGATCAGAGGCATTAGGGATTTGGAGGAAGGAGGAAGGGACCATGTTGAGATTACAGAACACCATAACTGGTTTGTGAAAGCAACTACGGGGGTGGCAATGATGCGGTTTATTGAGGTCATTGTGATTGTGCAGCTGGAGAGTGGAAGCAGAATGGAGTGGGGCATCTCCAGAAAGTTTTTGCACCACAATTTCTTGTGTGAAAGTGGTAAATAAGATGACTACAAAAAGGCCCAAATCATGAGCCCTCCACCACTGTGCTTGGTGTTGAGTGTGAGTAGTTTCTTCTGAAACACTGTTTCTTGTTTTCACCCAAGTCTTGTGGTTTGTCTTGTTGCTTTGCAAACATCAGTTGTGCTTCCATTTTCTTTATAGACTGAGGACACTTCTTCAAGTAATGTTTACCAACAAACTAAAATTGTTCAGTTGTCTTCTAATTTTGCAGTCACGCATGTCTTACATTCAATTATAAAAGCAGATTTTTGTGAGGTCTAGGATGTAGCTTTGTTTTTTTGTTTTTTTGGTAACTGTGTGTTGACCTTAAGTCAGATATGCTGGGATGTCCAACATGGGCATGTTGGCAATTGTTTTGGATGCTTTTTCTTGTGAATAACTTTCTTATTGTAGAACATTAATCTCCACATCCTTTGAATTTATTAGATCAGGATTGGTATTATGTTTTACAATACAACAGCAAAGCATAGTATTAAAAGAGGTAGTACTATTTTTTATTCAACAGAGGTTCCCCATCTCAACTCCTCACTGGAAAAACAGTCTTGTTTCCTGGAGCCTAAAGTTACTTAAAACAATTTTTGCTGGTAATACAAAGGAGAGACTGTGAGAATAAGGCATAAGACATAAACAGTCCTTCAAATTAAATTGAAACTGATATATTAACATAAGAGCCTCTTTGTGCTACTTCAACACATAAAGGTATGTTTAACTTTTAATGACATTCTGACATTGAGACCATTTTCTGTATGACACACTAACAAAGTCCATCCTTGATATTTTCTTCAAACATCACAGCTACTGCCGTGTGTTTGAAATTGACATTTCTGATCAGCCCCACAATGCTGTTCATTGCTTGTCTCACAATACAATTTTGACAATACTCAGCAGGCACCATCTGTTTAGATAATGAGTAAACTGTAACAATGAAGGTATGTAGCTATATGTGTATTGCAAAGAGACAGCAGGGATTGATGGAAAAAACTAAACAGCAAAAACATGATCATGTTGAACAGAATTAATGTCTCTTTGCTTACCACTGCTTTTCATCACCTGTATCATCTGTGGCACATTTACTGTGGTTCATCTGATATTCTGTTTTAATAACTCTCATTTTATCACACCCATGATTAGATGAGAAGGTGCAGCTGACACCTTACATATGCCCATTATTCCACCATGTAAATGTATGATTTATCTTGATGTTACAAAGTGATGATGATGGATTGTTAAACAAGGTGATAAACATGACAGCGTGCAGTGACGGTTATCAACCCATTGCTATAAATACAGCTGTGACAATCAATGGCAATGGATTCCATTTAATAAGCTTTGCTATCAGATCAATTTCACAATATATCTTTTTTTAAATGAATTCTGGAGGTCGTTTTTACTTTAATTTTGCAGAGTAGCTTTACTGAGACAAATGTTTCCTCTCTGAGAACCCATCTCTTTTGAATCCACATACATTCAGAACCATAATGACAAACATTACAGATGTAAATGTGTTTATTGATCAAAGTTAAGTCCAATTCGAGTCCATTCCAATTGACACATTGAAACATGTATAAGAACGCATGTTCTTACACTGAATGACAGTTAGTTGTTTTTGTGTTTGGTTGGTTGGTTTTGGTTTTTTGACCAACCAACTTACAAACGAATAAATTAAATTTACATAAACTTACAAAGGAACAGTTTACGTGAAATGGCAGCTGTGCTTCTTGATGGTGCCTAATGACAAACTGTCTCTACTAACAACCTAGCCGCTGTCATGTCCAAGAAATCACAGATTAGGACTGCAAACTCTCACACTTTATCATTAATTCTATCGCATTAAAAAAGCACATTTTTTAGATCTTCCGCTGTGACGTTACATTGTTGTGACTCTTCTACATCATATGGCCATAGGCTACATCTCTTTCTCAAAGAACCATAACGAACCATAATCTGTCCGAACATAAAAACATTGGGCAATATTAACAAAGCACAAACTCAACTGCCCTGACTGAGTAAACAGGGAAGACTACAAGTGTCCCGCATAGCCATGTGGATTGCTCTGCCACATGAGAGGCTATGCACTAATTTAAAACATCAAAAGTGCAGGACATAGTCTCAGAGGAGGAGAGGACTCTGGTGGGTTGGTGCTCAGGTTGTGGCACTATGGCCGGTACATATGGTTTGGGTGGACACTCAGCCGGGGTTCCCAGCTGTTCATGGGGAATATCCTAATTCCCCACTATTTGGCTCTGGGAGGCTTTTGCTGCCAAATCAGAGGCAGATGGTGGCTCCTCACATCTAAGGTGGATGGCATGCCATCGTGAGCCATCAGCCAGGCGGAACGTTGCTGGTCCCAGCTGAGCGGAGATCTGCTGTGGGTCAGACCAGAATGAAAGCACTTTGTGGGATCGGTGTGGTTTATGGAACCGGATCCAGTTAGTCACTGGGAGTGTAGGGTGATTCACCTGCCATCTCCTGTTGAGCTGACTCAAGGTGGAAGGCCACTTCCACCATTTTTGAGGTCTTCCAGTGACATTAACAGCTTCTCCTGCAGTCTGGAATCAACCGTATGTGCTGCCAGCTGGTCCCGGATCACCTCCTCTTCCAACCGACCAAACTTACAAAGCCTAGCTAAACACTGGTACATCGGTGATGTAATGATGGACCGACTCACCCGGCTGCTGACAGCGCTGGCAGCAGGCGATGCGCAGGACTGTGGAGCAGCTAAACATTCAGTCAGCAAGGCGACACAGTCCTTGACCCCCAGCAGTACAGCTAGAGAGTTTTTTGTTTGTTTGGTTGGTTGGTTGGTGCAGAAATGAGAGTGCGGAAAATGCCTTGTCCCTCACTCCTAAGGCTGTGGAACAGCATGAGTTTCAGTCTGACGTCACTAGCATTGTCCAGACCCATTGCTGTTACAAACGTCTTGTAAGACGTGAACCAGTGAGGCCACGAAATCGGAGGCTTTGCTGGGCAGGGCAAGGAACGAAGGCTGCGGTGAAAACAGAAGCTCCATCCTCGTCTCCAATGTTATGTCCAACAAATCATGTACTAGGACTGCAAACTCTAAAACTTTATAAAATTTTATAAGTCTCTATGACATTAAAACAGCCGCTGTGGCTGTACATAATGACATATGGTATGCTACAGTCCCATATTAACATCAAGAGGCTACAGCCACAGCTGGAGTGTTGCATGATAACAGGCTAACTGCCTTTAAAGAAGACAATAAAAGTGAGTTCATCACTAAGCAACCTGGACAAAGTCTTAGGACACTAACTCTTTTGGTACTGGATTGTGGTTTTTGAATGTTGCAAGCCCTGCCCCCTTAAGTTACTGTTAAGTTACTGTACATTACTTACAGGTTTACAGGGGCGACTGCCTGTGTGAAAACGTTGTCCCACGATGTTTCAGAAAAATTTCTACACAAAAGGATCAGTTGTTGCCAAGGAGCAATCGAATGGGACTTAAATATGACCTGGAGGGCCATGGTTAGTAATAAAGTTCAAGTGATTGGTTTCCCAGACGATGTGAGACTGCTAGCACTAGACTTAACGTTCTAACTTTGTGTCTGGTGCTCGGGAGCTACATTATGTGGGGTTAACTCATAACGGTAGTGGCATTGAATGTCAATTAATTTTAACGGAACCTAACAAACTTATCCAAGCCAAAGTCTGTGTTGCTACATAATGATTGAAAATAAATAATTTTAAGTAACATTAGAAGAGTTAAAAGCATTGTTGCTTTCTTGTCTTCTGGACAAGAAGTTGGGAGCTTAATCCAAAGCAGACATTTAGCCCTTTTTTGCTTTGTTTGGATTTAGGAAATGGAATAAACTCCATTGTCATTCTCTCGGAATACCTGGAATTGGTATTGCAAGTTACACAAACAAATTGTTTTTTTTTTTTAATTTTATTTAATAAACTCCATAAAGACTTTAGAGTTGAGGATCTTCCAATGTTTTTCTACAAAGTTGAAAGCTACAAATGTTAATGTCAGAGTTAAGGTCAACTCGTTTTCAACAGATGCTGACTCATCTGCATCTAAGGAGCGGGTCAGATTAGTGGTAATCACCATCTTGGCAGCAACTGACACTGCCCGAGCCCAATAAAAAAAAAAAAAAAAAAAAAAAAAAAAAAAGCATATGATGGGGCTTTTGAATTTAATTCAAGTGTAACAGACCACAAAACAGCAGTAGATTTGATTGTCTGTTTTCACTAACTCTACATTTTCTGAGCTAGGTACACCGCTCATATCGACAAAACGGATACACAGAGGTTACTTTTGGAATTCCTAAAACACACTACACTTGACACGCTCGGCTATCAGGTTTAGAAATTTACTCAAAAATGCATGCATGATGTAGAGCTCTTAAAGAGGGAAGTAGAACTTTTACTTTGAAGGCAGCATCATGACATGAGACATGAGAACAAAAGCTGTATAGTCACTTTATCACTACTGATTCAGCTGATGGATTAGAAAAGTGATTAGTCCGTTAATGACTATTAATGTTAGCTTGTAACAAAACCGCCACAAAATTCCACATATCCGTCATTATGGGATAGTTTCAGACCTAAATGCTCATCTTATGTTTAAATTAGTGGACTTAAACTTAAGTTTATTCTTCATACCTCAAAGTATATGTCATGTCATCGACATGCCAATTAATTGGCCATATTGATCTTGTCTTGAACGTTGCAGCGCGCCTCTCAACTTCCCTGTCGTATGTAGGCCAATGTGTAGTATGTAGTATAAACCCTGGACACATTAGTGTAGATGGGGCAAGCTAAAGGAGAGAGAAAATATTCTCTGGTTTTTAATGACATTATTGTACTTATTATACTTTTTAATTATGAGATTTTTTTTTTAGACCTAGAAACAAGACTGACTGAGAAATTATATTAAACGTCAGCAGTGCTGAAGAACTGCTGAGTTGTCTATCTGTTCCCTTAGTCCACAGTTCTCCATAACATGATTAACAATTATTCCTTTCCATTACAACGTGACCAAGTTAAGAAGCAGCTCATCTCCTGAGGTATAAAGCAGACAGAGTAGCAGAGCAATTTGATTTTTTTTAATTTCCAGCAAGCTGAATAGTGTCAGAAAATGTGGCAAGTTATGACTTTCACAAGGATTTTAATTCTCTTCTATTCATCGTTGCATTTTAGGCTATCAGTTAAATTTCTTTCACGCAGGGTCTTCATCAGTTAAATTGTACATTATTTGTACAGAACAGCAACAAATCAGGTGGTATAACAGCTGTAAACTAAGATAAAACATGATGCGTGAGAGAAAAATGGATTTTTAGAAAATAAGTCTTGCCTACAAAACGGATGGACATAGCCAAGGAATGTCAGCACCATCATGTTTTGGTTTTTGTTGTTGTTTAGTCAAAAATTGCTCTCTAAATTGGCTATTGCTCAAAGATAGCTTGTATTAAGGTGCATCTATCACTCACATAATATGTAATACACTTAAAAACAAAACTTTTGGAGTGCATTGTCTATCCTGTTTAATGTTAGAATTACACAAAAAGTACTGTAAATACAGTACTGACCCCTTCTGAGTGTACATCACCCACCATAGCTCCTTTGCAGTGCACTTATACCATCATGACCGTAGCACCGTACTCATTGTTGACTTATTACCAGCAAATCAGAAAGTGTCAGTGTGCTTGCTTTCTCTTGATGGACTCCCAATCATGTATTAGTGGAGTACACATATCTGCACTGAACCGGTAATAAAGCTACTTCTGTCAATCAATGAACTTTCTATAATAATATAAATGTTAAACAAGGGGATAATAGTTGGGTAAGTAATAGACATCACAGCGCAGCAACAAACTGACTTGGTTGGTGAGGTAGAGATGTTGGTAGACCCCATACAGGGCCTACATAATCCCACCCAGAGGGGTCACCAGGCAATTTTGCTGGGACTTTCAGCTCAAATGCTTTGATATAACCCAAAACATTTGATATCTTTAAAATGTAGGCTGTTCGAATTCGGGTGTAGATACAGCATGTTTTTTTTTTTATGTTTTGACATTCTTTTATTGATGTTTACAATTGCTCTGGCTAGAGTAACGTTGAGAAGCCTTTTTGAAACTGCATCCTCATCAGACAATATTCGCCTTTACCATTGCATAAACTTATAAATTAACATATTTTGCTCAGGAATTTAAGAAAAATTAAAGCTTTATCAGAATGTATTATAAACCAGTTTAAGGTGGTCTATGATGTAAATTATAAATTATTTGCATTGTATTGAAGGTTGATTTTAAGGTATATATTTTCCAGCACAATATAGTCACAGATATAGCCCGTTTTACAGGTTTTTGCACATATCTATTAAGGATTCTCCAGTTTCATCATAATTTCGTGACATGATATGATGTATTACATGATTTACAATAGCAAACAGCTCCTTTTTGCTTCTTCTAAACTCTCCTCCTGCCCTCTCTGCTTCTCAACCTCACACTCTGCATTTGTTTTTGCCCTTTCGCACACCAACACAGAGACGTTTTACTTTTTCCATTGTGAATCATCTCTGCTTTGCTTGTTTTCTTTCTTTTGATTTGTTTGTCCATCTTTAAACTGTCGTTGGCTCAGTCTGTACAGAGTGCATGAGGACTATTGTGTGGAAGGTGTTAAAAAAAAAAAAAGGGATCAAACTATACAGGTACCATCGGTCCCAAGGTTAGTGGGCCCACTGGGTATATGCCTGGAATGCCAAATTACCTGTTCAGTCTTGGTAATTCCTCCAAAACTAACACCCCAGGTCTGCTTCTTAAACCAAACTATTTATTAAGGTAATTAAACATGGTACGTCACTTCATACAAAGTAACCATGTTATTATAAACATACTTTGTGTTTTCTGCAGGTAAAGCTTTCACAGCATTCCTATTAACCACCCGAATAGACTTCTTGTAAGACACAGAATTGCACCAACTGGTCTTTTTGTTCTATTGCAGACGACCAAAATGACCTGGGCATCAAAGTTGATCTCTTTGCAAAGTCAACATTTGCATTCTGTATGGCAGAGGCCACCACATCCTTCAATAGTGCTCTCGAAGGGAGGTAGAGAAATGTGTGTGTGTGAATGTGTGTGTGCAAAGGAAACATGAATACGTGAGAAAAAAACAGAGATAGATTTATCTTGAGACGATAGCAACATTAATGATTAATTTAACCATTACTTTGTTCCTCACCAGAACTTCGCATATCCATCAAACGAATAGACAATGTCTTTGCAGATGAATAAAACTGTTGAAAAACAAACTTGCAAAATTCACCTCTGGTACCTTGTGTGAAAATATGTCAGAAACATAAGTCACACACGAGAGTGATTTACAAAATTATGCAGTATGTATTGAACGACTCAGCCAAGACATTTATGACTCCTTTTTCTTCTCAGTGCTCTGGCAGATGAAATATGGTGTGAAGCATTACATGAGTCCAATAAGACAGGTCACTCATTGTCCATATCAACACCAAAGAAAAACAGTCTCTAAGAGTTATGACGTGACACAATAACTCTCCCTCTTGAGAGGATTCTTGCCGCATGTAGTTAGCAGCAATAACAGCATGAGAAAACCCAAATGATGCATCCAGCTTTCATCTTCCTCACATTTCCCCCTTCTGATGCCTCCCCTCTGGCTGAGCAGACCTGACTTTTTTTTTTTTTTGCATCTGGGAAGGTAAAGATGGGTTTGATAAGAGGCTGGTCCTTTGAGCTTGTACATTTTTTAAGCTTCTAGGCATTTGAAAATGTCAGCATGCAAATCTACCTAGTTAACAGTTTCCCTGAGACAAATGAGAATAGATTGCCAAGAAAATGGTTGGCCAGGTTGGGAATATTTTGGTAGCAATGTGATGAATTGGCAGTGATTTATATATGTCAATTGTGGAGTACTTTCATAAGGGGAATTTTTATCTTTGTTATTTGAGTTAACCCAGATTCAGCCTGGTGCTTAACGAATTTTGCATGCAATGTGGAGTACAGAGGTTTCATGAAAAGAGAACAAAAAACTGTTCATGACATGAGGTTAATCAACCGGAATATTAATCAATCAACCTCTTATATTATAACATCTGAATTAAGTTACACTTCGGTTTATTTCCAAAGAACATAGTTTCACATCAGGACTTTTGCTAAAACTGTAAATCTATCCCGTTTTTAGCAGAATAAAAATGACTACATGCTCAAAACATTTGGTACAAAGTTAAATAGAATAAAATAAAAGTGTTATGAACACTGAAAAAGAAAGAACGCAATGTGACTTGTTTCTCTTGGAGTGATCTGGATGGGTGCTATCTTCACTGCTACATGGCACCCACATCAGAGCTGTTTCAAAAGACAGTACCGTCTTTGACAAAACAGCAATATATAACGCCATAAAGAAAACGAAATTGAGTTGTTCCTGGAGAGACCTGAAAAACGGCTTTACGCCGATGCTGCACATGTGACCTTAAAGAGGATCTGCAGTGAAGAATGGCTGATAATCTCTAAAGACAGGTATGTAAAGGTGGTTGCATCATAGCCAAAGAATCAAAGCTGTGCCTGCTCCCGTTTTTTTCTCATACCCTTTCATCCCCTTTTCATTTCTAATATATACACTAATTTTCTACAAAACAGAAAAAAAAAAAAAAATAAAATGTCATTACATTGTGTAGAGGGAAGATTGATGTAGGTGTACATACATTTAACCAGTTTAATTTTAGCAGAGGTTGATTGCATCTCATTACTGATTCATGATATTCTTCATTGTAGGTTTAATAATTAACTCACAGACAGCAATCAAAGGCTTTTGTGCCCTTTGATAGTGCCCTCAAATAAAAGGTGATGTTGACTGGCTCGAGCATTGGTATAAATACATTTCTTCTCTCCTCAACATCTCGCTGTGTGGCATCATGAGAGAATCAAAAGCATACAAAGAATAGTGACAACTTTAAGGAATTTGTTTGAAAAGACTCGAGCCATTGATGTGCCTGTGCCCCAGTTTCTGCCTTGGCAGCAAAATATTCAGCAACTAAGACCTCAAAGAGAATGTTTTAGTTCTTCTTTATCTTTTTTTTTTTTTCCTCAGTCATTTTAATTCAGACGTGTGAAGGAATACATCAAGTTTTCAACAGTCGGCGGCATGAAGACACAGGCCTTATTTTAAATATCATTCAACGTAGTGAAAAATCATTTAAGACTGTGCTTTGGCAGTGGCTGTAAGTGTTATACCTCAAGAGTGATTTGTTTATGTGGACTTCATCATATATGCATCTTTAAAATATAGAAGAAAAAAAAAAAAACGTTGCTCTTCCAGCTGTGTCAGCAGTGGAGCGATTCCGTGCATAACCCGGAGAAAGGCAGACTTGCTTCACTGCTAATTTACTTATTATACTGACAGCCATTCGTCTCCAGAAGCATTGATGGGGGATGCGTTGAGCTGGAGGATACTGCCATCCAATTCCCCCTTACAAGCCTAAAATCCACCAGAGCTCTCAGAATGATAATGTCCATTTTAATAATGAGCTGTGAGACGAGTTTCAAAAAGCTTTAAAAGGACAGGCATAATGAATGACAACGGTGACCCCGGTACGCATCGAGTCTAAGGTCATCTTAACAGCCCAGAGTAAAAGAAAAATGAAGTAACACATAGACACTTCATGTATTTGGAATATCAGCCATGCAAATGATAACAGTCATCTGAACAAGCCTCTCTTGTTTCCAATGCGGCAGTTTGACACATATAATGAATATTCTCCATGTTGCAACTGATAGCAATTAATTGCATAAGATGTATTATAACCAAGAGAAAATAGCAATAACAAGAAAACACTTGAGTCCTCTCTGTACATGATTAAATGATGGGAAGATACAGACCACAATGATCCACACACTTCACTCAACATTCCCTAGCCGTCTCATTATTTTCTTTGGCTGCATCTCCCGATTTTATCTCCGCTATTTTCATTAAGTGGTGCCCCATCCTGCTGCAGCGCCGTCATTCACTGCTAATATTTACAAGTTTGTTTGTTTTTTTTTTATTTTGATTGGTGCACATAAGTTATTAGTGTAACTTGTGTGCACTGATCTGGTGGCGGGAGCAGTTCACAGAAGAAGTGCATTTACCTGTATGTACAAAAACATCTTAAAATGACATTCTGTTACACAACGGCAAAATTATTTTGTAGTTGTAACTTCTGTGACACTTTGACATCTCAAGTCAATACAGATCTTCATTGGATTCATCCTTGATGAAACTGATGGAGCAGGAACACCTTTCGGGAATTTGACCATACTTCCGTGTAGGCTTATTTAAATTGGGTTAAAGTTAATTTCTTTCACACCTCCCACTGCTATTCACTTTCCTTTTTGCACTGCCAAACACTCATCTCATTGTGATTTATGGGTATTGTTTTTTCCTCTGTGCCATATGAATACACGCCTTTCCTCTTGTGTTTGGAGCCTGTCTCATCAGTGTTTTGATGGGGTTTTTTTTGTTATTTAATTTATTACGCTTTTTTTAAATTTTTAATATAAACTTGCCTTTACTTTTGAGGGACCATCTTTTATTCTCCACATTTCCCTGACAGAAGTGCTCTTATTTCAACTGCCTCCCGGGCCCCTCCCACACAGCGAAACTAATAATGAGCTGTGTGATTTGCTCTTTTATATTCCAGCCTATTTTTGTTGTGAAAATACATACAATATCTCTAGTGCTGATAAAAAAAAAGTACAGTAGACAGTTCTTTTCGTTTGACACAAAGCAACAAATGAGAAATCAGCTGACTGCTCCCCTCCGCCCTGCTGTTACAGACGTAACAGCAATATTTAATAGTGTTGAGTAATAACATTTGTTTTCCTGACATCCCAGTCATTACAGCGAGCTGGGGACCACTCTTTGCCAGGCCAGAAACGATCAGGATGCATCATGAAATGACATTACAGTCATATTGATGCCAGCCATTACCCAGTAATCCAGGCTTTGCTTGTGTGTGCTTTTCAGAGGTCTCGGAAGAGCAGATAGGAGGCAATAAAAACCAATCGCAAAGATCTATGCTCACTATTTCAATAATTTTATGTTCTTCCATTTTAACTGCTTGGGGCTAAAAGGTAATTTTTCTGAAAAGATACTTTAAACAAATTTCAGTTGAGCCCCAAAATTAGTCTGGGAGTTTGTTCTGACAGTAAGTGCTGCCCTTATTGATTACACATCTGGACTGAACTATAATGGCTAGTATTTTTATTTGTTTCATTCTGAAAAGAATGACTACAGAGGTTCTGCAGAACTAAATCCTAAACCGTAAGGTGTGGCTGCTGAATTATTATCCATATATTTTGTGTGGAGGAAATCGAAGAAAAAAAAAACTAAACTAAAGTTTGGTTCTTAGTATCTTTTATGACCGCAAATCAGAAGAAGTTGGAATAAGGAAAATTCTTATCAAAAACCAAAAAAGAAGAGACAATAAAAAAAAGAGAATGACACATGAGCTCAAGATATTCATGCTGCAGGCTTGCAACACTTGGTATTGGGGTAATTTGTAAGATGACCAAAAAAACAAAATAGCAGGTGACTGATAAAAAGCAGTATTCATGAAAGGCAGCGGAAGGATGGACAGAGGGCCTCTTTCACTCAACAAATGGATGCCAAAATCATAGTAATGTTTAGAGGCATTGTTTCTAAACGATCCCCCAGACGCCACTAGTGATATAACCACATGTTTAATGGATTACTTTGGGATTAGACTGTTCTGTCAAGCACTACAGTACCACCTCTGCTGGCATTGATATCTCTAGACTAAAAGACATCTATAACAGACCAATTCAGTTCAATTCATGTTTGTTTATAAAGTGCCGAATCATGACAAATGTTATCCCAAGGCACTTCAACAATACAGCTCGTCCCAACTTGTCCCAAAGCAGTCCAATTATTACAAAACCAATTTTCATTCGATACCATCGCCTGTAAGGAGCCAGGACCAGCCGACTGTGGAAAGGAAAAACTCCATTATAACAGGAGAAAACCTTTGGTAGAACCAGTTTCAGGACGGGTGGCCATCTGCCTCGACCGATTGGGGGTTAAGAAAACAGGAAAGAGGAGAGAACAGCAGCAATAACAGATTGGGGAACAATTGTTGTTGATAACAACAACAACTGTGTCATAAATAGAGTTGGACTAGAAGAGAGGAGAGTGAGGAGAGGTGCGTCACGGGAGGTCCCCCAGCAGTCTAGGCCTATAGCAACATACCTAAATGATGTTTCAGGGCATCTGAGCCATCCTTAACTATACGCTTTTTTTCTTTTTTAAAGACGGTTTTAAACTTAATCTTAGAGAGGGTGTCTGTTTCCTGAACACAAACTGGCAGCTGGCTCCTGAGAGGTCTGATAACTGAAAGCTCTACCTCCCATTCTTGTTTTAGAAACTCTAGGAACCACGAATAAACTTGCTGTCTGAACGCGAAGTGCTCTGCTCGGAAAATATGGAACTATGAGCTCTTTAAGATATGTTGGAGCGTCACAAAGAAAAAAACCTGCATTGTGGTGTGTTGTGGAGGAAATTGCTCCAGGCCAAAGACAAAAAAAGGACCACCCAAAGTATTATCAACAACACACCCAAAGGCCAGGCTCTGTGATGGTTGTATCAGTGCTGTTGGTAAAGCTCCTTTATACTTCACAGATAGCAGCATTAACACAGAAAAGTACATTGAGATTTGCAAGTAACATGTTTTGTCTTCAGGACAACATCTTTTCCAGACATGTCCATTCATTTTTTAACTTTACAAAACCAACCTGTCCCCAACTGAGAATATAGAGAATTGTTTAAACCAAAGATGTGAAAATAACAACCTTGCAACTAAATACTTAAATACTAGTAACATACTAAAGTTGTGGAGCAGCACCTTGAATTGCAAATGTGTAAATATAAGCTTTGCAGTCTTGCTTTGATTATTTATACAACCGCTGGCATCTATTGAATCTACAATCCAAGAATGAGAGCAATTGAATATTTTAGAATATATAGTAAATGTCTTTTTTTCTACTAAACAACAATAATTTTATATGTTTTAGATGTCATCATTCCTGTTCTCTCAGCAGTCAGATAACCCGTGTCTTTGCTGTCATCATCATTCTCAGGAGCAGACTGGGTTATTTGCTGCAAGGACCCAAAAGCATTTGATAAGGCATTTATCTTGCTCCACACAACTCTTGCACTTTAAACTCTTTTCAAGATTTTCTTTGATTTGTCTTGTTCAAATGACATTTGAAGAACATTCAGTGGGTTGTAATTTGACATTTTTCTTGGCAACACGCTGACAACGTGACACTCCTTAATAATTATCATCAGCTGTCCTTGAGTAGGTAGATCTGTGCTCATTTGTACTCTTGGAAATCATTTATTAGTTTCAGTCATGAGATTGCATCACCCTGCAACACCTTTCCTTTTTCACTCTTGGGACTCTTTGGCTGACTCCCATCCATTCCCTTAGCAAATATATATATATATATATATATATATATATATATATATATATATATATATATATATATATATATATATATATATATATATATATATATATATATATATATAGACAGAAGGTCACAGACTATGCAGTCTGACAGTGACTTGGTTGCCCCACTGGTCACTAAAAAACACATTTTATCAATTAGGCACATGAGGGAAGTTCATTATTTGTGATTATTTGGTGTGAGGGAGGAAACAAGCGTTGCAAGTTGTTTGACAAATGACTTGTTCAGAACACAAACAAAAGAAGCAGAAAAGACAAAGAATGTACAAAGCAAGTATTAGTTCATACAGGTAGCAGAAATTCTCTGTGTTGAAGCAAAGTAAAACTCTTTTATTTTCCACTGGGTGGAAACTGACATGACATAGAAAAGTTAGTCACCTTGCTGAGAAGCTGGGAGTGTGTGGCTTGTCGCCTGCAACTCTTTAGTTGATTGATGGTTCATCTTGTTCCAATACTAGAGCCATTCCCATGTTTGGACTGGGGCAAAGTGGAAACCTATCCTCTAATAAATTGAACATATCCTTAAACCTGTTGCCATCAAATCCAAAATGAGTCCCTATTTTACAAAAATAAATTTTTTTAATCAAACACAGACTGCGCACCAGCCTCTATTTCTATCTACATATTAAAAATTTGAACTCTTAGCTCCAGTAAAGGCAGAAACATCCAGTAGAGTGGCATATCTTGACAAAACGTCCTCTACCAGCTGAAAATTGCAGATTTATGAGAAAGTTTAGAGAATGTTTTTAGTTTCATGGAGTTGCTTTCATTTGGAAACATGTGTACTGCTGGTTAGTCCGTTTCTGTCCTAATCAACTGTCTATAAGTAGATAAAAGGTCATTTTAGCTTGTGACTATGAAAGATTGGCAGTTGTAGCGCCTGAAACTGAGCCAGGGATAGTTTTATTCATTTTATTTCAGTGTTTCATTTGAAAGACACTGTAGGAGCAGGGGGTTGTCCCACTGTATATCAGATTGGTTAGTTTTGATGTCCTGCTTCTATTTTATTTTTGTGAATGTTCCTTATTGACAAAGTGCTGACGAAGTGATCACATCACAAGATTGGTAAGCAAGATGACTTTTATAGTTTACCCACTGGCTAATGCTTTTTCAAAATATCTTAGCATGACTTCTCTCTTGGAGCCTGCCTGCAGGAGCAGAGCTCACATAATGCACAAAACTCCCTTTTTGCAGTTCACAAATATTAAACAACAGGGGACTATCACCATTAGAGTTAGAATTAGAAGGACACTTTTTGAAACACTGCTCTCCTTTGATTTGAAATTTTAGTTTAGCCTTTTTTCTTTTTTCTTTGTTGCCAGAAACAGGGTGATGTGAAAGACAACAGCAGCCAACTCATCTCCTTGTCTCCCAGCTGAAATGAGCTCTGCTCATCAGGAACATTCAGATGATATTTGCCATGTCGATGAGTCTGATTCTCATTCTGCAAGTTCCCAACAGGAATACTGAGAAGATGGGCCCGGACCTGGTGACTGAAAGCATTGGAGCACATAGAAAGGATGTCTGACTCTCTTCAACATCTCCTTTTACATGATGAAATGGACACTTGATGCCATTGAAGTCATTTCATGATGATGCACAGGTTCAACACTGTTCTGCTACGAATGCATGGGAGGATGGGGAAGGTGGACACTTCAGTTTAGTTTATTTGTATAATGTCAAAATATTATAGCTATATCAAGTTTACCTACAAGTTTTTACTTACAGCCCAGGTGTATCCCATTTTGATCTCAATATATTCCAATTAAATCCATTATGTTATGTTGGGTTTTTTTATAATGTACTTCATAAAGAATGTGTTTATATCATTTCACTTCCCAAAAAGCAGCTTGGGTAAGGAGACCAACAGACTGCATTCTGTCTTCAGATTGATTCAGTTCTCTGTCCTGAACATGCATAGGCCGGCGAGCAACAATGGAGAGAGAAAACTCCCTTTTAATGGGAAGACACCTCCGACAGAACCAGACTCATGCAGGGCAGCCATCTGCCTCAGCCGGTAGGGGGGTAAGAAGACTGAAAAGAGACGCCAATGAACAAAAACCAGGGATTCGAGAAAAGGAGAAAGAGAAACACAAGCACTGCTTTCAGACATAAAACCTGCTTATTTAACAGTTTCTTTCTATGTTTTAAGACTTTAAAATACCAAAATAAAATAACAAAAGCCAACATTCAGAATCTTTGTACTAAACAGGACCTCTAGGTTTTTCTTTATTCTGAAGCTATCTAGTTGGTGCTTTCACCTTTTTTATTCCTGATTCAGTATCCGAACTGTTCACAATAGCTGCAGGAATTGCCAACAAAATATATATATATATATATATATATATATATATATATATATATATATATATATATATATATATATATATATATATATATATATATATATATGAAACTGTCTCGCCCACTGCCACTTTAACGATGACAAACACTGATGTCACTGAATCTTTTTAGAAGAAATTTCAGTTTAAGAATCACCTGCAATTGTTTAATTAGATATCTCTTTAGTGAAGTGTTTTATTGTAATTAACTGCATCAGTGCAAGAAGTAGTCTGCAGAGTCATTTTATACCCATATTACTGCATTAGGTGGACATCCAGCTTTCAATTGTTTTTGTTTTGCAAACAGCCAGTTGCAAAATGAAGCGCTCTACTCCACTTTTGGAAACTCCTGGAACCACAATTAAGCTTGCAGTCCCACAGAAAAGTGCCCTGCGTGGTAAAATGGACTGAAGAGGTTTTAGGACATAAGTTTTAAATCCTGGATTTAACAGGAAGTCATTGAAGGGGAGCTAAGAATGAAGAAATATTATTTCATCCTGGCATTTATGGATTAGCTAGAGACTGTCTTGAGTAGTTTTAGGAAATCCTACAAATAAGTAATCAGTAGTTATTCTTGAAATAACAAAATCATTGACTAATTCTTCTACGTCACTCTTTGACAGGATGTTCCTTATTTTGAGAATATCATAAAAGTGGTAGTTCTAGAGATTTGTTTTATGTGGGAAATAAATGAAAAGACCTGATTAAAAATAAACTCAAAGTTCCTCACAAAATAATGTCAACTACTTTTAAATGTCACCACTCTTGGAGGAAGTTCAGTCTGCTCTCTTGTTATTCACCTTTTAGTTTCAGTCAGGATTATCCAAAATGTGAATGAGGTGAAACTAAGAATGTTATAACAGGGAAAGAAACAGGTAGCCCAAGGTAGAACTCAAACCATCAGGACAGAAATTATTTAATTAATAATATTAATAATTAATGAACGAATTTGCTTTGAAAACAGAAAAAAAGAAAGAAAAACAAATAGACGGAACCAGGAATTGCTGTTTATAAATTCTTAAACACTTAAACTAAAGAAAGCAGTGATCCAATGCTGCCCTCCCACTACACAACTTGGCAAAATCCCTTGAATGGAGGCAGATTGGCAGGCAACCAGTGTGAATTACTCAAAGATGCTTGCTGAGATGTCCCCAAGCTATCTCCAAAGGCATAGTGATATCTAGTGCGCTAGATATCTACAGTTCCATATCCAAGCTACAGATAATTCAAGTGTTACTTATTCTCCAAGGTCCCCTTAAGGAAGGCCTTCAGGAAGCAAGCAGAGACACTAAACAATGTTCAACATAGAAATGGCAATAAAGATAAATCAGCAAAGTGGCAACAATTTGCTGTGTGCAACAACTTGCACCTTCCCTTTGGAGAACAAAGAAAGTCATTAGGTCACTGAGTCATAGGCAGATTATGTAAAGTGTTGCTGATCAGTCATTGTGATGTAGTGTCAACACCAGAAGATTATGTGGTCTTAACAGAACAGCAATCTGCCCACACTGAAAGTTGCGTAGTCTGAAGCCACCCTGTAGAGAAGCAATAAATGAGCTAATGTGGCAAAAAAGAGAGAAAAGTTGCATCTGGACAACATGACTCTATTGGATGAAAGGGATATTCTGGGATGAAATTTTTGAAAGAGCGTTAAAACTTTTCTTAAGAAAAAACAGGTTAGATCTTAATCCCATTGAAAGTGTGTGGTAGAAATAAAAACAAATGGTCTAAACAAAATATGGCTCAATCCTGCAAACTGCTATGGAAACGGGCTGAAGCTAGATTGATAAAGAATATTGCTTTTCAACAGCTAGGTCCACTATTCAAAAGATTTCATCTGTCATAAAAGTCAGAAGTGAAACAAAATTGAAACTTTGATATTTTGGTACCATCAAACAATCCGTCCCTCCATTAATTAACTCAGGTTTGGACTGCAGAGTCACCAGGGAGCCCAAATCTCCCTGTCCCCAACCACATCTGTGGCTGCTCTGGGAGGACACCAAGATGTTCTGAGGCATATCCATCCATCCATTCATCCATCCATCCATCCATCCATCCATCCATCCATCCATCCATCCAAAAAGCAAAGAATTTCCTTTCCCAGGCCACTTTATCCAACTTATCTGAAGAAATCCCAAGGTGTTCCAAAGCCAGTTAAGAAACACAGTCCCTCCAGCATGTGTTGGGCCTTCCAGTAGGACATTCCTGGAAAACCTCACCAAGGGGTGTCCACGAGGCATTCTAACCAAATGCCTGAGCTACTTCATCTGGCTCCTCTCAATTCAGAGGAGCAGTGGTTTCACTCTGAGCCCTTTGCGAATGGCTGAGCCTCTCACCCTATCTCTACAGGAGAGCCCAGACACATTGCAGAGGAAACATTTTGGACACTTGTTTTCTCTTGTTCTTTTGGTCGCTACCCACAGCTTGTGACAATAGGTGAGGGTGACTGATAAATCTAAAGCGTTGTCTTTTGGCTCAGCTCCTTCTTCATCACTACAGACAAATGCATGACTCCGCCTGTCAATCTCTCACTCTATATGTTCCACACTTGTGAACAGGACCCAGAGGTACTTGAAGTTCTCCAACTGGGGCAGGATCTGATCTCCGACCCAGAGAAGACACTCCAGCCTTTTCTGGTTAAGGACCATGGTCTCGGATTTGGAGGTGCTGATGCATATCCCAGCGGCTTCACATTCAGCTGCAAACCACTCCCGAACAGAACCACATCATCTCGTAGAAATAGAGATCGTTCGTTCCTTGGCCATCAGAAAGATATATTCTCTCCAGCAAGTCCTGGGTCCACCTCAAAGCTTCCTCCCAGTTGGACATGTCCAAAACACTTACCAAAGAGCCAGCCAGGAGGTTCCTCCTGAACGTCTCTTCCTCAAATTGCTACCTTACTGGGGTGGAGGGGTATGCATGCTTGAATGATCGCAGAAGTTATGTTGTCAGGAGTAATTTCCCCTTTATACAACCACCTAAGGCAAATTGGTCCAAAGAGATGGACCAGACTAAGGGTAATTCATTTGATTCATGTGGAGAAGAAACACTTCAGAACTCAATGTTCCTTGCCCAGACAAGGAACATTGAGTTGATTCATAATGAATTTGAAATACACAGGTTTATTTAACATGTTTCTTACAAATATATTACGAAGTAAGAAACTTCAAATGTTGAAACAGTTGTGTGTCAAAATACTGATTTTTGAATTCTTTTTTTTTTTTTTTTTGCCAAGAGGCTGTAGCTTCTCTTTGGTTTACTGGCCACATGAAGGCTTTTATTTATCTTCTGGCTTGATTCAATTTATTAGTTTTGCTAAACCCACTGGCCAAACTATCAAATTTTACGATATATACTTTTTTCATTATTGAAGGCTTAAGATCTATAGAGTGTATCATGAATAACCAATGTAAGTCTGGTCAATCACTCAGTACATATATCATTAAGTACGTTTAAATTTAATTCATATATTTACATTATAATTACTGCTTTCTGAGATGTTGATCCATTCTGTTATGCAATGCATGAAATCTTTCTTATCATCTATTATATTTTTCATGGTCTTTTTCCCATTGAATTATTTTACTGACACTGTAGCAATCCAATTTCCTGCAGGGCTCAAATTAGGTTTCATTCTTATCAGTTGTGCCACACTTCATAACATTTGTTGAACCCATGTGTCACCCACGGGTGTGCTGTGATTTGTAACACGTAAGCAGAATACATCTTCACTATTAGGCTTTTCTGAATAGGAATTAATCAGGGTTGTATGATCTGAAATGATTACTTTCAATGCAACTTTCCACAGGTGGCATGCAGTCAATGTGAGTCAAACCAAGGGCAACAAAAACTGCTCCTCAAAAATCTATTGTTTCAGACAGCACAGCAGGCTGTTTCTCAGTGAGGGTTTGTGATTAATCACTGTGGCAACACTATTAATGGTGGCATTACAGCCATGGTCAGCTGGGAGGCATCATCACGCAAAGCTGCAAGAGGCTGGAGAGGGTTTGGAGGATTGATGCCGAGGAAAATTAAGTCTCCAGACATTGGTCTGAAATGCATTATGGGAGCCCCGGTTACCACGCGCAGCATGACAAGGCATTAATCAAAGAGCTGCCAGAGACCAAGAGAGCACTCTTTGTTGCCACATATGCCCACCTTCCTTACCAGTGATTGATTGTTAATCATTATCTATTGATTTCAGCTTTTTCTCTGTAATCTCTCATCTCCGGCTCCATCATGGCCTCAAAGGAGATCATTGTTGAGAACAAGGGACAGGAGTTATAAGTGTAGATTGTAACAACCTCAAGAAGGAGGTGAATGTGACAATGAAAAAGGCTCTAACCAGTCATTTAGATGTAGACCTCTATTACCAGTATCCTATGTACATTCAGAGGAAAATGCATTTTAAAAAGCAGAAACCAGAGACAGGGGTTGATTTATGGCTGCTAAAAATCCATTTTAGGATCTGATGTGAATTCCTTCAGAGGCCTTGTAGTTCAAGCTGCTGCGAGCTTAGCATGGGCTGGACGAGTACGATGTTTGTAGCCATCAGTGCGCATGCATATAAGAGCCGTAGCAAGGAGATACAGATGGATGTATGTGTGTAAGTCCAGCTGATGTGAACCGTACCAAGCAAAAGGAGATCTCTGAAAACATACAATCAAGAACAGTTAAATTGGATAATGCTGATAAGGGATACAAAAGTAATCTTAAAGTGTTCAGGCACCTGTCAGTTAACAGTTAGACACATAATCTAAAAATGGAGACAGTGCAGTACTGTAACCGTCCTTCCAAGATGTAGATGCCTACTCAAGATGACTTCAACGGCACAATGCAGAATCTTCAGTGAGGTAAAGAAGAACCCACAAGTTGTTACTAAAGGCTGACAACAAGTGGAATTGGCACACATCTCTGTTCATGAGTTATTACATATGTTATTGAACAAGCAGGTTGAATTGAGTTAAATTGAAATGGAATGGAAAAATTGAATAGTTCATCAAAATGTCATCCCAGCACTAACGTATGATAAAGGGAGCATCACAATTTGGACTTGCTTCACTGCTTCAGGGCCTACTTTCCATCCATCCATCCATCCATCTGTCCATCCGTCCGTCGATCCATCCATCCATCCATCCATCCATCCATCCATCTATCCATCCATCCATCCATCCACCCATCCATCCATCTTAGTGGCCTAGTCAGAACCCTGTTTTTAAACTTTTTCAAAGAGTTCATAAATGCTGTGCATGCTTGATCCAACTTTGTGTCTTAGCTTAAGCAGATTGTCTAATATTGTTACTTAGATGATAATCAGTTATATTTTAGGGTATATAAATGTGGAAAACCACTTAATTAACTGAAAAATACAAAGACTTGACTCTGACAAGTATTGAATCTAATTTACTTCCATAGCATGCAATGGATCACATCTTTACAGCAACACATATGACAGGAAAGTGACTTTTAAGACAATATGGTGTGAGTAATTTAACCCTAATTTAACAGGGCAAGTGACCATATTTGGTCACTTCAGTAGAACTACAGTCTTTGGTTATTACAAAAAAGTAAAAATGTTAGTAGATCTCCTTTAATATTCTCCAATAACCTTCTAGAATTGAAATTTCAAGTATTTAATTGACTGCCCTATAAAGGGTTAAACATTAAGATTGAGGTCACAGCAGGTTCTGGAAAAGTACCAAGATAACAGTATCTGACTGACTTATATCATGGCCTTTGTAGATGTGAAAACATCTCATCTCCTTTCAGGCTGGAGCCTGCAACCTGATTATGTCTAATTATCTGTCAGGTCATGAACACCCATCCATGAATAGTATATTAAACCACATATTATCTAATATTTAAATTCTTCCACCACAGGTTCATATACCTTTTCTATCTACAACCTTTACCACTAATCTCTTCTTTTCTGTTTTGACATCTGATCTTCTTTAATTTTGTTGGTTTTGGAGGTGTATGTATTGTTAATTTTGAAGATGTTGCATAAGAGATGCTCTCGTTATGGTTGTCCTTTTTGTCCTGTGAGTTATTGTTATGTTGGTTCCTGGTTATGTTGCGTATCACATTATACTGCCACTTTCGTAATAACATCCACATGACAGCAGGAATACATTAGTATTATTTTAATGCTTACTTTGAGTATAGATAATGGTCATCATTTGTGCCCCCTCCCCCATTAAAATTGTTCATTTTGTACTGTTCGTGTTCACGGTGTGTTTACTAATACATGTTCTTGCCAGGGACATCTGGATGTTTCAAATATCTAATTACATTTAAGCAAATTATTCATCAGATACACAGAAGATTAATTTAAATTGGAAAATTACCCAAAAGGTAAAGTCATTCTCTGAGTCAACCCAATTAATGTTGGCACAGCCGTATTCTTGCTACCTCTGTGTAATAATGTTGTTCGGGCGCTTTGGGGAAACTTTATATTGGCTTCACATCTGCTATGCTTTTGGTTCTAGTAATAGAATAATCTTCTTAAGAAATATGATTCCTTGGACACTTCCAGATGAATACAAACCATAAAACTCAGCCCCATGCCCCTTTTTTGACTGTGATGAAGAAGGAAAAATTATCCCTGCTTTTAATTTCACATTTCCATTAAGGAGAGAAAATGATTTTGCGTCTGGAACTGGCCCTTGTGAATGAGTTCAGAAAAGATATCTAGTCGGAGAAAAGTTTGGTCATTCAAAATAAGCTATTGGCTGTTTTCATTTCCCACATTTAATAATTTTTCAAGATCAATTTTAAATGGATATTAAGTGGGGGTCTGCTAAATATTTATCTAGATTTTTGTGAAAAAGGCTTGTCTTTTCTGCCCTGACTACGTTTGATCCGGTTTGATTTTGGACAGCGTTCAACCAGGATTTCTTTTTCTCCTCCCGTTTCATGGAGCGCTTTCATTAAAGATAAAATCACAACTTGAGGAACGCTTCACTCCTGAGAAAGCATTTGGCACACGATTTACCCTTCCAGCCTTATTTACTCAGTTCAGTCTCTGTGTGTCCATTGATTATCATTTTTATTGCCACGTAAGCCCCTCCAACTCCATTAAAGTGATAGCAACTGCCACAGTCTTACCTGGAATGGAATGAGTCCGACACACAGGGACTTGAATTTAATGTTGCAGTCTCACACAGAGGTAGCCATGAGTGATTCACTGCTCAACCCATGTACTTGGAGTCCATGACTGAATGCGGTGCATTTGCAAGAGTGCATTGAGGCTGTTTTTACCATGAAATGAGTGCACGCTTCATTCTTCTGAAAGCCCAAACCTCTAGAAGAATGTGCATAGACTTGGGGGGGCATTTTTACATTCAAACTGTGCACTACACAAGGCAGAAAATATCTAAGTACATTTTTATAGTGGGTACTTGTGTAAAGTTCAGTGTAGGCACTTTATTTCTATTGTGAGTGCTTTTTAGTTTGTTTTCTTTTCTGTTTTCTACAACTATATTATATTCACTGTTATTGAACATTGCATAGAACTATTCTGGGCAATTAGTGAAATAAAATCATAAAATATGTACTTTTATTTTTATTTTCCTCTTCTTTTTTATGATCTAAAAATGTCTGGGCAGCAAAAACTACACATCAAACAGTGAACCTGGTTAGTAGATTCAGGGCTCCGACAATGATCTCTGAGAATTGTAATTCCACCAGTTCACCTCTAGGCGGCACTATAATAAGAAGATTTACATTTAGGCTCATATCTTGACAACTGTTTGGCCCAGAACCAAAGCTCTTTTCCCCCTGATTTTTTTATAGCTCTCAAATTAAACCCAGTCCCACCAGCTTCCACCAAAGGTCCCCACCAAGTGATAACAAAACACACTGGTCGAGGCTGACTAGTGTAACAGCTGTAATAGTATGCCTTCAAAATTTGAAATCAAAACTTGAATGGTGTGACATGCCTGGAGTGTTAAACTGAAGGTCACTTACAGAAGAAACTCAAGAAAAATAAATATGACTATAAAGACATTTGAACCAACAAAATACATGGAATCTAATGAAGTACAAAGATTTTTTCCGATGCCATCACAGGGTTATACTGTGATTTTTAACAAACCTTCTTGCAACAGCTCTGGCATTGTGAGAGTTGTAGTTCTGAAAAAAAAATAGAGTTTGGATATTTCTCCTTCTTCACTGATAAAAGTTTCCTAAACTACGATTTTTGTTAGTCTTCCTCTGTCCTGCACACGTCTACATATACATGATCTTATATTGCAAAATCACCCATCATGGCCATGCCTTTCTGCACATCAGATACTTTGCATTGCTTTACACGTTTTATTTCTCTGTTTGTTTTTTGAGCTTCCCCCTCTGTGAGTAATGGAATTTTCCCTTTAGGGTTTCCCAATGTGATTTGATGTATCGATGGCACCTGCATTTGCTTTGAAGCTCCTAGAATTCTTGTATTATTTTTCCTTTGGTGACAACATGTCATTAAGGTGACAGACAACCATGAGCCTGTTACATTTTCTGCCTGAACAATGTTTGAATAGGCTGCTTACTAATGTTAGTGTTTTATAGGCTCTGCATGGTTTCTCTAACCCAATGCTTCAGTCCTGTTATTTTTCCACCGACAGATGTGTTCAAATCAACTGTGTTAGCATTAAAAAGCTCTAATACAAATGAAGAAAAGTAGGAGAACCTCTTTTGCTTACTTCACGTTGCCATGGTGAGTCACTGTAACTTGACTCCATTGATTATGTCTTTTTATTGTCGCTGTGCAGACACTGAACCCAAAATCAACATATTCACAGTTGACAAAACCAGCTCTAAAACCCCAAGTCTGATTGAAATGTATTATCTTTTTATTTTTGTAGAGATACTTGGAGATCCTTAATATTGTACCCCCCACCCCCCCACCCCCCCACAGATTTATAATAGCATCATTTCTTTACTCATAATTAACCTAATCCACTCACATAATAATAATAATAGCAATAATACATTTTATTTGTATGCACCTTTCAAAACACTAAAGCACACTGTATATAGATTGAAAGATAAATAAAAGACATAAATGAAACTGCAGATAAAAGTTACATAGATAACCCCACAGAGTTATTACCCACCTCTGTAGTTCCTCTCTGCCCTGTCAAGCATGTTTATGTCTCATAGGTTGTTGATTTTGTTCTGCAGCCCACAACTTGCGTTATATCACTCTTATTGCTCTCATAATTCTATTTTCTAGACGTCATGAGGCAGCATGCATTAAGTAGCAAGGAAAATATTCAAAATGAATGAGCATATTGCACATTTAACAACTTCATATTCACTGTTAGTAGGACTTTGTTTTTTTCGCTTTTTTTGTGTCTCATCAAAAGAAACACATATGGAGAAGAAAAAAAAATATTCCTTTAACTGTGTTTTGATTGTCTGTCTGTCAAAAGCTGGTGTTAGACAGATATAAGGACGGACACCCAGACCAAACCATCCAAAATATTTACAAGAGACTTAGTTGGTATTGGTCTGTAAATTATTCATCTGAATCCCAATCTGCAATAAAAGCATTCCACATTGTTAGCCTGGCTAATCTGTTTTCCTCATAATTTAATACTTTCATAGATGGCAAACGATGAAATATAGCAATGTTGGGAAGGCAAAGTGTGTTACATAAGCCTTGGGTGGCGATTTGTTGCCTAATGAAGCCATTAACCTCACACTACCAAATTTAATTCAGGCAAAGTAATGGCTTCATTAGAGGAAAAGATTGCAGCCCTGTAACAGAATTTCAATGCACATGTGTTGGTGATGCAAATGATCTCACCACCCAGGAGAACAACGCCCTCACCGGCAAACACAAATCTTAGTTTCTGTTCATAACAAAGCATGTATGAACATTTAGCCAGAAACAAGGTTAAAGAGCAGATTTTTCAAATGATGATTCTTGCTCTGTTCTCTGGCACATTTAGAATAATTCATCATATTGTCGTAGCCAAGTTTGGGGGTTGTTATTACCAGATGATCTCCTTTATCTGTAGAGAACACTGCACTGGGTATTTGCTTTTAAGTCTTATTACAATGATGTGCTGTGGTTTGAGGAGCAACAACTGATAACAACTGTTTTCCATCTTCTCCTTTCTTTCTTACTTTCAGTTGTTGTCAATTATCAGTTTGTTTGTGATAATTAAGAAGTGTTAATAACTCTGAGACAGAGTTGGCCTTTGCATTCAAATGGAATCTCTTGCAAATAAAAGCGCGGAGCTCTGCTCATCGGGATGGGCGGAGGTGACGGAGCGCTCTCCCCTTACCCTCCCCTCCCGCCTTCCTCTCATAGGTCAAGAGTTTCTCAAGTAAATTACAGCCTGTGACTTTTGTTTGTCTCTCTCAGCTCATTCCCCAACTTCTCCAAGGTCCCCGACTCAGTGTAATACATCATTCATTAAATTATGGAAAGCCATTAGTGCTGAGATTGGGAACTTGCAAATTCTTTGTGGCATCTCGCTTAGCATATAAAGCAGAGCACACCAGCTTTTATGCTCAGCTAAATATCGACGACGGCCCTTGTTATGGTTGATGGATGAGCTTCATAATTAGATGGTGCCACTGTTTTCGACTATTAATGAGGGCTGTGAATCAAGCCCTCCCCTTTGCACTGCCCGCATCCGAAGCATTTCATATTTGCCAGTCAGAATCAACCCCTGCACAACAGTCCCGCCACAGGAGGCATGAATACGCATCATGATCATTGCTCATGCTGAAGACAAAAGGTCTGCAATCTCTAATGCAGATCATCGCTGGCATTTTGAACTGGCACGAGTAAAATTTAGAGGTTTCATCTTTAAGAAATGAACGCTAGAAATGTTGAACTAGAATAGACAGTTATGTTTAAGAAATCTTGAGACTATCACTTCAGGTTATCAGAGTTCAATGCATGACTTAAATAAATAAATACATTTTTTAAAATATTCTAGAAATATGACAAACGTTTGCTTCCTTTATACTTTTTTTTGTAACTCAAAGGAAGGATAAAGTCTTCCTGTGACAAGTTCAAAATCCGCTCGCTATACAGTATGTCATCAGTTTCACTCAGTTTATCTTGACAACAAGGTTAAACTGTTTATGACAGTTTAGAAGTGTGGGGGAGACTTTTTTGTCCTTCCCCTCTAGCAGAGAAACATGATGCATGCCTTTGATGTGTGCCTACAGGTAAATCTATCCAATTTTTCTCCCAGTGTTTCATTTGCTTTTTTTTTTTTTTTTTTTTTTTTTTGCATCACTCTACTTTTGTTGACTCAACTTTTTATTCCACCCCCTTCCCTGAATGTTCACTTTATCTGCTTTCATTTAAAACTTGCCTTTTATCTCTTTTTTCCCTGGTGCCTTGTCAGCATTTTGGGTCTTATCTGAACACGCTGATGATCCCCTTACTGCGGAGTTTCTTCTTGATAGAGAGCAGCTGGAAATTTTCTTGGAAGGTTTGCAGGTTCTGCCTTAATGTATTTAGCAATACTCTTAGATGGCGTAACTTGCTCCTATGGCAATATGATCGCTCCGCATGTAATCGCCAACAAATAAATCACTATTGGCTGATGTTAGAACTGATACAGTTAAGTCCAGAAGTTTTTGGGACAATATACCGTACTATAAATGATGTTTGCCTTTATACACCACCACGATAGACTTTAAATTAAATCCTATGTGGGTTTTTAATTAAATCTATTTTGATCACAAAATGTAGACTTTAAGCTTCAATTTAAGAGGTTTTACCTTTAAATAATTACAGATGTTTTAATAAAAAGATCCTTGTGTTTCACTGTTCAATGGTATTTAAACAGCTTACTACAAATTGGTTAATTGACATGGTGTCATGAGATGGTGTAGAATCCTAAGGTATATAGAGCTAAAATCTATTCACATTCAGCCAAACACACTACAAAACTGGTGGGACAAAACTTTACATTGAAGATGGATAATAATCCTAAACATTCAGGGAAAGCAACTTATGACTTTTTTAAAGCAAAAGAATTGAATATTCTAGAATGTCTAAGTAAGTGCAATCCAGCAGAGTCTGCATTTCAATTACTGAAGACAAAACAGAAGGCAGAAAGGCCAAGAAACAAGCAGCAACTGAAGGTGCCTGCAGTCAAGCTCTGGTAAAGCATCTAAATCAGAGAAAACTCAGAATTTGGTAATGTCATGTGTCCTAGACTTCAGGCACTAATTTATGTATTTACAAGCATGCCACTCTGTCCAACTTTAATTATCTTCCATGATCATCTAGGCCTTTTGATGTTTCTGAATTCACCAAGTTGTTGATTTCACCATGTCTAAGGTTTCTCTTAGGCATACCCGACGTTTGACACTCGAATCTAACGCGTCACCTGTCCTTTTTGCATTAACTGACTTTAATGGTGGTGTGTCAAGCTGCCCCCACCGCCTCCCAGGGTGCACTTAACCACGGGTCAGGCGTAATGTGAACAGAATTGATGGTGGTGGTTGGGATTTGTTATTGACAAGACAAGGATGTCCACGAGATCCTCACCCCTTAAAGTCATTATTGGCACATTACAGAACTTTAATCTGCAACTGGCTACTACAATGATAGACTGCGGCTTTGCAAGAAATTAACAAACTGAAAAATCTCAGAAAGAAGGTCTTTGCAGTCAACGAACACAACTGCAGGAGCGGCAGTGGAAGACTGCTGGTCATATTTGTGCGACACAGTTTAGATGAAGGCCCTGCACAGTTCCCTCCTCTAAACTCGGCTTGGCTGGGGAGGCAAAAACACACCTTGCGTTTACATTGCCTAGCACACGTTGAACACATATTCTTTATCCAGGGATAATAATGGGGTCTAATCTAAAAACGTCATATGTTACAACTTTATGTTTCTAACTTTCAGAGTATAGCAAATACAGTTTGATGTGAAGTGGGGTGGATGTGAGGGAATTTTAATACACAGTTAAAGTACAATAAATATCTAAAGTGCTCACAAAGATCATATGAAAACCTAGGCAACTCCAAACAGAGAGTGTTTTGTTTTTGTGTTGAGTTTTTCATTTATTAATAATGTCAGACAGCCCAAGAAAAATTCTTACCTATCTTAACATATGTCTTTTAAGGATGATGAACGGCCAGCTGGTTGAAAAGAATTTTTGAAGCAGACAGAACTAATTGATTTGAATAAAAGTGAAAATGTTAACGCACGTCTGCCTTTAAAATAGTTGGTGTAGGGTGCGATTTGGATGCTGATGGTTGATTTTTGATGATATATCTTATCTTATTGTGGTGTGGCTGGAAATAAGAATCTGTGCCTCAAACTCAATAGTCAGGCAGGAATGTTACATACTCAGTAACATCCACTGATACGGTCCGCTTCAAAGGCAGGACAAAAGCAGGATGTCACACATAACATTTAAACTCAATTCAATTCAATTTTATTGATATAATTTCTATTACAATACAGGTTGTGTCAAAGTGCTTTCCAGAGACCCAGAACATGATCCCCAAGCAATTATTACATAAAAAAACAGCACATATAAACCTCCCTAATGGGAGAAGACTCTTGAGCCAAACAGTAGAAAGGAAAAATTCCCCTTTAAGAAACCTTGAGCAGGACCTGGATCATATGGGGGGACCCTCCTGCTGAAGGCCAGCAGGGTAGAGCAGGAAAAGGGAGATTAGAAAGACAGAATGAAGAACAGAGAGAGGAGAGACACAGACACACCGTCAAAAGGTACAAAAGACAAAATATATAGGCAATAACTATCTGTCAGCAGCAGAACTAAGAGTTCTATGTATATATGACTTATACTTGGTTAGTTGGTGATCTACAGAGACGACTATATAAACAGGTGTAGACAGCAGACACTGAGCTCAACTATAATTCAAAGAACTACATAAAACCATAGAGCTGTGTCAACGACTGTGACGGTTGTGGAGGCTCTGTGGTATTTTTTCCCCTCCCCTTCGTTGTGGTACAGACCAGGTGGATGGCAGGGGCGTGGCCAGCCATTTTCGGACACCTGCACTCAATCCCCTCGTCAGCCTCAGGCCTATTTACCAGGCCTTCTCACCACTCCTGGTTGCCAGGAGATTTCCGTCCGAACAGTCGGTCCATGACAGAATCTCCTGGCCATAATTGAACCCCGCAGAGACGCAAGCTTGGAGGGCTGTCCTAGGACAGTGCTTGCTGGCATTAAAGCAAGTACAAAAACGATGATACAAGCTTCATGAAATGGGGCTTCCATCGCTTAGTAGCTGCATGCAAGCATCGGCCAATGCGAAGCGTCGATGGAGAGGTGTACAGCTCACCAACAATGGATTGTAGAGCAGTGGAAATGTGTTCTGCAGAGTGAAAAGTAACGCTTCGCTGTTTGACATTAGGATAGGTGGGGGTGGGTTTGGTGGATCCCGGGAGGACTTTACCTGCCTGACTACTTGGTTTGGTGGAAGTTTGGTGGAGAAGAGACGATGATATGGTTTTTCAGGATTTGAGATGGGTCCCTTATCTCCAGTGAAGGGCAGCGTTAACGCTTTAAGGTGCAACAGAGTTTATGCTGTTTGTAAATCTACTTGCCACCTTTAAGTTGTAAAAATTGCAGTGGCCAAGAGACAATTTATCTATTAATCCATTGATCACGCAATAGCATGTTTATTTTTCCTTCATTCTTTATACTCAATTACAACATGGAGCTGTACGTTCCATAAAACAATCCCCGCATCCTCGTTAAAGGGACAGTGTCATAAAAGCAATGACCACACTACGCCATACGCCATGAGGCTCCGTGTGTGCACTTGGGCTGCTTGTGCTCACCCTCACCTCCTCCACGTATGCCAGTCTCTCAAGTTTTATGTTGCTTTTTTGTGCTGAGGTGTTTTTTTGTAAGCTTACACTGTGTGCTCTGACAGGACGTAGTGTGGGAGGTGCTTTTTTTAATCCCTCCTCTTTCCTTGTGTCACCCTTTTCTACCTAATAAAAAAGGTTGCAGCGACTTCTTGGCTGCAGCCTCAGCCACCTGTCTACCAATTTCTAATGTTGTTTGTTTGTTTTTTTTTGTTGTTATCTTAGATGGGTTGTAAGGGAAAATCAATTTGCCTTTATGGGATTAGTAAAGTATATTTGAAGTGAAATTTTTCTTCTTCTTTCATTCTTTTTACTCAACAACAAGAAGGAGCTGTACATTACATACCTCCTTAAAGGGACAGCGTCGTAGTAACAATATCCACACTATCAGTGGCATAATAGAACAAACTTACCACCAGTGCAAACATACTGTTAAAAAAAAACCACGATAATAACAACATGGTGAATTATGTACACATGTTTAAGTGTCCAGTACAAAACAATGTAACTCTGGTATCTGTGTGGCTCTCAGGCACCCCCTCTCAGGCAAGGTCATAAAATATTCTCACTACCTTGAAGCCCTGCCATTCACGAGAAACATGCCTGAGGTAGGTTGTTGAATGCAACACGTTGTACAAAGATTGTCATAACAAGGTTTATGTTCATGTCATAAATGCATGTCCCATGGACATTCTACTGGATTTACTTACAGACATATCGTAACTATTTCTGTGCTGAACTATTGTGCTTTTCTTTTTCCTAAAAACAGAAGTAAATGAACAGTAAGCTAGTAAAAAAGTTTAGACCAATCCAAGTTGCATAGCAACACAACTTATTCCTTCATTTAGGCCAGCAAGATTAATATTTACAGTTTCGCTCTGGCCAGCAGAGTGAGGCTGTCTTGAACAAATAGAAGACTTATGCAGCGATCAGATCCAGACTTTATTTGGCACCAGAAGATCAAACACTGGCAGTGAGTCAACAACACAACCAGAGCAGACAAGCGTTGAGCAAAAAAGGCAAATATCAATGTTTGGAGCATCAAGAGGTTGGCAGTGAAAGAGTAATGCCCAGGACCATGCAAGGATACATACAATAATGCATGTTAGAGTACTAAAATAGTCTGGCATGGGGAAATGAAACACTGAAGGTGAATAATGACTACCTTAATGCTCTTCTCTGCCTACCACCTTAATTATGCTTGTGTTCTGTTCCCAGCAAACACCTGCATTTAAAGTTCTGCAGATGTTTAATGCTTCATACGTTACGTCATAGAACTCCACATATATGGACTTTTAATAGCACCTACCTCGGACCCTCACAAGTATCATGAAAAACACAAAAAACACCCTACTTTTATGCCTACAAGATGTGGGGTTTTTTTTGTCACATTTCCACACAGAAGGAGTTAAAGTTACACTAAAACCATGACTGTAAAACAACTCTGGCTGTTGTTGAGATGATTCACTCTTCATAGTTCTGGGACCCATGGGAAAGTCTGAGACATATGGACGTGGTGCTACATGATGATAAACACCTTTTAATGAAAAGTGATTTTCTGAATACATGTAACGTATTCAGGGCTAATAAGAATCGCTATAGCTGCTGGTGATAAGACAGTGAAACTGATGATCTACTTAGATTTAAAAGTCAAACCAAGCAGAAGAGCAATATTAGCTGCATTAAATATCATCCCCTCACAATTTCATTTGTTTTAGTAATTTAAAAAAAAAAACACTACTAGAACTATTCTGGACTCCAAATTTTGGGTCACAGCACAAGTCTTGAGGGATGAGATATTTAGACAGCTCGCTGTTGCTGTTACTCTGTGTTGCATTATTTATTAATTCTTGCCTGAAATGGTTCCATGACTTACAAAATTCCCAAAGGAGAATGACCTCCCAGAGGGCTAAATATACAGTTTTGTGGGTTAGAGAAGACTTCTCATTTTCTGTTCCCCAGAGACCCACAGCAACTGGTCTGTGACATAATTCATTTATACATGAGAAATAGAAAATATCTCTGTCAGAAATGGTTTTAAAACCATGCAGTTAAAGGAAATGTCTGCAGCAAGTTTATGAGCTTCTTGAAGAGTCAGTTCAACTACAACTTTTTCTCAAAAGTGATAACATAACGTTGGCACGTCACAAAAGAGTTATTATCTCACAAATTTAGCACAATGGTGTAGTTTTTTATTCATGAAAAATGTCTTAACAGTTATGACATTGATTGTTATACAGTTTCGCCGAGATTCATGGATTTTAGATCAGGGCTGGGCAAATCCGGTCCTTGAGCGCCCGCTGTCCAAGTGTTTTAGATGTTTCCCTGCTTCAACAATCCTAATTCAAATTGTGTGAGGAATTCAAAGTGTTACCGATTAAGCCATTATATTACATATGTGAGCTTAATATACAATTGTGTTTGTGCCGTTGTAGAGATGGTGGAGCTATTTGAGATGCAGGAGGTGTTTTAAATTGTTTTCCCTCTTGTAAATGAAACATGAGCCAACAGATGCTAGAGGATGCCAAAGATCCATGCCCCTCTCTGATGACTGCTGTCTAGCCAATGGCAGAGAAGCCCCGAAGCACATCTGCTGAGGAAGAGGTCCAATCAGGAGAGAAACAACTTCCATGTGAGAGCATTAAAGTGTGAAGACTTTTTGTGTTTCTGGGGTCGGGGGGGGGGTTATCTAGATAGAGAACACGGCCGCCTAACTTTGCTTGTGATTCTGAAGAAAAGATCCAGATGTAGAGATAAGTGACTTGCAGCAGCTGAATGCTGGTCATCTTTTCACCGCAAATTATTACCATTTGAATCCGGCAGAACAATTGCGAAACGCGGAACTTCTATTCATAAAGAGTGGTCCCACCAGAAGTGCTGCAGAACAGTTTAGAAACATCCCGAGCCTGTTTTAAGCAAGTATATTGTGACTGAAGATGTTGTCATTGATGAGCGCGTCACTCTGTGTGGTCAGCAGTGTACTACAGATTTTTTCTGACTGTACTGCTAGTGATGTGGATGGATACCTAAATTTAAGTAAACAGCCATTCCTGTTGAAATTGAATAAACAGTTGCTTCACGTAAAGCTCATTAGTAACCCTAATCGTCAAGTCTAAAGCAAAATCAAATACAGAAAATACAGTAATGTTATACAGGAGTTATATACCTCGATCTAATGACTTGGATCGTGTCTCACCCTTTGTCAGTTGTTAATATTTAGAAAAGGTTACTGCCATCATATATTGCTAAAAGCAGTTTGTTAAGCACTGGCCCTAAAGGAAACTGGGACGTTCAACCTCTTTCAACTGCTGTACGGGACGGCTTGAGATTGTGAGCAGGGTGTTCTGACCCATACTGCCTCAACTTGAGCTTAGCATTTGGGTTTTGTGAAGGAAATGTCCCAGCAGCTAAAGAGTTCATGTCCTTTGCTGCTGTTACAGAGTCTCAGAGTAACCCAAAGAAAAGTCACGACGTCAAAGAAGGGACAGTAAATTCAGTTCATTTTACAGCATTTCAATGGTCATACGCAGTTATTTATGCTGTAAGAACCAACAATCAGTGGAAAGAATTGATGGTATATGAAGATTTAATGGCACTTGTATACCTTCTTCTTGTCTACTTGGCGACAAATATAGGTTGTCGTTTTTTTTTCTTTTACCTTTAGATTAAACATTCGTAAAGCTGCCACAGTATTGAAGGTGGGTAGAATAATGCAGGTGTTGGTGAGAGAGAGAAACTGCATTTCACAAAGACAGGCCTTTTTAATGGACCACTAAAAAGAGAGCGGCTCTGCATTTTTTTTTTCCAGATATGACAGACTGAGAAATGAGATGATTATCAAGGGATCAACCACTGATTTGTCAGCTTAATGTTCTCCTGTTGGCGGTTGCTCTTTTAAAATGCAGCCTCCGTTTTGGAGCCTGATTATGAGGTGTGGAGCAGGGTTTTCTTGAACTCTTTTCACTCCAGTAATTTTTGGTCCCAGGATGTTTTTCTTTTCTTTTTTTTTCTCAAAGTTTCCTTTAGAGTGGTCATTTATCTGTGTTGGTCCAAAGACCAGTGGTACCCTTCTCCATTCTCTGCGTGAGAACTGGACTTCTGCGTTGTATAACAGGCAACTTTCCAGTTGTGGTTCAATCCCGGTCCCTCAGTTTGTTTGCTCTCTTGCTGGTTCATTTCCTTTCTTCTTTTTTTACCCCATCAAGCAAAGTGCCATAATATCCTTTTTTTATTAACGCAGTCAGACACAGACCCAAAAGCTTTTGAAGCAGCAAAGTAAAATACGCTCTTGGTAATCAGTTAGTTCTTTTATAAGGAACAAATACATTGGGTAAATGCACTTCTTTGGTTCCCTCTCTATTTCAATTAATTCTGGCACATTCAAGATTTGGCAGTTCACTCTAATTGTATGAGATTGTCCTGACCTTTAAAGTGTATAACTCCAAATTATCTGCCTTCACTTTGTGTTTTAGACTTTCATAATGAGCTCAAACAGAGAGCCCTTTTGCCTCCTATCTAAATGTCATCAGACCTCATGAAACTCTGGGGAAACCACACTCTGTTTCAACAAACTTGTTGTCTTGTCCTTTATTTTCATTTGGCTTCCTCAGCAGTAGCAGACTTTTCTTTGGAAGATACCCTGCCACAGTTCGCCCGAGGCACAAGCCAGCCAGAGCAATCATGCAAATTAATGTAAAAACTTTCTTCGGCTTGTTGTGCTTGGGGCCATTTTACAAGACGTGGGGTTAGGCCACTGTTAAAATTACACTTTGTAGCAATTATTGACATCTAGATGGAGATAGTTGGTGATAACAACCGTCTCCAAAGATGTTCACCCTTACAACAAATTGTACATACTGTGTAGTGTGAGGCTAAATAACCATTTTAAGGTTTGTCACTCTATAGATCTTTTTTAACCATCAACGTCCAACCCCCAAGGCTTGCAAAAAAGTAAATTGGATCTTTATAATCTTAAGTAACTGCTACACGTGGCCTGACACCATCAGCAGTGAAGCCATTTTCATCGATTATGGTATCGAGAAGTGAATATATTTTCTAGTGAGAATTTGTAACGTGTGGTTACAGCACCAGCCACCATGAGGCCATTCAAAACAAGTTTATCACACAAAGGAGACTTGCCTTTGAGGGAGCTATTAAAAAAAGCCTCACTTCAGAGTGTAAAACAAATAGAAGGTTAAAAATACATAATGCGTAATAAGTAAACCGCTGACATGCAGTAAAGGTTTATCAAAGGTTTACAAGCTCTTGTGTGTCCAAGACCCATCAGGTGACCAAACAGTTATGACTTATCCAGTGATCCACCTTTATGATGATAAACTTCCATCATATCTGGCTCAAGCCACTGAACAAGGCGTGTTATTTCTTGTCTTTTATTGAAAATGTCAATTATATAATAACATAATAAAAACGTGACAACAGTTGATGGTGTTTGAAGCAAGCAAGAAATGTTTTCTTGTGTTCTGTGTCATTTTCGATTATGTTTCCATCTGCAAGAAGTCAGAGGCACTCGAAGACCTCTTTAGCAACGTCTTTTCTGCTGTGGACTTAAAGCAGACTACCTGAACCTCCAGAGAGCCCGACCCATGCTGAAGCTGCTGCATATAAAGACTATGCATCTTTGGCCCTGTGAGGTAATGTGCTAGAGAGGCGGAAATGCCACCAGACTGAGCTTCATCTCTCTTGAAACCTTGCCAAAACATACCTCTGCGTTCCAGTTACTAGTGTATGTATGTTTAGCACTACAGGGGACATTGTCAATAAAAAAAATCTGTCATTTGTCTCCTGAGCATGTTGGTTAAATTTTTTTTTTCAATCTTTTTTAGTTAAAAAAAAAAGAAAGAAAAATAATAATAATAAGTAAAAACAAGTAACACTGAAGCCCATACTTTTCTAAAGATCTTATGTATGGTTCTTCTTCGAAAGAAGGTATATTGTTGGAAATGGGATCAAAATGTGGGCACCATTCTGTAATGCTGTCTAATTTAGAGGAATGAAATGAAAAGTAAGTTTTAAAGGTTGTATCTGATGCATACCTGGAAAAATAGGGCATCTGCTCAGTATTTTCAATATACTATGTCTACTGCTTCTCTTTGTACTACGGGAAAAAAAAAACATTTTTTTCAATATGAAGCCTTTTTCATTGAACTTGATTTGATTCCTCGTTAAATTAAGAAACCCATGATTTCTTCTTCCATCAATTTATTTTCCATGTAGGTCTGCACCAGTGTGTTGCATTATAAATCCACTTCAACTCAATGCCATCCTTTAATTTTTGTTTAGGCATCATGGCAGTTGTGGTGATGAATTTTACCCGTGTCTTCCCTCCTGTGGTAGTTGAGCATGCTGGTGTTTAAAGGGAAGATGCATTCCTCTCGCGCTATTCTAACTATTTCCATGACGGATGAAAAATTAACCACGGTCGTCTTATTGAATAACAGCGTCGATGCTTGTGGCCAAGTGCGCTCATGATCTCTCAAATTAAACTGATAGATCGTGACAGCACATGCAAAAAACAGATTTGGGATGTCAGTTTTGAGGCACTGTGTGGTTATCAGACCACCAGTTTCCATAACAAATGTGACAGAAAAGTCGTAAAATTATGATAATGATTGGATACCGTCATAAAATCTGTATGTGTGTCAAATCACCTTTTGAATTGTTATGCTGAGCTGTGGGCTGTCTGCGTAAAATAGGAGGGATTGTGCATGACTGATGCTGTATTTTCTCTGTCTTCTTGAAGAAAATAAATCATATGAATTCCCCTGCAAGTGAAACTAAAATCTCAGCTATTGTTTTTGTCAGGATGTGCAAGGTATAATCTCTTCTTCTTGGAATGACACGCACAACAAGGAGGAATAAAAATAAATGAAAATGTATTCTTTTTTTATTATTATATTAAATTTTTTTAATATTATTATTAACTTTGGTACAAAATTACTTAATGTGCCTGATTATATGTAAAAGCATGAAAAGTGACTACACTGTCAACAGCAATTGTGAATATCTATGGACACACTGATGATGAAATGAGCAAATGAGGACAGACAATTTTAAATAAAAAAAAAAGTGGAAGCAAAATAACGATAGACGAATTGGAAGTGAATAATGACAACCAGAACAAATATTTAATCTTCGAGTTGTAACTCTCATTAATTTGCCTTTTGTTCTCTCAAGAAACCGGAGACGGGTGCTTGGCGTGGTCTCAAAAGTCAGCTGGATTTACAGTAAATATGTAGCTCTTGGGGGTTTAACCAGTGTCAGTTGCTTCAAGTTTGAAGGATGCTTTGTTTCTTTTAAAAGGTTTTTCATTTCTTTAATTAAATTAACATATATTATATTCACAATAGAACATAGAAAGCATGTCAAATGTTTAATGTTATGAAATAGAAATAGAAATGAGTGTGTGGTTGTTTGCCTGAATGTGAGTCTGCGACGGACTGGTGACCTGTCCAGGGTGTACCCCAACCTTTTTCCTGAAGAGAGCCGCCAGCAGATCCTCATGACCCTGAATATGAATAAGCAGGTGTGGATGATGAACGGATGGATGAATTTGATGGTAGCAACTCGTCCTAAAAGAGTTGAGATAGAGCAATGTTTACCACTGTGTAAAATTTCCTCTATTTTTTTTTTTGAATAACATAAAATATAAATGTGGGAACTGAGGAGACCAGTTGCTAGAGTTGTGGTGGAGGAATGTTGTCCTATTCTTGTCTGATTTAGGATTAAAGCTGCTCAAGAGTCCTAGGTCTTGTCCTAGGCAGTTTTGTCTTATCTTGCCGAACAATGCAAACCTTCCCAAAATGTTTTTTTTTAATCTGTATAGGAGTGTATTTTGCTGTAAAACCTCTAATAACCTGGTGAATGTAACATCCAGAAGCAGTTTGGAAACATCCATCCATCCATTATCTATACCCGTTTAATCCGTTGCCGGGTCACGGTACCGACGCATAGTAGGCGAAAGGCAGGGTCCACCCTGGACAGGTCGCCAGTCCGTCGCAGGGCCACATAGATAGACAGACAAACATGCACACTCACATTTACACCTACGGGCAATTTAGAATGATCAATTAACCTAGTATGCATGTTTTTGGACTGTGGGAGGAAGCCGGAATACCCGGAGGAAACCCACGCAGGCACCGGGAGAACATGTAAACTCCACACAGAAAGACCCACTGGGCCGGGAATCGAACCAGGAACCTTCTTGCTGTGAGGCAACAGTGCTAACCACTAAGCCACTGTGCTGCCCAGTTTGGAAACAAACAAGTAAAAAGTACAATGACAAATCAAGAATCTCAGACATATTTTGGATCAATCAAAAGACACTATAAACAGGTCTTGGCGACATTAAAATGATCCAACTATGCTTAACTATTAATTGAATTTAGTTACAAAGTTACTTGGTTTGGGTAAAAATCTATTTTGGGGTATATAATCACATGGATGAAAGAAATCAAGGTACTAAAAAAGATAGGCAGAAGAGAGAGAAAGAGAGTAAAAACATTTAGCTCTCCTGAAGTCAAATGTCTCTCTTACAACTCCCTTTTCTGTACTGTACACTCAACTGTAGTTTTAAGGAATTTGGCCTAGTAGGTTGTCTCACCAGGTCACTGTACAGTCCCAGCTCCATCATGTGCCAAACTGTGCTTGGCCAGGAAACGCTGAACCCCTACTTTGCTCCCAGTCACCTATCCACTCATAGCCCGCCACCAAAGTCCCGGTTAATGGGGAAGGTTGTATCAGGAAGGGCACCCAACCTAAAAACCCATGCTGATTGGTGACGATCTGGTGCGGTGACCCCTACAAAGGAGAAGCTGAACGAACGTGCTTTGCATGTGACTAAAACAATTAAAAATAAATACATAAAAAATAAATGTTTAATTTTTGTCCCTATATCCTAAACAACTCCAGGTTGAGACACACTTTAGGGAATGTAGTTTAAAGCAGATGAAGCTACAATTTTTGCCACTTTTGCAAACTCTTTATGGTTCCTACTCCTCCATTTATCCAGAATAAGCTGTGGTCAAGCTGGAGGTGGTGATTGTGGTAGATTGGCTGCCAGTCACTGAGCAACCCTAAGAAATAAAAGTTTTTTTAATTGTTTTCCAGGATTTATGTTCAAAATCCAGAATAAACACATCCACACTTCTGCACAACCCTGCAGAAACGTATTTGTTCTTTTTTGTTGTTTTTTTTTGTTTTTTTTAGAAAGTTGTCGTGATTGCTGAGTATGCCCACATGAGTGTTTCACTCAGACATAGAGCACAATCAAGGTTCAACTTGAGACAGCAATTTAAACTGATGGCCATGTGTTTATGCCATACATACCTGTGCACCAACATTAATCATAAAATAAGAATATATTCATAATATACAACGGCAGAATAAATAGTACATGCCTAGAAAAGTCACAAGTAATGGTTGTGAGGTTTTATGATTGGATGCCTTTGTAATTTATTTCTTAAGGACCTTCTGCCTTTAAAAGCATCTCAAAAAAGATAAGTAAGGTAAGTAAGGTCAGTGCTGTCACTACTGATTCACAAATGAAATGATCTGGACAACCTAATCTCCCCAAGCTCATTTCAGTTCAGTAGATTTTATTATCCCTACATAATCTACATAGAACAATGGGTGCCACCGTGCAGTGTTAAAATAACACCCAAGTATATATATATATATATATATATATATATATATATATATATATATATATATATATATATATATATATATATATATATATAAGGGAACTGGAGTATGGAGTATTGTATGAACCTTCTTTAGAGCCCTGGATTTAAAGAGCTCTGGCAGGTCATTAAGGGTTGTCCCTGCTATCTTGGTACACACTTTAATCACACCATGCAATCTTTGATCCTGTCAATAAACCGTTTTTTTTTTTTTTTGTATTTGATAAAACATTTCAGGATGGCATAATTCAAATTAAACCCCTCAAGTTTGCAAGGAAATGCATTTGCTGATGTGTTTATATGCACAGATTTAAACTGGTGCTCAAAGGTCAGTTTATCATCACTAATAGTGCCAAGATACCAAAGTACAAGAAAGATTAGTTTTGCAACCGTAAGTAAATCTATTTCCTTTTATTTGTCAGAGAGTCGACTGTGAGCGTTACACATTCTGGGTCAGGTTTAGCAGCCAATCCTATGGTAACTCGTAGCATGCACTTAGGTGCCTAATTGGGTGTCATGATGAGAACATTACAGCATGACTCCCATGCTGACTCGATCTGTCATTCACAAACAAACCGACTGACTTAGAGAACTAAATAAGTGGTGGATCGAAGTGGTTGCAGTGACTAGTGAGTGAAAGAACATGTCGAGGAGTTTCAGTTTTAACCAAGCTCTGTTAGTGATTTGGCTCTGTAGTTGATGAATTGTTTGATTGACTTGTCATAAAATGATAGAAAGCAACATAGATAGATATATATATATATATATATATATAGATAGATAGATAGATAGATAGATAGATAGATAGATAGATAGATAGATAGATAGATAGATAGATAGATAGATAGATAGATAGATAGATAGATAGATAGATAGATAGATAGATAGATAGATAGATAGATAGATAGATAGATAGATAGATAGATAGATAGATAGATAGATAGATAGATAGATAGATGGTACTTACCTTAATAATTTTACTCATGTTGTTTTTGCTTGGATATCTCGGCCTCTTTGTTAAATGTCTCATTAAATTACAGAAACATGCCACATATTTTGGTAGTTCATCAAGGTTTTTGGAATATCCTGTCATGTATTGTCAGTCTGTGTTATTAAAACTGCCTCTGAAAATGTTAGTCAGTAATGAAAATTCAAGCTCAAGTAAGATTAAGCAGTTGATGAGATGGATGAGGTAAAGTCATCATGCCAGCTCCCTGTGAAGTGCTTGAAAGCAGCACAAAGGACTTTTTTTCATACTGAAATAAAAGTTTTAGTTTTATATAAAGGAATATTTAATTCCATTCAGGAAGTGTGATTTAGGTCTTGGCAAAAACCACCGAACGTGACTTTGGATTGGTTGTGTCTGCATCGCTTTATGTCGCATCAACAGTGATGAAACTAGCTCACAAAGGTACAGTGGACATTACGACAGAGGGGATGCAAAAATTCAAGAATTTAATGATGGCAGAGAAAAGGAGACAGTGACCCCTAAATCCCACCGGGCACTTTTTGTCATCAAAACTGATTAAATATCTACCACTTCCCAAAGGAGAGTGATCACATGCAAAGCACAAGTCTTGACACTGAATTAAATTGAGATGTTGCAAATTATGTTGGAATAAAATTGGATTGTGCTACCAATCAATATGGGTGAATTATTTGCCACCCTAACCCATAATGGTCAAGGTATGTGTATGGGAGTCTAATGGAATGAGGAATAAAATTGTATTAGAGGCTGTCCAGGCCTGATCCTGGCGCATAAGCAAGTGCTACGTCATGAAACACATCTCTAGCATAGACTATGGAAATGCATTAGGCATTAAGTCACGTGACCCATTGGTTTCTAAAAAAAAAAAGACGATTTCGATGCCTCTTTTACTTCACACGGTGCACAGCCATGTTGCTCGGGAAGCCAACGTCACCCATGCTTATCGCGTGTCAATCAAAGTTAGCTTTGGCTACCAGCTGCTTCAGCGGATCCCTGCCGAAACATCTCCAGAGCTCCCGGCAAACGTTTACAGCGGAATATACCGTTTAACATGTTGACTCAATGGCAAAATCAAATTTCACTGTCACATTTAGCAAACATTGAGTTAGTCCAAACTGCTGGTTGCTTCTCTAAGCGTGGGAGCATGACATTTACAGATGAGGAAGGATCAGATGAGTGATAGTGGCTTGCCAATGCACTTGCAAGGCACTCGTCAGTCTCAGTTTACAGATCAGTAGTAAGACGTCGGTAATTAATGTGACAGTGCAAAGAGGCGCTTAAACGAGTAGCAACATCAGATCTATATCGAGTTTCGTTGAGCCTTTTGGTGAGTATAACTGCACTACCTCGAAAGGGAGCTGGGGAGATCTCATCTAGCAGGTTAACTGAACACTGACCGCTGAAGTTAGTTTCTGATTCACCTGAAGGACCAAACTGCATTTTAGAGCATGGAGGCCAGGTCCAGATAAAAAAAACACAATACTTACATTAAATTAACAATTTCTTGGGAAGAATGAATAAAACACATTCTATTAGGTTTTCTTTCTGTTTGTGAAAATGTAAAACATCAAATCATTTTATAGAATAAAAGTACACTGTGTTATTGAACACTTTTTTTTTACTGTCATCTCTGCATAGGAAGATTAAACATACTGAAGAGCACTTTGAGTGGCTGCAGCATGTCCACATGAGATACTGGACATGTTCAGTCCTCCATCATTGTGAGATCTGAAAGGAGAAATGTCACCATAGCTACCACTGACCAGAAGAACTGTAGCTGGATTTAATAAAATCAGGCCTGTCAGGAATAGAACACACTCCGCTTACCATGAAAGTAGACAAGATTTGGCTTAAAAGAATAATTTTTTTCTTTTCTTTGTGAGCACTAGATAGAGGAAAAAGTACTAGCATGTTCGTGTTGGAGTCTTGAACTATTGAAGACTATATATTCAGTACTTGTAGTGACAGTCCATCGTACACTATGCAGCTTAAATCTAATGATTATTTTTGGTTTAATGGATACGGATGCAATTTGTGCTGGTGGACTCTGGGTTTTTTGTGCTGCACCAAGTAAAGTGCTCTGTCCTATCTGAGAGGACTTAGGCGTAAAATCAGTGACACACACCATCATCCCACATGCAAACTTCTCTGCATCAAGGTAATCAGGTATCAAAATTAGTTGAGTCCCTCAGAATACAGTGAAACTAACCATATTTTACATGTCCATTTGCCACACTAAAATCATGTTTCTTCCTTCTTCTTCTCTTAATATTTCATCATTCAAACAACAAATGAAGAGCAGATTATTAAGTTAGTTTCTGTTCCCCCTGTCCTGTTTTATCTTTTCTGTTTTGGTTTTTAAGAGTGCAGAAAGAGAAAAAAACATTGTACATTTTTATTATTTTTTAAAATGTGGTTTTGAAATGGAAAAACCAAAGAAGAGGACAATACATGGATTCTTGGGATTATATATTGTAAATTGGCAGCGCTAAACTGAATTTAAAAAAATTATCCCATTATTCGGTAGATTGTGAAACCATCTTCAACAGTACTGAATTGGAGTATAACAGGTTTTCTGGGGGGGGGGGGGGGTTCACTCTCACACAGACAGATTCATTCATTCATTCATTTATTTATTTATTTATTTATTTATTTATTTATTTATTTATTTATTTATGTTGTTGTTGTTGTTGTCTACTGAGGATTCAGGTTTAATGCAAAAAGAAGGGTCCATAAGGTTTGCAATAAATGTATAGTTTTGTTCCTAAAGTTGTACTGTAGGTCTTGTGCCCACAAGTTAGTACATAATTTAGAAACGGAAGTATGAAAGTCTTTACTCTTTATATATCTATAAAAACATTCATGGTCTTGAGAAACAAAATTTTTTGATGATCCTTAACGATTACAAATGTCACGCAGTTGATCTGCTTTGTCAGTAGAAATTCATTGGGACCAACTCCAGACTTTTGGAGCTTTTTGGACCCTTTCCCTGTTTACATCGATCAAGCGTGTGTAAGACGGAGTGGGCGGGTGGTAGTTGGCCATTGGGGTGGTGTGTGTGTGCATTACAGCTTTGGCAGGTACAACAGACCTGAAGGGAAAACAAGCATGTGCACTAGGTTTTTTTCAACCTCTACCCGATTAAAGGGAATGAAAAATCCATGAATGCTCATTAGATGGGTTTACAGGTGGCTAATGAGCTGATATTTAAAACTCGTCACTCGCTGAATCGTTCCCTCCTTCCCCCTTTTCCTCTCCTCTTTTTTCTGTCCTTGGCTGCCCTCCAGGACAGAGCTCCAGTGGGTCTGCGGGGGTGCACAATTTAGTCTGCATCAGCAAACTGTAAGCCGTGAATATGAGCGTGAACATAGCACACACGCACGGTCCAGTTTGCATGTCCCTTATGCCTCTTTTCAACAAGTGAAAGGATGTATGCAAGATGGATGGTCTCAGTTTAACTCAGGTCACATAGCTCTGTAAGATGGTATATGACTTGAATGAACTATTTCAATTGTCTCTTTAACTATGCACAGTGGTCACAATAGCTGTTGAACCATTCACGATCTGAGACGTGTGGGGATAGTTCAATTAGTTGTAATTAAAAAATAAAAATGACTTTTCCCCCCCCCCCCACAACTGTATAATTAAAAAGGGAAATTACCAAAAGTCAATGGGTTGTCTGTCATCCAAGTAGCTCCTATAGGCAAATGTGCTGTCAGGCAGATTGCCTGCAGACCATAACCGCTCTAGTTGCAATGCAGGAAATATTACCTCAGTAATCTGCAGCAGGAGGCATTTCAGTCAGAAATGGCTCCCCGCACTGGGCTGTAGATATATGTCTGGGGCTGAGTCAAGCTCATAATTTAGTGGAGTCGTTGGCACCGTTCATCCTCTGCGTGCTGAGCCTGGGTACGGGCTAAATGACAGCAAGAGTCACAGTGACGCTTCAACCATTGCTTTACGACCAGCAGAGACCCTGCGGCACCATGACTGGACTGTTAAGAGAGAACGTGGCTGCCAATCACTTGATATTAATCTCACCGTGATCACGAGAGACTGTCAACTTCAGAGCCGGAACCTGGAACTGGGAGGGGCCCGGCAGTGGACCCAGCTGTTGTGAGGCCGGCAGAAATTAGCCGTTTCCTCAGAGACTCCTACAGCTTCGCACACACCTGCACACGCGGACACTGAAGGGCAGTGGGCACTCACCTTCATCAGCACCATTCCACATAAAACAAGCAGACATGAAAGTTCAGAGCATATCATCTGGACAGATTCCTCTTTGGAGCAACATGTATGAAAATCCTAAATGCTTGGAAATACCATCGTAAGTCCAGTAAACAAAACTGGGAGCCAGCAGACCTGCAACTATCTGTCTATCTATCTATACCTGCTTATTCCAAGTCAGGGTCACTTGTGATGTGCGGAAAAGAAACAAACAAAAAACAACAACACAGAAGTGCTGAGGCAGTGTTTCATATAATAAAAAGGCTCTCTCTCTATATATATATATATATTTTCATGGTTGGGGGGTGTCGCAAAGACCCAAAAGCAGATCATGGGAAGGCAGCAGCAATAACAAACAACGTGTGTTATTTGAAGAAAAAGAGCTGCACAGACAGGTATTCCCAAAGATGAACAAAACTAACAACTACTAAACAGTAAAAGAGGGCAAAAGAACACAAGGGTGTAACAAAACAGACGGACTGGCAGGTAAAAGGGGAAAGACAAGACGATATGTACTCATAAGGGCTTATGAGACACATGTGAACAGTCAGGAGAGATGGGACCAAAGGAACAAAACTCAACATGCAAAGAAACAGACTTTTAAACTAAAACTATAAATACGGCAAGCAGAGATACAATATGACTCAGAGAAATACAAGAAAACAAGATTAAAATATTAAAGGACTAAGTAAAACTTAAGAAACGGAAAAGACATCCAAAATCATGACAGTTTTTCTGAGGTTTTATGTGGTATAGAAAAAATAATTTAAAAAAAGAAAAAAGAAAAGGGTAAGGACAAAGGTTCATATGAGAACAATGAAAGATACCCAAACTTAATTTGCAATTTCTTGAGAATTTAATGAACACACACATTGCTTGAGGAAAGAGTAACCCATGGATTGATAAAGACAAACATTTCAAGCTGCTCGTTCATTACAAGCATCTGCTGATGTGAACGTGTCTTTCAAAAAGATCTCTAAAAAAAATCGTATATGAATCAATCAAAAATCAAATCGCTTTGTCACATGTTCATCAGACATTGTACAATTCACAGTGATATGCTTTATTTACCTGCTCAAAAAATAAAGAAAACCAAACAAAAATCAAAACAGCACCTGGAGGAAAGAGGCTCCTCCTCTTCCTCTCTGTGTGAGCCTTCGGGCAGCGGGAACGTCGACCTGAAGGCAGCAGTGAAAACAGTCTCTGGCAGGACTGAGTGGAGTTGATCTGCATAAGGCTAAAAAGGAATAAACAGTCATCCATCAGACCACAGTTAGACAAACTGTATGTAAACAGAGACCGTTTAGAACCGTAGATACTCACTATCATTTCAATGAGCTTTATTCAGTCGTCCATTGTCCCACTAAGTATTCTCCTTTACAACCCCGTGATTCAAAAGAGGGTCATGGTCTAGATTCAGTGGTGGGTAATACATTTGCGAAAATAAAGTGCCATAGTCCCTGAACCAGCCCTCCACTGTTTTGACACTCTGGTGTTGATGTCTTTAATGTGGTATTAGGGAGGGAAAACCAATCTAGCAATAGAAAAACTGATCATGCAGTATTTTCAGAATGTCAGCTGACCTCATTTTTTGGACATTTAATGTTGCTGTACTATGACCTGACCAAATGAGTGAAGCCCAGACCATACCACTGCCACCACAGGCTGTAATAGTAGTCAGCAGCAGTTCCAGTTCTATTCTACTTTCATACTTTGATATGACTATTTGACAGGAAATCTGGACTCAACAATTTTTTTTTTTTGCTTTATGCAGATCAGTATTTTGACTTGTATGAAACATCCTTTCATGACCACAAGATGTGTGTTCCAGCATGACTGTTTAAGACATGGGAAAATACTCACTGCATTAGTTAGGTTGAAATAACCTTTTGCCATCTAAAACACATTAATCACAGCTGTACTTTTCTAGTGGCAGGCTCTTATTTGCTTCTTTAATTCAATGTTGTTAAATACGTTTTGAACAGACAGTGTGTGTGTGTTCTCGGATGTTCTTGAAACATGCTTGAGCCACACTCCCAGTTTAGGGGTTACAGCTCCAATGCTCTCTAATTACACTGGCAAAACTGTTGCCTTCACTTTCACATCTTTTCCTACATGCTTTTTCAATCCTTGATGCATAGGACAGTTTCCTTAGAGAGTTAAATCCTGACTTTTACTTTTGGAGTAATTTTGTTCTACACATTGTGATTTTATGCACATATTATTTACAAGGGGGCGATCCCCAAATGGGCTGAACAAACTGGCCCAGGAGGCCGACCCATGTTGTGTCAATTAAACTTAGCCGTGCTTACCAAGTCCCAACTATCTAACGTCCTGGTTGAGCCTCTTGCAGAACTAAGATTTGTTGCAATACCTCATCTGGCCTCTGGAGGCTGGCTGCAAAACCCAGTCAATCTCTATTGACTCACCTGTTACAATGTCCAACTTTAGAGCAGAAATACACATATAATAAACAATTTGACACCCTGGTTCAAAAAACTATTTTGGACTCAGTTGTTTGATTTCACATTCATGACAACTCTAAGGGTGATTATCTATTTTGTACCATGTCAAAATAGATGCAACAAATTTATTTCTAATTTGACTGATTAACAGTTTTACCAAATATCATTCCCTTTTCCAAAATCGTCAGGCTAGTCAGCTTAAGTTAGTAAAGAAATCAGCAGTTTTACTGACCCAGAGCTGGTTGAACAGCATTTGTAATGCCACAGCTAACTTTGATTGACATACAGTGGAAATGTTCCCATCTGCTCATTGTGGAACATGGATGTGCTTAGTATGAAGAAAAAAAAAAGTATTAAATTTTATGTATAATTTGAATTTTAGTTAAATATTAACAAATACAAATAATTATTTGTCTGTCTCTGAAAACTTTGGACAGACTAGTTTGTCTTCAAGGGTTAACGACCGCATCTTGATCCGCGTCTGGACGGCGCAAAGGTTTTCTTGCTCCTTTTTTTTTGAACACGTCCCAGGCTGATCATATGACAGCCTAGTAACAATGTGGCGGAAAGAAGAGTCACCTCTTTCCTGGCAGTCAGCCGCGCACTTTGCGCAGACTAATACCGGAGACAATTGTGCGTCTACGCCGTCTACGTAGCGGTCGTTGGTGAATGGGCGATCCTTCCGCGCGCTGACGTAAACCGGACTTTTTTTTTTTCGTACCGAGCGGAGAGGAGATGCACACGGCACTCGAGTGAGGTAACTATATATATAAAAAAAGCCATTTGTTTTCATTCACTCCCACAACATGGACCCGGGTGGCGTTTGCCACGACGTACAGATGTTATAAACCACTGTTGTGAACATTTGTAACGAAGATGTTAGACGGCGTAATATATGTTTTTTGGTTGTTTTCTCTTTTTTGTAGACGGCGAGGTAATTTCCACTGTGTCGTCCGCTAGCTACCGCTGGCGGTTTGAATATTTCGGATAAGGTTAACGTAAACGTTTCCCAAAGCGGCGACTAAAATCTGCGGGGACCGAAATCACACGTCGGGCCGCTTTTAATTGCGTCTAGATGTTCACGAACTGTTAACCGTGGTCGAGTTCGCGTGTGGTGATGTTCACGGCGTGTTTGAATAACGTGGAGGAAATAAATGAGCTCGAGCGCGTTGTCGTACGCGAAGCACGTGCAGCGTCCGACCGCCTTACTGTTGAATATATTGGACATTTATTAGGAGGAATTTGTGCCGTTTCGGCGTCCAGCGGCCTTTATGTTTCTGGGAACGAGGAAGCTACCTCTCATGGCTGAGATGTACGGGAAATTACTACGTTTGTCTCCGGTGTCACGTGGTACGCTCGGCTGGAGTGAATAGTTTCAGTGACACATCACCCTTTCACTGACTGCGCTGAATGAAGAGTTTCACTACAGCAGCGTGTTTCTCAGAATTAAACATTTGATGAGCGTTCAAGCACTCGAGTGCATTTTAACTTGAAACCTTGAAGTACTTTGATAGTTGCAGAAATGTTGAGTTTGGAATAATAACAGCTGTTGCGCTTAAAAAAAGCTCCTTAGTTATGTTTTACTGTTCATAGAAAACAGTGCAGCGATATTGATTATTTATATAAGAAAACTATAGAACTGGTGGTCTCATCTTTTTAGATTGCAGGGTTCTACTGGGAAAACCTGCATCCTAAGTTGTTGTCACTTGCCACCTACCCAAAAAAATGTTTACAGACTATTTACACCCCCCAGCATGGTAACTATGGGGGTTGATGTTGTCATGTCTATATGGTGACCGAGTCCCTCAACAGTTATTTCAGTAACTGCTCAAAGGACACAACTGGAGTATGATGTGCTCATTCTGTCTCCTAACTCTCCAGAGACCAATCTGATGGGATCTGATGCCATCTGTGGAAAGTGATCTCAATCCACAGAGATCCCCATGCCACAACCCACGGTGCCTACATGATATGTTGGTGACAGACACGTCAGGACAACCTCAGATGCTCTTTGTTCAGACCCTGAGTAGTCAGAGCTCTTTTAGGAGCACAAGGGTGTCCAACTCAATATCAAGCTGGTGGTCATAATGTTTTGGCTGTTGGGTGTATAATGCAAGCGATCATATTTGATCTGTGTTGCCATACTGGCTCTAGATAAATCTGCATGGTTGTTATGGCATCCACGAGCACAGGACTGACATAAACAAAGCAAATGGAGGGTTGTGAACTAACTTTGCTGCTGCTGCAGATGGTTATGTGAGGCCATGATGCAAGTTTTTTGGAAGTTACAAGACGGTGCCGGAGACGAAGGCGGCTGCTTTGTAGCGTTTTATTTCGACATCTGTTTACAGACTGTTGACACCATATCGACAACCACCATGTCAATAACATTAAGCCGACAGGCCAGACTGAGTCACTTTAGTCCTCTGAACAAATCACTTACTTTACCCTGGTAGACACAGCTGTCTGTGATGTACGTGGCAATCTGAATCCTGTTTAAACAACCAGACTTCCCAGATTGAGATGCAACTGTGAAAATCTGATAGAAACCACCTCTATGTACGGTTTGAATCAGAGTTGGAATAATCACATTTAAAATTTTAGTTTTTTTTGGCTATTCAAGCTGTCACTTTTCTTACTACTTTTTTTGCACCTAGATATATGCTCCAGATGTGCTAAAACTGGGCTGATGTGTTGAACAGAGCCTATTTTCTCTTAAACAGTTTTTCACATATAGCTGCTCAGCACTGGAATTTGCAGAAATTCATACTGCATTTCTTCCCTGTTTGAAGCAGTGGCAGTTGGTTGAAGTAAAGTATGAAGCATTTACTTGTGAACTTAAATAACCTAAATGCCAGTGTCCCCACCCACCATTCCATGGTTAAATGGAAAAAATGGCCATAAGTTGAGATCTTTGGTAAACATTTGGCGAACAAATTGACAGACTGAAATAACAGTCTGTGGCTGATAATTATACTTCTTGAAAGACCGATTTCTGTTTACTACTTCTCCTGACGGTACCATGACTTTATTTGGTACATTCAGCAGCAGAAGTAAACAGACTTTAGACTTTATCACCTTAGACATTTTCAGTTACTCTCTGTGCACTCTGTAATTTCCATCTGTAAATTTCCTAATCAAATGTTAAGGCTTCATTGGGCTGTGTTCAGGAATATGTTTTCATTTCTAAAATAGAACATTTTCTTATGGTTACACCTGCCATACACTACTCGGGTGAATTTGACCCCCCAAAAATGTAATATTTCTTTTCCTTTTAACCTGCTGCAGACTCTACTTCTGTTTTTAAAAGCAAGGTAAGGTTATTTGTATAAAAAAATTAAACAGCAAGGTGGTTTAAAGTGCTTTACGGAGACATTAAATCACATAGGAGAAAATTTAAACAGCATGATTTAAAATGTAAACAAAAATAATGGGGGGGGGGGCAATAGTAGTGGTGTAATGTGAATTGAGATGTTTTTTAACAAAGTTGATACATTAGTACAGTAGAACAATGTTCCCGTAGGTGCAAGGCTTTATTTCTAATAACTGTTATATTAAGTATAACGAGTGATATTTTTCTGCAGTGCTTTTCTTTGTGTCGTCCAGGTAAATCTGGAATGATGCGCATAACTAGGTGGATTTAAATAAAAGTTTCTTATAAAACAGAGCAACAAATCTGAAATAGCTACAATATGACTCATTAAAACAAAGCCTCTTCCACATTCTGCATTGGATTCCTGAAATGTAGCACACATATCCACAAGATCTCCTCTTACTCTTCACATCTAAGTGCTGCAGCCACCAAATCCGACAATGTGCTGATTTTGGTTACTTTATTTCAGCATATTCACTATTAATGGCGCCATTCTATTCTTTTATTTGCCAGTGTAGCAATGTCTGTTGATCCATACTCAAAACTGATGTCTGAGCTCAATGCTTCAACGTCAAATGCAGACCACTCGTTTGATTCATCCTTTGGAAAATGAGCGTCTTAGTGATCACAGTGCTTACGAATAAAAAGGGTAATCTCACCGGTATTTCTGCTGTCAGCTGATGAGGTATTGAGATGAAGTATTGGTAACACAACTTCTCAATCTTTGCTCTTGCAAAGCAGTGTCCTTCCATCACAGTCAGATTCTGTCTTTGGCCAGCTTGTGCAGCTCACCCAAAATATCTCCCAGAGCAGTGAGAGTAACCTTGAACTTTGAATCACTCAGCTTTTTGTAGCAGTAATTTGCCACCAGATGTCTATTATCACTGGATACTCTTGCAGTATTGTGCTGCAACAGCCGTTGCACTTAGCTCAGAGGCCTGGATGAGAGGGTTTCCTCATCGACAATCTTTGCCGTGTAATCATGGATTTGTTGAACCGACGGCATTCATGCATTCATTTTGATGGCCAGTGGACGATTGTCAACGAGAACTTTAGCTTGCTCAGGGTCGGATTTCTTTTTGCTTGACAACTCTTGACACTCAATTGCAATGCCATTAATTAAGGAACTGATTAATACTTAAAAAGAAAAATAAATTCATGAAATGATCTGTCAATACAACCCTGGATCCAAAAAAATGTAAATACTGTAAAATATGTAGATACAAACAGAGTGCAATCATTTGCAAATCTGACAAACCCATATTTTATTCTCAATAGAACATAGAAAACATCAAATAATTTATAAAAAAAGAAATGTATGATTTTATTTTTTTGTAAAGGTGTTTTTGAATATGATGGTGGGAACATGTCTCAAGAGATCTGGAAGAGTGAGATGTTTACCTCTGTGTAACATCTCTGCTTTTAGCAACAGTCCGTATACATTTGGGAACTGAGAAGATCAGTAGCTGGAGGTTGTCGTCTACAATGGTTGGTAATGGATGCAGAATGCAGGTCAGTCTTTTCTTGCTAAGAGATGAAAGGTCTACTCTGAACAAAGACATTGATTACATGGGATGTATGGCGCTCTAAAGCCTGTATGAACCTTTCAGCATTAATGTGTCCTTTCCAGATGTGAAAGCTGCCCATTTATAGGCACTAACTACATGCTATCAGAGAGTTTTGAACTGAGTGCAGATAACATGATTGATAGTCCCGAACAATTAACATTCAATTGACAGGTTTTGAATCACAATATGAATTCATGCCTTGTTTTTGCAAAGTTGTGGAGAAATGTATAATTGGAGGTGTATGATCATAAACTATTGTTGGATTTTAGTAACATGTTAGAGTTTGACATATGGAAAACCTGAAAATGATCTATATGTTTAACTATTGTTGTAACGGTAAACAAATGGCAACTAACCTGAGCTTTTGTTGAAGTAGCTCTGAACTTGATGACAGAAAATGTCACCATTGTTCTGCTGCCTCTGGAGCGTCTGGTTTTCATTGATCTCCATGCTCTTGATCAGTCTGTCTGTCCATCCATCCATCCATCCATCCATCCAGTAGTAGTTACAGGAAAATGTGATTTGTTTGTTTGTGGATTTTTTTTTTTTAACAAATCACAGATGTGGTGCTTTTGTATTTCATTAATATTAAAGAAAACCTCTGCAATTAATAGAGATTACAGCAGTTCCCCAGGTATTATTTGTGTTATTTTTCCAACCTTTTTGTTGCCGGTATCCCAGCTGTTTTTGAGACATGTTGCTACCATTTAAAATAAGCTTAAAAAATATAATTTAATTGTAAAATACCTTACTTTTAATATTTGAAATGTTCTCGCTGGTCTGTTGAGAATAAAATTAGTGAGACTTAGATTGCATTACCTTCTGTTTTATATACATTGTACAGTGATCAATTATTTTTGTGTGTGTGAGTGAGGGGAGGGGGGTGTATTGTAAAATTAGAGTTGTGTTGAACATTTGGTCACGGTATCTAAAAAGCCAAACTTGTTAGATACTTGTCTAACAAGCACAGACTTCTTTCGGTTGGTGAGACTAAGCCCGAGGGAGAAGGCATGGATAAGTGCTGGAAATATGTCTGTAGGTGTATGACTGCTTTCATGAACGAGGAGATCTGGGATCACACTGTTGTGGGACTTTAGTGCACCAGGGACTTTACAGGTTGCTCGTGTACATCTAGATAAAACATTAAAATTGGCAGGATGTCCCATTGGTAGTGCACATGTGGCTGCATACACATGTACACCATGGGTAGCTGGTCAGGTGCTTTGTCCACACACACACACACACACACATTCTTTTTCTGTGCCTGCCCGCCTCCCTGTACAAATTAGTTAAGTCGCTGGACTCAAAAGCGTCAAAAATTCAACCTGTTACTAATGTTACCTCCGGTGAGAGCACTTTGTGCTGTGGTGGTGTGAACTCCATCATTTTTGGTTTATCTCTGACTAAAGGTAAGCATCATTTGCTGTCCTTTTTGCAAGTGTGTCATTTTTTCACATCAGCACATTGTAACCCAACCTAATTGTTCTGTTTATTGGCTGCGTCTTGTGTAGCCTTGCGGCCTGATACTCTTATGTGCTGTGACAAATATGTTTCCAGGCCACAGAGCATCATCCATGCACCTGTGTCTTGCCGCAGACATATCAAATCATTTTTTTTTTTTTTTTTTTTTTTACAGCTTCTTGATTCTGCTTTGAGAAGTATTTGCAGGAAATTTAGAGATGGTGGATCCTCTTCACATTGTTTGTATTTGAATCTTCAAGTGTCATGAAAGTGCCAGCTTTTCCCAGATATTCACAGACAGCTGATTTTGTAACCTTAGTCCATGTGTGCTAGACTTTTGGTCCCTTATTTATCTTGTTAAGTTAGTCAGTATGTGGACATGAACTCGTACTCAAACTTGTGTCTAAGCCAACTGAACGTCCTCTGACTGGTTTTTAAAAGAAAAGGCAGCTGCGTTGATGTGATTGTGCGAGTGGCATGAGTCATGACGTTTGTAGGACGTCTTCTGCACAGCTTAATGACAGAATTGCTGTTTTGATCTGACTAAGTAACCACCCTGATCACCGTTTACCTCTGTGTTTTGCCTCAGTTGTAGGTGTTTGTACACATTATGACAGAAACAGTGCATCAGTAACCTCAGAAGTGATACTTGGATGTGCTTTTGTGTGGACAGTTTGGATCTGCAATACAGAGTTCAGATTGTTTGTGTAGCGTCTTCATCGTGTGAAGTATCACAACTGTTCAATGAATGTATCTGAAACACAGCTGTGTTAAGTTCATGATCAACTATATTTTACTTAAACTTTGTTACTGTCTGTAAACATCTCACTTCAGTCCAGGAATATCAAGTCGGCGGAATCTCGTCCATCGGCAACAGATTTTAGTTTTTCAAGATTTTCATGGGCCATCTGACATTGCGCTCTCTCTCTCAAAATAATGGGATAAAAAAAGAATTAAATGCATTATTTCTGCCCCGACAACAATATATTTGACATTGATAAGAAATGCCTTTTAAAAAAGATTGCTGATTTGTTATCATCCAAACACAAAACGGCCGTTAATCATTTCCAGAAGATGTCTCAAAGTTGGCGTGAATTATTTTTTACATATTTTCCTGGCTCCAATCTTTCCCTGCTGTCACAATGCCCAAAACGCTCTATAGGTGTCAGTAATGTCCAAACAGGACAAAGGGCAGCGAGGACCCACCTGATTGGAATGACATCCAGAGTGTCACTGCAGTGTCTGCGACTGTAACGACTACCATTTAATGTAGACCAAGTCTACATAAGGTTATTGGTAGGTCAGATGGTAAAATCGCAGTGATGATAGTTTTAGAGTAAATTGTTCAGCCACAAGGCACATTTCCACTAGCAGGTGTTCCGGGTAGATTGTTCAGGAGCAAGGCCATTTGCGCGTCTCCATTACCAGGAATGACCATGTAAAAGTGGCATTCGGGGACCTTTCTGGGTTGGAAATCATCCCTGTAGCAGGAGAGGTACTCAGGTTGGCCAGCAGGTACCTCCTGTTGGGGGGGGGTCTCTGCTGATTGGGATTTCTAAATATGTTCAGCACTCTCACGTGAACGTAAATCATGTGACCACTCATTTGAACCATTTGAAGACATTTTGCTACGAGTAGATTAAAAGAAAAGACGATAGATTGCTACATTCTTCTTTTTAGTCTTCTTTTATACATCACTGCCACCTAGTGGGCAGCAGTGTTATTTTTTCAGTCAAAGGTTCTTGTGTGGCGCTACGGTGTGATGAAGAGGTTCCTGTCTGGTGGTTTGTACCAGAACTCCTGCTAGTGGAAACGCACCTTTAGTTCTCATCACCTTAGTGGAAACGTTTTGCCGCGTATACTCATGGCTTAGCAGTGTGGATCTTAAAGTGGAAGCCTGATCCTTTCTGGCGTAATGATCACAGCTCTCAGAAACTTATGTGTTTATTTCAAAAGCAAAAAATATTACAATACTGGGAAAATCATAAAGAGTTATTTGTTCAGTTATGGTGATGTTTCTTAGAACACTCATAAAATACTCGTATACAGAAAATCCCCATTTCACAAGTCTAAGTAACATCTTTATGTCTCATCGCTCTTGTTTTACTTTTAGGTAAAAAAAAAAACTAAAAAATCTATGTCGTTGTTTTATAACAGTAAACACGTGCAACTTCGTGGCATATTTGAAATACCAGAATAGTTTTTTCTTCCTTCCTTAGTCTGCGCCCCTGCAGACACCGCTTGATACTGAGATGAGAAGGATGTTTATGGTCGTGTGAGGATCATATGAAGGAGCTTAGGGGTTGGACTCATTCTTTGCTTCAGAGAAATTACCCTTAGCATTTTGGAAGTTACGTAATATTTTTGAGAGGTTACATACAAAAAACATGCATAAGTGTATACATCAGCATTAAGTGAGACATCTAGAGCAACTGTAATAGTTGGTTTCCAAGAGGTTGTGACTTGATGTGTTTTTATTTTCATCATTGTTCTTTGGAACAGGAATAAAACAAGTTAATTTAGCTACAAACATATCATATGGAGTGAATTGCATTTATAATAATTATAATAATTGAATTACACTGTAGGTTAGAATATAATTTGTCTTTTCCATATTTAATTTTGAAGTTTAACCAGTTGACTTTTTCTTGCCATTAGTGAGGAACAGAGCTGACCCGTCCTCAGCCACCCCCCCCCCCCCACTGCAACAAATAGAAGTATTCTCTATAAGCTGATATATGGTTCATTTCCTCATTAACAAAAGCCTTTTGTGCGTTTTTGTTGGGAGGTGGGTTCTTCCACTTTCTTATCAAATATAGGTTGTGGATCAGTCAGTTGCAGCACATTTGCATTGCAGGGCTTTATGAGAACAGCTCAATACAATGTCAGATGATGAGAAATGCGTTTTATTTTTTAATTATTATTTATTTATTTATTTCAATTTGAATCTTCTCAGTGTAATACTGGACCTACCAGCAGCAGTGCTGCTGCCACACTGCCTGACCTTGGTTTGCATCACCTACGGTAGGAGAATTTGGAGAGGACGTAAGACTGGTTTTCTTTAAATATGAAGGTTTTTACCCTGTTATCCTGATAGGCTGAGAAAATGTTTGTGTCACTTTTAAATATTTTAGGGGAATTGCTGTGTACTACAATAGTGGAAAATGTGTTACCATGATCTTTCTGTGAAGATGCATTTGACTCATTTTAATTAACATATAATAGTCACGTTACTCACCTCTTGTGATGACTCATTTTTTTTTATTTATTGTGTTTACTTTTGCTTTGATAAAACTTTTTGCAGTTTACAGTAGCTTGCCTTGTATTTAATTGCATTTGAAATGGCAGTGATGGAATTATTTGCTTCTGTTGTCTCAAAGCAAATGCAATTATGCTGTGATTAGATCTCAAGCACCTTGGTGAAATTGATTGTTTTCATTTATTTGACCATTAGGATGTAAATGTATCACAAAGTGCGCTCATAGGTTACCTCGGTTTCAACAAAGAACCTCCTAATTTTCCAATGTTTTCTTTTGACATCAGTTTGTGTAAAATGCAATTTAACTCAATCTGAATGGGATCTCTTGTTTTTAATAAATGCCAAGTACAACAAAGACTCTTATCAGCGAGTGCTGCGGGCTGGCTTGTTACTTCGAGGGCGTGTTCTTAAAAATAGGTCTTGGTTTTGCCCCAACCGATCTGCTGTTCGGTTCATAGGTCACTGCTATCTCATGTTTATAAACAGTGTCTTGTCGGCAGCAGTGAAGTAGGCTTGTAACCACAGCTGCTCTGCAGTCTTGCTCACAGTGCCATCACTCTTTTTTTGGTTAGACTGAATTTCATACACAACTTCAGGTAGGTAGCTTTGCTGTAAGTAATAGTCATTTCAAGGCCTTTTTAAGTGTTGCATGTTGCATTGTAACTGAAGAAGCAGGATCGATTGGACCAGTTTAAAGTTTTGTTCAGTTTTGTAAAGTTTGTTTGCAGAGACTTCGGTGTAACAATATTGCTTTTCGTAATTTCCACAAAACATACTTAATAGGTGACATTGCATTAGGTAAGAGTCTTTAAAAATGCTTCAACTTAATAGTTGATCTTATCGTGGAGGTGGAAGTTCATTATGAGCTTATGGCGATCTGTTGATAAGCTATTTGTGTCATTGAGGCAGTGATTAAGGCTTTGATGATTCACAGAGGGCTTTGTGTTCGCTTTGATGGATGGACATTTTAAGTGTTTCCTTCATTACACGTATCACTGGAATCAATAGGAATACATTAGTTGGATCCATGCAGTGGGAAACATTTATTGGCTGTTATTATACACTGCTCCGTGTACAAGATTATGTTCAAGAGATTATGGGACAGTATTGCTTTTATTGTAAATGCAAATAAACCTCAGGCCCAAAACATCAATCAGACACAACATTAAAAGTCCCAAGAGACAAAGGAAACGATATTGATCATGTCATTATAGTGCAGCATTGTTGGGTTCTAGTGGTGATATAGATGGCACGTTGAGACATACAATCTAGTTTAACGTTGTTACAGACAAAGCAACCCGTACCGATGCAATAGCACTCCTGAGTAGTGACGACCTTCCTTCACGAAGTCCATGCCCTAAGACCCTTCACAGAACCTCTCCTAAGTCCACAAGTCCTAACACAGATGAGCATTTGCAGGATGAGAAGATAAAAACCCAATCCACAACACACAAGAACCACAAGATCTGCAGCCAACAGCCCAGAACCAGACCAGAACCAGACACTACACGAGACCCCCTGATGTCCCGCGCCCATGTTTCTCTCTGGGTTTTGGCAACACAAGTGGGATTTATAGTACCGGGAATGTGGTTTGCAGCTCATCAGTGTTTAATTTTCTTGGATGAGAAAAAACAACATTGTTGGATAGGTTAGGTACATTTGAACTGTAAAGTGTTTTTTTTTTTTTTTTTGGATGCAAGTGAGGTCCTGAGTTTTATTTGACGATTTCTTGCAGTGTTGTGGGTGTCCTAAAAGAAATCATTGCAGTGGTATTTTGATGGGAAATACCAGTGTCTTGGAATGCTGAAGCATTCAGAGTTCCTTTCACTGGAACTAAGGGGCCAAGCCCAGCTCCTGAAAAACAACCCCACACCATAATCCCCCCTCCACCAAACTTTACACTTGGCACAATGCAGACAGATAAGTACCGTTGTCCTGGCAACCGCCAGACCCAGACGCGTCCATCAGATTGCCAGATGGAGAAGCGTGATTTGTCACTCCAGAGAAGGCGTCTCCACTGATCTAGAGTCCAGTGGCGGTGTGCTACTGCATCTGACACTTTCCATTGCACTTGGTGATGTTTGGCTTGGATGCAGCTGCTCGGCCGTGGAAACTCATTCATGAAGCTTTCTGCTCACTGTTCTTGAGCCAATCTGAAGGCCACATGAAGTTTGGTGGTTTGTAGCGATTGACTCTGCAGAAAGTTGGCAACCTCCTCGCACTAAACGGCTCCGCATCTGCTGACTCCCCTCTGTCAGTTTACGTGACCAACCACTTTGCGGCTGAGTTGCTGTCATTCCCAAACACTTCCATGTTCTTATTATACAGCTGACAGCTGACTGTGGAGTATTTAGGAGCGAGGAAATTTCACGATTGGATTTGTTGCACAGGTGGCATCCTATCACAGTTCCTCGCTGGAATTCACTGAGCTCCTGAGAGCGACCCATTTATTCACAAATAGTTGTAAAATCAGTCTGCAGGCTTCGGTGCTTGATTTTATACACCTGTGGCCATAGAAGTGATTGGAACACCTGATTCCCATTATTTGGATGGGTGAGCGAATACTTTTGGCATTATATTGTATATTATATATGTGATCTGCACAACACTATTGTCTTCCTTCAAGATGTGCAAGCTGTAAATCTGGTATAAGCTTTGCTAACAAGCTGCGGGCCAGAAGTGTGCAAACGTGTGTGTGCACATATTTGCCCGATTTGAGCTGTGTGCCTTCTTATTATTATCCTACAGTATGCCTCATCTGACCCCTCTTTATTTTTCCCACCCCCACCCTTTACGCTTCAACCACCCACAGGCTTCACAAGAGACCTTATGAGGATCATTTGACTGGAATGATATTGCTGCTTCAGGCTTTTTAAAGTGGGAGAAAACAAGCAATTTGTTACTCAATCCTCAGTAGATAGTTTCTTGTGCTCCAGAATGCTTCCCGATCCAGTCATTAGATCTGTTGTTGTAAAATAAAGGTGCAGCAGCTTGAATGTTGTTGTCTTCAGGCTTGTTATCCTAATTCTCTTGTTGATTTTCTTTTTTTTTTCTTCTGAAAATTACATGTGAACTGCTGCTAAACTTTTTACTGCGCAATACGTCAGTGTCAGAGCATTGTTTGTAAAGCTAGATTTAAATAAGCTTCGGTGGCTCTCTTACTGGCTACTGGGCAACCGTAAACCTCAAATTGCGCTCTGTTTTAAAACACTTCCGGTGTTCCAAGCCCACATGGTGTGAAGTGAGCCAAATTCTGTTTTTACAGGAGACCAGAAGTGAAGGGACAATGCAAGTGCACGTACACACCAGGTTCTGTGTCTTGTGTGTGCTCACCTTCCTTTTCCACCACTGCAACCACTGCCATGGAAGACGCAGCCATCAGCATGGTGGACATCGCCACGGTGACCATAGCAGCGCCCGCAGCGATCTACAGATTTCGGAGGCTCCGTACATGAGGGCTGCCACTGTGACCCCAGTGTCCAAGAGTCTTCAAGGGGACACTCTGGAGGAGGAGCAGCGCTTCTACATCCAGCAGCTGTTCAGGCGCTATGGCCAGAAGGACCGCTTAGACTTCCAGGGATTTCAGAGTCTGCTCTTCAGCTTGGGTCTGGGAGAAGTGAAGGTGGTAGGCGTGAGTCATGAGGATCTAGGCCACGACCACGTAGCCCACCTTGACTTGCTGGATATGCAGGAGGGGCTGCACTCACATTCATCTTCCAGTGAAGGCCACACTCATGGCCACCACCATCATGGACACGATCATCCTCACCACAGATCACACTCAGATCGAGTCCCCACACACTGCAGCCAGACCACTGCTGTGAGTCCAGCTGCTACGCCCACGGGTCACGACCACGGTCATGATCATGGACGTAATCATGACCACAGTAAAGTGCAGGATAATAACCATGAACATTTTGATGGACATGTGCAGGATACACATGATCATGACCACAAGCACGATCGTGCACATGACAAAGAGCACAAACTCGAGCAGCTACATATACAGGATAACCACAAGAACCTGTCTTCTCCACCTCACGATGACCATGATCACAGTGGTGATCATGAGCATGGCCATCACCATGATCACCAAGTCCACTCAGACAGGACCCCCACCAACCACCAGCAGCCTGCCCACGTGGAGCCATCTTCCGCTCCAACGGTGAGCCGACCCAAGAGGCCCAGAAAACCAGCCAGGATCAGAGAGCAGCGACGGTCAACCAATGCATCTTCTAAAGCGCCTCTATCCGACGACCATGTACACGGCCGTGGTCATCAGCACGAACACGACCACAAAAACTCTCATAAAGATAAGAGAGAGGCTCCAGTGGAGCTGACCACACCTGCTGTGTCGATGCTCTCCGGACATCCAGGTGGATTGTCACATCAGCACGAGGAGGTAGGACATTCTTAACTAAAATGTTCAGGTGTAAGTTGTGGCCTGATGTGGAGTTTATGCCATTGGAATAAATATTAGTTTAGAAAACTCTGGTAGAATAATAAATGTTCCACCTCACTTCTGTTTGTCATCATGTTCCAAACAAATATCACCAACACATTTGACGTTTACAGGGACAGGATTTGATATTCCTTAACTTTAATCTGTATTTGTATTGTTTTGTTGGACAGAGGTGTTGTTCCTTCTTATATTTATGTTTCTCCTTGTTCCTTCTCCCTGCAGTGTTTGAACCTCACTCAGCTCCTCACCTACTACGGTTTGAATCCCGATTCACTCATCTCGCCCAGCCAGTTCACTTTTCTGTGCCCTGCCTTGCTCTACCAGATCGACAGTCGCGTGTGCATCCGCCACTCTCAGCAGATGGAGGTGGAGCAGGAGGCCCTGGAGCCTGCAAGTCCAGGTGAGAGCCAAGTATTGATCTGATTCATTTTGGCTGAAAGAACGCTATGTAGAAGGCAAGAAAAAGGTCATTTCTGAGGGAGTCAGCTGTCTCGAGTAACTTTTGCATGTAGTTTACCCCAAAGTAAGAGGTTTTTACCAGTGGTCACCTCCTGACATTATCCATGTCCAGAATAAGCCACAGCTTATTCTCATTGGTGCATTTTAGTGGGTTTAGGTCTACTGAAAGTTAAGTGAGAGACCAGTTCTCTGAAAGAAGATAACAAAAGCAGTGCCTTTTAACCGGTTAGTATCTCATCACAGTTTGATCACAGTCCACAGTGCTTGGTTGATCAATAGATCATTGTTGTGTGGCGTAACCCTAAAGGTCAGGATGGCATCAGGGGTGTCATCATCAGTGATGACATCATATGATGAGCGTACTTCAGGCCTTGATGGGCTGGGATTAAATCATACTTGAGACACTGAATGTAATCTGAAATCATAAATCAATGAATTTTGATGAGTTTTCCACCGCTCTCGATCCTTCGTTCATTCTTCAAACTCTGGATGTTTTGCTGGAGTCCTGAGTGAAAGACGCTGTTAAATAGGATTGACCTTTGTTCTGCAGTAAAGGATACGACAGTCTAGTATGTTCATTAGTTTTCACCACCATAAACAACACTGGGACATTGTCATGAAAAAGTATAAATATTTAAGAGTAGAGTAGCTAAGATGTATTTAAAAGGTCTGAAGGGTTTGCTGAGGAGCTCCCCAGAGGATGACATTAAGTCATGAATGTCGCAGATATAAACCCTACAGTGACATAGCATCTAAGTAGTAGTAGTAGAGTGTGTGTGTGTGTGCGTGCGTGCGTGCGTGCGTGCGTGAGCGAGAGAGGGTGAATTTGACTGTTGAAGACGGCAACGATGAGTTTTTCCTCTGTTGTCCTCCGATTTGAGTTTAAAACAACTCACTTTTCACGTTCGACCAGCCATCGTGTACAGGTTCATTGGCTAGGGTCTAGCTGCGTAGCGGCAATGTGATTGGCTGACTCGTGCACCGATACGGTAAAAGTTTAAAAAAAAAAAAAAAAACGTTTTTTTTGAAGGAGGCAGAGATGAGCAACGGATGACGTCACCCCATTCAAAGTCTATGGAGATGCACAACACTCCCATGTGAGTGCAGCGTTATTCTGTTGCATAAAAAAAGCAAAAGAAAACTTCTAAATGACAGTAACTAGTGACGGCGAAACGTCTTGTCGGGAGCAGGGAGCCAGTAAATCAGTGCAACATAAGCAATAGCTCCATAATTGAATAGTTTACTGTTGTGTTATTTATTTATTTTTTATATTAATTTAACCAGATATTAGACAACCAATCTGCCCTGGGTAAGGCAATGTTTTTTTTTTTTTTGTTTTGTTGTTTTTCTTTCTTTCGAACTCCATCGTCTCTTGCTCTCAGTACACTGATTAGGACAGAACTTCTGTGGGTGAGGATTGCTTTTCTTTTCATTTCTATCATCTACACCTGCAGAGAGGACAATCAAAGGTAATTTAAAGACATTAGTTTAAAAAAAAAAAAGTGAAAGATTAAGTAATTTGAGAACACATCTGAACAGGCCGAATCAATCTCGAGCATCTTAAACGGCTGTAACACTGGTGCTTAATCAAGTTATATTCAGAGACGAAGGAAGAACATCCTTTAATGTGTTTTGAGTGTCAGACTAGATGTGATTACCTTTTTTAAATTAGCCCCTAGTCCTGCAAAACTGTAAGAAAAAGAATCCCAACAAGGCCTGCGATTGATCTCTTTGCCATTCACTGTATTAATCCTCTCATGTTGACAACGGAGATGCGCCTTTATTAATTACTGCTGCACGTTTGGGTGGCCGCAGCCTGCAGCCATGCCGGTGAGTTACGCAACTGATGAACTCGAGCGTTTGTCAAAAACAGTTGGCGTTTTTGTGTCCCGTCAGGTGGATCGCTTGTATGTGGAGAGCATGGTTTTAAAAACAAGCACCTCCCCTTTAAGAGATGTTGGTACATTTAGAGAAGCATGTTTTTTATTGTGATTTTAGTCTCAAAGCTATTTGTCATCAGCAGGAGTTGATAGACACAGCAAATGTATTAATCTGTTTAGTGCAAAATGCCAGTCTGCCTCCCCTCCACTGATGTGTAGGTGACCTTGGTCACCCAGGGGGTGTGACAAAGTGACACGGATAACAAATGTGTCTTGTCACATCTGGCTGTTCTTAATGCAAGATGTAAGTGATCCTCCAGAGCAAGGATCAGTCGAGTTAGAGCTGAAACGCCAGCTGTGCTTGAAGATTTCTGATAGTTAGGAAAGGCAGGGCAGGGCAACTTTATTCATACACCCATAGCCAGTTTAAAGTGTTTTACAACTAAAGTAGGGATACGTGCAGATATTTCATAGAAATGCACAAATGCATAAGAAGTTAAATGGCTATTTTTAAAGAAACTAGTTACCAGAACTCTTTCTTTTATTTGTGACTAAGTGGGGTTGGCACAACGTTGGTAACACATTTTTAGGACTTCTCCAAACCAATAACCGCTCCTCTTTCTTTACGACGTGCCTTTTTATAAAATTAGCATTAAAGGTTTTTGAGGTGCAGTAAATGCTGCATGTTGTGAAGTTGAAGTCAGAAGAGGTAATAATGGCACGGCTGAACATTTCCACCCTCAAAATCCAAGAGGATCCTTGAATGGCAGCACCAACACAGGTGGAAACGGCAGATATGAACAGGGCTGCTTTATAAAGTTCACATTAAAAGTACTGCTTTTAGTGGGCCCCTCTAATCCTTTTTTCTCCTCAGGTCCCAACATGCTACAGCCAAAGTCAAGGTAGAAAACGATTTATGGGTTTACCACAGCTGTGTTAAAGGGGTTTGTCCTGTCACTGTTCCCTGAAGCCGTGTGGTGTTGGGTTTGTGAGCCGCTCCAGACATCCAGGTAGTTTCAATAAGTTCGGTTACGCAACAGCTGAAATGAGCGTAAAATCATTTTAAGTCGCGATGAGGCAAAGCTTAGAGTCGGTGCACCTCTGCGGGCTAAAGTCACAAGAACGGAACTTTATTTGTTTTATTTATTCTTAAATTTACAGTTTTCATACCAATCTGGTTTCAAGATTGGAAAATTTGATAGAAAATACGCACAGCTTAAAAAGCTATAAAATTTGGTGCAACATTTGGGAGCTCCTGTGTAAGAATGACGATCATGTGAGAAAGAAAATAGATCCTCTGTCGTTTTATATAGTGGAACAGAAAAAAATCTATCTGCCTCGTAACACGGCCTAAAATTAGGGAGATACAAGCTCAGCAGAACATCACATGACACGTCAAACTGTGCTGCCTTTTTTTGTTGTTTTTCTATTTGGCAAAACTAAACTAAAACACAGAATCCGTGGGTACATCTGCACTTGGAAGTGGGCGAAGTTCTGGTTTCTTCTTCGCTTTACTGTAAGTTTAATACCACACAGAAATCAATAAGATAGTAATTCAGGAACTGAATAACCAGTTTAAATCTGCCCAGCCAGATTTAGTTTGAATACGGAGAAGAAAGTGCAGGTTTCCTGAAAGAAAAAGCCTTGCTGCTGCAAAGAACTTTCACTTTAAAGTTTTGCTTTTGGGACGGAATAAACCAGCAGATGTTTAAGTTCGATTGTAAGTAGATTTAATTATTGAACACACACACACACACACACACACACACACACACACACACACACACACACACACACACACACACACACACACACACAGCCTGGGTCACGTGAGCCTCAGGTTGCAATGTACCATCACTCACAATAGTCATAAAAATGGTAATGATGACAAGGAAAGACGGCACAAACAAGTCAAAAGGGCAGCAGTGGCTCCTCATTAGAGGGAAACTGGAGCCGGTGGATTCTCAAAAATGCTGCACCAAGATTTGTCTGTAGACTGCACCACACGCTGCAGAGCTGCCTCTCATCTACCTCCCGCTGGCCTTCATGGGGGAGCGCAGAACACGCACCGTCGTTTCTTGCCGGTCCCCACTCCCCCCCTTTTTTTGTGCTGAGCCAATTAGAAGAACCTGAGCGACACCTCGGGCCGTTTTTCTGAGCCATGGCTCGCATGAGATGCGTAATTAGAGAGAAGCTGCAGACCAGTTGGTCTCCTTCCTTTCTCTTCTGTTCCTTTATCACCATGTTCAGCCGCTGTGCTGCGACCGCCCGCCCACCTCCACGTGCGCATCCGCACAAACGCAAACCCACAAGTGCATAAAGGTAATGAGATAGAGAAGTAGATGAGCTGTGCGAGTGTGAAGGACCCGCGGAGATGCAGTGATGGACTATGCAGCTGATGTGCAGCTGCCTCTCAGGGCTGCATGCTTGATGGTGACAAATCAGAGCGCAGTCAGCTGTGGAAACTTGCAGCATGTCGTGAGGCACATTGAAACAATAAAACAAGGAGGTGGAGGTTATCTGCGGTGGCTGAACTACGATGATGAAACGAGGGCAGGATGTCCAGTCGGCCCATCTTTATGGCAACAATCTACATGACGTGTGCTTTCAAACACTGACGATAAAACAGGACAAATACTTTGTCACTTTAAACTATTTGGCCTGAACTGCTTATTTAGCAGTTATTGATCAGCACATTAGGGGTAAATCCACACCTTTTCAGTTTCATTTTAAAGCAGCACAAAGGAGAGTATTTGCTTTAAAGGGGTTTGGATTATTTTGAAGAAGTGTTGTTTAGCTCTTAAGAGTCTCCAATCCCAACTACTCCCGTTCCAGTCGTCTCTGGTGTCAACTCAAACCCAGATCACGTGGCCATCCATGCTCATCTGGTCTCATCCAGCACCGGCGTTCCATGTGTGGCTGGAAGATTCACTCCAAACAACCTCAGTTGCAGATTGCTCTTAGTTTCTTTCACTCACAATAACCCTGCGGGATACACAATACTCCTTTAGTCATTATTAGCCTTTAGTCTCTTTCGTTTTAGTGAAAGCCGCCTGGCTGCTTCTGTCTCCGGGCCGTTCATTCCTGGTTCCACACCTAAAGTCCAGAGCTGCTGGATCTGCCGAGCAGCTGTTGCTCCATATGGAGCTGCACGTATCAAAGTATATTCTTCTCTCCCGACCACTGTTACTCTTTTATTGAGCGTTTCAACAGATGTATTGCAGATTACTTCAGTCTGTTCAAGCCACTAATATGAGAAATGAAGTTTTCAACACCAGCTGCAACCTCGCCTTGATTTCATCGTCATTCCAGTTTCCTGTCATCTCTTTTTCCAGAGTTCCTGAATGAGTGCTCTGATCCAGCATCTCACATCTAGATAAGACTATATAAGTGCTTTTATTATTAATTTTCAGTTTTGTCGGGTTGATTTCAGTGGACATCAGGCTTTCGACTGTCACCACACTGCTGTCATTCCTTTGATGGTGCTTTTATTTCTCCACTCAAAACCTCGAAACCTCCTCCGTAACAAATGTCACTAATAACATGCAAAATAAAGTATATCAAACCAGACATGTAAACTAACGCATGTGTATGAACGATACACAGCAGTATGTTTGCGCGTGAACTCACCTGCTTGTGCTGCAAAATCGGAGGAGTCCAGAAATAAAGTATTATCACACATTATATTATTGCTGTGCAAGAAGGTGTGACAAACACAATCAGTCTTTTCCTTCCCTTTAAACACAGAAGCGTTCCAGTTTTAGAGGAGGTTTTTCCACAGAGGGAGTTGATTGTTGTCAAGCTCATGCAGAGTTTCAAATATGAAAACAGGAGCTTGGGAGTGTGTCCCGGGGGAGAGGAAGGCTGCTTTGTTAGGCTGAATTCCTATTTATCAACATGAAAAGAATAAAGACGGACAGCTTGTCTTCAGAGGGATTCAAAACAACCTGCTGTCAAATACTAATACAAAATAGGTGCCTCCTTAGGTTTTATTTATATAATAACCTGCTCCTGAAAATGAGGCACTATTTTAATGTTTTCTTTCTTGATTAACAGTCGCCACCATGTTGGTTGAAGATGTTGATGACGGCAGTCAAATGTGGTGCTGTGATCCAGACGAAGACATGTCAGAAAGACCGAGTTACCGAGTTTATGGTTTTGATGAAACCTGGTTAAACTCACTTACCGACATACCTTTTGGTCAGATGTACAAAATCTATCATGCTTAATTCAACTAAATCTGATGACACATTTCAGAGGTTGGACCCAATCAGGTGCCGTTTGAGTCCAAACTAAGAGGGAAAGAAAAACGGGATCAGTCAGTCCAGGTCAAACGCTGTACGTTGTAAATTCAGGTGTTTTATAAAGATTCGGGGTGCTGGGCTTTGGCCTACTTTGTCGAGGAGTTTGCTTTTGGTTAAGCTCTAAAAAGCAGTGGTCTGCTTTGAACAGGTTACCCAGAAGCCGTCAGCATCAGGGTCTTCTTTTTCCCCAAACTCCTGCATTGAGTGTGGAAACTGCTGCCTTGACAGAATGGATTTATATTATATATTTTTTTTCTCTTCCCCTCACAATTCTTAGAGTTTTGATTCTTCTGTCTCAGGATGTCCTCAGTAGTCAGGTTGTACCGTGCTGTGTCCAGGTATGATCGACCCGGCCTCCTGATTCCCTCACTGGGCCACACTAACTTGTCACCTGCAGTAGTTGCCTGTACGTGTCATCACGTTGTCATGCTGAGCGCCTCTTTGGTCCTAGAGGCCAGAATATTTGAGGGTACTGCTACTGACTTTGTGGCTGCTGTAGCATTTGCAGGTCAGATACAGTGCTCCCACGCTTTTGAATTTGTGGATTACCCGTCTATGTTCTGACGTGATTTTCACGAGGACCCGTCTCGCCTACACATGTCCTCCAGAGACCTGGAACTGCGGCGCGCTCGTACGGAGCAGAGCACTCAAACGAGTGAATAAACCACGCTTTAAGGAGCCGTCATGCTTGGGCACAGTTGCTTAGTGCAAGCGCACACCAGCTCCCTCAGGCCGGAGGTGTGTTTCAGATCATCTCAAGCTGCGCCACGCTGGACCACACGCATAAGCGAGGACGTGTATCTGGCTGTTAGATTTTGCACTTATTAACAGTCTTTTTCCCCGCAGCTCTGTGTGGCCTTTCCATGAAAAAGCTCAATCAAAGTTTGACCTATCAAGTCGTCAGGGGGAAATGGGTAATACGATATGGTATAATGTTTTTTGTTTAGTATTTATACGCACTTCTGAGACACTGACGTCTATTACCTCAAATGTGGATTTACATGCACCCCGTGGTGAATATTCAGCAGCTCAGCACCAGCTTTGGTGTGACATGGAAGTCTCCTGCAGTCTTGAAATGCGTCTAGCACTGTCACTTAAAGGATTGTGTACATTCCTCACTTTGTCTTTTGGCTCAAGGCTGCATTAAATGATGATGAAGCTGTGAAAGTTACAGTAGAAAAGAAATGTACGTGACCAACTAAAATAGAGAAGACCTGTGTGTGTGTTCAAGTGTGTTTTGTGGCGGTAATTGTCAGAGTTGTTGTCTCCAGTGTGGATCTGGGTTTGGGGATTTGTGTCCATCACCATCATCAGCCTGCTGTCTCTGCTCGGCGTGGTCCTCGTCCCCATCCTCAATCAGTCCTGCTTCAAGTTCCTGCTCACCTTCCTGGTGGCGCTGGCGGTGGGCACGCTCAGCGGCGACGCGCTGCTTCACCTGCTCCCTCATGTGAGTGCGTCGCTCTCGGCCAGAACGCATCTGTAGAGTAGACTTGAGTAGAGCCGTTTATGATGTACAGTCACGTGGGAAAAAGAAGGTACTTTCTCTGTCGATGTCCATCGCTCTGTCACTCTAAATATGTCAAAGCGACAGCTGAACACTGAACTCGAGGGTTGAAAGTAACAGTCCCCGAACCTTTCAGTGATGTTTTCAGTCGTTTAATGATTACTATTGTTGTATCCGTTCAGGAGTATTAATACCTACACAAACCAGCTTTTTCAGCGTCCGTTCTGGTCCTGATACCCAGGCTTTGCATACTGGCTCCTACCCAATGCATTTTCTGCCAAATGCGTGTTTGTTGCAGTTGTTGATAAATACGAGATCCTCATCAGTCCTCCTCCTGTCCACAGTCTCAGGGGCAACACGACCACAGCGAACACAGCCCCAGCGACGACGCTGATCTGGTAACAGCCTTTGATGGAGTGTGGAAGGGGCTCACAGCACTGGCGGGCATCTACCTCCTCTTCATCATCGAACACTGTATTGGCATGTTTAAGCACTACAAAGACCAGAGGGTGAGTTAAACACGGCCCAGCTGCACAAGATGGACTTGGCTCATGAAAACACTTCTCACTCACACTGGACTTTGTTTTTTTTTTCTTTTAGGTTTCTTTGTTTTTTTTTAGACTCTTTGAGGTCATAAAGTGAAATAAATACCTGACATGTGACGAGTGTCTGTGAACTGAATGTGAAATTGTATCATTGCTCACAGGGCATGAAGAAAGTGGATGAAGAGGGAAAGATTGGCAGGAAGTTGTCAGATCACAAGTTAAATCGGCGCTCGGATGCAGAATGGCTTCACCTGAAGCCACTCGGTGACGGTAAGAAGCACTCAGCTGCACACACTTTACAACGGCTCCACGTCTGGGATTGTTTCTGTCACGTGTTCTCTCATCCAGACCCAGACAGCACAGCCATCTCCAGCGACAACAGTCACAACGACACCCAGCTCACGGAGCTCCAAACTCCCGACTCTCCCACCAACAAGACTCCACTGGCACCCACAAACCCCCGCCAAGAACAGCCGTCGCCTGCCAAAGAGGACGGGCGCAAAGCCAAGCAGCACGGTCACAGCCACAGACATTCTCATGGTCACGGCCACTCTCACGGTGGAAACTGCCACTCAGACCAGGAGATGAAGGACGCTGGTATCGCCAGCATCGCCTGGATGGTCATCATGGGAGACGGCATGCACAACTTCAGCGACGGCCTCGCCATAGGTAACTCCACCGAGTGCCCGGTTTTGGAAAACAAACCAGAACAAATGCATCGAGCAACCACATTGGTCAACGCTTTCAACAATCCTGATTGTTTTTGACATCTAACTTTCAGTTTCTCTGTCCTCTCTGACTCAGGTGCAGCGTTCAGCGCCAACCTAACCGGTGGCATCAGTACGTCTGTGGCCGTTTTCTGCCACGAATTACCTCACGAACTTGGTAAGTTCAGACCACATGAAATGCAGGAAGATCCAGAAGCAGGTCATTTAATTGTTAATCACTGAACATTTCCAATATTTAACAAGCCAAACAAAGGCTTTGCGGTTCGTTGAGAGATAATCAAATCCCTGCTGCATTCGGAGCCGCTCTCTCGTCTCACAAAAAACTCTAATCAGGGCAAGTCTCTCAACCCGCCATCTCCCTTAAAATTCGCCGCAGTGTCAATTATCGGCACTTTTTTTCACGTTGAGGGTTTTTATCCAGTGAGAGTGAGATGACCTGCCAATTATCTGTCTGCAAGGATGATTGAGGACACGTGTGATCTGGTTAGACTGCGACCGAACAGAAACGATCAGAGCTGTTATCGTTTACTCCTCTCTGCTCTGAGACGAAGAGGCGCAGCGAGTTTGCGTTTCAGATGTGTGTTTGATGTACAGAGTTGGTGATTTATGGTCTGCGGTTGTCTGGCTGCTCCCCCTTGTGTTGATCTCTTATTATTGTCTTAAGGGGACAAAAATAAAGGCAAACAAATGAAACATGTTTAATTTGAACCACATATGGCGCTTTAAAGCTTACATTTTTTTTATTTTTTTGGGGGGTGGGGGGGGTTTAGCAGTTTTAAATGCCAAAAGTGCCTTTTAGTATCGGCTTCATCATAAGAACAAGAAGGCTTTGAGTCCCTTCCAACATGCTGGTCTCGTATCACGAGTTCAGTTCACTTGCATTTAAGGATTGCAGCAGTGAAGCCTCCTAGTGCACACAAAGACCGGCAGGCTCATCCTCTTTGTCCCTGTGTAATTTCCTGTTGATTCTGCGCTCGTGTTTCAGCAACACTCGCTGTCATGCGTTGAACCCCGTCAGGCCGCTTGTCAGACAAACCCATTAGCTTGACAAGTGCACTTCTCAGATCCTCCTCAACACAAAAGCTGTCCCCCAACTGGCATCTGGATGGAAAAGGATGATTACGAGGGTTCTTTAACCACCCAGAGTGAAGCTAATCGACAGTGATGGGTGTGTTAATTGTGGTAGATGAGGCAGCGGCAGGCGTGTCTGAGTGTCTGACGGATTGGAATTTAGGGAAGCGGGAAATGCCGGAGAAAGTTGAAGAGGAGGAGAAGAGGGGTGCCGCTGAAGTGAGATGAGTGCAGACCTCTCTTTTCTCTGGTGCTGATTGATGGATGATACCAAAGTGGTAATATATTCATTGTGGTAATTAGAGAGGAAAAGAGGCCGCTTGTTACACGGTGGAGGAAATGTAGGCCACCCCCCTTCTCAGTATTCATCTCTCTTCAAATTCAGGACGTTTCCACTGAGACTTGGGCCGTTCCCCGCATTTGGCCCGGCAATGATTGAAGAGGCTAGAGAGGCAACGGCATGCATATGTAATCATAAGCAGATCGGAGGGGAGTTTAAGAAACACTTCTTGGAGAATCCAGCTCTGTTTTTTCTCTTACTTGAAGACAGATGGAGGTGGAGGGAGTTTGTTTAGAGTAGGTTCACTTCATCAGCGAAGGCAGAGCTGGAATACAAATGTGGATTTGTTGGTATCCTTCTTTTTAAGGAAGGAAAAACCCAACTCAAAACTGGGAAAAGTAGTCGTATATAATGATCTACTGAACCCTGACTAATGAAAAACAGACGCTGCTCTGGAGTTTCGGTTTCACTGAATCATTGAAAAAGCGGTAGTCCCAGAAAGGCGTCACAGTTGTCCTCAGTGTTGCGGTCACGCACTCGGTCTATTTAAAGGGGTGAAAAGTCGTGGCTCTGCTGTTTGGTGTGGCGTTCACCCCACTGAACATGGACCGTGGAAGGCAAGCAGGAGGCCTCTCCTGTCTGAAAACAACATGCAAACACGGCTCAGGTTTCCCTGATGCAGTAATGTCCCAAGTCCAACAACTACAGCTTGATCCACACCGGCTCATGCAACAGGACGATGATTTGAAGAGCGTCTACGCCGCAAGGACTGAAAATGAAAATCAGTGACGGTTTTGAAGTAGTTTGGTCAAGGTCCAGACTTCGACATGGGTTCTCAGGGGGGTGCGACCTGCAGCGACGTCGTAAGGAACGGGCCACAACAGAAACAACAAGTTCCTCTGAGTTTTAATCTGTATCGCCCGCGTGATTTTACTTGTCGATGCGTCAGTGTGTGTTCCTGTTGACAGGGGACTTCGCGGTGCTGCTGAAAGCCGGGATGACGGTGAAACAGGCCATTGTCTACAATCTGCTGTCTGCTCTCATGGCCTACGTCGGCATGCTGATTGGGACAGCTGTGGGCCAGTACACGCACAATGTCACCAACTGGATCTTTGCCATCACAGCCGGCATGTTTCTTTATGTGGCTCTGGTGGATATGGTAAGTTGGCAACGTGCCCTCAGCAGCCCTCAACTGATAATTGTCTCCTCCCCAACAACAACTTCAGTTTGACTTGTCGGTCCTCTTCTCTCTGATCCTGACTGGCTACTTTGGGTCTTTCACAGCTGCCAGAAATGCTTCACGGGGACAGTGAGGAGCACAAGCGCTGTGAACTGGGACATTTTATCCTCCAGAACCTGGGTCTGCTGACCGGGTTCAGCATCATGCTGCTTATCGCCATCTTTGAAGACCGCATTGTTTTTGATTTTGGCTTTCAGTAGAGGAGAGAGAGGAGGCGAAGGAGGAAAGCTGGATGTGCGTTTTTGTTCTTGGCCTTAACATGCTCTGCTTGCAGTGTAACAGCGCCGTCTTGCATGCGACGTGAGTCTCATTTGTGGCCTGTGCCTCCATCCCAGACATGGAACGCTGGTTTCTGTATGGAGACTGCTAGTCGTGTTTGCACTTTGTTCCTCCACCATCACCTGCCCTCCGTCTGCTCCCTGTGAAGCAAAAGAGGCCAGGCGACTGAAAGGAGCTGCGCTGCGGCCAGACTACACCCCCTCTGCTCCACGCCTCGAACCCCATCTGTGAACAGTGGGATGGTGCAGAGTGTATGTTCCTGTCAGAGTCCAGCAGCGCAGCACCTATCCGTCATCCCGTCATTACCGCGCGACCCCCCCTGTCCCCATCTGCTCTGTGCTGCAGCCCATCACCCATGCCTCGGACATCTGTCGCGTGCGTTCCACCTGCCATCCGTCACCACCTCCGGTGTCACCAAACACCTCTGTGCCAAGCCCCGGCCACTGCAGCCTCGTGGCTCACTTCAGCTTAGATGCTGAACTCAGAAAAAGAGCCTTTAGCCCACTCGCTTGCCACCGTGACACTGCAGAGTCAGACAGAAAGGTGTCCCCCTAACTGATCTCGTGCTTTTTTTGTTTGTGTAGTTTAGATTTGTAGGGAAGAATAACCCTAGTAGCTGATGGTAAGAACTGCCAGCGTACCTGCCAAAGCCTCCACAAGTCGGCGTTTAGAGTAATCAGTGTTTTTGTTTGTAGGAATTGCTTATAAATGTCTGAGCACATTTTTGTAAAGGTTCGACAATCCGAAGCCAAATGAAACATATTTGCGTTAAGTCTTAATACATCCCTTTTTTTTTTTTTTTTCTTTTTTTTTTTTTTTTTGATTTGCGAGAAGAAACGATGTCAAACCTGGATAAAGTGTTGTAGTTTACTAGATTCATTTTGGGAGTTTCACTTGTACCGCCCTGCGGTCAACATGCAATCACAAAGAAGGTTCATTGTTTTGTTTTGTTTTTTTTAATGTACTTTAAATGTGTGAAGTCTGGAGAGTTTCAGTACTTACTCATCTGAAAGCTCAGTTCAGCTGTTATTAAACTGTTAACATCAGTCATTTCCATCGGCTGTAAGAAGCTGCTGTATTTGTAACCAGCGACCAACCAGCTCTTCAGACCACAGAAATATGAGCAGCTTCACTCTGACAACGCATTCCTCTGTTTCTGGGAGTGCACAGTGAGGAAGTGCATGAGAAGTGACCAGAGTGAGGATTTTCAGTGGCTGGTGCTCGACACGGCCCTCCTCCCAACCCCGACATTCCACATGCTGATCCGCAGCTACCTGACGTGGCTTCAGCTGCTGGAGCGCACACACACAAGCATACACACACACACACACACACACACACACACACACACACACACACACACTCTCGTGTGTCTTCATCTATCCTGTCACTGTGTGACATCGTCTGTGTCTTATGTGGCTGTAAGTCATTGTCAGTCTCATGCCATTGATTTGAATCTCGTTTACAGCATGACTGAAACAGTCCAATGTTCTGACTGTTGAAATTGTTCTTTCTTTGTTCGGCAAAGTGGAATTATTGAAAACATTTGTTACCTTTTTAACGACACCATGAGGATTATGGGAAACTCCTCGGGTTTAGTGTAACTGGTGTTCTGAGTCTGTTTTTTGTTATCTGAAAAACAACTAATGCACATAACTCATCGACTACGTTTTTTTTTTTTTTTTTTTTTTTTTTTTTTTTCAATGACCTGAAGATGAATTCCTAAAAAAGAAACATGATCAACCTTTGCTTTATGTGTATATTTGTCTCGTGTTGTGCATATTCGTGTAAAAATGTGAAGTCCTCGCCGTTAGCCTGTCTGTGCGTCCGCTCTCATTGTGAAAGGAGAATAAACTTGAGAACTCCTGGACTCCTGATGGTTTGTTGCTTCTGCTTTAGTCTTACAGACATGCAGTATAAATGCAGCTCTCGGCTACGTCCGCATTCCCAAACCAGTACTGTTGGCACCACTCGTTCCTCAGAACATTGGCAAGCAAAGGTTTGGGCACGCGCACTGCATATTTCTCAATGATTTGAAGAAGAACTTGTTTACTAATCCTTTTTTTTTTTTTTTTTTCTTGTGCTAAAATTAAACTAGCACCTTTTGCAAAGGTTTAATAAACACTTGTCACTCAAATGTTGCTGCTAAGCATTCTGGAAAGTACCAGTTGATGCTCACAAAGTAGGACAAAGTTATCTTTGTGCAGCTGCTTCTGTAACGTCGGTGAGAAACGGAAGTTCGAAAGAGCAGTGGAGGTCAAGTGAAGTGTGGACGACAATTCTTTCCCAGAGACTTGTCTCTAGGTTGCTACTAAAAGGTTGAGGGGATTAATAATGCTCAACGAAAGCTTTGCCTCGACTCGACCTGAACGTATCTTACACGATCTATAAAATGCCTCTTCCAGGAAGAATGAGCAACTCCCCAAAACAAGATCCGAAAGCTGTTATCCGGGTACATAAAACATTTACAAGATGTGATACCGGATGAGATGTTTCTGACCATGCGGCAATCCCAAACTTTCGCTCTGACCCTTTTTTTTTTTTTTTTTTTTTATTCTTTTGCCATTTCAAATTGTAGGATGAAAGATGAAAGAAGAAAAAAGTAGATTAATGTTGCTTAAAATATTAAAGATGAGCTGCGTCTTTAGCTGTATTCCTTTGAGTAAATCAGGTCATCTTTAACTTGTTCACAGCTGAGAGCAACAGAACTCTGGATGAAACCAAAGTCTGAGCTTTTTGAAGTTGCAGGCGTTTACTAACCGACACAGAGGATGCAGCTGAGTTCCTGCGCTGAGCTGCTGTTGGAAGTTTCATCCTGCAGTTCGCTGGCTGTGAACTGTATCGTCTCCAAATGATGCTCTCACAGACTGTAGCTCCGTGACGTGCAGAAAGGCCAGGGAGCCCGTATGTGTGTGTCTGTTTCACTCTTTTTAATTAGATGACAGAGTGAGAGAGGGAAAAAAAAAAAACAGTAAGGAACTATGAGCTGAGCTGGCAGAGCAGAGCGACTCCTCGTCGGATCCAGTGCTCCGCGGGGACATCGGAGCCGAGCGTCATGGCGATGACGTAGTTGGTGGAGTGTCCGGTGGTGGACAGGGTGCCTCGCCGCTCGCTCGTCTTGTAGACGGGCGCCAGGTAACACGTTCTCTGAGGAATGTCCTGACGCTTCATGGGCTTCAACCACATCTGGCAGAGAGAAGGAGAGTGAGACGGGCCTCAGCTGGGCCGAAGATGTGCTTTTTAAAATCCAATGCAATGCACTGACTTAAGAGGGAGAACAGCCACTATCTTTCAACATTTCCAACTGCTGGGATAATTAATCTGGCCGGAAGAATTGAGTAAACTCCGCTGGCAAATTCTGGACCCGGAACAACATAACCGGGTTCTCTGTTATCCAAACATTAATTTGCAAATGTAAGTTTGGGGACTTGAACTTCTAAAACAAAAGCATTAACAAAGAAGAGCCCCCTCGAGCTATTAAGAAGTCTTGGTTATGCAAAGGGGATAAACTGGGCCACTCAAAGAAAACATCTTTAACACGGAAAACAAAAACCGTTGCAGAGTTGCAGCCCTGAGAAGCGCTCATCTGCTGCCACAGCAGACGCCTCGGTGCAGATTTGCATTTCAAAGCCGGCCTCTGTTGTGTTGTTTCCATCCACAAATAATAAACACATTTTTAATTAAGTTCTGTTCTCGTCGAAAAACGATCCCGTTAATAAACTTGCCCTGAAATGACTGAATATTAAAAAAGTCAGCCTTGTGCATTATTCAGTCGCTGAATGGATTGTGAAGAAGAGAGAATAAAAAGAAAGAAAACTCGATCAGCTGTCGCTCTCAGCTACTCCCTTCCATCTCTGTCTGCCTGCTTTCACACAACAAGTCAAGCTGTTTTAATTAATGAAAGGATGGGAAGCAAAAGGAGACGGGCGTCCTGAAGGCGGAATGTAAAATATTGCTGAGGCTTCGACTGTGTCGAGTCCAGAGAACAAGGAGCTGGCAGCATCCTCGTGGGAGAAGCTGTGGCTGTTCTCGTTCTCACAAAACTGCTCCCTGCTTATAAACTACAGAAGGAAAAAAACCTTCAGCTACCTCGAAGGGAATTTTTCACACCAAACAATGATGGAGTCTGCCCCATTTTCATAATATTATATGAGGAAAGATAATATCTAGCCTCTTTTCTGGCACCCGGAGAGATTTACAGCAGCAGAATCAATAAACCTCCTCCCCTTAAGGCTTTATGTAAGAATATACCGGATTATGCAACAAGGACTGTTTTTGAAAGCCGCCTGCAGTGTTTTTGCTACAAGCCACAAATTCACTACAAGAGCGCTACGACATATTAGTTCCCACAGTTAGGAGTCAGATCCCAACACTATAGAATAAAGAACAAACCCAGTCACTTCTGTCTCTGTGTCTGCTCATACCGTTAAAAGAAATGAGTTGCATTCGAAAGTGCAATTAAAATCCTACCAGTTTTAACTCATTTACAGAGCACCACAATTAAATATGGGGACAGCTGCGCTTATTGTCGTAATAGCTCATGGGAGAAATTACAGAAACTACAGAGGAAGGGAGTTTGAAAGTGAAAATGACCTTTTGCAGTTTCTTTTTCTTGTTCGGTCAAGTTAATTTTTCCCCACTGAGCACACAATACACTCGGCATAGCCCAAGTTCAAGCACAATCAAACCTTTCTTCTAAATCTTGGAAACTTGACAGATTGTGTAGCTTTCAGCTGTGGAGCTTTTTTTTTTTTTTTTTTACCAAGATTAAAAAAAAAAGAAAAAGATTCCCACTTTGTACTTCCTGTCAAAGAAATGCATTAATGTCTCAAAACGCAGGTTTACACATTCTCACAACTAAGCAACATTACTTCAGTCAGTCAACTCATGCAGCTATGTTTAGGTACACTATAACGCCAAAAATATTCGCTCACCCATTCAAATAATCACAATCAGGTGTTCCAATCACTTCCATGGCCACAGGTGTATAAAATCAAGCACTTAGGCATCCAGACTGTTTTTTACAACTGTTTGTGAAAGAATGAGACGCTCTCAGGAGCTCAGTGACTTCCAGATGGAACTGTAATAGGATGCCACCTGTGCAACAAATCCATGAAATTTGTGAAATTTCCTTGCTTCTAAATACTCCACGGTCAGCTGTCAGCTGTATTATACGAACATGGAAGTGTTTGGGAATGACAGCAACTCAGCCATGAAGTGGTTGGTCACGTAAACTGAAACAGCGGGGTCAGCGGATGCTGATGAACATGAAGCGAACAGGTCGCCAACTTTCTGCAGAGTCAGTCGCTACAGACCTCAGAACGTCACGTGGCCTTCAGATTGGCTCAGCAGACCGACAGAACAGTGAGCAGACAACTTCATAAATGGGTTTCCACGGCCGAGCAGCTGCATCCAAGACATACATCACCAAGTGGAATATGTCAGATGCAATGAGGTAAACTGGACTGTAGAACAGTGGAGACGTGATCTCTGGAGTGAAGAATCGTGCTTCTTCATCTGGCAATCTGATGGACGAGTCTGGCGGTTGCCAGGACAACGGTACTTGTCTGACTGTATTGTGCCAAGTGTTGGTGGAGGTTTGGTGGAGGGGGATTATGGTGTGGGGTTGTTTTTCAGGAGCTGGGCTTGGCCCCTTAGTTCCAGTGAAAGGAACTCTGAATGCTTCAGCATTCCAAGACATTTTGGACAATTCCATGATCCCAACTTTGTGGGAACAGTTTGGAGCTGGACCCTTCATCTTCCAACATGACTGTACCAGTGCACAAAGCAGGTCCATAAAGACCTGGATCACAGAGTCTGGTGAGGATGAACTTGACTGACCTGCACAGAGTCCTGACCTCAACCCCACAGAACACCTTTGAGATGAATTACAGCAGAGACTGAGAGCCAGACCTCCAACATCAGTGTGACCTCACTAATGAGCTTCTGGGAAAAATGGTCAAAAATTCCCATAATCAGAATCCTAAATCTTGCGGACAGCCTTCCCAGAAGAGTTGAAGCTGTTATAGCTGCAAAGAGTGGGTCGACGTCATATTGAACCCTATGGATTAGGAATGGGATGTCACTTAAGTTCATATGTGAGTCAAGGCAGGTGAGGGAATACTTTTGGCCATATAGTGTACGTTTCATTATCAGTATAACAACAAATAGTTACAATTTGGCATCTAGGGCTTCAATCTCATCAAAACCCACAGAGATAGCAAATACTGATACTGGGGCGTGATGAAGAACAGGTCAACCACCGGTCTTGGTGTGCAGGTGGATGTTGGGGGAGGGTTAGAACAACAGCAAGCCGGGTGGTTGTGCATCTGTCGGTAAGGCAAACATGCACCGTTTCCTCCTTAAACTGACAAATGAACCTAGCCGGTGTAACTGTACAGAACCACATGCAGAAGTGTACAGTCGTGAAAAAGTTAGTGCACGTGACTTAACCCTGTGAAAACGTGATAAAATACTTGGATTGGAGTGGGTTTTAGCATTACGCAGTTGTGGCCTCAGATAAACAACAGCATCCAACTATTCCACATGACTGTACACTCACCCAGGACCTGCATGCCCGTTGCCTGTGGGACGACGAAGCCCACGCACTCCACACCGAGACGCTCCAGCTGAGATTTGAACAGAGACCCTTCTAGCGTTGAGATAAAAGCACTAACCGCCGCACTGCCATGCTGTCCTCTACATGACTGCTGCCCACAAATGTTTAAAAATGAACCGAGTTAAGTCTCTGAGGGCAAAAAGAGAACTGACTGAATCGCAGTCCGAATGAGTAAGAGGGGATAAAAGATGATTAGGCGAAGTCTGATATGTTCCAGCTTCTGCGTCGCGATGCTCACCACAGGCATGGGGTCGTGCAGCGCTTTGGGGAAGGACTCGGCCAGTCGTTTGGTGTCTCTGTCCCAGCGGGCCCCATCGAGGAACAGACCCCTGATGTAAACACCTGACACAAACACACACAGATCAGTGACATCAGAGAGGTGTTGTCATGTCAGAACAACCTTTTCCAACCTGGACATAACCTCCCAAGATGGAGGAACTCGGCCACCGGTATAACGTGAACTCCTCCTTTAAGTGTGCAGTTTACCCATAAATGGCTGCTGGCGCCCTCTCCGTGTCACACATCCAAATGCACAAACACACAGTCGGATTTGTGCTTTGACAGTATCAGCTGCGTCAGCGTGATGGAGAGCCAGCTGGGGACTGATTGAAGGAGAGGTTTTATGTGAGATTTGACTGAGATTCTTACAGCGGAGCTGCAGGCACCGTGAGGGGCTGATGCAGGTCTGCATGTAGATGAGAGCCAGACAGGCTTTAATTTGACTTACTTTGTGACTTTATACTTTGCCTTCCCCATACGAAGTCAACCTTGTGTGAGATTTCATCTGTTTGGTTCTTGTCTCGCATACAGGACTTATACTCCACTTTTGTACTTTGAAAGCTCAGTGTGCACCCCCCCGCCCTTCATCATTCTGAATCCTCTTGTAGCTCTTGTCTACCATTTATTAAATGGAAAAAAAAAAACTTTCAAAAGCTGTCAGAAGAGCCTGCTTTAGCTACTACCCTGCAACCACACCTCACCCCGTATCTGCTTCCTTCTCAATAGCATCCTACCGTCCACTGGGGGCTTTGTGTGCTGTTTGTCATCCAGGACCTCGAAGTCAAAGCTGAGCAGGTCAATGGGGATGGTGTGTTTCCTGGCGTAGTTCTGCTGGCTTCCAGTGAGGAACGCCTGGGTGAAGAAAAATCCTGATATCCAGAATACAGCGGGTGTGCCTTGATCATACCAGTCCTATATACAAAACAAGGTGGAAAAACAGGATCTTTGGATTAAGATGTTTTTTGAGTCAGAACTATAGACTGTATAGAAAAACCTGGACAAACCCTCCATGATGTCATAGGTTTCTGAAGGGAGCTTTGCAACATTACCTCAGGTTTTCATATTACACAGCATGCTGGTTTACAGAAAATCTGTGTTAAAAAGAGAGGTCGGAGACTTGGGCTCTAAGAAAATGTGTCCACTGTGGTGTGGCCTGGTGAGTACATAAGTATGAGGGCACAGCAAACTTTGCAAAGCTTGTCTGCGTTCATATTCACTATGAAAGCATATAAATGCACAGTGACCAGTTGACATATGTGGATATAAGTTCCCGCTTGCATGCAACTATGTTTATACAGTAGCTGTAAGTGGGACAAAAAGGGTGTTTGGCTTCTCCGATGTTATAACAGCAGTTTCCCCAAAATGTCCAAAGTTTTCTTCTCTGTCTAAAAGATAAAACCCGTGACTCTGCAGTTGAGCCTGTGGGGAGTCATGGGAAGGTATTTCAACTGGATAACATTCTCTCTCTCACACACACACACACACACACACACGCATACACACACACACACACACACACACACACACACACACACACACACACACACACACACTGCATTCTTTTCACTCCACTGAACACAGACGAATATTTATGTAGTGGGAACTGACTGAACTATCTGATGAACCGGCTCACTTTGCAGACTCGTGATAGGTCATGTGGCAGCATGCACTTCCCGTGCCAGTCTTTCGGATGACCGAAGTGGGATTCAGCACACACACACACACACACCGACACACACACACACACACACACACACACACACACACACACACACACACACACACACACACACACACACACACACACACACACACACACACACACACACCGCCCCCCAGTGCAATGGTAAGCCACAGTGACAGGAGGTGCTTTTGTGTAGCTCTTGTGTAGGGCATCCTAAAGCAGGTTTTAGCAAAAGTGCACACACATCCTGAAACTTTTTTTTAATGAGAAAACTTCCAGAGATATGCACACGCTAAGTCAGGAAGCACTGGTGGATTCCTCACTTACTTCCTTAAAAAAAAGAAACAATTTACGTTGTTGACAGATGGGTTAAACCTTACACTTTTCAGCATGCGGCTTTGAGAACAAACACACCTGCAAGAACTTGAGTCGTTGCAGGAAGTTTTTGACGTAACTCCCCAGGGGTTTGAGGCTGGGGTAAGAGTTCTTCATCCACATGCCTGGGATGCGGCCCTTCAGGATGCTGCTGACTACCTCCTCCAGCTCTTCGGACATTACCACCAGGCCCTGCACCGGAAAACACGCACAGTCATGTCTGCATTTACACACCTCCATTCATGAAAACAGGATGAATATTTATATAGGAGATAGCAGAGTCCTGCCCTGGCACTGAACCAGACATGAGATAAAGTTAATTTGATTTGATAAAAAGAACTTTCTTTTGAGATTGTAGTTGACAACCTCATAAGAAGAACTCTTATTGCTCTGTCGGGGTGCTTTGATACCAGTCTGCTTGATTATGTTCTCATTCCCCTTCCTGACATTTTTTTTATGCCCTCATCAATTTACTCTCCCGAGGACGGTCTGTAACTGAAGGAAAAGAAATGTGTTTGCATATTAAAAGGTATAAAGACGAGCATGTAAGAGTTCAGATGTTTGTTTTTTTATGTTTTGAATGGGGTGTAATTAAGAGTAAAACATATTCACATAAAAATGTTCTCATGACTCTCTTTTGGGACTTTTCAATAAAAGCAGTTATTGAACCAAATTAGTTAAGTATTTAAAAAAAAAAAAAAAGAACTAATTTTGTGCCGTTCTGTCTATTTCATGACACTTTTACATCTCCAACACTTTAGAAACTTAGACAGATTTGTTTTTTTTGATTAAAGATTTTGACTGTGATTACGCTCATGTTTCCAAGTAACTGTCATTAAAGTAAACCAGAAATCAAACAAAAAAACTAAAATACGTATTTAACTCATGGGGCAGATTTACTAAGCTAAACCAATCAGGAGGAGTCTACAATTAACAAACAAGTGCAGATAAGGAACAACCAGTTCTGTGAAAGATTTCTCGAATAATGCGATAATTTATTTACAAAGAAAACAATAGAATATAACAATAATGACTACTGTTATCTATGAATACCAGTATAAAATAGTATCTGAATATTTGTAAAAAATTGATTCTGAACAGTTTATGTAAATAGTATCTTAACATATATATCATTATCTTGTTTAGTGATGTATCACTACTGCCACAAGGTGGCGGTAATGTACTGAGCTGTTTGCCCGCGGTAACAAAACTATTTACAAAAAACAAATTGTGCACTTAGATGCTAACAGAAACATTGAGATCACATGACCTCAGCCATGAAAAAAACCTGAGTGAAACTCATAAAATAAGCAAAAATGTGGTACAACGTTCACTTTGCCACATAAAGTGACTATATCATAGGTCAACTGTTATTAGAAATCTAGAGACCTAGACGTTAGTGCAGGGAAGGGTATCGTGGATTTCAAAATAATTTTTTTCAGCACTAGTAGCCTTTATTCTTTATCACTATAGAGACAAGTGTGAGAGCATGGTGATTGGAGCAGACTTTAAGGGACACGTTGATGAACAGAAAATGGTGATGAGAAGGTTATGGGCAGGTTAGGTGTTTAGGAAAGGTAGCTGGACGGACAGGTGGTGGTTGATTTTACTAAAAAGTTGAAAACAGCTGTGGTGAATACATGTTTCCAAAAGAAGGAGGCACACAGGGTCACAGACTAGAACAGAGGTAAAAGCGCACAGGTAGAGTTCTTCCTATGTGGACGATGTCACGCGAAAGATATTAGAGAGGTGAAAGTGGGAGCGGGAGCAAAAATAGTCAAACGGCATCGGATGGCAGTGTGTAGGATGGCTCTGATGCTGAGGAAGAGTACTGTGAGGAGTTCAGGGCACAGATGAGGCAGGTCTTGGATGGTTGGGAAGGGTATAATTGCTCGGGGGTCATGTTCTGGATCTCTGAAAAGCGCCCACAAACAATTTGTATTGTAATAGATGCTATATATATATAAAACTGAATTGAACTGAAATAAACTGTTGCCAGATGACTGGGAAACTACAGCAAACATGATCAGGAAGACAAGGCAGGTATATACATCAGGCACTATACATCTTACTTTTTTAGTTGCTGTCATTAATTTTTTAACCATTTAAATGCACCGGTTTAAATGGTTAATGGTTCTGATCCTATACCTATGAATTATACCTTATTTTGAGAGCTTAGTTATTATTTGGCTGCAGTAATTACTGCCAGATACTTTTACTACCTCATTCTGGATGGCTCCGTTTCTGTATGGATCATCCAAAATCTAGTAACAGCGCTTGTAAAATGCTAAAATCAAGAACACAGACTTTTAGGAAAAGAGACAGTTATTTGTGCATTTCTCTGAACATTCACAACCACTGTTTCCTTATTTTTAAAAGCAGAAAATGGATATTGGATTGAAACATTCAGAGTGTTCTGTTAAATGCTTACGGTATTTGATTTTGAATGCATTACCAGCATTTTTCCAGTTATCAGTAAGCAAAATTGAGGCTCTGCAGATAAATCATTGCTTTTGCTGCACACAAATGTAAAATCAATAATGATTCATCATCTGGCCTTATTGTTTAAAACAAACATTTTTAATGGAATTACTATCCATTTGGCCAGTGTCATAAGGATCCAAACAGTTGAACATCCCCTTAGAACTGTACCACAAACAAGTTTAACAACTGAATAAAAAGCCCTAAGTGGTTATGGTGAGGTGATTACAAATGTTAAAGCCAAAGCCACCAAACTGCAATCAGTGAAATGATTATAATCAAAGTAAATCCCCTCCCTGTGATCAAGAGCTGCATAGATGTACCTTTATGGCCTTCTGAATGTTGATGCAGGAGTCTTGGATGGTGCAGAGCAGTTTGTTGAAGCGGCCCATCTCCTGCACCAACACCGTGTTCATGCTCTGATTGTAGCTGGTGGGAAAGAGCCTCATTGCTGCCTCTAAGTCAAAGGCTGCGGGCAGCTTGCTCAGGATGTCAGCTGCCACATCAAAGACCATGTCGTCAGAGGATTTGGCATCGCCGCCTGAAGAACGGGTCTGATCAGAGACACGGTGACAGACGACTGATCAGAAGGGCAGGATGCGACCTCCACATAGGAATGTAAGCTCATCATTTTTTGGGGAAAAATAATAATCTCCTATTTTTGACTTGAAATGTGTATTTGCTTTTAAAGGCGACTTTGCACATGTGCTATTTTGATCATGAAAAATGAAAAATGTTAAAAAGACCTTTGGTAATATTCCAACATCTTTATCCCAGACTGATTTCAGTTTATTTCAATGGACTCAGACAAGCAATGGAATTATTTTACCTCTTAATTTCACTTTCTCACGCTTTTCTTGTAGACATCAATCTAAGTTACATCTAGCTACGCTGTTCACAGAGGAAATCTAACATGCTGTATCTTATACGATGTGAGAAGAAAGGCTGCACAGCATTTTTTTTAGTCCAATTTCTCCCACACAGTAATTTGACACACTCTCATTAACAATTCTAATGCTCATTAATCCCGATAATTATTCACTCTAGTCTGTGATTCTTCTGCTTTTCCCCCAGTCGAACTTGCACCATTTACCTATATGATGTTTAGTCACTATCTAGCGGTAATGGATAATCATTGGCTAATGGCACTGGGGTTACAGTGGAGAATGATAAATAGCTGCTTCATTCCATTTTAAGAGTCTCCTTGTTTATTGATCATTGAGACTGATGAGACCATATTAGATGCTAATGAAGTCCACACATGACTGACGCCAATATTAATCTTGTTGAATGGAATTTATATGAATAAATTCCAGACTCCAAATTTTAACTTTAAATCTCAGTCACAATGCATGCAGAGATAATTGTCTATTTGCTTGTGTCAGCCTAAGTCTGTTGCTGTGAACATACATTCTCATGGTATGTACAGAGCTGAGCGGGACTTAAATAGAGCTTCTTTTCTGGTAGTATGAGAAGGTTCCATGCCATCTTTGACAATAAATTACATTTTAAAGGAATTCCCTAAAAATGTAACTTTTTGCAAATGCATTGCTCCATGTCTAAAAATAAAGGCATGGATACACAAATATGCCTTTCTACTGAGAGGAAGCAGCGCTTCTTTCGAGCAGGACTGGATGTGAAGTCTCTTAGATTTAATTCGCGGCAAACATCGACAAGAGTAGGGACAGGGTAAAAAATAAATCCACAACAAGCTAAACTAGTCGAACTTCGAAGAGCTGAGATATAATGATGTGGGATCACACAACTCTGCCAAAGCCACTGTGAATCATAGCATGCCTCTGCAGTGTCAAAAGAAGACACTCTAAAAGACAGAGACTTTTTGCTGTTGTTTTTTTTTTTTTTTTCTTGTTCTTGTAAACAAGAAACATATGTATTTATATTTTGTTCTTTAATCAATGTCACATAGCATATTTTAAAATAGGGCCAAAAACATATGTCTAGGAAAGATAACTATGAGAGGCAGTGGAGAACCACGGGAGCCATACATATATACTGCGTGTTTTTCTGTGAGAAATACCTTCATCCATCCATTCATCAACTTTCACTTCTCCAGGTTTGGGTCACGGGGGCAGCAGTCTAAGCAGAGAGGTCCAGACCTCCCAGATCTCCCCGGCCACCTCTACAAGCTCTTCCAGGAGGATACTAAAGGGTTCACTGGCCAACCAGGAGACATAATGTTCCTGGTGTGTTGTGGGTCTGCCTCAGGGCTTTCTCGTGGACTCCCTTGACTACACCTAGAAATTCTGTACATAAAGGTTCTAAATAAAATAGGTGATTAAGGGCAGTCCTGGCCAAGCGTGACTCCCTCCAGGAGCAAATCTAACTTACTACCGGCAATGTGGAACAAACTCTCACTGTGTTTGTATAGGGACTGTTTGTATAGTATCCCATACTCCCCGAGCACCTCCCTACAGGACTCCCCATGGGACACAGTCACATGTGGATAGGTTAGGCAAAACTCCTATGCTCTCTGCTGGACCCCAGCGAGGATACAGAGATAATCCACAGTTTCTGATGTAAATGTTTGTTCACACATGTACACAAGTCTGCCCAGTTATCTGTGTGGCTGCATTTATGGGTACAGGTATGACACACACCGCCACAGTCTTTCAAACCTGAAGGCAGGAGTAAATGTCGAGCCAGGAGGAGCCCCCACTGGCTGGTATAAAAATATCAAGTTCAGAATTACAAAATATATAGGAAACCCTATATTTTTCAGTTCATTTTCACCTAGAAGTAATTAGGACAAACTCCATACATGAGTGACTGCATGTGTGAATTCATTCTCTAACATACCAACCAATGGTGAATCAATATTCTAATAGTATATTATGTTGTGTTTTGTCATAAATCCAGGTGGCTTTACCTGTGTAAGTAAGATGCTGTCAAACAGGAGTTGTGTCTCCGCCTGATCCTTGGTGATATCGGCATTTGCGTTCATGCCGAATATTTCTGGCGAAGGGTTTAGAGGAAGAGACTTTGTAAATTCTAAGTAGCTCTTGTACTGCAACAGAGATGGAGAGAACAGGGGAGAGGAGCGGGGTGAAGTATGAGAGCAATTTTTAAGGCAACATCAGAAAAACATCTCAAGTAATAACGCTCTTTGAAAAACAACTTTGCTCCTAAGATTGCTGACATTTATTTTAATGAATATGTAAATGTGACTTCATGAATAAAACATGTGGTTAGAGGGGGGTGAAGTACTGGGGAAGCAAATGCTAAATAAAATGGCGTATACCGTAGATTGCACTTGTGTTAGCAAATATATCAACCCCTACTGACAGTGGCTGGCTGCTGTGCCTTGTTACACACATTTAATCTCATAATGAGTTTTTAAAGGTAGCTCAACAACTGTGTGAAGGAACTCGGGGTCATGTAAGATGTTAACTTCGAAAACTGTTGGAGTTTGATGGAATTTGGGAGGAGATGATACTATTGGAGCCTTATATACTTGATGGATCAGCAACTATCCTGCTGCGTATACCGGTATGTGTATATTTGTTTTGTAATTTAGTGCAGAAAAAAAAAAATGCAAAGTGTAATGTTTCTGTTTTTCGTCCTGTGCATTCTCCGCATTGGAGAAAGAAAATAAATTGAAAAGATGCTGGACACCTGATATGAGATAGTTCAGGCACAATCTTACTGAAAGACGGTGTGAATAACGGCAACATTTCAAATGCTCATGTGTTTGTGCATCTCAGATCAGCGGGCTCAGAGAAGCTGATTTGTGAAAAAGCAGGAAAGCTTCTGAATCATGCATGCATTTACAAACCAAATGTAAAAAAAAAAGTGAAGCTGAGTAACTAAACTGTGGTGTTGTAAAGGTTGTCAGTCTGAAAAACACTATCTCCAGGGTACAGGGGAACTATTTCCAAAAACACTAAGGTTGTGTAAAAAATACACCAGTCACCAAAGAAAACAAAACAAATGTGCAAGTTGAGATTTTTCAATATACCATAGCCTGTTTCTGTTATATGTTTCAAAAAGTTATGACAGTGTCAATAATATCACCAGTTTTTTGTTTTTGTTTTGTTTTGTTTTTTTATTGCAGAAAGTGAAATGTTTTTTCATTTCCTACAATGAAGGATTTCCACTGCTCAGCGTATCTGGGCCTCATCTGGCGTATATTTAATTTAATTTAGTTTATTTTCCTACACAGTCATGATGTTTTCTGACATACAGAATGGAGTTTGCCAGTTTCTTGCTGAAATCAACGAGGCTGACTCTAAAAAAAAAAGGTGTCTGTCATAGCACAGGTTCTTCCAAATCCTTAATATGCCGTGTACGTCACAGATTTCCAAGTTTTCCATGTCAAGTGCACTAATGTACCCTATCACAAATACCTTCTTAAGACCATTTAGTGATATTGTTCTAACAATAAGTAGGATGGTTCTACTCTTTCTTAGTGTGGAGGATCCAACCATCACCAGATTCTGTCAAATATTAAGCTGGCTAAGCAGAAAGGAAATGACTGAACATTTAAAAGGTAACAAACCAATTTGGGGTCCTCACTGAACCCACCAGCTCAGTAGACAGCAACATCAAGCTTATTTCAGCGCACAAAAAAAAAAAAAATCAAACCGGCATTGCTTACATCTCCCTCAGGTGGTGCGTGGTAAAGCCCACTGGGATCAAACTTATAGTCAGGGTCTTCGATGATCTTCGAGGTGTAAAAGATTGAAAGGATTGTGCGCAGGGTTCGTCTGTCCCAGTCATCCGTCACACGTCCTCCATAGTTACACTCACCAGTCATGTAGCGGAGGGCATCAAATGGAACTTCCTGGGAGAAATAAGAAGTCATGCATTATACATCATATCGAAGGACATAACAATAGGAGTTCAACTATGAGGAATGTTGGAGTTCAGCACATTTACATGTCAGTCGAAGAGTTTTGCTATTTTTAGTTTCACTGTTCTTCATGTTACATTTACTCTCTTCCAAAACATAATTACATGACTAAAATTCTTCGGACCAACAAATGGAACAGAGAAGGGTGAGATTGTGACCACTGTGGCATTTCCTGGAAGAGCATTTTACTTACAAATTAACTGAGCAACACTTAGCTACGAACTGAAAATGTCACCATGAACAAAAAAGAAAAAAAAAAAAAATAGCCCTAGTATTTCACTTCTGCCACTTTTTTTCAGCCACAGCAGGGAAACCAGGAGTGGAGTGGTATTAGAGGAGAAATGTCAGAAGGAGTTCTGTATATGGCTTATAAAAGTGAATACTTGAGCACAGAAGAACCTACTTGAGAAAGCCAGAGTTGCGTTATAAGCACAGAGACTGAATATTGGATATACTGCTCAAAAGAATTGTGGATGTAAATGTAAATTATATATTTTTTTATGGTCAGACAGATAATGTCAGTTCATTGCAGCTTACTTTGTAAAGGCTTTAGTACCGTAAAAGATTTTACATTTAGCGGCATTTCTAATCACATCTTTTGGATTTAAAAACGGTGTACAGCTACCTGGTACTGCTCCAGGAACATGTGCAGTTGCTGCACAGAGATCCGGAGGTCAGTTTCATTAAACTCATATGGAATGTTCCAGCCTAAAGGTCCGAACTTCCTCCTTTCCTGGGCCAGGGCGTGGAAAAAACACAGGCCGTACAGTAGTTTCTTAAACATTGCCTGGGAGGTGGATAAACACAGGTGGAAGTCAGTTCCAAGATAAGCAGCGGTATTGTTTGACATTCCAGTAGCAAAAACAAACATATGACTGATGTGGACATGGGGGATCTCCAGCAGGCAACTTAAACATTCGCACTCTCACACACATACACTTATACAAACTGACCGGCTTGCTAGAGCTGTCAAAAAATGTGGGGTCAGAAATGGGGTCCATTAAGAAGGAGCGTGCAATGTTGGAGCGGAGGCCCTTTGGAGCCTCGTTGGTCATCTTCACCCCATTCTGGAGCACGGCCACGGGGAAAGTGGGAGAAGGGTAGCTAGTCAACCACAATCTGAAGTCTGGATGGGTGGTGTCTGGGTTCAGCCCCTGTTCACGCACACACAGCGCAGGTAATTACATATGTGCATTGAAGGAAGTGTGGTAGCATTGCTCCCACTAGCTAGAAGTCCAGTGTGTATTAAGTGTGTGTGTTCTTGCCTCGCACACTCTCTCCAGAGTTGACATCCATGAAGTGGCCAAGTGGCAGTTCTGGAGTACCACCCATGTGCCCTCTCTAATGCCTGTTTGAATCATTTGCATAGCAATAGGACCCTGGCCTTGACCCAGAGAGAGGGAGGTGAGCTTGTTGCCAGTAAAGCCCTAAAGAATAAACACAAATGCACACACATGCACTCAGTTAATTACCTGCTTTCTTGCACTGGAAGATACCTAAAATTCTACTACAGTTGGAAGACTTCTGTGGGAACCTGGATGACCTAGAGGATTCAGTTTCTCCTTTTATGTTTAGTTTGTGCAAACAGCAGGCTTCAAAGCTGCTGAATTTTCCAGATGTCTCTGTACCTTTTCATCTCCAAACTTCAGCAAAGCAGCCATGGGGTCTGAGCCGGGTGAGAGGATGAAGATGAGGGGAGCACAGCAATGGCTATCATCATAGATCTTACATAGGTTGAAGGGCGGTGCTTCGATGAAGGGACGGCCTAAGTTTTCTGAAACAAACTCCTGTACCATGGGGATAATCTGGAGGAGAAATAAACAGTGTCTTCAGTTTTGACCTGCGTGGACAAATTTCATGTAAATTAATATGATACACGCCATGTGGACAGACCTTGTCTGGCCTGAGACAACGAATCACCAACATCTTCTGAAACTGGCTCAGCTTCTCCTGCCATTCACCAGGGAATGGAGTCTGGTGGGGGTTCTGCAAATAATCACACTAAAAAATTCATTCTCCACAGTGGATATGTATGCTTCTAAACGTCATTGCCGTTTTATTGTAGTGGCTAAAAAAAAAAAAAAAAAAAAAAAAAAGAATCCCAAAATTATACCAATGTCCACACCTATTGTCCTCTTGCAAAAAACCCTCTAATTGTTATTGACGAGCTAAGAAAACAATCAAGTAAATGAGCGGATTTCCAAATCACATATAATCAAATCGCATATTTTGATTTTTTTCCTGAAATACAGCAAAAAGATATGCATGAATCAAAAAATAGGAGGAGAAATCTCAGAACGTGAAAGAAAACTTATTGGGAAAACCTTCCACGCTGTGGAATGGGAGCAAGGGCAATAAAACAGTAAGGATAAAGTAGAAAAAAAAAAGAAAACACTGGGTACAGACTCTCAGCAGACTCTTTTATTAATTGGGTAACAAGTGTACCGACGGAAGAGACCAATAGTAGTGGCAACTCTTGGAATTATTGCCCCCAGGCTGTTTGTGGAGACTTCTGGCTACACTGTACTGTGTTGTAAGGTGCCTGAGACAAACATACCTAGTCACAACCCCCCGTGGATTCTCTGTGAGAGCAGCAGTGTGATAGTGTGTGCGAATCTGCGAGTCCCTGTGTGCCTGAATGAACAGATGTTCTTTCATCAAGATTGAATAAATGTGAATTCTACAACTGGAACAAACTACATCTAATTAGACAGAAGTGTTGTGGCTGATTGTGTCGATTATAAATCAAAGATGGTGTGTATGTTCGTGCACATGTGTAACGACTGTGGTGCACACGTTTGTGTTCACCACACATTGATTTAACAGCTGCTCTTGCATCGGAATTGCATAAATGCGACTACCACAACAGGAGGAGAATAGATTTAATTAAATAAAACTTCAATTTTAGGTTCTTTATGATTCAAAGGTGTTCACAGTGCATATGTGCATCATCTCTACTGTATTTGACAGGCAAATCATCTCTCTTTCTCTACTGGCTTTTAATCATATCTGCTTTGACTAAGCAATACTGAGAGCGCACTCAAAAAGACGGAAGTATAAAATGGGAAGAAATGGGAAATTGTTTAAATATGGTGTATAAATGAATAGAAATGTCTATCTAAATAGGATTTATATCATTTTGAACATGACAAAGACAGTTAAGAGTCATGCAGAGTGATTACACTTTAACAAAGACATGAAGATGGGAGTAAATATAGAAACAATTAATGAAAAAAATATTTCACATTCTAATACGAATGAAGCCCAAACCTAACAGCTGGAGAGAGTGAATTACAGACAAATGACTAAAGCATCCAGTAAGTGATTGGTAATTTTAGGTACTGATCAATACACAATGCAGCTAATGAAAAAGAGAGTGTTTGAAAAGAAAGCCTTTTTGCTGGTGAATGTGAAGACAGCTGTCTGCTGCGGTGTATTCAGCTACAATGATGCACACAGGGAAGCTGGCGTCACAGGGGGAAGGGGCCTTTTGTGACAAACCCACGTCACAGCTTACTCAAACTCTGGCGAAACTCTCCCTGTGTCCTGTTCTTGTTCCAGATACAAGCCATTACAAGTGACTTAGATAACAGGAAAGAAAGAAAGCTCACTGCTATCTTTGATAATCTTAATACCAGCGGGCTAGATTTTGGATCACCACTAAATCTGTTTATGTGTCTGAGCAATGCCAACACCAATCTATCTTCATATGAACTTTGTTAAATAACTATCCCGTGAAGTTCTGCTGAAGGGAAAAGAAATCAATACATGTTTTTTTTTTTTTTTTTTTTTTTTTAAATCTCCAGCACTGGTGTATCTTTAGGGAGGAAGAGATGTCTTTAGTAAAAGTCAGCTTTTTTTTTTTTTTTTTTTTGCTTGGCTGTAATCTACCAAGACATACTTTGGAAATTCAGCAAAAAAGTGTGTTGCATTTGAACTTTGAGGCACGCCGAGGAGATGTCAAATCAAAGTAGTGCACAGCATCCAATATGGCACTGCTGTTAGCCTTGCTCTCACTTTGAATATAAACATTTGCTGGAGAAAAGCCATACAGCCTTCAAATACTTGCATATAGATTACTTTTTGACATACTGAAACACACAACCCAGTACTGTAACATTTATCCGAATATGATTAAGTCTAACAGTTAAAAATAACTTTTGGCATAGACAAAGTGTTCAACATTATCTAGTTAAACTGCTAACCTTGACCATATCTCCAGCTAAAAGTCAACACAGTTCCAACAATAATACACGTTATCTTTGCTCTAATATTTAAATTGTGTGAAAAGTTCAAATGTTCTTTTTCTACTGCTTCTTCTGGATATTATTTACCCTAATGTTATCATTCTATACATGCTGCCTTCGATGATAAGGACATTGAATGGCATCAGGAACTACCAATCTCGTCTTTGCCAACATCAAATCCATGTACAACAATCACACACCGAGCAGTGAGCTGAATGAAACTCACTGGGCTGTCGTAGACCTCTCTCCACTCGTTACTCAGCTGTATCATGTCACGTCGAAGGTCTTTGAAACTCTCCATCACATCCAAGCGACATATCTCATCCCAGGACTTCTTGGGGAGCCATGTGAAGGGATTTGATTGGGGGTTGTCCAGGCCTACGCCACCTGTTAGAAGGAAAAGCCACTCCCCTTCGTCCACCTAGGGCATTTTGAAGATAAAGCATTTGTGAAAGCGTAAAATATGTGAAAAAAAAAAAAAAAAGCTCAGACATTGCAATCAAGCAGATTAATGTTTAACCATTTTTCGGGATTGGCTTTGTAAAGAAATTTTATACAAACTAAATAAAAGAGGTACAATTAGTCTGCAGAAATCACTGAAAAGTCGGGTTAGCTGCGTATGTACTGTTACGCAGAAATCTGTGCAGATGTGTGAGTACTCCTACGAGCTTGTTGTGAATCAGCTGAGTGACGCTGAGGCAGAAGGAGAAGAGCAGTTTATCCTTCTCAAACAGTGAGCGACACACACTGACATATAGTGTGTAGGTAAAATGGGCTCTCAGGATCTGAAGTCTGCAGAAGAAACAGAAGGATCTTCATGAGTTTTGATAATCTTACTTAATATAGTGATAATTCCAAACTAAACAGAGCTCATAAACATCCACTCACATTCACTCATATTAAATTCCATTTTTAATGGCGTATGAGTATTTTTTTATTTACTTTTTCAGTGAAACAAATCATAAAGAGGTGTTTTTTGGCTTAAGGGATTTATAAAGCTAGCACATCTATCAGACCTACTTACCTCTGTTCTAAGTTGTCACTCTTTTCTGAGCTGTCAATAGAGCTGATGAAGAGGTTAATAAACCAGGTGAGGGAGTATTGGTACATCGGCTCAATATTAGCCAGGTCAGCAATTGTGAAAAACAAGATGGCAGAATGCTCAGCAATGGGTGTGTAGCCCATTCGGGTCTCATCAATCTTTAGCTCCGTCTCCTCGGCCACGGCCTGCTTCTCTGTGATTTCATTGGCTAACACCTTTGAACAGGAAAGGATCTCAACGGCCGTCTCATCGTCCAGAATGTTGCCCTCAGAGGAGGAGAGCACCTCCAAGATTTTATCCTCGATCTCTTTCAGTTGTCTGACAAAAAAGGCAAGAACAATTTAAACGTTTTTTTTTTTTTGTTTTTTTTTTTCACAGATGAGAATATTTGACACAAACCTGGTCTGAGAAAATGTACCTTTTATTTTCAGCCCCCTGCAGGATGAGAGCCTGTTTTGCCTCTTCCAGGTCAGGCCTCTCTCGGGCCACCACAATCCCCAGTAACTGATCCTGGATGCCTTTGGGAGTGACCATGAAGTTTAGCAGGGTCACCTACATCAGAAAGAATAAACACATTTATATATAGTATGAGCACAAATAGAACCTTCTTAAGATCCAGCAGTGCAAAATGCAAATTCTTGCAATTTCTTAAAGAGTTTTAAGATTGTGATCAGGAGCGTATATATATATATATATATATATTTATGTATCCATTGTGGACAAGAATGATTATGGCAAAATTAATCCTTCAATTATCTTCTTTGAACTGCTGTTTTCATGGCTCTTTTGCAGGGAAAGCACTAATATTGGTGCTTTTAATACATTTTAATTTTAGATTTTGTGTGGGATATCTTAAATTACTAAGAAGTAAAAACCGCACATATAGGATTATAAGTGTCTGTGCACTGACACTCTTGAAATTAATGCTGCTGAAAGTCTTTTAGTTTGCCAAGGCCAAACCTTTTAACTTCTTGTGAATATTCATGAATGACTGTAGCTGTTTGATTATCTGTGCCAGCATAAAACATATCTGACAGCACTTACTTAATGGATGGAAAAATAAGAAAGCTCAAGAAGCTCTGAGCAAATCTAAGGCTACATTCACCTTGGAGCAGCGTGGTGAAACTGGCTTCGTTACTGTCACTAGAGGGTTAAACCAGACCAAACAAAGCTGTTTCCACACTCTGAACCTGTCACTTCCAGGTGCCAGGTTGTATCACAATCCAAATGGTGCAAAAGACTATATGGAATTGAATTGAATTGAATGGGCAGACTGTTCAGACTAAGAGACATCTGTGAAAATCTGATTGGAATCATATTAGACACCACCCTTGCATGGGGTTTGAATCAGATTCGGAAAAATTGTATTCAGTTAGATTTTTGGCTGTTTGTACTGTCAACAAATCTCTGGATATGCTAAAATTAGATTGGAGATGTCAATCTGAACAAAGCCTACGAAAACGGTAAGTAGACTAATACAAGAAGAAAAAGCTTTTAGCAGTCAAAACAAAAATTAGTTTCCACCAAAAGCACTTTATAGAGTATGTAGTATTGCCAAGGTGTGGAAAAAGTCCCTAAGAGCCAAATCCCCCCTGTTGAACTCAAGTGTTTGCATAACAAAGAAGAGCTTTTGGAGGAGGGTTATATGGGCGAATGAGTCAGTGAATAAGCTGAGGAGTAAAAGTCAGAAACTACACCAGTTTTTTTTATCTATTGAATTTATACATCACAAAACTCTACCACTCAAAAAAATGTTTTAATGGATTCCAACGTTGCCATTACATTCATGCCCAGCTCTCCAACTGTATCTGCCTTCCTCACTTGCTTACTGCCATTACAGTGAAATTTAGCTATTGCAACTAAACTATAATTGAATCAAATGTAATAGCAACGCTAGCCTTAGCAAACAACACGTGGGATTTACTATTTTTCCTTTTTCCCCAAAAAATGTGCTGCAGCCTAAAGGAAGGTGATGTTTCTTACAGCAGGCTAAGACAGCCTGCTTTGCACTTACCCAGAGGTTAAAAGCCTATATCTGCTCTCTGCTCTATGGCCTAATAAACAAGTGCACTTCTCTGGGGTCTAATTTCATTTCTATTGAAGCAGTGAGACCCACTCTGCTGGTGGTAAAGACTCAGAGCCCATATAAATCTCCAGTTTGTCCTTTTCACACACCTGCCCTCCTTCTTTGCTTCCCTTCATCCCTGAAGCCTCTTAAGGGCTGATTTTTCTTATTGTTCACCTTCATGTATTTTGAGGTATTGCGTTATAAATAGTTTAATGGGATGGAAGTCTCATAGTGTTCTGTACTTTAAGGGGACAAAAAAGTATATATTTAGGCAAAAATTGTACAAAAAAAAAAAAAAAAAAGAACTGAGATAGTTATGAAAAATGAGCTGAATCAATCTAATAGCTGGCCATAAAGACCCAAGCTCCTGAAAATAGATGCTTGAAATGTGATCTTCGGTAATGCTTTCCAGCCCCTTGCTTCTCTGTAATGTAATTTCCTTTCATGCCCCTTTTCTGGGAATGCTTTTTTTTATTGGGGGAGTGTGGAAGACAATAATTCACAGTGTTACTGAGGTAAAAATGTGCTGTCATTGAGTTATGTGATGCAATACCTAAAAGCCAAATCATAAATACAAATTAAAGAATTGAATGTTATGGATAACATATTCTGACACAAATATGGTCTAAAACAATATAAACTTGCATTTTTTTAAATATTTTTTTTAGTACAAAACAAAACTAGAGAGTGTTACATGGCACTTTTAATTGAGTGATAAAATCCAGTCTCGAAATCCTCAAATGTATCAACACATTCATTTGTTGTTACTATAAATTGTGGCACATTTATATTTGAAATGCAGAGGTATGCAGATGGCAGCGTTGGGTCCTTTCCGTGTCTAAATTTTATTTTTGCCTTAGGTGTTGGCAGGAGCTTTGTTGTGAAGGCTACATCTGTCCATGGCTGCTGCAGGATTGAAAGGTACCGGCCCCATCTGCATAAATGGGCTGGTAGAGAAGGCACGAAGGGTTGCACAAGGCTCATTATAGCAACACTGACACCTGCTGCAAACAGCACCGGTGTGGCTGTGTGTGTGCTGTGCTTTTATCCCTAAAGGTGCGTGTGTGGGCACATGTCTGCCTCTTTGAGTTTGTTTGTGGAAGGTTTGGATGTGGAAGGGGGGTTGCAGAACTGGCAAAAACTGGATTTAAAATGAAAAACAAAAAACTCACACATAGGATTTGTGTGCCTTAACGCTCCACAATGAATAAGACAAAATTTCCAGCGCTTGACAATGTTACTGTAATCATATAATGAAGGTAGATTAATGACGATTTTTGCGTATACCTTGACAGAGGTCTCGGGCAGGTAGTGGGGATTGCGTAGCTTGGTCGTGATATAGAAGCGGAAGTCAGGAGAATATTCAATGGTTGAGTCTCCCAGACGAATACACGTTGCCCCACCCTGTTTAAAGGTCTGTTTGAGCAGCAGAGGTTCCAGGATGGGGTCCAGTTCTTCATCAACATTCTCTAGCAGCACTGAAAGAAAATGTTCAATTATATTTATTTTAAACAAACATCTCACCCTTCTTAGGAGAAACCCGATTTAATTCAGGCATTTTTAATATACAATCTTATTTTGGAGCTGTCAGATTTTTTTAATGTTGACAAACAATACCACATACACAGCTGAGACATTGCACAATTTGAAACAGTTCCATACTGAAGAGCCAGAAGGCAAGTAAAGGCAAATTGTTTTCCCCCACAACACATCACTGTTATCATTGAGTTGGTTTCTAAAGTGTTTTTGAAGCACATTTCAGTGCTATGCCACAGTTATTCTGCTCTCCAGGGTTAATAAAAGTTATCGCGCTACTGTCCCAACAGATTTTCAGCTCTGAGACAACTTTTCAGTTACAACGTGGAAAGTTTGCGTCCATATTGTATTAAAAATGAATGGATGGATAGATGGATGGATGTGTATTACATAATATTGACCCACCACTGCACTAAAAAATAATAATAATAATATGGCAACTCAGGAATTAAACAGCTCCCACAAGCAACAACCTCTGGCAAACATTCCTCATGAAGGTTGACCAAATAATGAAACAAAAGGAACTATTTTTTGTTTTCTATAAGTATTGTTAAAAAAGATTAGTATTAACTTATGTCAGATTAACTTCTCATTTCCTGATAAACATATGCCCAGATCAAAAGATTTTGTACAGAAACATCAGCCAAAGTAACTAAAAGCACATCATCCAGTTTATAGGCTGCTATATAAAAAGCTATGGTGAATATGAAAACAGGCACAATAGGGAAACTGTACCCTCTAGGGACTATCTTCCATCCTGCACAGAAAAGCAACTCTGAACTGTTAGTCTTGTAGAGTACTGGTGAAAAAACCAAATGTCTGGCTGAGTCAGGTCATTACTTAGATGTCTTTTTAATGGCTGTGTAGCGCTCTCTTTTCCTAAATCCCCCCCACATGATATGAGAAGAGAGACATGAACAAAGAGAATGTAGGTCTGTATTTTGCCAGAGCTACTTTTGCAAAGGAACTGTAGGAATATTTTTTTAAACTAAAAACCAAAATGTAAGTGCACAAAGTATAATTGATTTGTTTGATAGGTTTGGTAAAATGTAGATCAGTTTGACCATTGATACAGTTGTATGCCTGACAAAAAAAGAAAAAAAACCTCAGTTGGAGCTCCTTACGCTATAATATTGCTAAGTTTAATTCTTCTGCAGAGCAGAGAACAAAGGAGTATCGCCCTCTGCACTGCAACTAGTCTCTGTGGTAAAGAGGGACCTCATCAGGTAATAATGGGAACTACAACAAGGTGGGTGAGGCACTCATTAATAAGGTAGCAAAACCAAGCAGTTAGAAAGATACCAACCTGGACTACCAAACTGGATGCAGTTCTCCAGAGTGCGCACAAAGCCAGCATCACTCAGTTTGATGATATGCAAACTATTGGCTTTCTCCATGTTTTTCAACCACTTGTTGGCCTGACCTTGGGGATCAATCATCAGAGGCCATCGCCTTGCATTCCTACAATTACACACATACATGCAGAGTGGTAGGTAATCAAATGTGCTGTCTTGTCAGAGTGAAAGATCAATAACTGTTAACTGTGAGACTGCATAACAGTAGGGGGGAAGGCTGGAGGACAAGAACGGAAATGTTGGGTGCAGCTCAGATGTGAACATTCACTGACATCAGTTAGACAGCTCACAGTTGGAAAACACACCGGGGGTCAGAGTATTGTGATTAAATAACAATATTGGTTCTTCATTTACATAAACAAACAGATGTCTTGTCATATTACTTTTTATTACACCTTAATGTTAAACCAGAGGAGTTGAGACATTTCTTTTCGTATTAAATTTCAAAACCATAATGCTAAACACAAAGGTTAATTTATCTTCAGAACTCACGCTATTATAATTGCGTTTTCTATGGAGAAGCTGTCTGATGGTAGGCCAGCGATGTTCCATGCACGAATCTTTACTGCGTCACCCAGTGAGTTCATCAGAGACATGTCAGGGGAGCAGGGGATGTCTTTGCTCTTACAAAGATTCATCCATTTCTGTATCTGATCCTAGGGAGGAGCACGCCACAGTTAATTACTTTTCTTTTTACTTTCCGACATGCACAGAAACAAATATACTCTCAAACATAAGCAGCATAAACCTAGAGAACATCTGATTCATGCATAAATGTGAAAACAGTATTTACAATAGAGTTAAAATAATCACAGTAGGCTTGCATGTGACAACTTGGTGTTGGAGATAGGTGAGGCTCATCAAGAGGAAAAAAAGTCCAAAGAAGTGACACTTATTGAACTACTCTTAAACATTTATTTTCACTGGCAGTGTTGGATGTATCAGTAGAGGCTCCCTGAGCTCCTTTTACCTGTCTGTAGCTGGAGGTGAAGGCTCCCAGGTAAGCCACTATGCCTGCTGAGATGAGAATGTCACCAGTCAGATTATTGTAGAGGTGTCCGAGACTTGAGGCCATTTCACTCCAGCGTGTCTTCTCTCCACCCAAACCTTTAATCAGCTGTTCAGCTCGCTCCAGTTGCTTACTGCACAGGTTCACCTTCAGGGCATCATTAGAAACGGAGAGAAAATATGTGTTACACGGTTGAGGTTCTCCCAAGTCTGCGAACAGAGACGAGACTGTGTCCACCAAAGCAAACTTCGGTCTCTCTGTTACTGAGTTGGGTTTGACTGTTTGGTCTGAAAATTGTTAAATGTTTTCCTGACTATTCACTTTTTAACACCAATCTATGTACATCTACCTCTTTGCTGCCTTAGAACCAAATGATTGTGAAGGCAGTTTATTTTTGATGACCTCAAAAATGATTAAGGTTCAACAAGCATGTCTCTCCTCTTACATTACATCAATTGCTAACCTGATTTTCCAAGTCAGCTTTTTTGCTTTTATTGGCATCTAAAGTCTCCTGAAGCTTTGCAAATTTATTTTGGACTTCTTTGAGATCAGCCTGCTTTTTGTGTAATGCCTCCATCGCCACGTGTAGCTTTCCATCAGCCTCTGCAAACTTTTGCTTCTTTGGAGCTACCACCTTAGCCACACTGGAAAATACGAAGAGTAAGAGTAAAGATGAAATAAAGAGTAAGAAAATGGTGATAAGTTGTCATTGTCAAACTAAATTTTGGAATAGAATACGACCTTCAGTTACAAATAATAACAGTAGGTATGTTTCATGATCACCTCAAACACAGATGAAAACCTTGTCCAAGCTTTGACAGTGTGTGTTTTAAAGCAGACTGCTTACCTGTCATATTTGTCCATGGCACAAACCCACTTGCACATGCCCTCAGCTGCAGTGGATGCAGTCCTAATCTTCTCTGGTACAAAGTCTGGGTTGGTAATGTATTTACTGCGGATGATGGCCATGATGTTTGGTGGGATGTTGTCCTTATCGTACTCATAGAGGCTTTGAAGAAACTTTATGTCTCCCAGGAGCTTTTTGGCAGGGCCCCAGTAGTCCTCCAGTTTTTTACCAGAACCTGAGGGGTCAGGCACGCGATCGGGTTTGACGCCTTTGAGAATGCAAATTGCCTCCATAACCAGCTTGACAGCTGTGGGTGGGCTTTTCATGGACTTCACAACTGTGATATCCTGCAGATGTAAGCATTAATCACTATTGCTGTCCACCTTGGGCAGACGTAAAGACACCATCTCACGTCAAGAATATAGTTCTTCATTACCTGAGTGGTGAGGGTGTTCAGAGCAGCAAGGGCTGACTCTAGGACAGGCATTGCTTCGGCCAAGTCAGCGTCACACTCATCCTTGATGGCCTTGGCAGCCATTGCTTGTTTGTTAGCCAAAGCCTCATCCATTTTCACAACCTTTTCTTTCTCAGCCACCTCCACGGAGTCACGTTCGATCACCACCATCACCTTATCCACTTCTTTACTGGCCACAAGCAGCTGTGGTTGTAGATCCTCTAGTTTCACTTGCATGGTAGCTACCTGGTCTGCTGCTGACTCCAGCTTTTCAAGACCAACCTCATAGCGATGTTTCAATGTCCTTACCTCACTGGACATAAGAAAGACACATAAGGACAGTTTTTATATACAGACACTGGAATTTTGCTTTGTGGCTTTAAGTTGTAATGGCCTCATACCCCACCCAATTTGATCTAAAATTTTGTAGTTTCACCTCAAGCAAACAAAGTATGAAATAACTTTAAAGAATCCAAGGATGTTACGTTACTTTAAAATATATAATTATCTATTATCTTACGCTCTCTTGGTGTCCAGTAAGGTTTTGAAAGTGGAAATGAGCTCCAGGTATGAGGTTGGGGTGACATAGTTGTGGCGCTTCAACTCAGCCAAAAAGCGAGCCGACAGCTCAATAGTGGAGGTGTGGAAGCTCTTGCACATGTCGATGCAGCCTTCTCGAACCTGTTCTCCCATCTCAGTGTCCTCCAGGAAACGGCAGGCCACCGCTTGAAGGGCATCCTCGGGCCAGGTCTGTTAAAGAAAAGAATGTTATGTCTTTCCTCTTTATTGATAAACAAACTGTGTCTTTTACTCTCAGCTATTTCCACTAGTTAAAATATTTTCTTTAACTTTTCAACATTATATGGTCATTGTTATCTGAGTCTCCTCCTGCCACCAGTCCAGATCTAACTTCTACTGACAATGTACATATGGTCCATGGTAGGGAGAGTCAAGCGCACTGATTCTCTGTGCAGAACGTAACACTGCTCTGTTTTTCAGAATAGGGTCTGGCATTCTGCTGTTGAAACTGGCATCCTGGGATGTATGCAAGTCACCAATGCCATGGCCATCAATACACTTCATCACATAACATATTTTTGCACCTTTTGATGATAAAAGCCTGGGATTTCTCTTCTGTCTTCAACACAACCTAATGTTTACTTTCCCAAATGTAAGCTGAAACAAGGACTTAACAGATCCCTGCACTGTGTCTTCATGTCCGTCTTGTGCCCAGAGAACTTAGCTGTGTTTCTGAGTTTATATCTTGCTTTTGTTTTTTTTTTTTGTTCTATTTTAGACAACTTTCCAACTTTCCTGGAAACATGACACAACAGTAAAACCACTTACAAATAAAGTGAAAAAAACTGACTATATCATTGCAATGTAATTTTCTTCTGGGAAACCAAGGAGCCCTGGGATCTATGTTGAGATGCACCACACACTTACGCAGTGTTGCAAAGCAAGGCAAACAGTTTAGAAGAGACCAAAGTACTGGCCTGATACCCACACTACTCAGGTCCCAATGAAACTAAACATCATCAATATCTGCAGGAATAAGCACAATCCATGAGGACCTAACACAACCAAGTGGAATCAAAGCCAGAGTGACCTCTCACTCCGTTTCCCTGACAAGTCAGAGCAGATTATTAGTGGTGCAGTGGAGACCAACACATTATCAGGCAGATGGCTGGTAAGTGCCTACACTCACCTGAAACCAGTTAATGGTGCAGCAGTTAATGATGGCTGGGAATCGTCTCAGGCGGTCCCTAAAAGTCTCTCCTATAGGACTCATGGCGAGGACCACATGCAGCTGTGTGCGACAGCGCTCTAAAAACATATTGAAAAGGGACAATGGGTTGCCATCTGTCTGTTTGTCTCGCGCACGTTGTCGATCCAATACACGCATCCGCTCACAGATTTCTTGTTTATCATCAACCGTGAACAGGTTAGGCACCTGAAAAGAAAAGTGCCAACAGGTTAACACATTAGCTTTTTTTTCTATGTTACCATGCATACACACTCATATACAATATATTACTGACAATGTTTTTTTTTTTATTAAATCAGCCATTCATCTCAATCTGTTCACTCGTCTGCCAAGTCTTTGAGATGTACTTTTGTCTTTCAGTTTAACTTGATTTTCCATCCATCCAATCCTTTGATTGCACTGACTGTACTTATGTTGTTGAAGACTTCGAGAATTTTATTTGTTTTTCTTTTCATTTAACTCACCTCCCCATTGTTGAGCAAGTTGCCAACGTCCTCCAAAAATGACTCCATTTTGATCTGTGCATCAGTGAAGAGGAACACCCCATGAGCTTCACCCTGTGTTGATTTCTTCAAGATGACTTTAAGGTCATCATGCCAGTCAGTGGTTCCATAGGTTTTGGAGATCTCCACTTGGAAGAGCTCTGAATCTGCCATGTATGTAGCCAAGCGGGTGAGGGACTGCCGTCCGCTCCCACCCACCCCCACCAGCAGGGCATGGCCCCTTGGCTGCTTGAGGATGCGGGAAATGCGGCAAACGTGCTCAATAGCGAAACGGAATAGCACAAGATTCATGGGTGATTTGCTGATATTGTTGAACTCTTCAAGGTGAGATTCCACCACCTGACGTAGCTGGTCTAGGTCGTGGACTTCCCGGTAGTTGCGGTCCTCCCCTTTAGGGTCATGAAAGTCACAAAACATGAGACTGCGCAGGTCATCCTCAGTCACCGTTCCATCATTATCCTGGTCTAGATGTTTGAAGAGTTGATGAAAGCTTTCGTTCATATGATTGCGGAGCACAACCTGTAATTGGCTAACAAGCCAGGACCCATCTGTGTTGTTGACCAGTCGGTCATAGTATACCCGAAGAACCTGTAGAGTAGAGAGGAGTTTCTCAGTCAAATGCAGGGATAGTAAAACATAGAGAAAAGTCAACAGTCTAACTTACAAATTAAACTTTTATTTTTTTATTTAACATCTGTCATTATTATTTGCATCTTTTGTTACAAATTTAGCTCTTAGGAAGTATGTTCTGTTTGTTGTGTACAACATTACCTCATGGACCCAGAGCCGTTTGATGACAGATGGTTCATCTGCAGTCTCTGGCCGTGACAAGCAGATGCCTTGGATGACTCGGGAGACATCACGCAGGTTGAACAGGTAATGGGACTTTGTAGGGGTTGGTAGCAGGTTCTTGGTGGCCTCCTGGTACACTGACATAGTGCTACTGAAAATCTGAGAGGTCAGAGCTGCAAACGGCTTGGGGAATGAAAACCTGTTGATGAAACGGTTCATTGTTCAGATCCTAAACTGATTTTCTGCCTTTGATCTTTTATCATTGGCATGGAAAAGTAAAAATGTAAAAAATGTTAAAATTAGGTTTTGAAATTTTGGTCTAATGCTGGGGTGATGTGAAACCTTTCTAAGAACTTTGTTTGTAAGTTGAAAAGTGGAGTAAAAGAAACACTTTAATTCTTGGTCAAAAAAGATACATCAAATATTTTTATTACTTACAATATGACCATCTTAGCTGATTCAAATGCTTTTTGATTTGTAATATTTTAAAAATCTTTCCATTATTTTGGAATCAAATTTAATATATTTAAAAAAAAAGAACAGACAGTACTTGATGTTCTATGCACAAGACATTAATATATCTATGTATGCATGTATGTATGTATATATATATATATATATATATATATATATATATATATATATATATATATATGTCTAAGGATATGGCAAAGGGTTGGGTTTAAATAAGCATAGGCTTCTTCCCACTCCTTTTGAAGAAGGACATTGTATTTCTTTTGTATTTTCCGTGGTTGTATTCACTGTTGTAGTTTAGTTTAGTTTAGTTTCGTTATGATCAAATAAAGTTTTTTACTGTGGAATAACCTTATAGTCAATACTGCACTGTAGATTTGGTAGGTAATAAACATTCTTACAAGTGCACATGTTTTGAGCCGGTTTGAGTTACAGTTACCGTATGGTGAAATGCCAATCTATGATCCTGGAGAAGATTGTACACATAGTTTTCTCATCAAAATCATTTATGGTTATCGTGTTGAAGTGGCGCAGGTACCGGGGTGTGATGGGATTTCGTCCACCACCTAAAAAAAACAGGACAAACAAGAAAAACTAATGCCACAGAAAAGTATTACTTCTGAATGTTACTCTAATCTAAGTACCTCAGTGTTTTGTGTTTAGTTAACATTATGTCTACATTATGTTGCTTATATTATTCTGTGTATTAACAGCCTCGTCATAATTTTAGTTTGTTAAAGGAGAAGACTAAACTGTCTCTTGGGATCACTCAGGTAGTTAAACAGCTCTAGAGCAGCAGGTTCTGGTGGGAGGATGGCATTCACCCAGAATTCTCAACAACATCCTGGATGTTGTTGAGCTGTACTTGGTCACACTACTGTACAACATTGTGGGACAACATTGGGCATGAAACAGATGGGGGTGGGATCTCTTTAAATTAAGAGAGGGACTGCCACCCCCATATGTTCCAGCTACAGGGAGAATCACAGTTCTCAGCCTACCAGCAGAGTATTTACCATAGTGCTGGAGAAAAGTATCTGGCTGGAGAGAATTATGGATGTAGTAGAAGCCATACAGTTTTTGCCCTAGGCAAGAAAGACTGGATAAGGCTTTAACCTTTATCTAACTAAGAAACTAAAGGGGGTGTGGGTGTTTGGCCAATCGGTTTATTTATTTTGTGGACTTGGAAGAAGCGTATGCCCAGTATTTTACCTGTGTGGATATTGGAGCTTTGCTACAGACCATTTGGTCTCCGTGCAAACCTAGGGTGAGAGCTTTCTTAGCATTACCAGTAGTAGGACGGACTCTTTTTCTTTGGGTGTTGGACTCTAACGTAGCTGACCTTTGGCAACAATGCTGTTTTTGACCTTTAGGGACATTACAATTTCTGTAATCTTCAATTGGGTGTCTTTGCTTTTTGTACATGTACATGTCTTTTTGTTTTCATTGACCAGAAGCTTCTAGGAGGAACTGGGATGGATTGCAGCTAAATGGGATGAAAATTGGAAGACATATCTAAGGCCATGATTGTCAGTCAGTAAAGGGAGTGCTCTTGCCAAATTGTGAATAAGTTGTTGCCCCAAGGGGACAAGTTGGAGTAGATAAGATAGATTTTCAGTCTTGTTCACAAGGAGTAGAACAGACCAGGAGACTGAAGGCAATGCTGTTAATTTACCAGTTGCTCTAACATGCGTTTCACACATTTTCACACAGTAAGAAACATGAGATAGCCAATATAATAAATTGGTGTCCTCATAAGAGTATCTGGTCAAACACATAGGTATAGGATGAGGAGCCCAATCCTTTGGGTAGCGGAAGCTGATGATCACTTGGGAGCTTTGAATTAATTCCATTAATTTAACAATGATGTTTTTTATAAACTTGCAGGTACTACAGCTGCTACTCACCAGGTGGCCCCATAGCGCACATGATCTGAATATCCATCAGGTGAATCACTGAGCAGTCCTTCGTGTCATACCAATTACAGTGGTCTAGCCACTGGCGAAGAAGCTCCACAGGGGGCTGGGCACCATAAACCTCCCTGGCTGGCATGTTGACATCATCTACAAATACCACCTGACACAATGCAACATCAGTTTACTTGAAATAATGAACACTGATGAAAAACTACATGGCTTTTCACTTGCTGAGTAATCAAAACTATGCACAATGAAGCTCTCAAAATAGAATGACTGCATACAAGATGTTCAAAGAGAAACCAATACATGAAGATGACATAGAGATTGTACCATTTTCTTTCCAACAGGAGGGCCAAAAACTCCTTTGCGGCGCTTGTCTAACTTGGACATAATAATGTTTTGGGTTTGTGCAGCTGTAGTTTGGGCTGAGAAGTTGACAAATAATGGGCTGTACACATCTTTTTGTAGGTTCTTCAACAGGAAGTCCTGGACAACAGATTTGAAATATTAACATAAATAATCACCAAGTTCTGCTTTATGATGGTGCATTACAAAAAGTACTATGAACATATATACAATATCAAAAAAGCTAAAACACAACAATCCAATTTTGACGTCTTATGGGAAAAATAACAGCAATTATCAAGTGAAAAATAAAACATCTTTAAAAGCTATCACGAAATAATAAGTACTATATGACATATTTTACACATACACATTTGGTTGACACACATTGTGATCTGTTAGTATACATTATAAACCAGTAATGCAGCTTGTCTCTGCCTCATTGCATTGTAGATTAGAGTAGGGCAAATGAATGAGCTTTGAATAAAGTTATGTGACTGTAATAGTAAGAGCACAATTCCATCCATATTCATATAGTCTAAGTCTATTGCGTCTTTTATTATTTCTGTAAGTTTGTAGAGTTTGCCATGGTCTACAGGTTGGAGAACAGGACAAACCTGCTCCACTGAGCAAACAGTCAGGAAGATGAGAGCAAAGCAGGGCCCCCATTCAGATGAGCTCCATGTACTCCAGAGTCTAAGGTTTGAATTTACAAATGAAGCAAAGGGAGGAGGGGGCTTGAGAGATTAGTTTGTCCTATAAATAGTCAGAGCTCTACTGAGATGACTCTATTCTTTCAAGGTGATCGTTTCACACCCAGGATTCGTCTCGGTTTATTCAAAATAATCTGAGTGCTCTGAGACCATACTCTAGGCTGAGATTACACTTTATTGAAAGGAATGCTCACGCAACAATTTTCCAAATGGAAATTAATTCATAGTATAGTTAAAAGATAGAAAATACACAACTCATAAAGGAAATGCAGAACTTGAACAATGAACAAATGACATTTTGAATGAAGACACTGCCAATGCTCCATCTCCTCCTGAGGTCCTTTTTAAATAAAGATTGATGCTTTAAACTGAGTTCAATCTCTTGTCAACTAGACACAAATCTTGTTTTAAAAAACACAGACTAAAACAGATGAATTTGGTGAAAAAGCTGGTAAAAACCTTGCCTACCAACTAAATAAAAAATCTTTGCACCAAAACATAGCTGCAATAAAAGCTAATTCCAGCATCAGGCATGCAAACAATTCTGGGATTAACCTGTGTTTCTATAAATTCTGTTTAAAGGAATATACTACATAATATCTAGGGAATAAATCTTTGTTTCATTAATATGTCAAAAAACTAGACTTTCCCACAATAATATGGAGACTTCTACCATTTTGGATGGACCATTAGATCTCTCTACTGGTTTCCAGTTAAATACAGAATTGAGTTTAAGGCTCTTTTATTGTCAGAAATTATATCAGAAATGAGTTTACTGAGTATAAGTCTGGAAGGTGTCTTAGATCTGCAGGGGCTGGTCAGTTTGTGGTACCCAGAGTTCAAACCAAATAAGGTGAAATGGCTTTTAGGCATTATGCTGCTTTGCTGAAAGTGCAAAAGCTTAAGTTTGCTCCAAATGTAGTGATATTTAAAACCAAACTAAATACCTTGCTTTTTTCAAATCCTTTTCATTAAACATCTCCAATTATTCAATTTTAGGTACATTTATTAAAACACACATCTCAACCCTTTTCTTACATTTTAAATGTTTTTATGTGAGTTTCTTCTTGTCTGATATTTCAGTCTACATTTGCATGTTGTCTTTATTCATTTCTTTCTTTTCATCCTAATACCTTTGTAAAGCACATCGAGCTGCCTTTTTAATGGAATGTGCTATACAAATAGGCTTGCCTTGCATGCTGTTGGGTTTTTGGCCCAAATTTTGAATTGCAATTTTAAGAAAACAGCAGCTAAATACAGTGCTGCCTTCTGCTTTGGGATAAATTTGACTTGACTTTCTTTTTCGCAATACAAAAATCACCAATAAAACATATATAAAATAACTCACGGTAATGTAGACACTCTTGCCTGTACCAGTGGGACCAACGAATAGCGTTGGCTTCTGGTGAGTGACAAGGAGCTTCATCAGTGCCATGTAGCGTACTGTGTTCTCAGTAGGTACAATGATCTCGTTGAACTGCATATCCTTGCGTAAGGGGGGGGCAGTCTTTAGCTCATCCGTCCAAAGCTCCCACCTGCCTGGACCCTGAGGAGGATATTTAAAAAAATGTTTTACAGAGAGATTATTAAGATTTGGGATCCAAAAGATCACTGTGAATTGGGCACAAACTATAAAGACAGATCTAGGGTGTGAGTGGAAATATTTCGTGAAAAGGAACATCCGATTTGTGTATACTGTGAGACACACAGAACAGGTATCTGTACACAGGGAGTGTTCAAAAGATATTGATTTCAGTTGTACACCCTGCTGGAATGCTACTGAAGCCAAATGGGAAATAAACCATCTGGTAGCTGTTTAAATTGGAGACAAATATACAGTATATTAGTTCCCAGCTACTTGCCTAAACTACACCCATTTGCTTCTTTTAACAAAGATATAACAATTCATGAACTCTTTATAAAAGTTTCAAACAGCTAAATAAAGAGGAACTCCTGCATCTGAGTCATTATCAAAATATAATTTTAAGAGTGTAAATGCTAGTCAGTAACCTTTCTTGTCTGAGCACACATTCTGCCCACCATTCCTTGAAGTAAATTCACTGGCTACAACAAATTAAATCAGCATAAAGGGACTTTTGCAAATTTTTACCTTAGCAGGTCCCTTATAGTCATGCAGGTTAAGTCACTTTAACGATATTGTAGAATTTGTTGTCCCCTACTTCGTTCAAGCGCAGCAGAAATTTAAAACGTTTTCATAAGTATCTGAGTTTAAAAGCAGAAAAGGCAATCGTACCTCCTTAATGAAGCGATACTGGTAAACTGTTCCCTGAGCTGGTAAGGGAACTGTCAGCTGTTTAGCTGGCCCTTCAGCTGTGGCCAGAATGCCATGGCGAGCCAGGGTCTCTTCACTTACAGGGCCGTTCAGCACCTCTCTTAGGAGTGCGTCAAACTTGGTCCTGCCCAGATCATCACAGCTGGCACCCACAGACCATACCAGGCAGAACACAAAGATGCCCTTTGTACAAGGAAAAGATCACTGTCACTGATTTTATAGCAAATATGCTGTCTGTTGTTCCACAATTAAGTAGTGAGAAAAGGTTCTCAAATCTGAAATTTAAACTTGCATTTAAAAGTACATGTATTACTACTGCTCTGAATGTCTTGTTAGTTTTTGAATCATATACATAAATATATTACGTGAACAAATTTTTTACACAATTTCTGTCTGAAATGACTTTGTAGTACAATGTATAATTTCATTTCTTCTTGATATAAAACACAGAAAAAAAGCCAAGTTCCCAAGATAAGTAAATATGCTGTTTTATGCAGGAGCCCAAATATAAACCTTTGTACCCCTGTTTACTGCTGTATTACATTCCTATATGAAAGGAAAAGTTAAATGAATACACAATTATACTTAAAAAAACAAACAAAAAAATGCTGTGACAATTGCTGTGGAGTACTTGCCTGGAACAAATGTCACAAAACTATTAAGTCATTTTAAAGATTATGTTTACTGTGTTGAAAACGTAGACATTAATGAGAAATAAGTAAATAGCTACTAAAAAGGATTGGAGTTCTGATTTGACTTAAATGTACAACAACCATAAAAATGCCCCAGCCACTGTACATTTATTATTTTAATGAGACAAAAGGTAAAATCTTCACTGAAAAGACTTTTTTGTTGCAGGATATAAAACACACATGCACGCACGCACGCACGCACGCACGCACGCACGCACGCACGCACGCACGCACGCACGCACGCACGCACGCACACACACACAAAACAGCATGGATACTGTAAGAATTGGAAATGAGGCTTAGCATCCTCATGATAGCTCCTGCTGTTAAAAAGCTGATTAATTCAACACTTTGATAATGACTGGCTGAGAAACATAGGCAAGAAGGTTGAAAGGCATTAATCTGTGTAGCGTGCCACAGGGGGATAATAACAGTGCTTTCAAAAGACATGATTTGGAGAGAAAAAAAATATACTGAAACTCATGCAGGGGGCAGAAGAAAGGGCTCATTTGCTAAAAGTTTTCCAGTCTTTTTTTTTGTTTTGTCTGCGAGCAACCTGACATGATTAGAACAATAAACATAAAAAGACAAACATATGTACCTTTTATATTGTATCTAAGTTGCTTTGATGTAGAAAGACTTCCAGCCTTTAACTACATTTGCAATGTACACTATGTGAAAAAAGGTATTACTTCTTTCTGAAAAAGCCAGAATTAGACTGTAATTGAAAATAACTTAATCAAGCTATTAATAACAGAAACAACGTGTTTTGTTTAAATATTAAATTTCAGTTTATCAAAATACAGATTAAAGTGATTCTTTTTTTCCACTTTATTTTGCAGCAAATGACAGTTTCATAGAACATGTGGCAATATTTTCTCTTATTGCTTAACCCAGTAAACCTGGGATTATACCTGTTCAGTCCAGCTTCTTCCTTTTTCTAAACAATTTTTCTGCTTCCACGAGCAAAACTGCAGGCTTACAGTATTGGTGCAGAGTAAAACAAAATGTGACAGTGCCACTTTATATCAGATGCATTCTGTTTGTATTCCATGCACATAAAAACTCTATTTTAAATTCTTTGCAGTGTGCACCATTTTGAACAGAGAATATGATTAAATAAAAAGTGCCACATTGGATGTTTTGAAAGCTTTGAATGTTGCCTTAGTATTTCTGAGCTCCTGTGTGCGTGTTATTCCCATTAACTTGCTAAAACACTGTATGCTGCATGATGTAAGCACATCTTTTCAAAAAGCTGCATGGCTGTGTTGAGACGCTTAAGTATATGAAGAGATATGAAGAGAGAAAACATCAGGCAAAACTTTAAAACTGTCGTCATAGGTTCATAGGCTGTTAATACTGACAATAGTGTGATCATTAAAAGCAGCATCAGATGTAGTGGTGTTGTGGATACAAACCTCCAACCAGGACTGAACACATTTTTCACTCATGCTCTTAATTTTTGCTTCATCTTGAAACTCATCCATCATGCAATCCATCAAATTCATGAGGGACTTGACCAGATTGGTGTCAGACGTTGGGGACACTTCCTGCAGTCAAACAGAGACAATGTGACAATGTAAAAAAAAAAAAAAACAAAAAAAAAAAAAACAAATCATGAGACAATGAGAGAGGAAATGAGACTGAGAACTGGAGTGTACAACTGAAGCATGAATCTAAAACACCAAAAAAAACTGTGCTAAATCCAAAAAAAGGGTAACTGAAGAAACATTACTGTGCAGGTGCAAATAACATATCAAATCAAATATATCTTAATTAGTGAACACATTCTAGCTTAAAAATGTATAGTTTGTGTTGAGCCAATCAGACACCTTTGTTGCCTTTCGAATCAGCTGAAGGCAGACGGGGACAATGCGGTCAAAGAGGGCAGTGATGAGATCCTTGTGCGTGGCATTGACTGTGATGGGAAGTGTGGTCAGCCAGGACAGCATGAGAGGCCTCCAGCCAAGCATGTGGGGCTCCATGTAGATCATACCACAGCGAGAGACCTGTCAATCGACATCCATTACATGTAAAACACACTTTATAAGTGGTTCTCATCGCTTAAAGAAAATCTTTTCATAGGAATATTACTCTTCTTCTTTCAGGTTTTCCCTTTAGGGGTCGTGAGAGCACACCACCTGTTTCCATCCCAGCCTGCTTATCTGCCTCGTCTCTCTGTCACACAAACCAAGTGCATATCCTCCTTCCCCACCTCCAGAAATCTCCTCTTTGGCTTTCCGCTTTTTCTCTGCTCAATCTCCAGCATCCTTTTACCAACGTATTCACTATCCCTCCTCTTTATGTGTCCAAACCATCTAAGTCTAGCATCTCTTATTTTATCACCAAGACATCTTTCCCTGGCTGTTCCTCTACTATGCCTATTTTTAGTCTTATCCATCTTTGTAACTCCCACAGAAAATCTTAAGATCTTCATCTCGGACACCGCCAGCTCTGCTTCCTGTCTCTTGGTCAGTGCCACTGTCTCAAAGCCATATTGAAGGACGGATCTCACTACCATCTTGTAAACCTTCCTCTTTACTCTTGAAGTTACTCTTTTATCACAGATAACTCTGGACATTCTTCTCTACCCACCCTACCCTTTCTGCACTCTTTTCCCCTGCACTTTTAAACTGTTATTAACTATATTTAACTATATTATGACTAGTCAGAATGTGTGGGAACTAGTGGTTAATTTGAAGGAATATTTGATTATTTTTAGCCCGCCTCATGTAGCTCTTTGATTAGGGGTGTAAATCACAAACGTCATCACAATACAATATTACATTGATTAACAATATGACAGTTCAATGTTTTTCATTATCACAAAATCTGCCACAATACAATTTTGACTTGATTTGATTTGATTTAGGAGTTAACGGCCGTTATCAGTCAATCCCTTACAGTATGTGTATTGAACACAATCGCTTCCATTCATACCAAATCACAGGAATTAACTAAAATATAATTTCTTCTTTTTATTTCTAGGTTCATTTAGTCAGTTAAATAAAAGACTATCTGTTCCTGTAATAAAAACAAACAAAAAAAAAGATCTTATTATTACATGTATTGATGAGGATTTCTTTTTTTTTTTTTTTTTTTTTTTTTTTTTTTTTTTTCTTTTTTTGGGCTCATCAGTTTACTTTGGACAGGCATCCTTAAAGCAGTCAAGTCAAAGTCCCACATCATCTGAGCCCCACCTTTTTTTTTTTTTTTTTATTGATGAGGATTTCATGTATTGATGTCTAAATTATATTTTCATTTTGTATCAGTGCAACCAATGGATTTTACCATTAAAGTGATGTATGGATGTAGACTGAAGGATTGTTAAACCCTTACTCATGTTCTTCCATCCCAACTACAGGTAATAAACCTAGTCACCCAGAGTGACTTTGATCTCCCATCCTTGTGAGAATAGAAGAGTGGCAGAGCAAGAGAGTGAACAAGAGTGAATCACTGAACAGCGTCGCCAAAGAATAAAGATACATTTAAAAAAGGTATGGGTAAAGCGGTACAATACAAGTACAAACTAATATTAGGTACATGCATATATAAATGAGCAGAAAAAAAGGAGAGAAAAGGGAAAGTTTTAAAGGAGAGGGGGGAAAAACCTTTATAGATTAGGAAAGAATAAGAGCTTAAGAGCAGACTAGAAGGATCATAAGAAAGCAGAGTTCATTGATCCCTGTATTCAGCGTGATCAAAGAAATGCATGAGTGCAAGGAAGAAAAAGGCCTGAATAACAAGTACAGACAATCAGATTTATTTCAAGCAGAAGCCTTTAACTCTGCTTGACGAAAAAATAAATGTACTAAAAAGTACAATTACAAAACTTTTTTTCCTAAGACAGTTGCACTACTGTGGTCTCCTAGTTTGACAAAAGGCAGACTTTTGTTGTTTGTTTTTTTCATTTTCCCAGACAGCTTTTGCTGAAAATTTTCTAAAGAGCCTCTTTAACACTAATAAAAACTATTTTCTCAAAGGAGGTTCTGGATGCTACAACACTTACAATCGAACGCTTGTATGTGATTATTGAAGGTTAAGAACGTTAATTATTCTCCTGTGGCCCTCCATCTATGCTGCAAAAGTAGAGAAGCCAGGGACGCAACGATGAAAGCTTCATTCAACGTAAAAAGGCACCTCTTACCGTGGCTGGCGATGCCACTTCCAGGTCCATGGGTTCAAAGATAAGGCTCATTTGTGGTGACATCTGGATAATCTCGCCACTCATCAGACACAGCTTCTTGTTGTCATCGAGTACAGTGTTCATGTTCTCAATCCACACTGCATCCACTGGGCCGTCAAAGATAAGCCATTTTCTGTCAGGGCTCTAAGAGACACAAGAAGCAGGACTGCTTACATCTATACGTGACAACTTCCAGTACAAGTTACATTAAAGCTGACAGGCAACAAAAAGGAAAGGCAGGTCACAAATATGTTTTTTTTACAGTTGTTTTGATCCATGATGGGATGAGTTGCTTTTAATGCTTTCCTTTGCTATTTACTATGGCTATTTAATAATATACAAATAAAGTCTGATGGGTTGCTTGCTTGCTTAAATGATTGCATAGTCACCAGTATGGACCACAGTGAAGAAATGTGGGCTTATGCTTTAAATTTTCATGACTCGCCAAAAAAACTAATAAATACATAATCAGACAAATACTGTTATAATAAAGCCTTTTTTTAATTATGTTAATACAGTTTGGTGGATTAAATGACATAAGGCATCATGCTTCTGTGATGATAGTACACAAATATTTTGAGTTAAAGGGACCTTAAAAGTATAATAATTATTGTAATAATGCTTAAATAATAATAATTAAGAGTCTCCCTGTCTGCATTACAGTATCCTCATGCAGAATGCTTATCTTCTGCACTAACAGGGATGGCTATACAGACCTCCGAGGTCACCAAAGGACCTCTGTGCATTTCAGTTTAAGAGAAGAATGTTTGCTAAGTGTAAGTGACAGAAATAAACACCTCCCCTGGCATAATGGAAGTTGATGACAAGTGCTGATTCTCCAGTGAAATGGGCTGGCAAGAGCTGCACCTTAAATTGATCTGTTGTAATATAAACAAATGAGGATGCTTGGGTTGGTGCCATCTGGTGCTTGAGAGGGAAGTGAGTATGCTATAATGTTATGATCTAACAGGAAAAAAAAAAAAGCACTTGTGTATGCAGGGAATTTCATACACTGCTGATGACTCCAGATTTGCAGACATAAAATTTGGTAAGTAAAATATGTTGTAGGAAAAAAAAAGAAAGCAAAACAAAACAAAACAAAGACAGATTTCTTCCCAGAGAGGAGCAAGATGTTTTTGAGAATACATTAGCACAAGATATTAAGATATTAACTTGTTTTTGATTTCCTTTACATCAGACTGCATAATCACTCCTCATCCTACTTATTCAATGACAAAACAAAGAGCAATTTGGAAAATGACAACTTTTCATAGAGAGACCTTCCTTTTAAGTGACAAGTTAATTTGGAAACAATTTCAGAATGGGGCAAATAAATGATTTTCCATCAAGACGTGTTTCCACGGCAATCTGCAAATTGCCTCCTCATGTATGCGAAGCAAATGAAATGAGTTATTAAAGATCTAATTTTGACATGACAGCCAAATTTTTCTTTTGTTTCCCTGCCACGGCAGCCTGTCTTTCAAAGTCTTTCAAACACCTTGCAGTTAATTGGAATGTCAGTCCTGCTGACATGTTCAAAATTCAAAATCTCAGCCTGATTGGACCACAATATAGTCGCTGTGATTTTCTTTCCCCCTTCTAAGGCTAACTAAAGTTGTTTGGGAAACACATTTTAGAAGTTGTTACTCATATGGGGATGTGCAGCAGCAGTTTTCTTGCTCTGCGTGATTCCGTTCTGAATTGCTCATTATGGGGGAAGCATATTGCGCTCTGCATTTAATGATTCTTCATCTCTACTGTTGTCTGCCTGACTAAGGGTTGCCTGATGTTTATTGTGAATAAGCATTTACAGGCAAATTCACGCAGCTTTTATACTGTATATCAGCTAAACACAATGTAACTAAAGCAAATGTTTTCTGCTTTAACCTCTGGAAAGTTATTTCAAAGGACTGGTTCTATAGAGATAATATGGGTCTAAATGTGCAAATATTGAATGCTGGTTGATATGTCATGTTATTTATTTTTGATTTTTTTTTTTGTAAATTTTAAAATTTCAATAAAACAAAAGGATAAACAACTGCTACAACAGGACATGCCAATTCAATTGTGCACTCATTGTAAACAAAGAGGGAATTCTGCCATCCATCTATCCATGCATTCATTATCTATACCCCCATATTCGTATTCAGGGTCACAGAGCTCTGCTGGAGCCTATCCCAAGGACCACGCAGAAACAGGTAACTGCACGCTCACAACAACCCTTCACACAGAATGTTTTAGATTGACATTAAAATCTGGAACTACTTCACCGCGAGTTGACAGTGCCTCACATTAACAGAACGTCAAGTTGTAAGATCATTTTAGTTTCGACTCTTTTCGACAATGAGTGCTTATTTTATTTTCTCTATTCAACATTTGTAAACCGTCCAACTTCTTAATTAAAGAAGTGTATCTATCCTTTTATAGCTGAAACTGATGAAACTGTTGTATTTTGACCTGAGTACTTCAGGGACATGCCTATGTAGTTACTACAGTTAGGAACCTGGGAGTTATTTTTTAATCAGAATCTTTCCTTCAATTGTTATAGTAAACAGGTTTCTAGGACCACCTTTTTCAACTTTTATAATATTGCTGAAGTTAGGAACATCCCGTCTCATGCTGACACAGAAAAACTGATCCATGCATTTGTTACTTCAAGATTGGACTATTGTTATTCTTTATTATTGGGTTGTCCCAAAGAAATATCTTAAAATAACCTCGAGCTCATCCAAAATGCTGGAATCAAAGTTCTGATGAGAACTAGCAGGACTAGCAGAACTAACTTCTCTTCATTGGGTTTCTGTCAAATCCAGAATAGAAATTTCGCCAAGCAGAACATTTTTCTCTCTTTCATAGAAGATTTACCTTTGGTTACTAGAGGTTCTAAAAGTAAAATGGGAGGCAGAGCTTTACGTTTTCAGGTTCCTCGCCTCTGAAACCAGTATCCAGTTTGTGTTCGGGAAGCAGACACCCTCTCTAGATCAACCTTAAAATGTTCCTTTTTGATAAAGTTTATAGTTGCGGATGGCTCAGGTGACCTGAGCTTATGTTGCTATAGGCCTAGACTGCTGGGGGACCTCCCGTGATGCACCTCTCCTCACTCTGTTCTCTTCTACTCCAAATCTATTTATGACACTATTGTTGTTGCTATAAACCTGTGTTCCTTCTTCCCAGTAGGTGTCCCTGATCTGTCATTGTTGCTGTTCTCTCCTCTTTCCGGTTCTCTCAACCCCCAACCGGTCGAGGCAGATGGCTGCCCTTCCTGAGTCTGATTCTGCCAGAGATGTTTTTGTGTTGAAGGGGAGTTTTTTTCTTTCCACAGTCGCCTGGCGCTTGCACAGGATGATAGATTGTATTGAAAGAACGCTTTGGTGCAATCTGCTGGTTTCCTTAGCAAGGCAATAATTATTATTATTATTTTATTGACTTTTAATTAATTGGACTCCTTTGGAATGAGTTAAAGTGTATTGTTAAACTGCTTTGAGATCACATTTTTCATGATTTTGTGTAATAAATAAAGCTGAATTGAACTGAATTACATTAAAGAGGAAATCAGATGCATGTAAAAACGATTTCACATCTATAAAATAGGACTATTCAAACATATGGCTAAATAAGAATGACTGAAAGAAAGGTTGGGCATATTTTAATCTTTTGTACTACACCGTTTTAGTTGTGAACAAAGACAGTGAGCGTACACTAACAACCATCTTACCTGGGAGGCAGCAAAGGTCCTATAGCTGACAGCGAGGATGCCATCAGCCCACTCATGAGAAACTGGGTCAAACTGGCCGTACAGCTGGCCCATAGTAATAGATTTGGGATTGATCACTGTGATCTGTACCTGGTTCTCGTCCATCAGACCCTGATGTAACACACATGTATACAGGGATATAATCAACTGAAAAATTCAACACGTGTACACATAAAGAAAACTGATCACATTGCCTCTATTAAAACTCAAATTGCTTCACAAAACCTCTGGATGCCAAGGTGTGTAAGAAAAGGTAAATCTGAAACATTCAGTGATTCAGATGAGTTGTTGGTCTGACTTAAAAGCATAGAGAGGGAATAAAGTGAGAGAAACAGAATGATGCAGAGTTGGACATGATGAGTGGATATGCAGCGAGAAGGATGGCATTGATAAATGTGACATTCTCTAGCGTTCATCCGCAGACCTTCATCTGTCTCCACGGTGTGATGCCTCTCACTCCTCTCAGCCATGTAAATACAACAAGCCAGTTCTGGTCCTCTGAGAGATCGATAACTGCTAAACAAAGCCTACAGCTCTGACAAATTGGATGGATGTGTTTACTTGGGACAAGCATGTTTCTCAGATAAGCCTTGGATATTGAGTGTAACACATATTTTTACTTGACATTAAGGTTTAGGTATTTTTCTTTTCTTTTTATTTTCTTTTACAAAATCAGCCTGTTTGAGTTCCAACAACTTGTGAACCTCTGATAACATTTTTCACAACGACCATAAAAAAACTTATGGCCAGTCATTTGAAGATAAGGGTTTTTATTAAATTGAAAATTTAATGTGTGACTGAAACCCAATAAATGTCATTTTCATCCATACTGCTACTTTTCGCCTGCTGTTACCAAATTTCTAAAGGACAATATTTTTACTCAATTTCTCCTCCTGCTACAGGTACGTAAAGAAAAAAGCCATCGTCATACCTTTTCAAAGACATCACAAAGAGCTGCAGCCAGCACGCGATAGGCACTGGTCTTTCCACCGAAGGGTTCTCCCACTAGCATGAAACCATGTCTTACGATCATCATCTCAAAGATTTGCAGGATTTTCTCAACAAAGAATTCAGTGACTTGGAGGTTCATGTGCTGGCAGTTTTCCTTAATGGCTTCCAAGAGGATATGGTAGTCTCGCTTTGGGAGTTTAACTCCCGGGAAGAGGTCAGATGTGATGCCCTGGGATAAAAAAGCAACTTACTTGGGGATCAATAATAAATGTGGGGGTAGAGTGAGGGAGCACACGATAAACAACAGGCTCTTGAATACTACCAACATTAAAAGGAAACAAACGAGGATGATTCCATACAGTATTTAAACACAATTACATTGAGATGTGTGGGATGAGGAAAGACAAAAGATGGAGACACAACTATTCTTATGGTGAACACTCAGGCATCAGTCCACACATATTTATTTCAGTGAACTATTGAGTGAAAGATAGAATGTCCTTGTGCATGGGAGTTAACATGAGTGGAATTAACATGATCTGACATCAGTTGAAGTGAACCGCCCCATTAATCAAGACAACGTGAGCTCAACACACCTCAAATAGCTTCAGATCATGAGCCAGGAACTTGGGCAGATTGACATCAATAATGGATCTCAGCAACAGGGTGTCTTCATTCTCCGCTGGAAAAGTCAGCTGAAGCGGGGGGGGGGGGGGGGGGGGGGGGGGGGATCCCCAAGAGAAGTATGGAGGAATTGACAGGAACGATATGAGTAAAAAAAATAAAATTAAAAAAAGAGATATTAACAGAGGAATAGGAACAGCACAGAAGACATGTAATATGAAACAGCTGAATTACTGAAGAAAAAGGTTATTATTCTCTGTGCCACATCTGACTGAGAGACAACACATTAATTTGAAGAAGAGGCATTGGCAGTTGTTGTCAGGCTACTAAATACATCACTGTCTAAAAAGTATATTTCAAAATGGTATGGGGTTCAGTCTATATTCCAAGAAGCCAGTGATAAAAAAAAAACTGGGGACAATTCCTCTGCTTATACAGAAGAAGATATGCCTGTTCATAAACACTGAAAGCCTAATTTACAGCTCTTTATTATTTTTTTTTTAACATATCACGGCATTCTTCAAACCTGTTAAGCATGTTTTGGTTGTGCCATGCTTGGTTGCAGTGTGAACTGGCAGGTAGGCCAGAGAATATCTGCAGAATTTTTAAATAGCAAAATGCAGCAATAACAACCCCATACTGATGTGTACCTTAAAATGTGTTTAAGAGAATAAATGGGACAAATTAAGACCTAAAACTCTTTGTCTCTTGGTATCCTCAATCCTACAACCTCTTTTAAGGGTTCTTGGAAGTAGTTAACATACCTTAAGGTTCCCAGCAGCAGTGAGCACAGATTTGACAGCTCTCATCCCATAGTCGTAGTGATGCTGCGAGGATAGCTGTTCTGAGCAGAGTCGATAAGTGGCTACTATTTTCACAGACAGAGGCCGTGCAGTCACAAAGCCACATGAGTAGAGCACAATCTCAGCAATCAATGCATAGTCTGGTACCATCATAGCGACAGTCCTGAAGAGAGCCTGGTGAGAAGAGGCAATTTAGCCCCATGGAAACATGCAATGTACTTAAAACCCTCAAAGTGAAAGTATTTTTGCATACATTACTTTTGTGAAGCTTTTAAGACTTTTATTTTAGCATTATTTTTTTAACCATCAATCTTTGGACGCATACAATAAGTTTTCTACAATAAAGGTGGAATGAAGATTTTTAGAATCCAAAAATATACATTTTTTAATGTGTATTTTTGCAACTGAAATTTTAAAGAATGACGATGGCGTACCTTAAGGTTGTCTGGAAGCTCTGAGCGTCCAGCATAGCCGGGATTCATAGTGATGAACACAGCACATGAGGGGTTCAACTTAAGCTCTGTCCCCTCAAATTTCAACATTTCAGTACAGGAAGCGATTCCTAGGAAACAGATGTAGTTAGGTGATGTGTGTATTTGGGAAACAAAGGTGGAACAAATGAAGTGAAAAAAAAAAATTATTGAGTGTGAATTTCATTGAAAATAATATTATTATATTCATAATGCATCCATTTTATGAGTCCGTATGAGTTCAAATTCTTGTCCCTGAAGTATAGAGATTTTACATTTATAAATGTAATATTAGAAATACTTCAAAATCAGATGTCTGTTTTTGTGTGTATTTAGTATTATTCAACTTTCAGCGTTTTTTCTTTTTTATTTAAATGCCTACCTTTAAAGTTTTGCTGTTATCCAACTCAAAATATTAAAACCTATATACATAATATATATTATTAATAACAATATATAATACATACAATATAAATAATATAAACAGTTATATGTATTTTAAGCGGAATTTACTTTAATTTTAATGTGATATATGTGTACAATTCTCCATTTCTTACGTTTCCCACAGTGCTAGGATTTGGTTAAGACTTTGTTTTTGTTTTTTGGGGGCTTTTCCTTTCCTTTTTTTTTTTTAAGTGTTTCTGTTTTCATTTAAAAAAAGTAATTTCCTTGCTGTATGTTTGTATTCTCTGCTGATGATGGTTTTTCCACCTCTCCTGTTTCCATCTGTGCCTCCGCATTCAACCAGCCCCTGTGTGTGTGTGTGTGTGTGTATGTGTGTGTGTGTGTGTGTGTGTGTGTGTGTGTGTGTGTGTGTGTGTGTGTCTCATTCTCATTTTGCAGTTTGTATATTCTTGATTTATCTACTTGATTCCTCTTCTTGGGTTGAGGTAACAGGTACTTAACAAGAAAACAATCTTGCTTTGGGGCCATCATATTAAACTAAACTAGACTAAATATCATGCGTGATCCAACTGGATAAATTGTTTTCATCTCTGTCAGGTGAGCAAAACAAACAGATTTTGATCACAGGATTTACATATTTAGCCTGAATTCAGTGACTTATTCATGTGATTTAATATATCACAGAAACGGTTTTTGCAAGAGATTCATGTGCGTCCTAGCTGATATAGCAGCTCTTCCAGCAAACCCAGTCTATTCGCTTCCCTCTCCTTCTGGTGCTATTGATGAATAAGATCACTTAAGATGTTTTGATGAAATCAGTTTCCAGGTCAAAGGAAAGAGATAAGAGGAGATAGGAGATAAGGAGACATAAATTATAGAAATGGGTTTGCCTACAGTCTTATTTCTGCTTCTGCCCGTTCTCAGATCGCCTGTAGGCTTACCTTTGTTCTTTACTGTCAGTAATCATCATGTCACTGCTGCTTTTCATCTGGTAGATTTTAGGTTCTTCTTTGGAGTTACATTAGTTTGCCTCTGGTTGTTTCTTTTTTGGATATTTTTGCACTAATCTATTCATAGCCTGCTTCGGCTGCTTTTCATTTCTTTGCATGCTGGTCTTTGTACACACTGCATCATACGTTTTGTTACATTTATACCGGTACTCTTATTTATACCCTTCACTGCCTACGTCTGCACTTCGGTCCGCCTTTTAAACTAAAGTTTTACAGAGAGTGTTCTACATACAGAAATGAAACTGAAAATGATGAAACTATGACTAGTTACACACAGTCCACATTTCTGTTGCATAGTATATGTTAGTTCCCCCAGATATGCAAGGACACCTGGATAACAAAGGCATGACTCGTTGGTACTCAAGGTCATAAATCAAGATGAAACTACAGTGTAAATATGCATGAGCACCGTGGGCATCTGGGCATGTGGTCATGTTGGTGTGAGCTGAAATTCAATGATATTTGCCTCTGAAGGAGCAACAGTACCACATATACTTTACACATTACACTATCATCATTTGTCTTTTTTGTTTAATCAGGTTTTGATTTAAATGGCCTCTGAGTTGCACAGGTTTTCATTTGTGGTAATACCTGGTGAAGCATTTAAATTCATCATGTCACTGATCTGTATTATGGTTACAAAATAAGGCAGTGTTCAGCTAGTCTATTGTTAATGATGTTGTAATTAAAACTATTTTGGAGGCTGCAATTGATGTTTCCCAGTGATGACTTATATAAGTGTAGTCGCTAGGTTTTTGTGTTATGTTGTATGACTACATTCGAGGGATAACAGGTGTCTCGTGCTGACTCTATAGGGACATGCAGTTGTTCACTAGTTCATGGTAGGGTCCATCAGGACCATGTAGGAGAAGGCAACCAGTCTACAGGTCAGAGCAGGGTTGGGACTCACCTTATTTTTCACGCAATTTCATAATATGTATCTTTACACTTTTAGAGGGGTAGAATGTCAAGGAAAACTAGCACTTAGGAGGGTTTATTCATTAGTGTTATATTATTTGGAGTAAGAAAAGTCAGTGTGACTTACTCCCCTCAGATGGAATCATCTGTATTTTTGCAGAGGAAACTAGTTTTCTGACGATAGTTGCATCTTCCGTCTTGGCCGTGACTGTGTCTCAGGCAGTGGAAATAATAATGTCTTATCTTCTGTAGCTGATTTTGTTGTCAGTGTTGGTTTCCCTAAATTGGGAGTGTGGTTCAATTTCCACAAAAACATTAAATGATTTGCAAGCCATTGCATTCTCTTTTTATTTTCATTATAAAGCAGTACAACTTTGGCAAAATTATTTTTGACGGTTGAGGATCAGAGAAATGTTTAAATGTTGCAGTGATATTAATGACTAAAGGATATAAAAATAACCATTGATTCATTCTCAAGGCAGCTTTTTAGGAGCTTTATAGGAATTTTGTAAAGTTAATAATTTATCAAATATCATGTTCACCACACGAGTTTATAACAAAAAGGCAATGTGGCATCAGATGGATGTTAATTAGCATTTTAAAAACTTCTGGGCTTAAGCTAAGGAACTTATTGAATCTGATTGCAAAAAAGCAAATAAATAAAACAAAATGTAAATTATAACTATACGTTTGTGAAATCTTTTCAGAAGCACATAAATAAAAGATTTTTTGACTGAGTTTGTTCTAAATGCTGCTGTTCTGCCTTCATTGAAAAAGTCATTCAGCACCGAAAGCGTTGACGTTCTCCTGGTCAGCCTAAACAAATTGGCTTATTTTAGAGCTGCAGTTCTTTGTAGTTTAAAACCAGGTTCTTTAATGCTGACAACATGCCAGGTTTTTTCATCTTTTTCTTTTTTTTCCTGGTTTACTGTGAGCTTACTTGAAGATCAAAAAGGGAGAAAAGCCGAATATCAAAACTCAAACCTCTCTGTATGGTGAGAATCTGTTGAGCCACCACAGACAGCACCTCCAAGTCAATGCGGTTAAACTCATCAAAACAGGCCCAGGCTCCACAGGACAAAAGCCCCTGGTCACACATATATATATTCACACAGTAAGCACATAAAACTAATTTATACAAAATAGAATAGCAAGTCAAAGAAGGTTTCACCTGTGGTGGTAAGCAGTTTCAGCATGGCATGAGAAGGACATTTCAGTAAGGTGTCAGCAATTATTCATTTTTCCATCATTTAGTAGAACTGCTGTGAGTTCATTCTCTTACAAATCTACTCATAATTTACAAAAGAAATGACACTGATCTGCAGCAGCAGTGTTGGACAGTAGTGACAAAATGTTCCGTTAACAAGCTATCCGTGTAGTTCAATCTGTTCTTGAAAGAGATCACTTTCTGTCATCAAACTCTTTGAAGGGCTAATATCTTTGAGAGTGGGATTTCCCTGACAGAAGTACTTTTTGTGCTCTATACACTTCATTTTAAATGAAGGAAAGAGAAACAGCCCAACAGCATGAGTGAATATCTCCTAATTTTTGTCAGTGCTTATTTTTATCCATGTCTAGACATCAGCAGTTGAGATTAAATAATGTTTAGAGAATTCACTTACTTTGAAGAATTTTCCCAGGGCAATGTAGTCCAGTCCATCGGAGCAGTTAAAGACCACACACTGCTTGGCCACAGCTTTGGCCAAGTCTTTGGTCGTCTCTGTTTTTCCTGTGCCTGCTGGACCCTCAGGGGCCCCTCCCAAATGAAGGTGGAGGGCACCGAACAATGTGCTGAAGAAGAACAATGCATGCCGGACAAAGTGGATTGTTAAGGAATTTGAACTTACTGGAGGTAAAATACTTAGAATATTTAAAATACTACAATACATTTCTAATATCCAGCTGCGGTGCATTAAATGTTTGTGCAGGTGCTCATATATTGTGACTATATTTTATATATTTGTCTTATCCAAGCTTAATAATGTATCATCTGTCATCATTTTGGTTTATTTGTGTTTTATCCGTACTTTTTCACTATCTTGCTAACAAAACTAGTCATTGCCTATATTCCAACTTGCCTGATCTTCACCTATTTCAAAAACTACCTGTCTTATCAACTTTATACTTGGTAGCTGCAGTGCCGGGGCCAAAAAAAGTTGAGTTAGAAAGTTGCAGAAGAGTGTTGCTCTCATTTGGGGGATCTTGTACTGCTCTGTGGATGAGCAATAAGGCCCCAACTTATTCCACATTCTTATTTAATTCATTCTAGAATAGTGTAGCTCATGGTGGCAGCTTGTGTCAAGAGCTGTTTCAAATATGCTTTTGAGTTTTTGAAATATTGCCTCAGTCACTGACATGATTTGTTTTTAAATTATTTTTCATTGTGATTGGATGGGCTGCTTGATGGATTTCCCTTGTTACCATTTCATTTTTTTTTACCACCTGTTATGAGTTACCATAGCCACCAACAAGCTTTTAACAAGCAGGAGCAGCTGATCAAGATATCAAGAAAACTGAGAGCCCCCCACTCCCCCACGAGTTGAGAAGGACACATCGTGGATGTAGAGCAGAAGCAAAGCAGAGGGAGGAGGAGGAAGTTTAAATAACAGTGCTTCCGACTGTTATTTTGGGCCACCTGAGATCTCTCGGAAATAAGATGGATAAGCTTGAAGTACTGATAAGGACAAATCTGGAGTTTTGGTAATGCAGTGTAGTGTGTTTCACCCACACGTGGCTGCAGTAGTGTATCCCCAACTTCACCATCGCTCTGTGTGTGGCTTTTAGACTCTGCTGAATAATAACCTTCATTGTGTTGTCAGTAATTCGATTTTTAAGCTTTATGTCTCTGTTGAGGAAGTAAACCTGTTGGTGGGTGACGCGGAGGTGATCTTGTTAAACTTTACAAGAAAAAAGGTATTTTGGGGCAAAGGATGTTTATTAAATGTTGATTGGGTTTAAGTTATTAAATTTAACGCTCATAAATAAGAGTACTTTGGATGGATGGATGGATGGATGGATGGATGGATGGATGGATGGATGGATGGATGGATGGATGGATGGATGGATGGATGGATGGATGGATGGATGGATGGATGGATGGATGGATGGATATATTTTCCTCCCTAATAGTCACCTGTCTAGCTGTACCTCTGCCTTTCCCCTGACAAGAGCTGGGTTAAGCTCCAGCAGACCCTTTAACCCTGAATTGGAAAAAGCAGGAATTGATAATGGATGTATGGATTTTCTTCCCTTATTCCCCTTTCAGTAAATCTGAAAATGTTGACTGATATTTCTGATAAAAATGGCAATGGCAAAATGGCAAAAGTAAAAAAAAAAAACAAAAAAACATACATATATATATATATATATATATATATATATATATATATATATATATATATATATTTATTTCAATTATATATCTGTATATGTCTGTAAGTGTGTGTGTGTGTGTGTGTGTGTGTGTGTGTGTGTATTTATTATGGAAATGGCTTATTACTATTTTGGCACCATTGGGCCTGCATAAAAAGCAAGCTGTTTGTGGTATTTTGATCAAGTATAGTAAAAAATTCAATTAAGATCAACTTTTATTTAAAAAAAAAATTAATTTTACAAATACTCACACTCTGTCCTGAATGCTCTTAATTAATATTTTTTTCATTCTGCATCCCTTTGTAATGAGCTGTGAGTGACGAATCTCTGTTTTCCACTAAAAACTACGCTCACCACTGTCATGTGAGGGCTGAATAGGGCTCCTATACTCTAGTGGCTTTGTAACAAATGCTATGACAAAGATAAGACATCTAGCCAGAAGGCTCTAAAAATCAGACTAAAGAAGAAACAGTGAAATGTTCATGTGATTGTGTAGTGGTTTTACCGGTAACAGCGGTCAGTGAGTGGGGTAATGACCAGTCGAGGTGTGTTTCCCAGGTATTCATAGCCATAGCGCAAACCAGCATTGATCATCTTGGTATGGAGGTGGTTCTCCTACACATTGTGATGCAAAGCTCTGATGTTAATTACTGAGTGCATATCATGAGTTGACAATGATACCCAAATTTCCCGAGCAATTCACCCCAGGCACATACCACCCAGTAGTAGCGCAGCTGGCTGAGCCACTCAAAGTCATTCTCGTCACTTATTCCCTTTTGCACCAGTGTGGCTAAAACATCCCTAGCGTGGACGTCCAGGACAACAAGTGCTCCAAGGGTCACCCGGTTCTGTTTGGACAGCTTCCCACGTACAAGTGCCACAATGTCATCAATTTGTCTGTTGTTCTGCTCCAGATAAGCGTTTAGGGCCTGACAGAGCAAAGTTGCATAAATTATAAGGCAGCTCATGCTGGAGTTTATGAAGCCAGAGAGAGAACTTGTCCAAAAGCTAATCAATAATGTTTAGGTCACAAGTTTGATCACTGAAAGAACTACTAAATCAATCTCTGTCAAGATTTGCAAAAGTAAGATTTTCACACACATCTCATTCATTCTATGAAGTGTACAAAAATGCACACGTCTAATTCTTTGATTAGACTGTTTTTTCATATTGTTGGTTGTTATTGTTTGAAATGCACATAACTATACTTACAAAGACTGGCAGAACATTCAGCCCCACTGTTTGTTTTTTATTCACTTAAGTGAATTACATTTTTGTGATTTGTGTGGTTAGGTTTGTTGATTCAAAATAAATGTCATACTAAACCTAACCATCATTTTGATTTTTTTATAGACCACAATTCAAACGCAGTTAGTATGATGGGCTGCCTAGGTTTATATTTCTATTGTTAAAGAAATGAATTCAAAGGCATGTGGGGTTTTTGAAAGCAAACCATCTGTAGAAAAGGCTTGTATATTTTGTTACCCCGAATGACAAGCTTGTAAAAAGTAATTTAAGATAAATGTATGGTACATGTAAGGTGTGTAAATACATAAAAATGTCTTTATCACCTTCTGTCCTGATCTGATAGCTTCATGGATATTCTTTGTCCAGTAGACCTGTGAGACACACAACACAGTCTGGCCTGGCCAGGCACGCACCCAGTTGACCCTCAGCTCATTGGGGTATGCCTCGATTGCCTCCCCTATTACCTACAATGCAAGAGCAACAGCAGTTTAAAATCCCTGGTCAGACTACCGAACACATTCAAGGCTACACTTACTCACCATGGTGAGTATTTCTAAAGAGAACTTTAACAAAAAAAAAAAAAAATAACAGATCATTGCAATCATATTTGTCTGTGCAGTCTTACAAAAACAATACAAAAAAAAAGAACTGTGCAATAACAGGCCACATAGCACCTTATGCAGGGAGACTATCATGTCATTCTCGAGTTCAAGAAGCCATTGCTCCACCTGGCCCCTGGCTTTAGAAGTGGAAATGGTATCCAGTAGCTGCACCATTTCACCCTCACTGCTCTTCATGTGGGTGATATCCAGTACATCAGTGAATACCACACTAGCAACACCTTCAAAGCACTTCTTCAAATGCGGCTGCACCCTTGTGGAGAGGAATGCAAGAAAACAGAGCTGCTTAAGCATTAATCATATACACACAGATGTAACGTCTGAGGCACATCTTTCTCTGGTCGTTCATGGGCCTGGCATATGAACAATGACATACTGTGGCTGCGTTCTCCTTTCTCTAAAAAAACAATATATCTTTAAAGTGATTATATACACTACAATTGCAGAAAATTCAATGACAATCATTAAAAATTTTGGACAGTCTTTATCTGTTTACTAAAACATGTACAAAAACAATGAAGATCTAAATGTACATTTACCTATTTGCTCATATCCATTACAGAGAGCCACAATACTGAAGCTAAACATTATGTACTAATTAATCAAAGTGAACTGAATTAAATTGAATTCAATGATTCATTTAATTTATTATCTTATTAATGATCATTTTGCTGTATAAATAGTCGACTTAAACCAACTTCCAAAAGACAGCAACATTTTGTGTTGTGTTTGATTTCTCATGAAAAGCTAAGTTTATTTTTAATCGCTTACATACACAAATGTATCAGGAATTGGACATAAATGGCTGTCCAGTTACACTACACAGCTGATGCTTGAAAGTGCAACCTTCTGATAATTTACCTTGTGGGGTCTTTGGTCTCAGAGAGGATTTCGAGCAACTCCTCGTTGGAGAGAAAAAAGAATCGAGGAAAATAGAGACGCTTCTTTTCCAAGTAGTTATTAAGACCTTTGAGGATCATTTCCAGAAGATAATTGGACTTCTTCAGCTTCTCCAGTATCTTGTCAATGGTTACCACTGAAAAAACATGCCTGTCCTACACCAGATTGAAGAGAACAGTGTTTAAGGCTTTAGCCAACAACAGACCGAAAATTTCACAGACTGCCATGTTATGTCGAAATAAAAGGGCTCCTACAAAAAAGTGTTCCTCTTCCCATTTACTGTTGGTATGATGGTCGTTTCTCTCATCAGACCATAGCACACATTACCCACATGGTTTGGTGTGACTGAATGATTCTTTTGGCATCTTCTTTTTGGTAAGAAATAGCTGGTCTTGCCACCCTTCCCCACAGCAGAGACTTGTGCAGAATACTGGAGATGGTCACGTGCAAGGAGTGACCAGTACCTGCCAGAAATGACTACAATTCCTTCCCTGTTGCTGTTGGCCTCCTGGTGGCCTCCCTAATAAGTTTTCTCCTCATTCTCTCCTCAACTTCGGAGGGTCGCCGTGATCTCATTTCAGGTTTGCACATAACCCACTTTCTGAAACAGGCCTCTTTCATGTTCTCCACATGCCTTTTTGCAAAACCATGCTTGGTTAATTGCCATTTCTAAATTAGCCGTAGGCTTGTGTGAATACTTGTATGGTTGTTTTCCTTTGTTACAGAGTAACATGCAAGGGTGCAGTCTGAACAGGCTGCAAAAATGGGTACTGTTCAAAAATGTTTAAAAAAAACTTCCTCTAACTTGAAGTTGGACAGTAATTATCTGACTTGAACCTGCTCACGTAAAAATATTGACAATCATCATTACAGTATCCATATGATTTTTTTTCATAATAACTCAGACAGTGTGGTCACCATAAATACAAGTAACTTTGAAAAATAAGATTGAAAGTTGAAGATGCTCAAGATAGAGCTTTTTTAATCAGCCAATAATTATAGTAGACTGATGATTCAATAGCCGATACGTTTTAAAAAAATTAAAAAAAAAATATCAAGTTCAACAACCAAAGCACAAAAAATGACATACAGAGAAAGACGTCTGATTTGTTTGTATTTCAGACGACATAAAAATGATTCCTGTTAGGTGTGCCTGATAAAGAGCGACTATATTTTTTACATTTCATCATACTTCTGAGTTTGGCCCATTCTTTAAGATGACATTGTAATAATAGGTCTAATTTTATATTCACTGTGCCAGCGGGAAGCTATTCATGAGTGCACTGAATGGATAACATGGTATTATGTGTGATAATGCAGATTTTATGCACCAAACAGATGGATTCAGTGGATGACAGAAAATGTTCACAGTTGATATAGCAGGTCTGTAATATGTGCACAGAAAAAAACTGTAAAGTAATGACAACATTTCTCTTTGCTCTTAATAGACACACACATCTGGGACAAAAGATGTCTTGGATATTTAAGGTACATCTTACACACTATATTGCATTTGCGTGAGTGTGACTATAATATCAAGGGAGCAACTCTTCCACTGAATATTATTGCGTTATTACCGGGTGAATACATCAGTGTGTTTGTAAACAACATGCCCATCATTTTCTCTATGAGCTTTAAGGTGAAATGTTGTTACATTCCTCTGCTCATTAGAGAGGATAACAGTGTGGCGAGCATTATAGTTTAAAGGAAACGGAATCAGCAAAATAAATGTTTTCAAAAGATTTTTGCCCTGTTTTCATCTGCAACTATGCATACAATAGCATTTGCACAAGACATTTAAACAGGCAGATTTTTTTTTTTTTTTTAAAGGCGTAGGAAGCTGTGGAGGATGTAAGGCACTGGAAGATCAGTGAATCTCGAGCAGCTCCCAGTGGCTGACCTGATGACAACAGCCTGGGCAAAAGCATTGTCACACTGATGTTATTTGTGGGTAAGAGAGTGGCTGGCCTTTCTGCTCACATTGCTCTGTGTATGTAGTGGAGCTGATTCTAATTTCATGCACTGCTGATCAATGCCACGGATGAAGCGTAGAGATGTGCTGTTTGTCAGCTTTTGATGCAGTACAAGCCCGTGCAGAGGGGTGCTTTTCGCATAACTGGTCTTCACAGTATAGGGAACTAGAATCATCAGCATTAAAAACAATTTATAAAATATGGGATTAAAATTCTGAGATCATTGTGCAAATCATAGTTTTAGTTTGTGTACCATCATAAAAATTTTTTTTTAAAAATTCCTCATCATAAGCTCACAAAACTATTTAAAAATTATTATAGATTAGGAACAAACTGGGGATGATAACTGACAGTGTCTCCACATTCAGTGGAGAACATCAATTTGTGGTTGCTTGATCTTTTGCAACATTTAAAAGATAAACTTTTTGTCTACTTCGAGTCTTTAACAGGATGACCAATATTGTTTTTTTTTCCATGTTTGATGGGGATGCATTGTTTTAGAAAATAAGGGCAGCCAAGATTGGATTTTGGTGGCCTAGTGGTTACAGTGGTGGGCTTGGGCGTGGAGGACCCAGGTTCAAGCCCAGGGCTGCCCACAAAGGTAAATCACTGGGGGCCCCTGAGCAAGGCCCTTAACTCCCAATTGCTCCCCGGGGCGCTGCCCTGCTAGCAGCCCCACTGCTCACTAGTGAAACTAGTTGATGGGTTAAAAGCAGAGACTAATTTCGGTGTGCATCGTACATACAGCGTGTGCACGATGTCCACACTGACAAGAAAGGGAAGAAAAAAAAAAAAAAAAAAAAAAAAAAAAAGATGCTGATATTTTTTTGCCCAATGTTTTGGGATGATTTCCGTTCTTATCCAACAAATCAACTATGTTGGCCCAGGAAATTAAGGGATTCTTCACCATCTTCCAAAACCTACTGGAAATAAGTCCACCAGTAAGACCCAGTGGACAGTGTCATATTTAACAACACAGAGCTGCCTGTTTTATTAGCTATATATTCTCAAATATCAGCTGACATTCATTAAAAAAGGCAATTAAATTCTTCCACCAATTAAATGGTCCGCGTCTAGTTTTTACTTTCCTATTTAGTTTCTAGGCCAGGTGCACAGTCCGTTTTTGCAAATAAGTCACATAATCAGCCGATTTTTGCTAATGACGCCAGGAAGGAATTTAACATTTATTCATGACATGCTTTTTATAAAGAAATAAACCATCTGACTTTATATATCAAAATTAAAACCACGTGTTGACCAAAATGCGACTAATTTTAACCTTAGTAGCACTCTCAAACAACTCCAATTATGTATTCATCCATCCATTTTCTATACTCGCTTTCTCCTATACAGGGTCACGGGGGTCTGCTGGATGCTATCCCAGCTCATTACAGGCGGAAGGCAGGGATACACCCTGGACAGGGCACCAGTTCATTACAGCAACTCCATTTAATCAACAAATATTATCTTAAGACACCTAAAATTTTACTGCAAGTGGACGAACACAAGTAGAAGTGTAGATGTAACACACAACCATTTGTGCCTAACAAGCTCACTAACAGTACATACAGCTCACATTAGATGAGGCAGTATGTATGCACGTCTCTCTGTGAAAGCTCCCTGTTCCTTGCTGACCTCATTTTCTTTGTGGCTTCATATACCCATGGCCCTTCCAGACAAAATCCATAATTTCTATTTGATGGTGCAGTCAGGCTGGGCTTTCTGGAGGACACTGCCTGAAATTGATGTGTCTCATTTCAGGTCTACTGAGGACGCCAATTACCCTTTGGAAACTCTTTGAAGATGCTGGTGCAACACTCTCTTTCTTTGTCGTTGAGTTGTTTTGTCTTACTTTCTCCTTTATGACTGATTCACTCATCTCTCTTTCCCTTTGTCTAAATAAGACTCCTTTTTTTGAACTGCATCTTTCTTTAGTTCCTATTTTCCTCTGTTTCACTTTCACACATTGTTGGCTTTCTTTCTTGCATATGAAAAAGAAATAACACCTTCACTCAATTTTAAGGCTTTATGTACACTGCCTTGGCGAAACAAAACAAAACCAAAAAAAATCCTGATACTGCGAGCAATATTTTGTTGGACAGCCTTTAGCTTTAATGACAGCATGGCATTTATTTGATGAGTTAATACCCCCAACCACCCCCCATCCCCCAAAAGATCATTGATGTTTGGAGGGTTGGACCTCTGCAGAAAGGCTACTGCATAACATAATCAAAGATGCTCAGAGGGTTTCATACATATGTGAAAATAATTTCTTAGGCTCCTTGGACCCTTCTTTCACAGTTTAGGTTCAATAAATCCTGACATTGTGATGTTGGAATATGCCTATGGGGAGATGGAGTTTCAGTTGTTGGAAATATCTGTCATTTAGTGCATTCAGGTGGTCAGCTGTCCTTACTTTTGGGCACATGTTTCTAAACCTAGACCTGACCAACTGAACCAACACCAGATAATAACATAATAACAGCCCTGCGGGCTTAAATGGTAGGCACTAAGCATGATGGTGCATGACTTCATCCAGTGCTCTTCCTAACCCGATGCACTGATCCCTCCACAACAGGATAAATCTGAACTCATACGTAACATCCATCCTTGGTTTCAGAGTCCAATCTTCACGTTGTCTAGTAATGCCTTTTTTTGAGCAGCTTTACTCATAAGCAGCTTTTTTTAAAGGCTACAAAGCTACAATTTAGAATTCTCTTTGCATTGTAGATGTGGAAATGCTTTTATTTTCAAAAATTAATATTCTCTTCAGTTCTGCTGTTGATTTTTTTTTTTTTTATCAGATTTCATCAAATGTTTCATCATGATCATTGTTTTTTTTTTCCTGGACCACATTTCTTTCAAGAAGATGATGGTTCACCATTATCCTTTCAGAGTTTAATAATATGTTGAAAAGGGTCTTAACCCACGTTTAGCAGTTTCACCAGTCCCCCTAGTCATTTTGTTTGCTTGATGCATACCAATAATTTTGTCCTCTGGAAACAAAGTAACATCATTTCTACAACCACAGGAAGTGAAACATAGTTGTTTAAGCGCTGAGAAACAGCTCACTACATCAGTTAAGATTAAAAACTTATTGCTGACTAAAACATTAACTTTAATAACAGCAGTACTTTCCCTGCGGAAGTTTCTTATTTATTTGCTCAAGTCTAGGAAGTGACTTGTTTTGGCCAGGCGGTGTGTAGGAACATGATTAAAAGGGACAAAAGAAAAGCTTCACCAGGCTTTGCGATTACATAAATCAAATCATTGAACCTTATTAGCCTTACCGAACAAAACTAAGCCAAGTTGTAGACAGTTACATTCAATGATACAATAGTTCTTAGAACCACCTTTGTTGGCAGCGACTTGAAGCAATTGTTTTATGTACGTTATCAGCCTTTCACACCGTTGGGAAGGAATTTTGACCCACTCATCCCTACTGCAGTGCAATATTTCTTTACGTTCTCCCTGCATCTGTTTGTGCACAGCTCTCCTTCAGTCCCAAAACATTTCAATTGATTTGAGGTTTGGGCATATACTGGTTCATTGCAAGCGCCTTATTATTTTCTCTTTTTACTCTCTTTGTGTTGTAAAGTTTTAATGTGCTTGCTTCATTCTGCTGTTGCATGAACCAATTTTGACCAAGATCTAGCTGTCGGACAGATGGCCTCACGTATAAATACTTTGGTATACAGAAGTGTTTATGGCTGAGTCAACCCTTACGAGGTGTTTAGCTCCTCTGACTGTAAAATAAGTCCAAATCATCGGTCTTCCACCTTGGCGGTTCCCATTAGCCATGTGTGATACTATTCAGTGTTACCAACTTTGGCGCTGTGCCATATGCAAAACAGCTCAACTTTGGTCTCGTCTATTTAAAGAACATTTTTGAAAAGTTTTGCACTTTTGTTTAGATGCAAATTAGTGGTTTTTATTTATGTACTTAAATTTTGAGTTGCATTTGCATTCAAAGCCAGACTTTAAAATGCATGATATTACAATCACTGACCTTATTTACTGCCTGCTTCATACAACTAACCTTCTGCTAAAATAACTAATCTGACTCTTTTTGTAGAATGTCACTGTTTCAAAACTGTGAACTCTTTTTAATGAAAAAAAACAAACAAACCAGACACCATTATGTAGAAAACATCTTTGTACAGTCAGAATTATCAAACTTGTAAATCTTATCTTTTCTGACAACGTTTTAGTAGAGTTAGATAAGTTATTTTAGTTGATCAAAAAAAAACTTGTCAAAAAGTAAATGTATACATATATATATATTTCTGTGTGCTTCAAATATTAAAATATGCTTCACTGCAGAAGATCATTCTTGATTGTATTTTGAGAGTCTGTGTTGTGTGTCCCTCGACATATGAGAATGTTAGTCTAGATATTTTAAATACAGTCTTCATATCTAAAAAGCAGATCATGTTGGATACTTCTAATTTGGTACAGTGACAGTGTACTGGTGTGCCAAAGAAAGATACTTTAGAACAAGTTCTTCCACAGTTGTGATTCAAAAAAGGAAAAAGAAAATCCAAGAACTTACCAAGGAAACTTGTTTCATGATGTCTCGCCATGTTTTATCAACATTTGAGAAATGGCATTCTTCCTCAGGCATCTGAACCTTGATGTCTGGGGAGGTGAATATGGGCTCCAGGTAGAGCCAAGTGGACTGCACCTTTAACCATTCATCCAGGATCTCTTGAAGAAGCAGCAAATTGCCCTCCCACTCCCTATGGATATTAACAATAACCCTATTAGCTGTTTATTTCTAATCAAGACACTAGTTCTTCCTCCTATATGTACAATTCTAGATAAGGACATTTTATAGTCTTTTGATTTGAATGTGTTTAAATGGGATTTTTCAAAATGTCACTGAGATCCTCTTAGGAACCCAGCAACCAGTTTAATATACATGTGATTTCCAGTAAACTGTTGATTAACAATGATTTTTAAGGATGTTATTATCTATTTGTGCTTCCAAATATTAGTAGACTTGTTCTGTTCAATTCAATTTAATATAGTTCAGTTCATTTCAGTAATAATTTATCAATTACCAAAAAGAATAAGCATAATTTAGAGGTCACAGAGGTAAATTTTCAACAATACTGATTGATACGGCTCTCATGTAGCTCCTCTTTTATCTTACTGTATTTGCTCTGCAAATGGCTTGATGAAGGGTGAGCTCCTCATGGTTTGGGTCTTCACAATATGATCATCCAGCAGAAGCTGCACTTCCTCCACAGATGACAGGATGGTGGTGCCAGTTCCTCGATAGGTCACTAGGTTAAACTCTACATGGTCCCACTCACTGGCCATTTTCTCCATGGCCTTTTCTAATGAGTTCTCCTTGCTGGCCGTCTCACTGATGCTCTCAAAGCTGCTCAGATACTGTTCCAGATTCATGGACAGAAAGTGAGCCATGCATGCCTGCCCATCGCCTGGGTATATAGAAATGTCAGCCAGCTTTGACATGGCATCCCAGTGGCGCCTGCGCAACCCAGGGTTACAAAATACCTGCGTTAAAAGAAAGGTAGTTTTAGCAGGAAGACGTTTCGAAATGGAAAAATATCACTGCACCGTATCTGTCTCTGAGTTTTACCTGGACCATAGGAATGTGTTTCTTGAAATCCTCCACTTTATCTTTTACTGTGCTGACTATTTTCAGGACATTGGGTACCTCGCGGTAAGCTTTCTCTAGCTTGTATAGAGAGCGCCAGTAATTGCCAACATCTTCGTCCACCTACATGGGTGGGGTTTTTCATCACAAGATTAGATGTAGATGGCTCTTTTTTTTTTTTTTTTAAATAAAAAGCAGAATAATTAAGTAGCTATATAGACAGAGTGATTTTACAATTTTTTTTTTGTAAATTCTGCTCTTATGCTGACACACATCTCTGGTCATATTACACTTCTGCGACTTCATGCAAGCCCTGTACTTTATTGCTTTAATCTGGCTGATGACATGTTTCTAAAGGGTAAGTTGTGAGAAATATTTCAAAGACAGATGTATTTATAGGATAAAAGGGAACACTAAAAATGAAAATGAGGAATTATCAGATTGATGGACACAAACAGACATAACTCCTACAGCTAAAAACAAAACAGCTTGATACACAAAGGGATAGACAGATAAAAGGCTATCTATCTCCAATAAATAAGACAGGTAAGAGCTGTAAAGTTGTTTAGAGTATGTGCTTGGTTGCTTAGGATGTTTGTAAAGCATTTGCTATTATGCTAAATCTGTTCGCTCTGACAGCCCCAAGTGGTTGCCACTGTGTTGTAGATAGTTGCTGTGTGACTCCAGTGGTGGTTGCTATGGTGTCCTAAATGGTTACTATGGTCTTTTAAGGGAGCTACTAGGAATAGAGGTGTAGGGTTGCTCAAGTAAGTACTTTCCTGAATGTAATATGTGGTTGAAGTAGTCACAAAGGTAATACGATTGTTTGAGAGTGTAGTAGAAGCAGCAGGAAACAGTGAAAGTCGCAGCAGTTGTAACAACTGCCTATATACTTGAAGAAGAAGGTATATAGTCTCTCAGTGTGTGGAAAGCAATGGTTGATAGCTTTAAAATCTGGTCTAGATGAAGTCTTATTGTAAAAAAGAGCTCTATTAAACTGTTACAATTAAAATATGTGTGACAGTAAAAGGGGTAATGGTTACCTTGAGGACTACAGTATTGAATGTTTTCACTCTATCAATCTCTGTTACTAGTCTTGTTTGTATCAAAAGTAAATTTCTGATAGTTTGTACCTTGTCAGGGATGACACCAGAAAGTGGCCCATGGAGCCACTGGTCATATTGTTTCAGGAAATTAGTAGCCGTCTCATAGAGGTGCAGGAATGGCGTTAATATGTCCTGGATTTTTTTATACTGCGGGTACTGGGAAACAGACCAGCCGTAGGACTCCTCTTCTCGATTGAAACAATTAATCTTTCCAGAGTGGAGGGAAAATTGGATGGAAGACCAGAGGGAGGAAATAAATAAATAAAGACAAACAATGAAATGACTGATAGGAAAGCAGAATTGTGCCATTATACAAATGACACATGACAAACAAGTGGACATACTTCACACAATCCATTTCATGTCCAATGTTGCCCTCTAGAGGTTAAACATATAAATGTACATACTGTATATTTACCTTCAAATACAATGCAATTATCTTCTACAGTCATTATATACCTTTTACTCACAATACCTACAAAAACTATCAAAGAATTGTTGATGCAGTATTGGCCTAATAACCTTACACAGATGCTATACATCAGAAATATTGCTAAAAAAATATTTTTTTTTTCCCTCCTGGATCTTCGGTTATTTAAGTAAAGACACACCTTTTGCATTGCTAATTCGAGTTTTGTATTGAGGGCCTGCGCTTTCTTCAGATACTTGCTGAGATCCTGCAATTCACCAAAACCAAAAAACTCCTTCACTTGTACACTGTAGCTGTCCAACTCTTCCCTAAAGCGCTCGCAGCGTATCTGGAATGAGAGCAGAACAAATATATGTTTTTTGCTTTTAGACAGTCAGCATGTCTTTCTAACCTTCATTTGGTATTTTAAATTTGATAACTATAGGGTTTGAAAGCCATATAGACCAACATTTCTATAGAAACACTAGACTTGTATATCGAGCGGCACCACAGACCTTGAGGCTAGCCTTGTATTGCTTTTCCTTTTCAAGAAGTATTTTTTGGTGTTCCTCAAAGATGGACGGCATACGTTTACACCACTGATTGGTCTGTGTATTCAGCTCCATGTTCTTTGATGAGAGGGTGACAAACTCCATCAGGATGCACATTTGATTATTGGAGTCTGCCAATCTTTTCTCCAACAGAGGGATCTCCACATTCACCACCTTATCAATGTCGGCCTGGATGGGAACACAGGGCAACACTTCATTTATGGGGAAGACATTATTTGATACACAAAAAAAAGAAAGAAAAGAAATTGCTTCCTCTACCCAATCACTGTTACTAGGTATGAAATCATATTTCCATCATTTTGGAGCATCAAGTTTAGGTCAGTCAAAGGACTAATAAGAAAAAACACCACAATCCACAGCTTCAAAAATGCCAATTCAAGATTCACTGACTGTACGTTAGAAATTAAATGTAGTCGGAAACTCTTTGGGTTTAAGAGGCAGCAATTATCTGCAGAACAAACTGTAACAACTTTGAAAAGTCACCTTTAGCTCCATCAGTCTCTGAGTATCAGGTGGTGTGCTCAGTGCCCTCTCTGAAATCCTCTCGAACTCTTTACAGAGCCTGTGAGAAAGAGAGTGTAATTAGTTCAGGTCTATGTAAGCGAGATTTAACTCCGTCTGAAACCAAAGAGGAGACTCTTTCACCTATTTCTGTGACACATCTGTCTTTATACAGTAGTCAACTTAAGTTACTTAAGTAATACTGAAGTCTCCTTGTAATTATTTTAGCTGGACTGTCAAACTGAAATTGTGATTCATCCTTATCAGCTGTGTAGAAAATACAAGCAAAGATTGACTGACTTCTTGTTGATTTCCTGGTGGTCCTGTAAAATCCTTGTGGCCAGTTTTTGTTGGAGCTCCTGAGCACGCTTCACAAGAGAGTTGACAAGTTTATGGGACTGGACCTCAAACATGCCAAATTGTACCACCTAAAGTGACAAATATTAACTGTTAACACAAACTGACCATAGAGCATATTATACAGAGGAAAATATTAAAAGCAGATTTAGAAACTAATAAAATATCGGCAATTAGAATATGATAACAACATGACTTCCCTGGCAGACTCTGTACTGGATCTGGTCAGCAAGCTGTTGGTAGTGTATCACCTCTGCCATGATGTCCTGGAAGGAATGCTGTTCACTGAGGAAGTGCTCAACGTCTTTGTCTGCCTGCCTGGATACCAGTGTGATATATTTATCATACTCGTGGACATACTCCTTGGGCCTGACACTCTCAGCCCAGAAAACCCTGCACACTTCCTCCTTCTGGGCCTGAAGGATATCAGGAAGGATGATGGGCTTCAGGTGCGTTTCAATTTGGCTTCCTGGCTAAAAAGACATAAAGTTGGGGAAAAACTGAGGCTGAAGGTAAAATGTGGCTTCCAGGTTTGACAGCGGGTCATGAGTATAATTTTATGATTAGCTAAAGAGACTTTGGAATATACAACGGTTCAAATAACAACTGATGCGAACCAAACACAGACTTGTATTCTTACCCACTCAGGGTACAGTTTGGTTTCCACACGAGGTATCATGCTGACAGATTCGACCATGACCTCAAAGACATCCAGGAAGGCTTCCTCATACGTTTTAAGGTCTGGCTCAAACCTGATCTCATTTTCCTCTAAGATCAGGTGCAAAACAAAGCCTGGGTGCCCTCCGGCACTGTCTGAACACTAAACAGTGGAGAGCGAATCAAAGTAGTCACACAAAAAAAAAAAGTAAAACCCCCAGTTTTTCACAATCTTTTTTGTTGTATTTTTAAGACCATCTTGGCCTGAAATGTTTAAATATTGTCCTACCAGGGCTTGAGAAAGAAGATGTGTATAGTCCCGCAGTGAGTCAAAAGCAAGATTCTGAAGCAGCAGGGTCATCAGTGCGGCTGCACAGTTGAAGAATGATTCAACTTTGGCCACGTTGCCGGATGAGGGTACCAGTTTGCGCATGTATCCCTGGTAGTAAATGCTATGCACTTCAGGAATCCAACTGACACAGAAAACAAAGTTGTAACTAAGAAGAAGCCACAGCCCAAACAGTCAAATTGTACAATCAAAAATGACCATCTATCATCTGTGCCATCATAGCTTTGTTACCTCAGTGACTGCTAGTTACCAGCTTTCAGAACTTTTAGTTCTGTATTTTTGTTGTGATGGTCCACACAAGTCTGACTAGACAGACAAGTATGCACACTGCACTGTCTTAAAATGCAAGTGACCTTTTAAATGGTAAAGCAAGTGTAGAATACCGGGAAGGAAATTGAACGCTAAAGGCATTTCATGTTGATGTGTAACACCAACTCTCCAGAGTATAAAACACTGAGGGGAAGCCTTGATGATGTAATAGTCCCCTATATCTATGACTTTATAATACTGCAACACACTTGTGTTACTTGTTTAACAAATTCAACCTATATATTTAAGTGTTGATAGTGCTCTTTATTTATGAGATGATATGTACTGTATTTGTCTTGGACAGCAGTCCCTGTTCACGACATCCTTGCACACAACTCTATTTCTATTTTTGGTTTTGTGCATGTTGGTGTAAAGTGATAATGGGGACTTACTTTTTCAGGAGGATGCCCTTGGCATTTTCAACATGCCGACTAACGATCTGCTGAAACTCAGAGAGCTCAATGGACTCCTTTCTGCTGAGGAACTCCTTGATATCTATCAGACGGAGATCTCTGCAAGTGGGTTATTTAGGAGGGTGAGATCATAGAGCGAAGATGGATCTACAACACCATGGTTGTGCGGCACAATCTAATGCAATTAGAAAATTCCTTAAATATCTTAGTTTCCACTTTTCATTTGAGGCAAGAATGGTTTTTTTTTCCAGCTGTCATCGCAACATTACTTTGGTATTTCATCACTATATCAATATGCAGTAACTACCATATCCAACAGACGAATGTGCCACTGAGTACTGTCTGCTCTGCACATGGAGTGATTCTGACTAGTGATTGTGACTAGTATAATTAACAGTCATGTTTAATTTAAACCTTAAGGCATAAATACATATAAAACATCATCTGCTCCCCACCATTGCTTACAATTAGATCAATGCAACCTCAGACAAACAACATCACACTACACATCAAACCTCGTTGTTATTTATTAAACACAAAACTGAGACACAAAATTAGCCAAGATTTACCTGCTGGACAGAATGCCAGGCATTTGACTCAAAAATATTTTGGTATACAGAGAAGTTTATGGTCAACTAAATGACTGTAAAGAACACTGATCCTGTGACTATGAGACAAGGCCAGATTGTCACCTATCCACTATTATTATGACAGATGGTATTAGATGTTTTCATTGATATGCTGTGTTTGATTTTCACCAAACATGGGATTGTGCATTCAGAAGTGTGGTGGTTTTTTTTCTTTCTTTCTTTCTATTTCTTATTTCATGCAGCTGAAGCCATTGTTTTTGTTTTCTTTGTTGTGTGCGTGCGTGCGTGCGTGCGTGCGTGCGTGTGCGTGCGTGTGTGTGCGTGCGTGTGTGTGCGCGTGTGTGTTTCTTTTATTTAATGTCCAGAACTTTAACATTTACAAAGTTTACTGAGATGCAGAGTCTGAGATGTAGATGCAGTTTCTTTTGGGCTGTACTTGCACGTACGTGCATGTCCAATCCTGGTAAGATTGCCATCGGTCTTAAATTATTTTTTCCATTTGTGAATAATATATATCACTGTAGAATGTTGGACTCCAAATTGTTTAAAAAAATGTCCTTATAACCTTCCCAGACTGACTGACAGTAAAAGTTACTTTAAAGTTTATTGCCGATGTCTTTCTTCCTTGGCATTGTGTTGATGCAAACATGATGGTTCTGCTCCAGCAAACTTCCAAATATTTTGCTTTTATGGAAATGCTCACATTTGATTAGTAAATAAACTCTATTTGATAAGCAGCACCAGTTTGAGGTCTTCACTATTATGGAAGCTTTAAGATTGTACTTAGTTTTTTTCAAACACTACCTACAAATTTATGCTTAGTTATTTGTTAAATAAAGAATGCCCCAGTTTAACATTTAACGTGGTCATGTTCATCGAGGTGGCATTATTAGGATCCGGTAAGGATCATACAATCGTTAAACTGTATCCTGAATTACAAAACATTATAAGTGAAGGAGCATGTCATTTATTTCTTACATGACTCCATGTGCATGTGAGTATTACAAGTACAGAGTTATTCTTTCTTTATATAGTTTTATGCGTTTTTTTAGCTCAGACAGTTAAATTTTACAAACTTTCTAACTCCAAACACTATTTGTCACATTCTCCTCACCATCTAGATGTGCCTATCTTGTGAGTACACAGTTTATAAAAAAAAAGAAGAACAAATAAAGTTTAAAAAAAAAACTGCCCTAGTTCCATAAACTAGGAGCCGACACCTACCATCATCCAGAAATTCCTAACCTTAAATGTAACTTGAAGACACAAATAAAAGGAAGTCAACGTTGATTTAAATAAGCATTACAGCACACATACTTGTAAGAGGCATGCCAGCAGTACGTCACTTGCAGCATAGTGGGGTTGAAACAGTGAAGCTTCTTACTCATTCTCTTTAGTGCTTGAATAAACAATTTGTTCCACGGTTTTGGCACTATTTCCACCCTGAAATCAAAAGATGACAGAGGGACTGATAAGAAAAGACTCTTTCCCTAAATTTAACACGAAACATTGAGCAATGAAAGGTACTTTGTCATTCCAAATTTTGTAATTATTTCAGCCAATACTTAAATTAAATTTTTTGTGCAAAGGACAAAAGAGCTTTGAATGTCCTGGTCACAAGACAGAAGATACAAAGTCAAACATTCAGTATGTAGATGCAGCTCTGCTGACTTCTCACATGGCAAACATACGTGTTTTTGTACTTACTCAAGTCTGTGAGAGGGCAGCTCTTTAACTCTGTCCTGGTCAGGGTGGCGCGGATGCATCACTGAAATAAAGTATAAAACACATTAAAAAAACCTATTATTGCATTTTAATAAAAGTGATCAGGTTAAATTTTGAAATGAATTGTAACTTTGAAGAGCATTTTTACAAATATAGCACTGTTTTCAATCATATTTTTATGTGGCTTTAAAAATGCTAAACATATTTCTCATACGTTATATGTTAACAGCTGATAAACTTTTAATTTAAATGTAAAATAATGAATACAGATTGCTCTCTTGATGTTGAGCAAGTAGTCCTCCTTGATCTCATAAATCAGCAGCTCGAGTTTTGGGCTCAGACTCTTCAACTTAGGGGGGATCATTTTCTGAATATTCTCGAGCCAGGAATCCTGCAGGGGAGTCACGTTCCCCAGGTCTATCCCTCTCTGAATGTAGGAGCTATATACCTGAAAGGACAGAAGATCATTTTCAAGCACAGTACATACATTTAAAAAAATTTTTTTTAAATAATATGATTATATTGGATAATAAAGAAAGATATATGCATTGAGTACCTCATATAGGTTCTAAATGCAACACAAAAATGTATTAAATCTTGGGGTGCCTACGATCCTCTTTTACAATATGCCTTTTCCTAAAAATATTCACTTTATTTTCAATGGTGTTCATTAACGACAAAGCTTCAATGATGTCATATTCATATGTGTGTCATAACCCAAAGACATATTGGGAATACAGTACACGGTCTTAATAAAGCACTTTTAGCCACACATTAATCTGGAAAAGGATTTTAAAAGCAGTCTGGAAAGGAGTATAAAACCATTTCCAAACAAAGTGGAATTCAACATACTATAGTAATAAAGATTATTCACAAGTGGAAAACATTCTAGACAGCTCCCAGTCTTCACAGGAGTGGATTTCCCAGCAAGTTTAATTCAGACTATGCATTGCTGAGAGAAATAAACAACACAGGTGGACTGAACCGCTGTCGTTTGTTTTGAAGGGAATGCCAGAAGAAAGCGTCCTCTTTCTTAAAGTAACATGGAAGCACAACTTTGTTGTTTGCTGTTGGCCTTAGAATATATTTACCTAATGCTAAGCACCAGTACATTCAAACGAGTTGAACTTTGTTTTATTTTTCTAGCCACAGGAGCTGGGTACCGTGCAGTCATTGAGTCGACCAACAACTCCTCTGTTTAACCACCTGTTGCTTGCCTGATGTATCATATTTGATACATACATTTCTGACACGGCTGCACCATCCCCAGAATCAAAACAATAAAAAAAAAAAAAAATTTACCTTGATTTAAAAAAAAAATCTTCAAAAGTAAAACAAATAAAGGAAATTAGAAAAATAGATCAGTCATCAAGGGGATTAGAGTATTCTTGAGACAAATGTGAGGTCGAGGCTGGGTCATGCAACGGGACCAGCCAAATCCAAAGCACATCAGCAAATTTAGATGAAAATTGTTGACAAAAACATCCACAATTTGGTATGGCATAGTCAAAATCCAGCTGTCAACCTGAAACTGAAATGCTTTGTTGGAACCTAAAGAAAGCTGTACATTAAATTATTGCTCAAAAACACCTAACCAGTACAAATTATTGGTCTCAAATGTGGATCTACAAGTTGGGGGTAACTACTTTGTATTTCTCACATTATATTTTGCTTCATGGATTACATTTAAGTATTTATTTACGTATAAATCAATACATGCTTGTAATACTAGGGCCCAGTACATTTAGATTCATTTTATTAAAATAAAATAAATTAAAATAAATAAATGGAAATGCTTTAACAAAAACTAAAAAGCCACCATGCAATCACTGAGATCAGCACATTCAAACCTCTTTAAAAGGATAAAATCAAATGTCATGACACCACTATGTCAAATTGGAAAATAAATTTTAAAAAGGCAGCACTAGGTCCTCCTTGTTGGCACATCAACAATAACAAAAGACCTGTGATACGGTATACAGCATTAAGTGTGTTACATTTTACCATTTCATCATTGTTAGACTTTGGTGTAAATGTGGGAGAGTCCCAATATGGGAAGTCATCCTCCTCCTCCGGTAGGCTAAAAATGAATAGATATAGAAAATTGTGAAAAATGAAAAAAAGGCAAATGATGTAGAGCTAGATGTGAACACAGCCAGACAAATAAGCCTAAAGGTCTATAAAAACTGTGCAACTCACCCGGAAAAACCAAACAAAATTCTGCTGAGATTTTTGTGCCTGAACTGTTCGAAGGTCCAGGAGGTGGGAAGAGCTGTTTTCCTTTGGATCTGGGCTCTGCCATGAGTTTTACTTGGACTTCTGTATGCAGCTTTGCTTGACACGTCTACAGCACATCAAGGACATACATATATATACATATATATATGTATGTATGTGTGTGTGTGTATGTATGTATGTATGTATGTATGTATGTATGTATGTATGTATGTGTGTGTGTGTGTGTGTGTGTGTGTGTGTGTGTGTGTGTGTGTGTGTGTGTGTGTGTGTGTGTGTGTGTGTGTTCATTCAAGGTTAGAAAAACATGAATGACTAAGTTCTTTGAACATTTAAACCACCTTCCAAACCTGCTTCACTTCCTTGACGTCTCTGCTTCAGTGTAGTAGAGAGTGAAAACAAAGGTTTTGACTCCATCCATGGCGGTTTTCTGGGGATCTGAGCAATTTCAGTTGAAATTAAATTAAGTTTAGCATTACTTTCATTACTTTTATTACCTTAATCCAGCCTCATAAAACCAGTAGTACAAGAAACACACAAACAGATGTATAGTTTTAACTGCCAAAAGCACACGAGTTATTGACGCCAGTTCAGTTCTGTCGCAGTTGGTTAAACGTTAGACGGTGACACGTGTGTTGTAATAACATTTAAAATGTATATATTTCCAACCTTGGTAATGTTGTAGAAATGAATTTCATTTTGTTTGTTCGTACCTGCAACGAATCTGGTGGTAAGAGCGGTGACCTATCGGTGATTTTTGGTTCCTCCTTGTCTGAACTCATGTTGGAGCAAAAATGTACCGCATAACAAATCAAACCTCTGCGCCGTTGCTATGGTGGTTGCCAAGGAAACAACTTAGTACTAACAGCGGCTTGACAGGAGTTGAGAGACCAACCTGCCGCCACAAAGATAAAAAAAATAAAAAATAAATCCAGCGGGATTTCAACACAAAAGCAGAAAAACCACGTTACGGTGTGTTATGTTAAACGGCTCTGACTGAAATCTTCATCTTTTACGGTGAATTACGATGACGGTTCTCTTATATGACAGGTAAAGAATAGATCTGTTCCCATCTTACTCAAGTAAAATCATATAAAACCCAATTTGTTGTTTGAATAACTTTATTCCCAATAAATATCACCTGAAAATACATACAAATAGCAGCCTCAGCTGAAACATACCAACAATACCCCATCTTATGTACAACAGAAAATACAACATTTAAAAAAATAATTTGCCCAAACCCTTTTAAAACATATATTGCATAGGCATTTACCATTGACAAATGAACCACTCAAACTGTACTCTGGTGAAATATTGTAGTTAATTTAGTGAAGAAAAAAAAAGCTAACTATTAATTTTTTTAATGATCTTTGTACTCAAACATAATAAAGTTTCTTTATTTTACTCCTAGAAAGAAAGCCATATTAAATTGAGACACCCAAAAGCTTATCAGCATGTATAAAACATTTTCCTGGAAAAAGATGTGAGCTTATTGAAAATAAAAGTTCTCTATTATGAATCTGCAAAAGTTAGTTTTAAACATCTCAGTCTCCAATCCTACAAGACCATCAGCTGCCCACATGCATCTTTGAATGGGACACGTACCGAAAAAAAAAAAAGTTTTTTATTTATTTTTTTTTATTTGACAGGATTTAGTTGTTGAAGCATCTACAAAACTAACAAAAAAAAAACTGTGACATATCAAAATACCATTGCTTTAAGTTTTGGCCACCGTAGTCTGAAAATATATGATTTCATGCGCTGTTCAGATTCACAGGATACTGTGACATCACAGGACCAGATCAGACCAGAATTATCCAGATTCTCTGCGTTTATGTTGACACAAATTCAGATCTCACTGTATTATATTATATAGAGATGGATATTGCAAAGCTGTAACAGTTATTTCAAATGAGGCACACCCCTTAAAAAGCAAGGTGGCATTAACAAATGAACTTGACTGTATCCCCTAAAACCAGCTCTTTTGAACGAACCTTTAAAGGCTTGGAATGAATTGTCATGTGTCTCTTCAGCTATGATCATGAGTGTTTCAATGTGCAACCATTCTACATTATGCAGCGACTATTCTCAAGTGTTGCACAAAAAAAATATGGTAAATGGTTGTTTCATTTACCTTTATCTTTTAGATAAAAAATGCTGGAACTGTTTAACAATATAAAGGGATACATTCAATTCAGATAACTTAAAAAAAAAAAGATCCCAAACGTGGGCATGGCTTTGTTACCAAAAGTCACAGTTTTTACCATCAATACAAATATGCAGCAATAAATAGAAACAAAGACTAAAGGTTTAGAGGAGAATATCTTCAAGAAAGACATAATGCACTTAAACACTGTATATGTGCCTCTGATCCTAAAAGAAAGTCATGGCCATCTTCACGGTGTTGGAAATGGACTATAGTCCTCAGATGGAGAGGACAGAGGACTATGCAGTTCTCCAAGTATAACATTTGCACTCTGTGTTACAAATGGTCTTCTAGCTCCACCTGCTAGGTGGATTTCTTCAGCCCCGGCAGTGTGAGCTCATACCTTTAGAGAAAAAAAAAAAAATTGGAAGTTAATATGATTTTAGTCGAACCAAGTGTCACATTTTTTCTACCCTTTGTGCTAATTTCACTGGTCCTATGGACCAGACAGGATCAATGTTCTGAAGCCAGGCTAGACGAACACGGCCGTCACTAGTTTGAAAAGCCTGTTGTAGCTTCCAGAGATGGAAGTAAATACAGTTTTCTTTTTTCTCCATTTGCTGAAAGTTATTTGAGGAAAAGAATACTTTCCATAAAAGGCTGTAAACAGGGAAACATATTTGGTTCCACCTGACAGTATTCAGCATAAGCTTACAGTATGCACTGTAATTCTGGTTTCTAAATGGGGATTCTCTACTTTCCAAGCTGGTTGTCTGGCAACATCAGGACAACAACGAGACTCTAGAGAGCAGCTTGGGTTAAACAAATATTAGATAGTATGTTTAATCAACAAAGAAGTGGATTTTGCTGCTTCTAGACCATCTTAATTATGACCCATTTCCAGTAAGTCGGTCGTGAGGTTCAGAACGGCAGCTTCAAAAATACAGTGACTGAGGTTCTCTCTTTGGTAACTCCCAGCAAGAAATAGAACATACATTTCCTAAAATAATAAATGACACAAAAACAGCCCTTCTAGAAATTACCCCAATATTCCTAAATCTAGTCAAAAATGTCCCATTTTAAGCAAAATCTCTCTGCAAAAGGGGTAAGACACATTTTCTTGGTTAGAATTCTTACAACTAGCAAAATAGTCTAAACTAGTCAAACAAGGTGATTTTACTTTCTTAGAGATGAGTTTTTTGCAGTGTCTGCATGACTTTCTTTATCAAAATGATTACCGCAACAACATATGTACAATTATGGAAGCAAAACTTTCCAAAATACCACAACAAAAAGGTGTTAAAAAAATATATTAAGCAGAATTTAGTTGTCCATTTAGAATACAACCACAAGAAATTCTTAGCACTGCTCCCATTGTGCCAGACAAGCAATAAGACGTGAGAAATGTGGCCGTCATACTGTACCATTCTGTCACGCCTTTGAGTAGATCCACTTCTGAGAGATTAATCATCACCTGTGGACAACAGCAACAATTGGGAATTCAGTAAATCATCCAAACTGAGCTACAGATGGCAAAAGTTGGACATCCACAGCCAACTGGAATTTCTACAATAGCATTCGTCTGATATTAAAAGATTTGATACGAAACGAGTCAAAACTTGACAAACTAGGAGCCACATAACTCTCGCACCACTGTGAAATATTCCACCTGCAAACAGTCTTAAATCAGGAATGGAAACATAATTTAGTGGAAATAGCACTTCCTACCATGCCAATGTCCTTGCTCTCTCTCGTATGAAACATCCTGTTATTTTTCACTGATACATCCAACGTCCTGGTCTTTGCTTCCTCAAATGACACATCAAACTCCAACCTGTAAAGAGGTTGACAGAAATGGATGAAACTAATCCCTGAGCAACAGTGTGAAATGCCAGCTTGTGTGTGTGCCGTCTGTTTACTTTTCATTGAATGTAGGATTGACATTCCTTCTCTTGACTTGCGTCTTCTTGCGGTGTCTCCAGGACTGATCAGGGAGTAAATACATGCGCACATAAGAGTCGGTGCCGTTTGGGCTGCAGCGGAATAAGTTCCTGTAGGATGTACATACTTATTAATGTCTGATCAAAGTTAGTCTTGCATTTTATTTTGAAAACATTACAAAAACACATTCATCAGTTAATATACTGTCATATGTGAGAGTGAGATATTGTGACAAACCTGCAAGAATGAACAAGGATGATGAGCTTTTTCCTCAGATTGGCATAGCGTATAGTCAGATTGATCTCTCCAAATGAGCCCTGATGGTTCCTAATAGCCCTGTAGTGGGAAAACACATTTACTAGTGAGGTATTCTTTTCTTTCTAGACCAGCGTTTGAAAAATGTAAAAGCAAGCACTTAAGCTAAAAAAAAAAAAAAAAAAAAAAAAAAAATGTTGATATATCCACACACTCACTCTGGATAGGAAGCTCCATTGGAGAGATCCAAACGCGACGACGCAATCGAGTTCTCTGACAACAGGCTGTGAGAGTCAAACCGGCGCATGTTTGAAGCCAAGGACGGCTTCCGGGTATCTGACGCATGAAAGGAGCCACGGCGCTGACCTGAATAATTTTCCATTGATCCTTTCAGCAAATCAGCTGGTTGGGCTGAAGAGGGGGGAGCAGGGATGGTGTTGGAGGAAGCTGCAGCTGAGACGGGAGTGGACACGGGGTTGTTGTTGCCGCCTTCTTTGGTCTGTTGTTTGACAGCGGATGGAGGAATTTTGATTTTGGGTGGCGGCTCATCCACAGTGAGAATCTGGGGTGGGATGGAGAATATGGCTGTAGTCAGTTATTCTAAAAATGTATCTGCAGTAGAGTGCAATTGCGAGTTCTTTGAAAATCTAAGTTGAACCAATTAAAGTGCATCAGCTGGAAATGTGCGTGTTTCCCCACCCTAAGAGTGGCCTTCAGCTTGATCTGGCTGTTTGCTCCAGAGCGCTCCAACATGAAGCGTTGGTCTAAAGTCATGTTGGAGGTGTTGAGGAGGCGGCACAGGGGTAATGTGAGGATACCCAGCGGAGTCTTCTTTTCTTGCTCTTTGACCTAAACGACACAAACAAAGCCATATTGGAAATGGAGGAGGGAGGTGGGAGTAACCTCTTGATTACCGGTTTTATCATATTCTTTAACACTGGGGCTTCCAAGACAGCACGGAATGTTTGAAAGAATGGATATGTGGCTAACAAAACTAAGCCACATATCCACGATCCATTTTCTCTTTGGGTCTCCAAACTACACTAAGCTGTCACAACACTTACTCGAACGCATGTGAAACTCATCTCATGACTCCTGGTCGTCATTACTGAACCAGAAGTACCAAAAGTGGCCCAGGTTAAGGCCCAAATGTGCCTATCTGTGTAGGTTTTATTGGGACTCACGGTACAGCAGAACAAATAAGGTTGTTGAACTAATTCAGAGGGGTAAGAGGGTTACATTTAACAGATGACACAGATCAGCTTTTTATTGATTGAGAAGATATAGATCAGAATAACATCTATTACAATGCAATGTGAGCAGAAATCACAAACAAGGTGGAGATTTGGTGTTGTGTGAACTAGATAGATATGCACCTGAACGATGAGCTGCTGTGTATTGACATTCTGCACAAAGAAGGTGAAGCCCTCCTCCCACGCTGGGTCTTTGGATGCAAACACTACCTGTAAAAAGTAAAGATAAGATTCTGTGTGATAATCACAACTGGGAGGTGTCCACAGAAAGAAGTAAACATAAACAACTGAGGCATAGACTTTCTGTATATCATATATCATGGATAAAGTGTCCCTCATTGCACCAAACTTTTGATAACTGATGTTGTGTCTTGAAAGCAGCACAACAGCCTTCACAGCTAATAAACAACAATTTGCTACTTTACGAACATATAGAGCCAAGATTTCCAACAATAATCCCGGGTTTAAAACAAAATGTAGTTCATGTCAGCAGGTGGCGTAGTTCTATCGTTAAAACTGATTTAACCTGGACTTCTGCAATGAAACAGAACTACTTTTACCGAGCTAAAATGACTTGCATTTTATCGTAAAAAGTTATCAACCATCAGGAACAGTCAGAAATTAGTTTAAGATTCTATGAAGGAACCCACAACTTCAACTCGATTTCTAACCTGAGGAATTTACAGTAACAACATTGTCCAATAATTTGGATATAGAAACAGCAATATATTATAAAAGTAAATGACTCCTGGAGTAGAAAGGAAGATGAAATGCGACAAGAGATCCAATGAAAAATGAATTATTAGGAAAAAATTAGGGGCAGCTAATTCTACATGCACCGTGTGCCACTGAAGTGACTACCAACTCAAAGTCTTTGAGTTAACTCAACCTTGTCTCTCTTTTTTGGGGCCCAACCAATTAATTCTTCACTGTGTGGTTGAGATTTGCTGGATACTGTGACATCACAGACACAGATCAGAGTAACATTTATCCAGCTCCCCCGTCTCAATATCCACCCAATTACACATTACCCTGCATTTGCTGTTCCTCAGAGGAGGGTAGCACAAAGCTGTAAGACCAAGTTCAAAACAGGTGAACTCTCCAGAGGAGGAGGTGGAGTTTAGGTGATATTAACTCCATTCCCCATAAAAACAGCTGCTGTGAACAAAGCTGAAAAGATTTGGATGAATACAGTACTTTTATTGTGCTTTTTAATAGGGTTTTGGTCAAAATGTGTCACCTTTAAAAATGGAGTAGAATATGTCCCCATTAATGCAGGATATGGCTTCACTAAATAGATGAATTAAACAGGAAATTGTTTATCAGTGTGGTAAAGTCAGAGCATTACCTTGCTTTTCTGAACTTCACTATCAATGGAAAATTCCACCATGGAGTTGGGACCAGATTTTCTCTTTGTGAACTGGAAACAAGAGCAAAACAGTGAGGGAGTGAAAAAAATCTTTCAGGATGTATTGTAATCTACATTTCTGTCAGTCAGTGTGGCTCTGTCTATAACCTCTTCCTCGACTCGGCTTCTGTGACACATATTAATAAGTAAAGTAAGTAGAGTAAAGATGACTCATACAAAAAGGCCACAAACTGAGGTTGGGGATTGCCTTCCAGGTTGGAACTTTCTGCATTCCAATCTCTTACACATTGCAGACAAGCCATACCACATGATACCTGTCAAACAGATGTACTCTGGGAATCTTAAATCGAACAGGATGCGAGTACTGCTGGCATTTGACTTTCATTTTTAGCATTCCAGTAAAAATTAACCTTAAAAAAAAAAAAAAAAAAAAAACATGTGTTTTTCCTGAAAACTGAACAGTATGCCTACTCTTTTAGTGTTTAATTTTGTAAATGCATTTTTTTAATTTATGGCCACCAGAGGGAAGAGGCTCTTCAAGGCTGGTCAGATCAGGACACCTTTTATCAGGACAAGTAGGAGAATAATGTTCCCTTACAACATTCTCACAGTTTGCATGAACTGGATAAGATAAGTAAAGAAACTAAATAAATCTGTGAACTTGAATGTAGATAATAGAACATCAGCCTAATATGTTTGCTACACAAATGCATCTTGATTTAATAACTGGTTAATGTTCCCAACAATGTCTCTATGACAGAAATGTATACCCAGAATCAATAGTTTCTTATACATTGAACCCCGTTCAAGAGAAATACCTGCTGGTAACAACACGCACAAATAAAATGACTGGCATTCACCAGACAAACCAGAACTTCCACCTTTGCACAGGGACAGGCACACGTGTAACGCCAACACACAGCATGTGACCAAACTGTCTTTTGTATAAATACAAGACACAAACACTCGGAGTGGTAAGGTGTTGCACTGAAGGATTAGCCATATACAAAAGACATTTAAGGAACAAATAAGCGCTGGTGGAGCAGCTATGTTCCAACAGTATTAAAGAGGAATTCAAACGAAATATTTCATTTTTTAAATGCAGTGTAAAACTGGCTTGTTAGAGTTACTTAACACGATATCTATAAAACATGATGTTTCAGTCTTACCCGTGTCTCCTTTGCCTGCTTCCTGTGTTTTTGATGCGTTGTTAACTCACTATGGTCTTTCTGGAAATAAATAGGAAAAACAAACCTCACCATATTTGCATCATCCTCTTGCAAAATCCACAATGACACTCCCCATAAGTAGCTACTTACTGGTAGATTTGAAGCGCTATCCAAATACACAGCAAGCATGGCACAAGCAAGGCCGTCGTTGGACTGAAAGGGAGTCGCGGCACTCATTACAAACTGATATTCAAGAGTAGCAGTCATAAGTCTGGTACTGAAATCCTTTTAGAATATGTTAAAAGTGTTCCAATTCAAAACGCTAAAAATCAGAGCATCCCAGAGGCTGCAGTACCTCTTTCAGCAGATCGGCGTTGGCGTGAAGGGAACACCACTGGAGCTTGAGACGAATATCACCATGCAGGATCAGCTCCAGAGGAAACCACTTCAAGAATGAGGGGGAGGTCATGTCAGAGCGAAGACATGAAAACATGTTTTAAAAGTATTCAATAGTGTTTAAAAAGAATTATCAGCTTACTTTATAGGTAACCCTTTTTTGCACCCCTGCTGACCATCCCCCCCAATGTAGTGAATCATAACAATATCTTTATCCAGTATAACTGCAGCAGTTATATATATATATATATATATATATATATATATATATATATATATATATATATATATATATATATTAAAAAAATATTAAAAAAAACAAAAAAACAACAACAAGAAAAAACCCTCACTTTGTCAATTTCTTTGTCCTTTTTCACTTCTCCCAAATCAAGGTAGTATCTATTGCAGAAAAATGTCATGATTATAGATTAGTTAGAATTAATCCTTAGAAAAAATATATACAGCCACTTAATTTTTTTAATTCATATAGCACATTTCATGTACGAGACAATTCAAAGTGATTTACATGAAATCTTTTAAATGCATTAAGAGTTTAAAAGCAGAATTAAAGACAAACCAACAACAAAAAAAAAAATTATTTAGTCAGCCACTGATTTTGCAAGTTATCCTACTTACAACTAATTTTTATAATAGGTACACTTCAACTATGAGAGACAAAATGAGAAAAAGAAATCCAGGAAATCACATTGTAGGATTTTTAAAAGAATGTATTTGTAAATTATGGTGGAAAAATAAGTATTTGGTCAGTATTGCCACTATTTGATCTCACCTTCCTAGGAAGTCATCTTTATCAGTGTCCTCATCATACAGCTCCACCTCCAGCTCTTGCCCCGGTGCTTCATGAACGACAAACTGCTCACAGGCAATAAAAAAAATAAATCAATCAGTAAAAAGACTTTTATCAAATTTAATTTTGGTCAAATATGTTTTTTAAAAGATCAAGCATGCAGAGCTAAGAATGCTTGATTAAATAGCAATGCCACAATATATTGTACTGCAGATCACATACTAGATGACACATATAGAATATGAAAGTGAAAGTAGAGCCAAAAAAAAAAAAAAAAATGTCATGCTCAAACTTGAAACAGTGATTGGAAAACAATGATTCAGGCCCAAATTCGAAGAAGAGGATGATGTGTAAAATGTAAATATAAACAGGACGCATCATTTGTAGCTGTTATAAAACCCATATCTTATATACAAGACAACGTAGAAACAAACTTAATCAGATGTTGAAACTGACCATTTACTATTTCATGAAAAATAATGTTCAGCCCAGTTTGATTGACCTGCAGGTCTGAAGATCACAGGCATCCGGTATTAAAGTTCACTCTCGCCCCCTGCACACAGAGATTTCTCCAGATTCTCTGACTCTTTTGATGAATTAATTCACTGTAAATGATGAGATATCCAATGGCTTTGCAATGTAATACTGAGGAACATTATTCTCAAACTGAGACAGGGTGTAGCAGGTTGAGCAGCAACTATTTGATGAACACATGAATCCTGTCAATGAAATCAAAGTGTGGTGTTGTCACTTTACCTCAAACACTTCATTCCATTTTGGGTGCAAATTCTCCTTGACGGTTTTGGTTTTGTAGTGCCGGTTCCCGACCCTGAGTGTCACATAAGGGTCAGATTTTCCCTTCACTAAGCCCATCATGTATGTATCCTTGGCTACCAGGTCTCTTGCTTCCAACACATGGACCCTCACCACCCCCTGAGGAGCACAGGAGTCACATGAGCGCCACTTTTGCTTAATACAAACTGTTTGGACCCATATTAAAAATTCAATTAAAAGTCACTGCCGGTGGTAAGATGAAGATTAACTTAAACTGATTTGTATTTCTTACATTTATTTTTTCATTTAGTATTTCTTACATACACGAGGAAGTGGGAACCTCATCTGATCCATTTTGACCTGGTCTATGAAAGGAATACACATGCGGTTGGGCAACACCATGAGAGAAGCAATGATGTCCAGGATAGTGTCCTCAGACAGTGAACTGTAATGGGAAAAGTGAAATGAGAGATGACTGAATGGAGAACTGAACATCCTTCGAGACCAAAAACACTTTATGTATCTATTTCTACCAACAAGGCAGGATTTTCATGCCGAGCAACAGAGATTTTCTGGGGAAACTAACCTGAAGCCAGGGCTATCCAAAATGTTGGTCACACCAGTCCAGTTGATCTGCAGGGTCTAAAGAAAAAAGCTCATATTATAAACAAGTCCAGGTACACAATTCCATTAACAACAATAAATCTGTGTGCACTCACCGGGCGGCGAATGAAGAAAATGGTCACTCCTCCAACAAGTGGTGTTTGACCAATAAGAGGATCTAAAATGATCCTCAACATCCCCTGGAGCTGGAATATTCAAGCAGTTGTTATAACAAGAGCAGCAACTGCCAATCAAAACTTAAGGAGAGGGCATAAAAAAAGGTAAATAAAACATTAAAAAAAAAAAAAAAAAAAAAAAAAAAAAAAAAAAAAAAAATCACTTTTAGCCCTTTCACTCCAGCTGTGATCGGCGGGTTCACTTCAGCATCAATGTTCACATCGCCTTCATAACTGCAAATTAAAAAGAAAAAAAATAAAGAGGCTGGTTAAAGCACAATAGTCAGAGTAAACTTTTAACTGAGACACACATTCATCAGAAGCAAAACACAGAATAAGCTCTGAATGAGAAGTGTGTTTGACTGACTCGATGTTCAAATCCAGAATCACCTCCCTCTGATCCACTTCATGGGTGTAAACTCTGATTCCAGTGACCCTGAAAGGCTGAAATGATGTGAGACCCAATTAATGACACTGTCTATATCAAATATATACAGCTTCTCCTTAAGCTGATATTAAATGGGGAAAAAAACACAAGTAGCACCCTAAATGGATGGGAATGTTTGGCAAACGTCGACTCACTTTGTGTCCGAAGTGAATCTTGGTAAAAGTAAACATTCTGAGCGCTGTGCTGGAGCTTCTGATGGACGCTTGGATGTTTGTTTTCAGCAGCTTCTCCATGTACATCCCAAAGAAAGGCCACATCTGTTCCAACACCTGAACATATCACACAAAAAAAAAAAACTTAATTTAATATTGAACACATTTACATTAACACATTTTGAACAAAGTTCAAAATGTGTTAATGTAAATGTGTTCAATACTTAAAAGCATGATGCATATCTGCATAGTAATATAATTTGTTTTCTTTTTCTTTGTAAATAGTGAGCTAGTATTGTTGACAACAGCAGTCTGTGTGTTCCTTCCAGTCTACTTATCTCTGTCTGCAATACTGGGTATGACAACATGTCACCTTGATCTGCATTTTAATAGACATAAATATATTCAAATCCACAGGAGTCTTGATGAGATGGTTATGGAGTGTGCAGTTTACAACTGTGGAACTTGCACTGAATTCAGACATTAAAAACACCACCTTCTTTCCACTGTTTGACGTCCACCAAACCCTGAAGAGGCTCCTCAAGATCACATTGTAAGACTACAAAAACAGAGATTAGGTAAGATAACATCATTTTAATACTGTACCTTGTTAACCCATTGAACTTTCTCGACATCAGTGAAATTCACCTTTAGGACAAAAAAAAAAAAAAACAGAAAATAGTCAAGTTAGAAAGCAAATGAACACAGTGGTGAAGCTGACAGAAGACAAATTAAAAAAAGCTAAATTTGTGAAGATAACATCAGTAAATTGAAACAGAAAAGGGCTAGGTTTGCTCAGATTCATGAGTTTAATGAAGAAAAAACAAGTAAATATTTCCTGTTTCTGTAGTAAATATGGATGAGCATAGAAGTGACACTTTGCAATCCCTTGATGAAGACTGTAATAGAAGTTTGGGATTGTGCTCGAATGCAAAGTGGAAATAATGAGATCTGCAAGTCACTAAAAACAGAAAACCTCCACCAAAAGACGTCTGTGTGATCATTTCACTGGGCGGATATCAGAAAAGTCTATTGCCTATTGTAAAAGGAAACCTTGAAAGTTGTTTAAGACTGAAAGTATGAGTAATTGTAAACAAAACTGCCACAACCAGTATAAACCTGATCTGATTTTACGTCCTCTGTACATATCAGTTGACATTCCTATGTCATTAGAAGGTTTCTCAAAACTCAGGTCAGTTAGTTGCTGGGTTTGTGGGTGTGGTGCAACCAAACACTGAGATGCAAAACCTCCTTTAACGCATGCCATTTGTCTGGCTTAACCCGCATCTTTATGAGAGTTTGTGTCTGAATCTGGCCAGTGATGCAAATAGATCTATTTACATGACTGGCCAGATTCAGCCAAGAGTACATCAGAATGAAATGATGTCTTCCAGTTCAAAGCTTGTTTTAGGGTGTCCTACATGAGTTTGCACCTTATGTATTTGTTTGGTTTGACCAAGCATGATATCATTTAAAAACATATCTGACATGATGATCCCCACCAGCTGTTGAGGTGCTTAAAAGCAACGCAGCTCAGACATCTACCCAGTAAAGATGCAGTGACAGCCTGTGCGACACTTGGGAACACTGGCCTACGTACCCAGGAGGCCATCTGTAAGGCACTCTTCAGCTCTGTGTTGATGACATCCGTCTCGTTATCCACAAAATCGATTGCTGACTTGATCCGTTCGCCTTTCCACTGGCGGTTTTTCTTCCACCATGCAATCGTCACCATGCACAGTAGCACCCAGCTGATACTGAGGCCCATGTATCCCGTCAGATACACCGGGTAGAAGACGAACACGGCTCGGCCGAAGTAAATCAGGAACTCCAATAAGATGCGATTGACAGCGGAGGAGCTGAGGTTCTCCGCGCTGCCGTGGATCGGCGGCTCCTGCGTCGGGCCGCTGGGATGCTGTAGCGCGGTTGATGCCATCGCTCTGGTCCGGACTCCCGCTGCAGAGGACTCGGTTCAGAAAGTCCACAAGTCCTGCTCGGGGCTTGTCTCTGCACAGATTTGTACTTTGCCTTTTAAGACAGTATTTTACAAGGTTTTCTAAACCACAACCAATATGTGTCCGTGGCCAAACAGCACTCAGTATGGACCCACCCCCCCCAAAAAAGTAAAAAACTTCCGCGTTTGAAACTGCCGAGACAGGTAGGCACACCTGCGGACATGGGTGTGGAATGCTCAGAGAGGAAAAATATTATGTTAGGGGGAAAAAACGAACTAAAATAAAAGCCACAGTTCTTTTAGATTTTGAAGCTTCAACATATTCAGATATTGTAGCGAATATGTCTGTGTAATGGACTAAAGCCTGCTTTTTGAGGGATCAAAATCTGATGTAAAATAGTCCGTTCATTTTATCTGCATTAACGGCGATTCTCCTGCAGATGGCGCCAGAGCGTCTAGTGGAGTCTCTTAAATAAAGTGAAACAACACACCTATACCCCATAACAATAACTCTGACGGTGTGACGGTGTCCTGGAGTGTCTGGGCCTTGTGGATTGTGGTCCTATACAACTTATAATCAGTGCTGGTACTGAGGTGCTGCTAAAGCCAGTTCAGAGATGTTTTTGCAATGACCTTTCCTTTACCAACAATTTTTTTTTTAACTTTAACACTTTAAGCCTGTTAAGAAAAAGACATAAGAGTTCCAAGAAGATGAAAACTAATGCTTTCACTCATAATGGGTTAAAATGGGTAAAACTGTTATAAGAAGTGTGATAGGCAAACATTTACAAATGAATTAACTGTCCAGAATCTTTACTTAAATTGTTGAATCATCAACTAATAACTAGAGTTTAGAAGCTAGTTAATAAAAGAAAAAGAAAAAAACATGATTACCCAGTGGAGACAAACAATAAAACATAAATATGGGCATCACAGTTAATATTCATGTTTTTATTGGATAAGGCGAGGCAAGTTTATTTGTATCACATTTGTATCTCAGCAAAGAAACAATTCAAATGTCAAATATACTATCAGGCAGACTGTGCATTCTTTTCAAATATTTGTTCGCTATTTTCTTTGCATTTATGATATAAATGTTGTGTTAATAATTTTATTATGTAATGTTTAAATTTGATAAAAACCCTGCATTTATTAAAAGAAATAAGATGGAACAAAAAACATTCTCGAAATAACAGAAAAACTGCACGTGCGCATTTGCCTGTTTAGTAAGGTTTCTTTTCTTACTGAAGCAAAGGTTTGCTTTAATTGTTTAATTGCAGTTTTAAATCAAGATATGATTATGGATCAAATCTAATGTGAAGATAAACCTCTGCTGTTACATGATTTCTTGGAACTGAACCACTTAAAAGTTTATGTTTGACACAATTACACTGTGCATGATCAAAAATATGTTTTAACAGCTTTTTACATTTTTATTATTGTTTTTCTCCCCCAAACATTGATTTCTGATTGGATCAAACTGTAATGTGTTCATTGAAACATTTTTAAGGCGCTGCATCGGCCAGGCTACTAATACCTTTCCCAAATGAACGTTAAAACCAAGACTCAAGTATATACATTACCCAAATGATCTAGTTGTTAGGTAAAAGTAACGTTCGAACGGTCAAATGGAGTGCATCAATTGAACGTTATCATATATTCAGGATAGGCTTGGTTGTCATGGAAGATCACGAACATGACAGGATTAGACATATTGTCTACAACACTGTTGTATGTTTCAACAGAGGGGGTCCCCTTGCTTGGTGCATTGATCATGCCTTGCTTTCCTACGCAGAAATCTCCTGTCAACACCCGACAGAGGTACATGATCTTTTCCCCATTGCTATTGGGTTTGGAGTAGGTGTCGCTGGCAGAATAGCTGGCATTGACGGCGAAGTATGTGCCGTTGCCGTAACAGGCAGCTGAAAAAGGAACAACACAGAAAGTTGCTGAGCAGATCTGCAACACAGCGCTCAAATCCTATGAGAACCTGAAGACTCAACTTGACGCTTAAGCACATTTCAAATCATGTGAGTCTCGTACATCCAATTATTATGGCTGAGACTGTCTATAAACTCCAAATACACACATCACACTAACCATGACTAAACCATGACTATAATCCATCTTGGTTCCTTTCCCAATAAAACAATAAAGACAAAGAAGCCCCAACCCTGTCATCTTACCATTAGTTCCTGCATAACTCCTGTTGAAGCCATGTTCATTGATAGTAGTCGCTGTGCTTTCACAGGTTCCATGGAAAAGGAGTTTCTCGTTATTCTGATGCTTATTTCTCAGCTCCAGTTCATGCTTCTTAGCCTGATAAGTCTTCCACAACGTCGGGTTCTGGATCCTCTCAATCTAAGGTCAGGAACAAATACATTTTTATGTATACTTTGTTTTGGTCACTATTTTAACACATTTCTTTCTGTAAAATCCACTAAATACTTCAAATAACATCTGTCAACACAAATGAGAGCTAAAAAAAAAAATCAGATTGCATCACGATACCTTGGTAACGGTTCGCTTGCATGAAGCCTGGAACAGATTAAGAACATCAGTGTGCTCCGCTGTCCCAGCCTGGATTGGAAAAGGTACACAGGTGGCATCAGCCGGCATGGCGCTCCAATAATCGGGCACTTCTGGACCTAGTTTTGAAAAAGGCAGATTTAATGAATTCATTGTTTGCGTCAACAATTTAGGCAACCCTTTAGGGCTCATGAATTGTCACCAAGAGAAAAAATAGCTACAAAGATTTTAGACTAACGTTAAAACAACTCTCCTTGTATACGTGAATTACCTTTTAGTTTGTCGAGTCGCCTTATCTCCAGAATGTTTCCCTGGGTGTCGGTGGCTGGTCCATTTGGCAGGACCACAGTGTAGTCTTGTCCCTGTACTTTAACTGTTACACTTAGCGTTGACTTCCCCAATGCTTGCTCAAGTTGGAAGTTATCCATTGCGTCAAAACTATTAAACTGTCCATGCTGCTTATACTGCCAGTCTGCAACTGTGCATGCAAGCGCCACGTTCTTCTTCATCTCCTCCTCCTCTCTCACCTTCTTCAACATATTATCGACCACGCGGTTTACTTCGAACACATCCTTGATGAGTCCTTCAATGACGAGTGAGTCTTGGCCGTTCATGCTCTCAGACCTAATGCCCACGCACAATTTCTTCTGCATGTCAACGAGGCACTGGATGTCTGATTGAGACAGGTTGTTGATGGCGCAGTCTGTGATGGGGAGACTGGCTTGTTCCTTGGATACCTGATCAGTTATCCACTTCTTGGCCAAGTCTACCTTAGCCTGTGAATCACCGCAGATGTGGAAACATGCAGGGTCCCCTTGGACAGTCACATTGGAAAAATCCTGCTTTTTATCAGGCCTTTCAGTTGTTTCACCGAAAAAGAATGCTGGTAAAACAAATTCCAAGAATCCCATTAGAATTTAACATTTAAAACTGGTAACAAATGATAAGTTGTAAAGATTACATTATTTTCTTATCCATATTTACTTTTTAATTTGGAACCAACACTATGAAACCAGTTTCCTCCTTTATCCTTTGATTCATTGGGTCCCCTTTGGTGCATGCTGTCATAAAAGTCTTTGAGCATATGTGGCTGGAACACCACTATCCGGATTGTTGTCAGGGTACTGGAAGTGTTTTGGTTCAAAACCTCAATCACTGCGTCCAACATGGAATCCGCCACCTGTCTTGCCTGTACATTGCCTTGACCTAAAAATGTAACACTGGAATAAGGAATCTGCACAACGGCACAAGAAGCCACACTGAAACTCATAACATTCATTCAGAACTAGAGAAACTTCATTCAGTTGAAATAAGGACTTTCTTTGAATACATTTCAATACATATCCAAATTTACAGCAGTTTAAAACAGATAAAAATAAAAAGATAAAATGTAGATTTTTTTTTTATATTACACTAGCCTCATATGAGCTAAAATGATTGTATATGTCAAAACTTTTAAACAAAATTTGAAAATCCTGACATCAGCAAATGACTCTTACCTGTGCCAATGGCAGGAAATGAAACCGAAGTGTGGGATGTTTTCACGCACATTTCCAGGGCATCCTTCACTGTCCGGTTGATTTTTTTCGGGTCCGTTTGTCCGACCACGTGGAGGATCTTCTTACAGTTTAGGTTACCCGGCTGGGTCATCAACATGCCGGGATTGGGCTGGGCAGCTGAAGGTGTGGACAGTGAGTCAGAATTCTTTTGAACCATTAACCTGTTCACACCACACTCTCTGGACAACCTTCTGCATCGACTACAAAACCGTGTTAATTATTAACTCAGAATCCACGATCTTAACCAGTGAGAATACGGTTAAAGTATAACTCAGGGGTCAACGTTGGATTGGACCCATAACGTGTCAGTGTATTCTTACCAAGGTTTTGGCATTCTTGTTCGACAGCCTGACCAGCTGCTTCCAGAATAGCCTTAGAAACTCCTGATAAGGGAGACATAAAAAAAACAAACAAAAAACACTATTTAGGTAGAAAGTAAAAAATTTGTAACTATGGCGTAAAATCTGTTTTCTTAATTTCACTATATAAAGATGGTTAATGGCAAGTTAACAGCAGTCAAATACAAGGCACTGCCAGCTACCTGGTAATTTATCATCTGCTATAGTTAATGTGTTTATCTACAACCACAACTCCAAAGAATTGGCAAATTCTGTAAAATATAAAAACAGAATTCAGTAATTTGAAGCTCTCTTTCACCCACATTTTATCCACAACAGAACACAGAAACACATCAAACATTATAACTGAGACATTTTCCTATTTAATAGATAAAATAAAATAATAATTGATTTTAAATATGATAGCAGCAACAAATCTAAAAAAAAATTATGATGTGGGCCTGAATCTGCATTAACAAGTGAAGACAGCCAGAGGTTTACCAAATTGTGAAATGTTTTCTGAATAATGATTTTCACTGTAAAATTGTGAAGATTTTGTATGTGTCATGATCTACAGTAAACAACACCAACAAAAAATTTTGAGAGTCTGTGGAAAGGACAAAATCTGTTTCGGAGGCTAATTATCTTCAGGTACTCAAGTTGGCACTGCATTATGTCCAAGAACGTGGTTCACTGTGTCATCTACAGAGGTTAGTTAAAGGTCTATTAGGTAAAGAAGCCATATCTGAACATGGTCCAGAAAATGCTGCCATCTTCTCAGGGCCAGGATCCATTTAAAATAGACTAAGGCAAAGCGGTAAATTGGATCTGACAGACTGAAATGTGGAATCCTGTTTTTGGAAACCATGGATGCTGGATCCTCTGGACTAAGGAGAAGAGGAACCCCCTGGTTACTTATCAGTGCACATTTCAGGAGCCTGCATTTCTGATGGTTTGATGGTGAATTAGTGTCTGTGGAATGGACAGCATGCACATCTGGAGAGGAAACAAATCCTCAGAGGTGTTGATTTTAGAGTAAAACAACACTTTTAACAACAAACATTTAAAAATTTAATAAATCATGAAATGGGAAATACGGCAATAAAGAACCAGGACTGATGAAAACCTTGACATCAGAAAAGAATTAGACATAATTTCTCTGAACATTTCCAGCAACTGGCCTCATCAGCTCACAGGTGTTCTGTATATGAACAGTTAAAATATGAGGAGATCCAGACTGCTTTGAGACATGCTCTTGCTCATTACACACAAGCTGATTTTAAGGATGAAATGGTTAAACTGCCGACTTTCAACATTGGATATCTTTTGTATCTTCTATTCTAAATACAGTATGGGTTTATGTTCCAACCTTCTTGGAAGTCTTTCAAGATTTTAAATGCGTACTTAAAAGGTTTATCATTTGATGAATCTGAACGATCATTTTTTTTTTTGCGTAGCCGTTTTGCAGTTATTTACCCGACTTGAGGGAAAACTGTTGATTGGAAGAGTTGACAATGACGTCAGTGGTCTCCTTGGTTATGTCTCCTGTTACTGCCTGTATGGTCACATTTCCCAGTTTGGTCTCATGCATTCCTGAACTGGAGGCAACTTTAGAAAAGGGGCCAGCTGGCAAAAGTAAAATACAATGAAAATAAATCTTTATGTTAAAAACTGAAACAATGAAATCCTGTGACTGCTCATAAGATGTGGACTTTTTTAAACTGCTGCCAACCTGGACTTTGCACTTTGTTAGGCGCCACTGAAACCTTTTGAGCACTGGGGAAATTCTTCATAAATTCATCACTGAATTCCTGGGGACAGAATTTATTGTTATAGTGCTGCCATAAAACCAATTTTACACCAAAACATGATACACTGGGAGCCAGATGCATCAAACTCTGTAGTCGTGTAGCTAAAACTGAGTGTATGCATAGCGGATGAAATATGCATACACATTGTTTTATGATTTTTCATCATCATGGAATTTTATACACATGCACAAGCCTGATTTATAATTCATCTTTAGCTTTGAATGAGTACAGACAGTCCCCTGGTTCATTTGATCATAAAAACCATGATTGTGTTGCAACTAAACAAAGATGACAATGACGAAGATAAAAAAGAACTGGCACTACATTAACTTCCCAGTAGAATTACAGGTATGAAGATACTAACGCTTGATAACTTTCGTTACCTTGATCACCTCTGCATCTGCAGGATAAAGGACGATTACAACCTTCTTCAGGTTCTTGGGTTGTTTGTGGCTGCTAAACGATAAAATTCTTTCCAACATTAAAGAGGCTACAAGGTCTTTTGGGAAACCCAGGTTTCCAGTGCCGATGGCTGGGAAGGATATGGAAGTCATATGGTTACTCTCTGCCAAGCCCAAGCAATCCTTTAAGATGTCACTTAAGGTCTGGAAGACAAAGCATGAAAAAAATCAATTCTCTTGGCGAAAAAATTGTTTTACTTCCCATGGAACTGATTAACACGTAATATGCATATTGAAATATGAACTACTTTACCTTCTTAGCTGTGCTTTTGCCTTTGTCCCAGTTAGGGGCAATTGTGTGATACACATGTTTGCTCCTGAGATTCCCGCCATCAGTAACAATGACCTCCCCGACTGTTCCATGGGGATCTTGGGCACGTACCATTTGCTGAAGTGTGGGTCCAGCCCCAGCCAGGATGGCGTATGAAACGGCCCCTTTACTCAGGTCAAGATCTTCAGACAAAGTGTTCACTATCACCTCCGTCTAAAGATGTGGCAACAGACTTTTATCAGATATGATACTTCACAAACATATTTTCTGTGTAACAGGAAAATGAAGAATCAGTGTCATTCAGGGAAGCAAAAATGTATTCACTTTTTCTGACATTTTCAGTAGAGTTAGTAGAATAGGGATTTAGTTATCTGCATTTAATCTATGAAAGTATTTTTTTTAAGTATATGAAAAATAAATAAATTACCGTGGAAGCCTCTATGTGTCCTTTTTTAAGAATGATGTCCAAGCCTTCTTTGGTCTGCCCATGAAACAAGCAGGAATCATCCACAGCATGTTTCACTGGTGGAGACGTGGAAACTGTTGAAGTCCCGGGTTTCGGAGAATTAACCATGCCATGGCTGCCAAACTCCTTCTTGACAGCAACCTCCATAGCCTGAACAACACTGTCATCATTGTCCACCAAATGAATCGTCTTCAAGATAGTGTCATCATACTTCTCAAGACTGTATTCCTTCACTGCTTTGACGATAGTATCTACACACAGGTCGAGAGGAAAACCCTGGCCTCTGCCAATGGCAGGAAGAGCCACAGAAGTGCAGCCATTACATTCAGCAAGTTCTAAGCTCTCTTTAATAGTTTTTCTCAGCTGAGCTGCAGACTTTTGTGATGTACTTTTTATAAACTTCGGTCCTACTGCATGGATGACTTTTTGGCAACAAAGCTGCCCCCCAGCACCAGTTATGACACAGTCTCCAGACTTGAGTTGTGTCTTCGAAATAAGTTTGTTACATTCATCCTGCAGCTGAGGGCCAGCAGCTTTCACGAGTGCTGCTGCAAGACCACCACTGTGTTTCAGGTCTGGAGTAGAAGGATTGACAACTGCATGCACCGGGTAACTGCACATATCAGCCTTGCAAACAACTATTTCCACTCCATCGAGTGTCTTGATTTGGTAGGCAGGTTTCTGTACTTGTATAGTGGCCCAATCATCTAGTTTATCACCAACTTCATCAACCAGTTGGACCAGGCAACCGGTGTCCCTCCTGAGTGTAGTAACAAACATGCTTTCCTTGTCCTGGAAAAGCTTCTTCGCTCCAGGCAAGGGGACTTTGAAAATGTCAAAGAACACAGAAGCCACTATGTCTTCAAGCAAAGTCTTTACTTGCTCCACACTAGCTCTTGAACCACTTAAGAAGATGGCTTCTTTTCTGAAAGACACAGTTGCCTTGTCTTTCCAATCCTTCAGCCAGGATGTGTCCAGACTTTCAAGGTATTCAATGATGACATTTGCTTTAACATCCACAGTTGTTTCAACATGAGCATTCTGTGTTAAGAAGTCACTGATTTCACTGCTAACTTGTTTGACACTATCTTTATGACCAGACACCACGACCTTCTCAGGAGTGATGTTGATTTGAGTTCTCCTGCATGACTTATTGTTGTCAATCTCCAACTGACCTACCAACACCTGCCACTCTGGCTTCTTCAGGACATCAGAGTCTTCAACGTCGATGTGCTGGGATATTAGTGATTCTTTCAGGTGGTCTTGACCATCAATCAGATCTTTGTCTGAGAGAGCAACCAGCTGCACCCTCTGTGCACTGATTTCTAATGCTGCATTTATGCCATAAGATGTAAGGAGAGCACCTGTGAGCTCTTCTTGTTGTTCTTTCATCATGTCAAACAAAAATGAATCTACCTCAAAATTCTCTCGTTTTAATCCAATGACTCCATCATTTATAATTTTGCTCGCTGCAAAAATCTCTTCCAAAAAGCCAGTTACTTTTAAAACTGTATTATCTCTGTCATAGTGCATTTTGAGCTCTGGGGAAACTAGGAGAAGCTTATCCTGAAGACCATCTTGAGACAAGATGTGGAAAATTGATGGAGGCATTTTGATCTCTTGGGTTTTGCTTGTTTTCTCCCTCTGCACTCTTTCTTTTATCTTGTTTAGGACTTCAGACAGCGGCCTCTCTAGTCTGTTGACATCTTTCACAGGACCAACCACAGATAGGACACCGCTGGACTTTTCAGGCAGTACCACCACATCTTCATTCAGAAGTGACTGTCTGATCTTCTCCTCTGACTCTTCCCACACCTCTGACTCTAGTGGGAACTTCAGGGATTTGAATTTTGACATAGTTTGTGCAAAGGCTGACTTCACAGTAGTGGCCCAGTCTGTCATTATGGCTTTGGCGCCCTTTTGTTTCAGCAATGATGACAACGGGCTCAACCGTACAGTAGACTGGTTGAGGTTCACGTGACAAAAATATTTTGCCATGTCACTACAAACGGTTTTGGCCACTGCTTGATTGTTAGTGAGGTATCTCCATATATCACTGTCTATGGGTTCAGAGATGGCAGCAGGAAGTTGAAGAGAAGGTTGATCCTTGCCATACAGAGCTATTCCCAAAGATTTGTAAAATGGATAGACTCTGATTTCCTCATTTTTGATGTGATGTTTTTTCTTCAAGACTTTTTGAACAGCTATGGGGGGAAAAAAAATATATAAGCTGTCACAATATCTAAACTTAAACAATGGTGGTATTTACTTATATAAATAATAGTAAATATTATTGGAATAAATATTGAAAGTTTGCACGATAAAATCCGGTGTCAATGAATTACCTTGACAGTCTTGAAATGTAATGACAGCAGACTGTTCCGCCTCATTATGTTTTAAATCAGCCACGTTCCCACCTGCGTTTTCAAAGTATAGTTGGAGTATGTCTGGGTCAGTATTTTGAATGTTCTCCACTGCTACTTGCTGTGTGGCTTCGAGTGGTCGGACTGAAAAATTCATCTTTGCGAACATCCGGTTTTGAGGGCATTGTGCAATAAAGTCAGCATTCACTGTGAAAGAGCAAACAGAAGAAGCATTTGAGTGAAAACTCCCCTCTTGAGTGCTTTTAAAGCCAAACCTCAGTTTAAGTTAGAGATGCACTTATTGAAAAGCTGGTGACTGGCATGGACCACTTTTGAATTTGACTAGTTTTGACTCATTATAAGATTAAAGCAGGTATAGAATATGAACGGATAGATGTTCAAATGCGTTGAAATAAAAACATTTGTTGTAAAAAAGGTTTTGTACGAGGCTGGTTACACTGTAGTTCTTTTAAAGAAAATTTCAACCAGCAAGTCAGGCCTTCCAAAAAGTTTGGCAACTGTAATCAGCCGGGAAAACCAGAGCATCTCTAGTTTAAGTTGAGGTTTTTGTAACTGTTATTGTTTATACACACACACACATGCCAGCCCACACATGCACACACAAAGTCGGTACCTTTTCCACTCTGGAAAGTCACAACAGCAGATGAGATGTCAGGAATTACTTCCAAATTGAAGCTTGGGGAGGTAGAAGAATGGGCAAGGGGTTTTAAAATGTTCTCCACCAACATAGATAAAAACTCCTCGTTTGCCTTGTCGGAAAGATTCTCTAGGATGGCTGAGGTGGAGCACGGCTCTTCATCTGCTGTGTCATCATCTGCTGTACCAGCTTCTTTGCCTTTTTCCTCTGTCTGAACTCGATCTGCAGGGTTGAGTTCAGCCTCTCTCCCCTTGTCCGTCAATGCAACGTCTGCTGTTTATGAGATGCAAATGTGAAATGTGTGAATGCACATTTTTAGATGGCAAACAATATAGCAAAGAACAATCAAACTGAAATAAAATCAGTAATTTGCATAGGTTAAGGCCAGATTATTAATGCTACATTGCATTAATCCATGTGTGGCATGCCCAATAGGTTCTTACAATTTCTTGTATTTTGTGCCCATTTTTTAAAAGTTGAATAAGTTTTCACATATCTTAATAAAATGTCTGTTGTTTCAAAATACCACAGAGATATGGTACAAAAGCTCCATTTACGACAGGTCTTTACAACTCTGCTCACAGCAGCCAGTTGTAGAGGGTGGAGTCAGACATTAAACTTGACACCAGCCCTCCCCTCTGCTGGGGGTGGATTAATTGTCTTTATCCTTCACTTCAGATTTGTCTTTAATAAGAAACGCCCGGGGTAGACATGAGCTGAAGATAGTGAGATAGAACTCTCACTAATCTGCTTAATCTTTGGTACGACGTCCAGAACAGTGTGTAAAAATTTTACGATAATGTTATAGACTATGACCTGATGTGGCAGGGTGTAGGATGTGTGATCAGCATGCGGAGCGGTAAATAAAAAGTGAAAAATGTGTGCCAAAAATACTTTAAAAAAAACAATGTGAAGCTTTTAAACTGCCTGTGAGAAGTGACTCATGCCTTAACAGCCATTTTATCAATCAGGCTCTAAAGAAATCAGACATTACTTAGATGTGGTCTTTTATTTTCATTTACCTGCTGTATATCTTTTAACAGTCTGTTGAAATGGGCTATAACTGAGCATCACACAGTGGCGACAGAGAGTGGGGGAGGAGGTGCATGTGGAGAGCACCAAAACTGAAAGTAAATCGTTCCTAGAATAAACACATTTGATGCTGTTGAGGCCTCCAGTAAATAAAAGAGTCTATAAGAAAGTCAAGTTCTCTATTTAAAAACAACATGAATAGAAAAGTGGTGAACTTTTGTTTTTCTGTCGAATGCAGTGATGAACATCAAAGAGCTGAGCCGTCACTGAAATCTGAAACTTTAAAGATTAAATTCTAAATCTGTTATTTTATGGTTAATCAAAGTGACGATTTCACTGCTCACTTACTACCCTGTGCTTACCAGTATCCGCTACCAAAAAACCGACATGCATCACTTATTTACATGCATGATGGCTTTTTTATGGGGTGACAATCATATGTTTTTTTTTTTTTGTTTTTCTGTTGTTTTTTTTTAGTGCTGGAACATAATGTATTTTACTCGCTAGACATCAAAAAGACTTAAAAATATATTTTTCAAAATTATTGAAACCTTGATGTTTTGCTTGTCAAAAAACCAAAAACATTTCACATACAAAAATGCTTTGATTTCTTTAACTGAATACTTACGCTTGTTATTGCCTTTCTCAGATGAGGTTTCCTGAATAAAATAAATAAATCATTTTAGACATCTTTGGATAAAACTGACAGTTTCTGTTTCCAATGCCCTGTTTCCAAAAAGCAATCTAGTCATACAAATTATAAAAATTGTGTTAAGAAAATACTAAGCAATAATCGAGTTGGAGTGTTTTTAATGTGGTTCACAGTTTATACCTCTGTAACTGCAACACAGAGGCAAATAAAAGAAGAATTAGATATCCGGATTAACAGTATCATCTTGGATCAATGCCTTGGATTTATGCTAAGTCACATGACTTCCAGTCAGCTAGGGCATTGTAAATTGGAAATGTGTTCACATTTTCAAAACTAAAAAAATAGATGTGACAATGCATATGGCAAACTAATTTACAATTGCAATGTCATGTGATAGAACAGAAAGGTTGTTGTTTTTTTTAAATCAATGATATCACTGCAGTTATTCCCCTTTTATGAGGCTTTACTAATAAAAAAAAAAATCCTTTTTATACGTATTTGATAACATGTTTATGATCATGAGTTGCTCCAATTGGTGGACTGGCAAAACGAGACGTTCATGAATGCAACAGAAAATATGAAATACGAAATCCTCAATGTAACCTAATAATCACATAAACGCAACAAACTGGCCTAAAACTGATATAAAGCAGATTGATAAAGTTCACTCAGTAAACTGACATTATAGACAGACAACCTTTTTCGACCAACTTTACCTGCGTTTTTTTCTCTTCTGAAAGTAGACGAACCTTCATCTTTAATACGCCCTTATCCAAACTGATTTGATGCGCCGCTTTCGCCAAAACGTTTCTCTGGTCTACGAAGGGGGTACAAAAAGACATAAAACACGCGGTGAAGTGATAAGAAAATGAATACCATTATTTTGTAAATCATAAGATATACAGTCAGATTTACTGACGGACTCACCCTCTTCTCTACAGAAACGCAGCACGGCCGTGCTGCCGCCGGTCTCATACTCGACCTCGCAGTCGCCACCGTTGGATTTCTTACTTTGAAAGTATTTCACTAACTTGTTTTTTAATTTTGGCACGTTACTTTCTTCCAGCTCCACGAGCAGAGGATACGAGTACGCGCCAGCCATCGCGCCGGGCCAACAGCCGTGTGCCCCGCTACACTTTCACTTTCGTTTTTGAAGAAGCCAAAAGCTGTACTTTGCTTACGACTTTGCGCAGCTCTTGTTCATCGGTTGCTGGAGGGGTGCAGGGCGAGATACTGACAAAAACAGGACGTGTTTTCATGAGTTATATAAAAAAAATCAAATAACCCAACCCACCAGGAGTCCGCACCCTGAGCGGTTTGCTCTTTTACTTTCTGTTTTCCACTAAGGTACTTTCCAAACCGAAGTGGGTGAGTGCCTGTTTTCTGTCAGTGTTTAATCGAAAGTCTACTTGTGTTTTTGCTGAATTATGTATTATTATTAAAGTAATGTAATGTAAATGTGCAACGAGAGGTTTATGACCCACGATTCGTATAAGGCCACTAGTTTTAGCGTCTCGTGAACATTTAAACTTCCTTGACAACCGAGATAAAGTCGAGTAAAACGAAATTGTAATAGTGACGCAGTCAGATGAATTTCAAATAATAGCGCCATCTCGTACGAAAGGTGTATATATATATATATATATATATATATATATATATATATATATATATATATATATATATATATATATATATATATATATATATATGCGTGTGTGTGTGTGTGTAGTGTTGCACTGTATGTACTGTTTTGCCTTTAAGATAACTGTGTATTTGTGGTGATTGACATATAATGTGTTATGTGTCCATAGGTGTGTTTTGAAACCATGGCCAGCAGATTAGACAGCCCTCTTCCTGGACCTTCAGTTTATATAGGCATCCCTCTTTCTGAATTTTCAGTTAATATTGTAAGGAAATGTGGAGCTGCTCTGAGCGATATCCTTAACACTAAATTTGGATGCGTGGCCACCTTTAGTGGGGTGGATTTTGAGAACGAGTCCAGGATTGCACAGCAACAACCGCCGACTATTGCCCCTGAAAAAAGGTTCAGTATTGCACTGCGCCATGGGCTTCAGGTCTCTGTTTGGAAAGCGGATCTCACCAGTTTTCCGGTTGGTGCTGTCGTGAATGCTGCTAACTCTGCTCTTCAGCACTCTGGAGGCCTTGCTCAAGCTCTGTCTACTGTTGGAGGTCCTCAAATCCAACAACAAAGTTCTGATTATATCAAGAAGCATGGCTACTTGAACACGGGAGATGCAGTTGTTTTAGATGCTGGATTACTACCATGTGAGAAGATAATTCATGCTGTGGGCCCAGACGTGTCAAGAAATCCTTCAAGGTTTGAAATGACACAAGCTAAACCACTATTGGAGAAAGTCGTTCGGAACATTCTTGACATAGTTGCAAAACACCGTCTGTCATCTGTTGCCATTCCTGCCATAAGCTCTGGATTGTTCAACTACCCCCTGCCAGAATGTGCACGTACCATAGTCGCAGCTGTGAAGAACTACTATGAATGCTCTTCCTATCAAGGATATTTTCCAAAAGAGATCCTCCTTGTCAACAATGATGAGCCCACCGTCAAGCAAATCGAGATAGCGTGCCATGAGATATTTTCCTCTGGTATGCCGGTCCTGTACAGCCAAGCAACAGCAAGAAACACTCGGGGTGGTGCCGGAACCTCAACAACGCTTTCTATCCAGCTTGGGAAGGTTCTTTTGACTCTGAAGAAGGATAAAATTGAAGAACAGCATGTAAGAATCTATTAGTTATGAAAGTGTTGTGTAATTATTTTTTTATAACTCATGTATTATTTATTTCTACTCTATTTTCCATCATTACATTCTTGATTACTTTCTATAAGCTCACTTCATCGTTGTTGACATGCTACATAGAGCCGTTAGTGATACGCAGTTGTTGTAGGAGACGGTCAGGACAGGACGCCAACCACTTCCGCTGGTTTTTAAATAGAACTTGTATGTAGTATGATCGTAAAGGGAGCTGTTGTGGTGTATCTCCGTGGTATTTTGACCAAGCAACAGCGGGATTCTTAAATTTTAAGAAAAAAAAGGGGAAATATATCCATTACCAGCTCACTCCATCTAAGGGTCACAGGGGTCTGTCGGAGCCTATCCTGACGCATTGCAGGCGAAAGGCAGGGGTACACCCTGGACAGGTCGCCAGTCCATCGCAGGGCCACATACAAAGACAAACAACCAATCACGCTCACATTCACACCTACGGGCAAGTTAGTATAATCAATTAACCGGAGAAGAAGCCGGAGTACCCGGAGGGAACCCACGCAAGAACGGGGAGAACATGCTAACTCCACACAGAAAGACCCACTGGGCCGGGAATTGAACCAGGAACCTTCTTGCTGAGAGGCAACCACTAAGCCACCGTGCCACCAAAAGGAAAATTATATTTTAAAATAAAACAAAAGTCCTTAAAGGTACTTTAAAACCTGGGAAAATATTGGTGAATCACCATCTTCAAGGAAAAAATATAGTAAAAAAAAAAAAAATCTTGAGTCATTGTTCTCACTTAAACATTTGATAAATAATCAAAGAAAATTAACAATAGATAAGAAAAGTGTGTTGGGACTAAACAGACATGTAGCCTTAAGAAAAAGAAATACTGAGTTTAATTGAAAGAAGAAAGACTCAATTTTCTAGGGAATATAAAGATTGGACTCTGGAGATGTGAAAATGTGGTGTTGTCTGATGAGTCCAGATGAACTCTTTTCAGATTTTTCATAATATGCTGGAGCTCATAGTAGTGGCCCAACGTCCATCATTAAACATGTGTGTGCCTTTTTTCTTGGTAAACGTATCAGTCTTATGTTCTTCTCTTTCAGGCAGATGTCATTGTCAATACGGCATCGTTAGACCGAGATCTGAGTGTGGGACAAATTTCCAGAGCTATACTGGAGAAAGCAGGTCATGGAATACAAAAAGAAATTAAACATGCTCAGCTGATAAATAGTATCATCGTCACAGACAGCTACAAGCTAAACTGCAAAAAGGTCTTTCACACCTTTTGCATTCCAAGTGGGGAAGATCCAGCACAGCAGGCAAAAGCACAGCAGGTACAGTGTTACGTTATGTATCTACGTTGTGTATCTACAAACTACTTAGGTTTGCTTATATCTCTGGCCATCTGTTTGTTATTAAAGTTCCTTTTCAGGGCTGTACAAGATTCCTTACGGACAGCAGTGTCAAGTCAATACAAGTCAATCGCCTTTCCTGCGATCGGCACTGGACACCTCAGGTTCTCCAAGCCAGAAGCTGCCATGATCATGCTGAACGCAGTGGATGATTTTGCCCAAAACCTTCCAGAGGCATTGAATGTTTACTTTGTCATATTTCCTTCAGACCATTCTACATTTCAGGTATTTCATTATGTTGTATCCCAAACAGCCTGTCATCGACTATATTTCAACATCATTCCAAGTTTGGTGTGTATAAAACGGTTTTATATGTCTAAATACATAAAAGATAAAATGTGGTTATGCATTTACTATTTTGCAAAACACCTGCGACAAAAAATAAGAAAAGACGGTTTTTCCCAATTAACAAGTTTAGATGCCCATGTTTCTACTTTACCTCCAAATAATGTCTGTTTTGTGAATCACTTCATACAAATTGATATGTGTAGATGTATTAATCACACTCTCTTTACAGGCGTTTGAAGAGAAAATAAGAAGTTTGAAGCAAAAGAAATCACTTTCCAGTTTTGAACCTGGTAAAACAATTCATTACTGCTGCTCCAAAATCACCAACAGAAGTAGTAATTACAGTTGTACAGTTCAAACGTAAAGAGAAAGACTGTTTTGTTTGATCTTCCATTAGTTTATGTCACCGACTGTATTGCAAAGTATTTTTACATCTTCCTGCTTCCTTTTTCATAAATATCACTAAGGAAGACAATACAAACCATGTTCACTTAGAAAGTTTAACTGCCTCACGGTAGTTTCAAGCCTACAAAGTGGCTCAACCAGTAAAACTACTGTTTTTAAAAAAGCGGTAACAAACAAATAATCTGAATAATAATTTTAAACAGTTTTATTCTTATGGACAAAATCTTTCCTAAAGAAATGGGATTATATAACATAAAAATACATTTGTTATGGTAGAATGCAATCAACTGAAACTGCTTAAGTTATGTAATAATTCCTATGATTTAACCAATCTTTTTTTTTTTTATTTAACGATATTATTATTTCAGTATGTTAGATACTTAATTCAATGTTTATGCTTTGTCCACAAGCATTAGAGCGCGGAAGTGAATTCCATGGCAAAAGAGCCGCAGCGCCACACATCGGTCTGTCTGGTCCCTCCGGTGAATCAGCAGAGGAGGCTGAAAAGTGGCTTCAGGACCTCCTCTTCAGCTCCTCGTCCTTTGTCAATATCTGCAACAACTTCATCCTGCACTTTGGCAAGCAGGAATATGAGCGTCTGTCTCGGTTAACCAAACAGGGGGTTTCCGTCGAAGAGTTTCTGACACAAGGTCATGCATGCATGAAAGTGGAGGGTGATTCGACGGAGGAGACTGTCATTGCTGCATTGCAGGTAGAGAAGATGCTCTGCGACATCCAGAAGGAGTTTGTGTCGGAGGAAGAAAGGGAATTGCATCAACTGTCAACCAGGAATATTTCCTTTAAACGTTGGCAAGTCAATCACACAGACTTAAACCAGTCTGGCTTTAAACATAAGGATCTCAGGATAATAAAGGTACAATATGTGTAAACGGACTGCATGCAAAAATTTCTAAGTAAAACTACTGTAGAGCTTTGAGAACGCTGTTGATTTCACAGTTGAACTTTTCCCACGCGTTCGTCAATATATTTTAGCTGGAGAAATTGGAGAACTCTGCACTGGCATACCTGTTTGACCTCAAGAAGAAGCAACTTAACTGTTCCAGTCCTCCTGAGACAATGTTCCACCGCGTCCCAGCACAGTTCTGTGAGATGATCGGCCGTATTGGGTTCCATGCAGAGTGTGCTCCCCCCGATGGTAAGATGATGGTCCTGCAAAAAAAAAATATAAAACTAATTTTTTGGAAAACTTTAAATGCAATTACAGCTCAACAAATACATAAAGCACTCTAAAAAAGTTTTTTACATATTTTTTCTATGATTGTTGTAATTTGTTTTGGGATTTTTATAAGGTGAACCGACAAAAGAAAAGTTCAAATTGGTGAAGGGAAATCAGTTGAGAAAGAGTACCTTCAATGAGTATCTCCCGTTCCATGTTTGTTTTAGACACAAGAACCTTTCTCCTCTCAACACTTCCAAATAATTCACACTTAAATACTCTGGAAGCAGTAAGGGGATACTTAGTAATGCCCACAAGACTTTATTTTTTTTACCTCAGGGTTTAATTTCTGATAAATAAATTATGGCACAGAGAAAATCTGATCTACAAATAAAAGTAGTAATAAGGGAAGGTTGGAGTGAATATATATATGTACGTTCAGTTAATATACATTGATAAATATGTATATATTAAACTTGCACTTTGAAAGTGGTTGCCCTGTTCCCAGTTGCAGGGCGCAGTGGCTGGATATTTTATCATCGCGCTGAACCGTCAAGATCAGGAAACAAACGGTAACAAAGCAATATAAACACAATGCTTTTTAATGTTCCTCCGTTTCCAGACCCGTTGTTTGGAGATGGCATCTACTTCGCTCGCACAATAAAGAAGGCTATGGAGCTGTGGAAAGAGAAGAAGGAAAAGTACTTGTACTTCGTGGAGGCAGATGTGCTGACAGGACAGTCCACCATGGGAAACCCAGAGCTCATTCTGCCTCCTCCGGTGGGTACGGACCCCTGCAGGAGGTTTGACAGTGTGAACGGAGGACCTGATGTCTCCGTCATTTTTAGTGGTTATCAGGCTCTGCCCAAGTACATCATAACCTGTACAAGAGTGTGAGGGGTGGCGGTTTCAGTGTTCGTGCCGGGCCTAAGTGTGTTTTTTGACACAGCTGAATTCTTACGATTCTTCTGTACGCTTAAAAAGGCTTTTCACCTTTATTCAAAGAAAATAATCTTTAAAATTACATCTTCACCTCTCTCCTTGATTTTTTTAAATGTTACGTATACCTCTGAAATTAATTCTTTTGTATTTTCATTATTAGAAAACAATGAAGACTTCATCACCGCTGACTTTCTTGTTTACTCTTTAAGTACGCATTTTATTTTGTTTTTAATAGGATTACTTGTCTGATCATTTCTACATGACAAACAGCAGCAGAACTAATACAAGGTGTACTACAATAAGTGCATACCAATCAAAAAAACTTAGGTTTAAAGATTTATTTTAATCACAATCACTTCGGCAAACAGTCGAGGCAAAAGAAAAATTGCAAATGACTGTGCTGTGTTGTAAGAGTGATTTTATTTTGCTGTAGATTTGAACATCTTATAACAGATGAAAAGCTTTGGTATGCAGGGTAGCTGTGTTGCCGTCTCACTTCAAGCCTGATTGTGTATCTAACGATGTGTACATAATATTTTCTGTTTGAAGAATCTGCATCTTGACTTTAACTTGTGAATCACAAAACTACCTAATAAAGTGTGAAAATGTGCTGTTGAAACAAGCAACACAGCCGTATCCAGCCTTCTTTACCAACGAGATCCATTCAGTGCTCAAAAATGCTCTGGCCTGGTCATCTACACGGATTTATTAAAACTAAAAGCCATTTAAATTTTACAAAATCAAATACATGTACAAATGTAAAGCATTATGCAAGAGATATAAAAGATACAAGCGGAGCCTCATTTACTTAATGACACGACACATTGAGAATTGACTAGCTGATAACTTCTGAACTTAGAAGTAGTTTAGTTAAGAGAACAAACTATTTCTGTGCGTTTACCAGAGCTTTCAGCTGTATTTCGCATTACCAGAGAAAACAGATTAAAAAAAACAACAAATCCGGACGGCTGGCGAGGCTACATTTCACAGCCATCAGTGGATGACGTTTACGAGGAGACGGTCCCATCCGCTCTGCGTGTCATCAGTTTCATTTCCAAACTATTGCTTGTGGGGGAAAATATTTGACTCTATTTTACCAGAGACCCTTAGATACATTGATAAAACATTTACAATCTGTAATTTCAAACTAAGACTTTACACAAAAAAAACCATTGAGCTTTAATTCTTAACACCACTACATGTGGTCGTCTCATGAAAACAAAAGACAAATCATGTGGCAACAGAATCACACGGTCTATTTCACCGATATCAGAAATAGATGCACAGCAGCTGTATTGAATATTAACACATCTAAGTGATTGTCTGTGAAACTGTTGTAGCCTCTAAATAGTAGAAAATACACTCGTAAAACTTTCGGCGCATCTACACTGGTCAGTTAAGAGTGAAATACATGTTGTTGTAGCATCGGGGGTTTAAACAGACGACAAAGATCATTTCATACATCAGACTAAGCAGGGCACAACGGCGTGTTGATACATTCGAGGAACGAGCCCGTATCAGGGTATAATATCGAACGATACTAAACAAGCCAGAAAAGCAGAGAGAAAAGTCTGGAGTTTTAATGCGAGAGCTTGTAAAGAGTCGTCATTAGTGTCACAGCTGAGTCTTCAACTCATTCCTCTGTGCTTATTTATAGCACGAAAGGTTGAGTATCACATTAATAATGTTAATGAAATTGACATTAAACATCTCACCATGAATAAATTTGAGTCAAAACAGTTTTTTTGTTCCCAGTGTAAACCTGTAGGACAGTAAATCCGGCGATGTGACAGACATCTAGTCGACAGACGCCCGGACTGCGGGTCCCGTCTTTAACTGTGACAGTAAACCTATGACACTAAATGTATGGCTAAAATACCCTGCACACAGGAACGCCTTCAGCACACTGGAGCACTTTCCCAGATGTCTCTCGCTCAAAAAAAGGTATCGCGACGACACCATCGCAAACCCAAAGCGGATCTCGGTTCTCACGGGTGGAAACGCGGTGCACCGACAGTCACTCCGTACATTCGGCGACCTCTGCGCCGTCCACCAGCAGAGTGTGAATGATCCCGTCTCGCCTCTTCCCGCTGCTCACGGCTTTTACGCAGCAGTTGTGGTCTCCGAGCGTGAAATGCGTCTCCGTGCCATCGTCCACAAACTCCCCCTGCGTTTGGAAATCACATTCAGCTCATATACGTTTTTCTTCTCCATTTTTTTTTTTGTTCGACAGAGCTTACAAGTACAAATCTCATGACATTTAGAGTTTATCACTGAAAAGGGACTGGTGTTATACTCACTGCAGTCTCAATCTTTTCTCCATTACACCACACGTCCATGGTGTCCTTCTCTGAAAGACAGTGAAAATGGTGAGTTAATCCAAACTTCCAGGTCCAACAGAGTCCAACAAAACGTCTAGCTGCATCAGGACCTGGAAGTTTGTGACATCCTAAGAGCAGGGAAAGAAACAAAAAAAACAAAAAACAGACCAAATGAATAGGAAATGTATTTGATTAAAAGAAACCAGTGTTTTATAGCTGCCAGAGGCCAATGTGAACCTGCGGAATAAACGGTTAATTTGAAGATGAAATCGTAATTCAGGTATTTTTAAATAACGGGATGGTGATCAAATAACTTCTTGGAAAGAATATCAAGAATAGCGACGTGTGTCGAAAGTCTTTATTTCCCAGGTTCGTGTTGAAGAGAATGATTTCTGACGACTTCGGAGGAATTAAAAAAGTTTGAAGAGTCTTTAAAATTTAAGATAAAAAACTACAGAAATGAATTCAGTGGTCCGGCTGCCTAAGAAAAACGTTCCAGTATTATTAGGATACTTTGGAATGACTTTACCACACGTCTACAAATAGAATAACTAAAAACAAATATATTTCCGTTTAGAAATGGGGATGTCATGTTCTGACTTTTTTATTGTAGATGACCGAAAGACGGCAAATTTGTACAGAAACTTACATACTCTAAAGTTGGAGATATGCAATACTGCATAAGATTCTACTTAATAAATAAATGAACAAAAGTAATATTTTCTTACCCATTTACTTAGATTAAATGAATCAACATATAAAATGCCCCGTGACCCTCAGAAGGAGTAAGTGGGTATAGATAATGGATAGATGGACGGATACAACATAGAAAATGTATGTGTAAAATTATTTTATGTTATAAGGATCACAAAATGTGAAAGATTCAGCAATTTTGTATGATTTTGAAATGCATATAACATGTGTGAAGCCTTCATTAGTTTCATTTTAATATTGTAAAATTTGATGGAAAATTACTCCAAAAACAAAAAAAAGCAAGAAACCCAGGCCCTGATTGAAAAGTAATGGTTGGGCTGGACTTTACAGTGAAGTGGTGCTGTACAAGTGAAATAAATTCACTTTCAATTCAAATCAGTTTTATTTATACAGCGTCTATTACAACACAAGTTGTCTCTAGGATCTTTCCAGAGACCCAGAACATGACCCCCGAGCAATTATTGCATAAACAGCGGCAGGTAAAAACTCCCCTAGTGGGAGAAAAACCTTAACCTAAACAGTGTCAAGGAAAAAACTCCCTTTTAAAAGGAAGGAAACCTTGATCAGGACATGGATCATAAGGGGGGACCCTCCTGCTGAAGGCCAGCCGGGTAGAGCAGGAAAAGGGAAAGAAATCAGAAAGAGAGAATCAAGAACTGAGAGAGGAGACACAGAGACACCGTCAAATGTACAAAAGACAAGATACATAAGTGTTAATTATCTGTGAGCAGGAGAACTGAGAGTTTTATGTATCTATCACTGATTCTTGGTTAGTTGGTGGACTACATAGACATTTATACAGACAGGTGGAGGTCAACACTGGGATGGTCAGAGGGTGGGACTGCAGGGCAGCATGCAGCTCCTGAGGCTCTGGCCTGCAAATGTATACAGAAGAGAAAAAGAGCGGACAGACCAGCACAACAAACTACAAGAACAATCATTCCTAAAAACCCTGTGAAACACCTTAGCAGACCCTCGTCTGTCCTGAAGAAACCTCATGAACATGAGCAAACTGGAATCTATCAGATAGAAATGATTTATTTTATTTTAATGATGATCTGGTCCAGCAGAACCAGAGTGGACACTAACCCATTATCTGAGGACATAAGAAGGTCATTCGAGACTCGAAACCAGTGCTGTTTCTGTGCTATGATGCATTCTGAACCCTGACTGAAAAACTTCAAATGGAGCATTTCTATACAAATGGTCACACAGCTGGCTTGGAACTACCCTTTCCCAGGATTGTAGAGATAAATGGAAGGTTGGAAAACGGTCTATAATGATTTCAGGGTCAAAAGAGGCTTTTTTTGAGTAAAGTTTTAATTACTGCAACTTTAAAAACCTGTGGCACATATCCTAAGATTAGGGATAAGATGATCTGGTCCAATATTGTCATATCAATGAGAGAGAAAACCTTTCTGAGTAGTAGAGTTGGGATGGGGTCTAACAGACACGCGGATGATTTTCTGACGACTCAGGGAGGTCTACAGGAATGAAGCAGTCTGAACCTGACTAAATAAAAACAAAGTAGATTACTTTTGCATGCCGAGTACGTCTCCGGCTGTGAGCTGCCAGATCAGCTACATGCAGTGCAATTATAAGAAGGATTACTTTGCCCAGCTGACAGAGGTGGCTGAAGATGGCACGGGGCTTAAAGTAGTTTAAGAGCTTAGCCTCAGCTCCAGCACGACATGAGAGAGTAGCTCTGCAGAGCAAGAGTCACACTATACCAAATATCAAGGTAATAATTATCCAGGGGATTTCTTAATTGGGTATAAACCTTAACATCAACTGGGAGGCGCACTTATATTGGAATTAAAGTGGCAAAGGGCGCATGACTAGACTGTGCAGACTATGCGATCCATACAGACACACTCCGGAGCTCACCCAGGACCACTCTGCAGTCAGTCCCGTCCAGGTTGAGCAGCCAGGTGCTGGTGATCTTCGACCTGTTCTCCATGTACTGCTTCAAGCTCTTCCCGTTAATCTCCAGGGTGTACTCGTAGGCAAAGCCACTGACCGCGTCGATATTGATGGTTGCTTTGGTGTCTGCCTGGCCCACGTTAAACGTCTCCTTCCCCACGAGTTTGAACATCCAGTCCCGCCTCAGCACCTCCTAAAGCATGGGAGAATTGTTACCAACGACACAGGCACCATCCGTTGACTACATGTATGAAGGGTCACTTTGGAAGAGAGCGACGTGAACCGGCACCTTCCCGTCCACGTAGATGACCCTCTTCCCAGTCGTCGTTCCGTGTTCGAACTCGATTCTGTGGACTCCATCACTCAGCGCCACCTCCCACACACCGGCGAGATCACTGGACATCCTTGACGTCTTCGGAGCCTGCTGGAGACGAGCAGGAGCCGATCTGGAGCCGATCTAGAGCATCAAATGCTGAAGAAAACGCATGGACGCGGTGCTCCTGACGACGGCTAACACCGGCCTAACACGTAGCTCGTCAAACGGACCTATTCACGCGTTTTTGCTGAGGTTAAAGCCGACCCCACTACCATATACTGCCACATAAAGAAAATGAAAGGATGCGCTTACACATAAAGTATGAATTGTTCAACCTCTCAGGACAGAAATGCTGGTGCAGATAGCAGGGTAAGTTAGCACATTTTCTTAAACTTTAACTTCCGGTGTCATGAAGTCACTTTCAAAATAAAATTTTTGTTGTTTTTTTTTCTCGAAGAAAAGGTTTGCCCACTGCAAATACATTTCTATATTTTTATTAAATTTATACATTCCATATGTATTATTGGTAGTATTTATTGTCTATAGTATTGTATTTTTATCTTATATTTTATTTATTTATTTATTAATTTAGCTTACTCTTCTGTTTTTTTTTTTTGTTTTTGAGCTGTGGTAGCACAAATTTCCCCTTGTGGGATCAATAAAGTCCTACCTTATCTTATCTTATTACATCGATTTATTTTTATTCAGCCATGTTCTTGTGATTTTATTTTTATTTATTTATTTATATATTATTAAAGAAGATCTAAAAGTAAATATTAAATTTTACAATATAGATAACATATAAAATAAAAAAAATCACAGATTAAAAGTGCTTGAAACAAATTTAAATCAGAAAGTTAATAAGAAAATTAAAGTAATCATGAAATAGTGTTTTTAAAATAAATTGTTTTGAAACGAAAGCGGAAATATGACTGCATGTCTGTATTGCCTAAAATGGAATTGATCGTATTTTCCGAACCTCTGGCCGATAACGTTTCCTCCTCTGGTGTGTGAAGACAACCTCAGGATTTTTATATTTGGATTATTTCCCATGATTATTCATCGGTTTTACCTTGGCGGTGCTGAAAATACTCCTTCTGTTCCGCGGCAGCCACTTTCACGCAGAGAGCGGAGGAGCTGTTAGAATGGTGTTACTATGGTAACACGGTGGCTTAACTCCGCCTACCACGGTCGCGTTAATACTAAAAAGTCTGCACATACACTGTTAAGTAAACTCATTTGAGCCCCACTCTACTTACCTTCCCTCTGTCTGTTTTGCTCAGTCCCCCCAAGAGCAAGCAGCACTTATGCATAGAAGAAAAGGTTTTTACATTCACCAATAATATACCTAATATCACGAATGAGGAGTTTATTTTCTGAGTGTAGAGCAATTATCTTTAGGAGTAAATACTAAAAGAATAAGTGCTTCTGTTTCAATAATTCATCCATCTGTCCATCCATTTTCTATACCAGCTTTATCCTTTGCAGGGTCACGGGGGTCTGCCGGAGCCTATCCTGACTCATTACAGGAGAGAGGCAGGGATACACCCTGAACACATGACCATGCATGCTCACAGTCACACCTATGAGCAATTTATAATGATCAATCAACTTAGTATGCATGTTTTTGGACTATGAGAGGAAGCCGGAGTACCCGGAGGGAACCCAGGCAAGCACTGGGAGAACATGCAAACTCCACACAGAAAGACCCACCAGGCCAGGCAATCGAACCAGGAACCTTCTTGCTGCAAGACAGTGCTAACCACTAATCCACCGTGCTACCAACATATAAACAGAGTTTACTTATTTTTTCCTTCTTCTTTTTTATTTGGCTTTCCTGTTAGGGGTCACCTCACACCCTGGAAAGGCAATAAGTCTATTGCACAGCTACATAAAGACAAACAACCATCTATGCTCACACTCACTCCTATGTACAATTTAGAATTACAAGTTAACCTTGCATACATGTTTTTGTGCAAAAAAGCCTGAGTACCTGGAGAAAACCCACAAAAGCATGGGGGGAACGTATAAACTGTAAGACCTTCTAACTGCAAGATAACAGTGCTTACCACCATGACGCAGTATTCATTTTTCTGGCAGTTCACCAGTAAATCAAGTTAACTCTGTTTCACTAGTCTTTGATGTCTGCAGCTTGCTGGGTTTTTTGTGAAGGTTTTTTTTTTTTAATTCTGTGGTTAAGTCATAAGTTGTGCAACAGTGCTGCACAAATTTGCTGCTCAGTTCATGTACAAAAGCTGCATTCAGTGAGCTTCATTCATTTAATCTTTGCAAATCTGTTAGTAGATTTGCACATAAATCACCTTCTTACTAAAAGCCTACACTGGAATAATGGTCGCAACTTAAAAAAGATTTGATTGCAATAACATGTCAATGTTTATAAATGTGACACTGCCAGTCAATCTAAAGTACTCGAAATTTAGTTTTCAACAGTTTTGGGTCTCATTAATAGGATGTAGTTGTACTGTAACACTACTTAATCATTATATATTACATAAGGGCTTTATCTCTGAATAATCATTTCAAAGATCTTCTGCCTTCATCATCTGTTTATTTTCTCAGCAGCGGTATAGCAGGAGATGGAATGATTTGTCAAAGACTAAAGATGTTTCTGTCCATCTTTGAATCTCTGAAAGTGCGATAAAGGTAAAGAAAACCCCAACTTTGAAGATAATTGACCAAAACATCTTTAGTCTTTGAGAAGTTATTGCAATTGTCGCTACTGCTTTTGAGAAAATAGTCGGTTGATGAAGGCAGCGTATGGTCATGCAAATGATGGCATTGGGTGATTGTTTCCCCAAGCTGAGTAGTACTAATAAAAATGAGATCATTTATAAAATGTAGGGGGAAAAAAAGAACGTTTGAAATCTTATGCACAATCTAAGGACAGGAACTCTGAAAAAGCAATTACACCAGAGGACCTTAGTGACCTACAGATGGTGACTTGATGACAAGGGCAATGAACCGTCAACCTGAGAAAATAAAATCGCTTTTCACTAATTTAATCCTCTTAAGACCTCTTTATACAAATGTTGCTAAGAAAACATCAATGAAAAGTTCAATTCCCTTTTTGTATAAATATAAAGGAATGAACAAGCAGATCTAAAGTTGAGTAAACAGTTGATTTAACTAGGTTAAAGGTAGGATGAATGTTTTCAGTATTTTGCTGAAAATACTGCAAAGGTGTTATCAAACATAAAAACAGAAATTATTTCTCTGCTTATTGTTAAATTTACTCTACGCAGTAAGAGCCAGTCTAACCACATTGTGGCTTCCCCTTATTTAACAACACAGTACACTTTTGGAAACTGAAAACAGAGAAACTGCTGCAGGTTTGAAGGAAAGATGGGTTTCCAGTCTTGCTTGATTTACATTTAAAGCTGTGTAACACATTAGAGGCTCCTGTAGGCACCAGCTGACAACCTTTTACTTCTATATTTTATCTTCCTGCCATATTTTAGGTGAAATATTGCTTTTCTTACTCTAAAACAAAATGTGTTTAATTTGCAATATTTGTTTAATGCGTAATATTTAGGATGGCTCTAACTCCCGGAATTTTGTTATGCGTAATGATGTTTTATTTTGAGATTTCTATGACATTTAAACTTGAAAGTAGAAACTACTTTGAGGAAGGAGATGACTTCTTTGCCACAGATGAAAGTGGTTTGGCATGAAATGTCAAATGAATAATGATGAAAGACTTTGCTGTACAAAGACTGGCTGATGGCAGTAAGAGTGTATCATTGTGCATAGTAAGTTACATTTTGTAATGAAATTAGATGACAGGCAATAACCTGAGAAAACGTCACTGCTGCAAATCCACCAAACTGCGGTTTGAAGCTGGACATTCAATCCAAATGTATCATTTTTGAACTATTGTTCTGTAGTCTGGGAAGACTAAAACCCGACAGTTTTACTTTAGCCTTGTAAGAAGAAATTTGCGGTGTGCAGCCCAAAATTCAACAATTCTATACTTACGAACTGTACAACTGAACTGTATGTAAACGTCTACATTTGAAGGAAATAATAATAATCTTATTAGTTCACACACATTTGTTTTGATTTGGTTTTTATTTTTTTTATCTGACCAAAAGCAGGATTTCTTTTTTAACTTAACAAGCATTTTTTTTATTGTTTATTTAACACTTTTAGTGGGATTCTGTTAAAAAAATGCATTAGTACACAAACCCACAAATGATAACAGGAACATAGTCAATGAAACAGTATCTGATCAGCATCATTTGGTTTGTGCTTTGTATTGTCATATATATATATATATATATATATATATATATATATATATACACACACTCACAGAGCAAATTGTTTTACATTATTGATACCCACTTATTTAGAATAAAAAAAAACATTTATTTTATTCATGATGCACAAAAAGTTGCTAATAGAGTACAAAAAGAACTTACAAAATTTCAAGTTTAAAGCATTGATTACTAAGAACAGTTGTTTCATGCAGCCGCTGTTTTTGCAGACAGGTTCCCTCTGTGAAAGTTATATATCAGTGTGCATGTACATGTACATGTACATGTAAAGACAAAAACAAGATTTCATAATCTCTTCCTGTTTCAAAGATTCCATATCTGATAGTGAAAAAAAATGTTTTTCTCAACTGAAGTAGTTCCAGAGTACAGAAGGGTTTCAGTCTCTTGATGTTCCAGTAAAATTGTCTGCTCTTTGTCTTTGCTTATTTCTTCGATTATTACACAATACACGTCTCACAAAGTGTTACATTTTACTTGGACTAATGTCTGAACTGATGTTTTTGGCTACGCGTTCAAATGAAGCTGTTCTCTATTGGTTTCCATCCACTTGTGTAGGCTACAATATTTTTCTCAACTGTCTTGGAAAAAAAGTGAAAGAAATTAAGTTTTCATAATTCAAATGGAAAAAAATGACAATATCTCAGAATCACAGTGCAAAGTGAAGCATGCCCAAAGCCATACCTAAGTAGCACACAAACTTTATACAATATAGTATGAATCTATCGTCAAAGCTGCATGACACACTCAACACTTAACCGTTTGCAAAGGTTTTACAAAACACTCTGATAGTGGTCAGGTTGTGTACTGGCTAGGTTGCAGGTGAGTGAGTCACATAATGTCTAAGAGTGAAAAGATTTTATATTTGAGATTTTTTCACACACTTACTTATGACAAAGACAGTTTTATGTGCATATGACATTTTCCAGCATTTGCCAAATCTATAAACAGGCTCAGATCAGGAACCCACTCCCTTTCGTGATTTGACTTCATCTGATTAGCTATTTCCATCAAGACATGTCTTGAAAACATTTTTCAGGCCCAAATGCCTTCACAGTCAAAGATCCTGTCGCTCTTCCACCGTTTCCCGCCTTGCCCCCCCCTCACTCAGTCTGATCTCAGTATCTGCACCAGGCACATGTGGTAGAATTGACAATAAACTTGACTCTGACTCTGACTCTGACTTATCTTAATGGAAAAGTAAAAACAAAGAGAAAAAAGAACAATCAGCGCTTTTCAAATCTTAGGATATTTCTTTGATAAATTCAGGAATCTCTGTCTCCGTCCTTCTACTGCAAACTTGATTTATGCATTGTTCAGGACTTGAGTAGTTTAAGTCTAAAATTTGAAGTCCTTCAGAGATGATATTTGGTATGGAGGTTAATGTGGATCCTACATCCTTTCTTTTATTAAGCAACATTATTAAATGGGAATGACCTTATTTGTGACCTCACAGATACTGTCTCTACAAAATGTATTTTCTGTGACGCTGTCACAAAGCTCACTGATTTAGACAAAGACACTGGTGGAGAAATGAACACTAAACTTGCGTCAGATTGTGATCAGTGAGGCAAAAATTTAAATTGCCTGGATTTCCTTTATCGTTTAAGAATTTACCAAAGATCTACGACAATATCAAATCTGCTTTGATTTCTCTCTCTGCACTTTGATGATAAGGAATTTTGGCCAGTTTTAGGTGGGAAACTTCGGACGGTGGGAATAGTCACCCATCAAAAGTCACTTACATTGTGACGGAGGTGTTTCGAGACTTAATGCTCCCCATGCTGTTGACTGAACCCTTCCTGTAAGCCATGTGCATCCTCTTGCTGATCAGGCCGTGTTTGTAAAGTGCCAAGAGCATCTGGTTCCTGAACTTCTGCCCAATGAAGGCGTACAGCACTGGGTTCACGGCACAGTGCATGAAGGCAATAACCTGGGTCACATTTAGCATCACCTCCACTCTGTAGAGACCCTCACAATTCTCTACTTCCAGTGACCCCCCTCGCACGAGTGTGTCGATCAGAACAGTGAGGTTATGAGGCAGCCAGCAGATAACGAATGCCAAAACCACCGCCAGGATCACCCGCATGGCTTTGTGCTTTTGTTGACTGCGGGTGTGAATCAGCTTCACCACTGTCCAGCCGTAGCAGACGGCCATCACCACCAGAGGGAGGAAAAATCCCACTGTGTGGCGTAGAACTCGCATGCTGACTCGCCACTGGTCGCTGCTTTCACCGGTTAGGTTTTCGTAGCAAATGGACTGGCCCAGGTCTTCAGCGTCGATCATTTCCCTCTTAATTGCCACAGGTAGAGACAGCAGTGCAGCCACCACCCACACAAGGATGCATACCACGTTTACCAGCAGGTGGTGAGAGGGCAGCATGCGTGTAGCTCTCACAATGGCGAAGTAACGATCCACACTAATGCACACCAGCAGGAAGACACCACTGTAAGTAGATGCTTCCTGAAAGCCTGAAAGGATTTTGCACAGGAAGTTGCCAAAGAGCCAACCATAATGAATGTAGGCAGCCCAGAAGGGAAGGGTAAGGCAGAAGAGGAGGTCAGCCATCGCCAGGTGCATCAAGTAGACATCCGTGCTGGCTCTGCCTTTCTTCATAGAGCAGACCACGAAGACAACCACACTGTTCCCAATGATACTGAACACAAACACAATGATATAGATGATCATTAGGCCAATGGAGTTGAACCCAGGCACTTTTACATTGCAGGGAGCTGGCAGGATATCATCCCATGGATATGTAGTATTGGAAGAGTAGACTGAATTGAAGTAGTTCACATCAAAGTAGTTTTCCATCCTGGGGCAGAGTCTGAATAAAAGCAAAATCAAGACAGTTGGTAAGCAGTAGTTCAAGAACACAGTAAGGCTCTTTATTTAAATGCTCAGAGAAAGCTGTCTGCGCTGTAACTTTGTTTCTTTGCATATTTCTTACACATCTCACTAAAGTGCTTACATTACGCTTGGACTAATGTCTAAACTGATGTTTTTAGCTGCGTGTTCTACTAAAACACTTCTCTGTTGGTTCCCGTCCAGCTGTGTAGGCTACAGCATACCAGTTTCCTAAAAGAAAATGCAGTTGATTAGCTGTTTTTTTTGTTGTTGTTTGTTTTTGTTTGTTAGCACTGCAGCTATTCTTAAAGCATAGCAAAAACCCTTTTAGTGCATGCATGTTTATTTGTAGCGATAACGCACACAGACTACAATACAGCTACTGTGCACTGCTGAAACGGTAACATTATCCAAACTATTCTCTGTAACATGCAAACCTGGAATATGAATGCTTTTTTTTTCAAAGCTACTCATATAAACACCTGGATCAGAATATTGCCTTATTGACATATCCTGGCCAAGCATACCCATTCACCTGACAGCAAAGTGAGGTACTCCTCCAGTTCATAGCTGGTACAGAACATACCAAACCAACTGGAATGGGGTAGGGGGGGGGGGGGGGGGGGGGGGGGGGCACTCAGACAAGATCACCCACGAGCCATTCGATCTGATGCAAAATAACATAATTAAAATGTTCTCAAGTCATGGCCATGGAAACATGGAAAGAGACATGGAAAATGTGAAAGACATGACAACTGTAGCAAAAAAGTTTGCAGCAACCACAATTTGTCCCCCTGCTAAACATTTGGCCACATCTGTAGATAGCACAGATGGAAAGTTATGAGCCAGGAAATGCTTATAACACAGCATAGTTTTTCTGCATTTCTTGGTTTTCCACTTACTGGTTGTGGTTTTACATCAACTGGACAAACATGAGTTATATATACTGTGCACACCCCACTGGCAAAATATTTTTTGATAAATGTAAAACTGTTTACACCATGAAAAAAACCACCCTAATCCTGGAAACTCACATGTAATAAAGGCTGCAATTTCCTGACAGATGACTGTGTAAAATAGCCCATTGATACTTTGGTAATTTTGAATTTAAACAAATACATATCTCAGGTAGAAAAGTAAAATATTATTCCATCGGGAACTAGAAACCTCAGACAAACTATTTGCAAAGTGTGCTCAGTTAAAAGGTAAAAGAATAATGTATAGGTCACTTGTCATCTGTTTGATTGGTCAACATCAGTGAATTTAAAACACTAATGATACAACTTTTAAAAAGCTGCAGCTTCATCTCACCTGGCTTGATGTAGTTGCAACAGGTCAAATGGGAATAAAGCTGGACGTCAAGGAGTTCCGTCTTTGTGTCAGATCTGCTTAAACTGCTTGACAGCTTGTGGGCTGAGTGTTGTTTTTCATGTTATTAGGAAATTGAACAAAAAGTTTGAACAGGAAATCCACAAAGATTATCTGTCTGGTTGAATCTAGAAGCAAAACACAACAGGCTGTGTTGTAAACCTGCAGATGTGATCACACAGGTTGATGTTCTTACAAGATAACATATTTAAAACTAGCAAAGTAATGCTGCTTTCTAAATATGAGCCAGGAAATGAAGCAAATGACACAGATGCACCGTGCAGTTCAGTGCATCAGATCCACAATTAAAAATATTAAAACAATATCACAGCTATGGTCTCTTTCTTCTTTTTTTAATTGATATAATGAATTGCATTATAAACTATATAAACATATATATATATATATATATATATATATATATATATATATATATATATATATATATATATATATATATAAAACATATAAAATATGTATAATTTCTTACTTAATTCTCAAACCTTCATCCATCCATCCAGTGTCATCTGCTTATCCGGGGCCAGGTCGCATGGGCAGAAGTCTAAGCAGGGATGCCCAGACCTCCTTCACCCCAGACACTTCCTCCAGCTCGGGGGACCCCGAGGTGTTCACAGGCCAGCTGAGAGATATACTCTCTCCAGCGTGTCCTGGGTCTTCCCCGGGGCCTCCTCCCGGTGGGACGTGCCTGGAACACGTCTTTAGGGAGGCGTCCAGGAGGCATCCTACCACAGATTCCCAAGCCACCTCAGCTGACTCCTCTTGATGTGAAGGAGCAGCGGCTCTGCCCCGAGCTCCTCCCAAATGACTGAGCTTCTCACCCTATCTCTAAGGGAGCGTCAGGTACATCAACCACATAACTGCTGATGCTGCGCCAATCCGTCTGTCAATCTCACGCTCCATCTTTCCCTCACTCGTGCACAAGAGTCCAAGATACTTAAACTCCTCCACTTGAAGCAGGATATCTCCACCTGCCCGGAGAGGGCCACCCTTTTCCGGTCGAGAACCGTGGCCTCGGATTCGGAGGTGCTGATTCTCATCCCAGCCGCTTTGCGCTCGGATGCAAACCGTCCCAGTACATGTTGAAGGTCCTGGCCCGATGAAGCCAACAAGACAACATCATCTGCAAAAAGCAGAGATGGAATCTTGTGGTTCCAAAACTAGACCCCTTCCGGACCTTGGCTACGCCTAGAAATCCTGTCCATAAAAATTATGAACAGAACCGGTGACCAAGCTCCTGGTCCGGTCGTACAGAGACCGAACAGCCCATAGCAAAGGGCCCTAGACCCCACACTCACGGAGCACCTCCCACAGAATACTACGAGGGACACAGTCGAATGCTTTCTCCAGATCCACAAAGCACATGTGGACTGGTTGGGCATACTCCCATGAACCCTCCAGCACCCTGTGGAGGGTATAGAGCTGGACCAGTGTTCCACGACCAGGACAAAAACCGCATTGTTCCTCCTGAATCCGAGGTTTGACTATTGGCCAAATTCTCCTCTCTAGTACCCTGGCGTAGACTTTCCCAAGGAGGCTGAGAAGTGTGATCCCCCTATAGTTGGAACACACTCTCTGGTCCCCCTTTTTAAAACAGAGGCACCACCAGCCCAGTTTGCCACTCCTGTGGCACTGTCCTCAACCTCCATGCAATGTTGCAGATGAGTGTCAACCAAAATAGCCCTACAACATCCAGACACTTGAGGTACTCAGGGCAAATCTCATCCACCCCCGGTGCCCTGCCACCAAGGAGTTTATGGACTACCTCAGTGACTTCGGCTGGGGTGTTGGAAGAGTCCTGCGCAGAGTCTTCAGCCTCTGCTTCCTCAGCGGAAGGCATGTCGGTGGGATTGAGGAGATCCTCAAAGTATTCCTTCCACCGTCCGGCAATGGTTCCAGTTGCGGTCAGCAGTTCCCCATCTGCACCGTAAACAGTGTTGGAAGGGGTACTGCTTTTCTCTTCTGAGGCACCGGACGGTTTGCCAGAATCTCTTCGGTGCCGAGCGATTGTCCTCCTCCATGTTGTCCTTCTGCTTGTGTGGGTTTTCAACTGGCACTCCAGTGTCCTCCCACAGTCCAAAAACATGTACATTAGAGTAATTAATGATTCTAAATTGCCTGTGTGAAAGTGTGTGATTGTTTGTCTATAGACCATCTGTACTCATAAGGAAGGTCTTAAAATGACTAAGACTAAATTTTCCATGACGATGTGGCTGTGGTGCATTAGACGGGAGATCTGTCCAGGGTGTACCCCTGACGTTTGCCTAAAGACAGCTGGGATAGGCTCCAGCTGTTCCCTGTGATTCTGGGTGGATATTGATGCAAGTCGGACACAGTCAAAGAACAGTAAGACAGAGTTGCCAATTAGTGAGTGACTTGGCGTGACTTATCAACCACTGAAGCCAGCTGCTGCGACCGGGAGTCTCCATAAAACTAAACCGCTACAAAATTTATCAAGCAAGACTGGAAAGCCATTTTGCCTTGAAAACTGCAAGAGTCGATCTGTTTTCAGTTTCCAAATGTGTACTTTGTGTTGTTCAGTGAAGGGAAGCCACAATGTGGTTAAACTGACTTTTGCTGCTAAGAGCAAATTCAACAAAAAGCAGAAAGATCATTTCAGTTTACATGTCATTGGATTATTTTCAGCCAAACACTGAATACATTCCTCTTGCCTTTAACACAGTTAAAACAGCTGTACTTCCAAAAAGGAATTTAACTTTCATTTGTTGTTTTTAAATGTTCTTGGCAATAACTGTTTGAGGTGGTCCTAAGGGGTTTAAATAAGTGAAATGTGATTTTTGCTTTGCTGCTATTATTAAGTCACAATCTGTAGGTCACAGTTTACATCATCTGGCTGGAGTTTTTGTCAGGAAAATTTGATTTTTTTATGACAAATGTCCAGTTGGGGGCAGCAACAGTCTGTGGATACAAAGATTAGACCGTTGACCTGTTCTGGGACATTCTGCAGCTTCTGTTAGAAACTCAGAGTGCTACATGTTGTTGTTTTTTTTTTGTTTTTTTTTTAACTAAAACTAAATAATCTCATGTTGATTAGCAATACTCAGCTTGTAAAAACAACTACTCATTGTCATCTCTGGCTTGGAGGAGAACCTTTATTTAAACTCTGGAAAAAATACCTTGATGAATTTATTATGGTTCATCTGTTTGGTGTTTAGCTCGATACAGACAGGAGACATACATTTTGAAAGCTATTGAGTTGGGTTAAGGAATGTTTTGAGCTTGAGTCACATCTGGGACTAAAAGTAAAAATATGTCCTCTGCGCTTTGCAAACCCACATAAAAACAAACAAAATTTGAATTAATGTGCCTTGTACCGATCATGTTTGCTCACAGTATGAAGACAATTCTGCCTCAGAATCCTTTGTACCCAGTACAGTAGTAGTAGGTTTACTCTGATGCTCTTTTTGGAGAGCAAAAGACTTTCTTTGGCTTGACCGTCAATGTTTTTCACTCCTTCATTGTCCTTTGACAGTAGATCTGTGATTTAGTGGGGAGAGTCGGTTGCCCTCAAGCTGAAAGCCTGCATTCAATCCCTAGCGCTCATCATGTGCCAAAGTATCTCTGGGCAGGACAATGAAACCCACATTGCCCCCATTCCCCCAGCCACTTTTAGTATTTCCCAAGCCCAGAAAAATTGGGATGGACTTAACGAGAAGGGTATCTAACCATCCAACATACAAACCTACATCAAAGCAACATGCAGAACGAGATGATCTGCTGCGGTGTCCTCTACAACTTGCCTGTAGAAACCATGGAGAGTTAAAACTGGGACAACACTAATATTTACTTTTTTATTTCCTGTCAGACTCTCTAAACAGCTGAGCAGTCACTAAGTTCATCCAGGAATGTAACTGCTAATAGGCAAAGCAAGGCAAGTTTATTTGTATAGCACATTTCACGTACAAGACAATTTGAAGTCCATCCATCCATTATCTATACCCGCTTTATCCGCTTCCGGGTCACGGGGGTCTGTCGGAGCCTATCCCGACGCATAGTAGGTGAAAGGCAGGGGTACACCCTAGAGAGGTCGCCAGTCTATCCAGGGCCACATAGAGGACAAAACAGCCAACCACACTCACATTCAGACCTAGGGAGAATTTAGAATGATCAATTAACCTACCCTGCATGTTTTTGGACCGTTGGAGGAAGCCGGAGTACCCGGAGGGAACCCACGCAAGCACGGGGAGAACATGCAAACTCCACACAGAAAGACCCACCGGGCCGGGAATTGAACCAGGAACCTTCTTGCTGTGAGGCAACAGTGCTAACCACTAAGCCACCGTGCTGCCCACAATTTGAAGTGATTTACATAAAAAAAAACTTTTAAAAAAATGCATTAAAAACGAGTTTAAAAGCAAAAAGCAAAATTAAAGACAGACAGACATAAGTTTAAAAGAATAAAACAAATGAGATGCAAGAAATAAAGGTTGTAGTGCATTATGGTGGATTCATGAAATGCAGCAGTAAATTAAAAAAAAAGTTTTCAATCTTGACTTAAAGCAGCTGAGAGTTTCAGCAGCAAACTGAAACTCCAACCTCTGGTCACCCAGAAAAGTCCTCCATGACATGACACATTTCTGCAATATTTGGTTCTGACAAAAAGTAGCCATTTTTAATATTATCAGGAACATCTGGTAGGAACCTCATATTACAAATGTTATTCTGAGTTTCCTGATATCACGTCTGTTAGACTCACCCACTGGTGACTCACTAACCACCCTCCTACCTGCTCTCAGCTCCTCCCAATATAACCCTTCCATTTCCATTTAAGGACGGTTGCCTTTTTCATTTAGCAGCTGATTAAACCATGCTGCTCTGATCAGCAGATTCTAACCTGGAGGTTTTGGCCAGAAACCAAACATCTTTCTTAGTCCACTTGTTCCATATGCATGAACTAATAGGCAGTGTTTGACGTAAGCAGCATAAGCTTTTGTTGCATTATTTGTAGCAGATGTTTAACAATGATTACATATTGTAAGAAGAAAGATTAAATTTCAGACATGTTCAGGAAGTGATTCAAATTCATACAACAGGAGTCAGGTAACTGTAAGAACAGATGAGAAGATAAGACACCCTTTCCCGGCAGGTAACAGCAAAAATAATACTCTAACAAAGGGAAAGTCCATGAGAATTCAAGAAAAAAAAGTAAATGAGGTAAAAAAAAAGTGGTCTACTAGCCAGACACTGAAAGAAACACGTTGGGACGGCCACTGGAGAGACAATGAAGCCTGAGAAATACAAACTGGGAAACCAAGAAGACTGAATAACAAGCAAAGGTAAGGTCTCGGCTATAAATATACATAGATGAGGTCTGGAACGATCAGAACGTTACACAACTGAAGAAACTATTAAACAATAAGGCAGTAAAAAAAAAAAGAGGAAGAAAAAGACACGGCATGAAATTAAAAAGAAGTAACTGAAAAATACACAGAAGAAGACAGATGAGAAAGCAGAGTGAAAGGTTTAACATTCCCGACAGGAACTCAAAAATGAACCAAAAAGATTAAAAAAGAGCCAAAAACCCCAAATCCGTTATAAAAGAAATTTAATTATTAGGTCGAAGGATGTTTTTTCCTGTTAACACCAGATTCCTTTAGAAATTAATTTCTTCTAGAAAGTTTTGACACGTGACAGTTTAGAAAACAAAGCATCTCTATGTTCAGTATCCTCCCTTCAACCCATTCCTTTACACAATAACCTTATTTATATACTAAGACACAGTTCACAGCCAACAGCACTTAATATATTGATTATCCATTTTATGTGGTAAGATATTTCATTGTGTAGTGGCTTCTGCTGTATGGGCTCCATTAAGAGATGAAGCTTCCTCCATCAAGTAAAAAACAACAACAAAAAAAAAAAACACTGTCAGAAATTAGTTCAGTTTTCAGTTCATTCAACTCAGGTACTCAGTTGGCCAGCTAGTGGTAACTGCGCTGAGGTGGGCATGGTCCAGTCGGCTTTCAGCCTTGTTTGTTATGCCCATTTCTCCATTTTTGGAATAACTAAGGTTGGGCAGAGCCAATTCCTGCCAATAAGGCACCTTAATAACACTCTTCACGGGTGATGTCCAGTTCTTTTCATAAAGTTCATGGTTAAACTTCATTATGTCCAGGTGTTGCGTCGGGCGTTTAAAATTTGCAACGCAATTGGTTTGTTTATGCAAGCGGCAATAGCGTGCACGTTTCTTTGCATGCTGAGCAGGGAGGTCAGAGTCAACTGAGCTTTATTTCTTTTTAAAGATTTTTTTGTGGCTCGAGTCGCCTTTATATTGAAAGTGGCAAGTGAGGAAATTGGTAGAGAGAGGTGGGGAAGACATGCAGTAAAAAGCGACAGCCCAGGATACGAACCTGCATCGCCTGAATGAGGGCGATAACCTCTTTGTTAGGTCTGCCCACTCAAGCAACTGTGTTATCCTGAATTTTATTCCTGAAGTCAGATTATCTTTACTCTTTATCTTTAGCACTATAAACGTATAGGAATCTCATGTAAGTTCACATAGAGCTGGAATGCACCACTTATATCTATCAGTACACATTCACACTCTTTTGATATCAGTGTTTGTATTACACCCATATCAAGTGATGGTGATTGGTTTTCATACAGTACTCAGTATTCAGTACATCACGCAATGACATCATGGGCTTGAAAAAATCCTTGATTTCAAGCTTTTTTTTTTTCTGGTATTTAACTTACTAATACATGAAAGAGCAATGTACCTTTTAAGAAGACAGTTGTATAAATGAAACCTGACCTTATCAAGCAAAAACCTATTTACAGAGTCTACTTATTTTTTCCTTCTTCTTTTTCCTTCGGCTATCCTTTTTGGGGAATCCAACTCATCAAACCCTGGTTGTTCTACTAATGTGCTCATTTTTAATCATGTTCATCCATAAAAATTTATATGGATGGATGTTATACAAATAATAACAAACTGAATTAAACGCAACATAACTTGTGACCCAAAAATGCCATGGTATGACTTTTGTTGTAAATTGGCACAATACAAATATAATTAACTAAAATTGAATTTAACTAAACCTACCAGCAAAATGCATTTTCTTGAGCCGCCTGTGGAGACTCGGGTCTGCAGCTCCTGTGGACTGTTCACGGGGTTTGTGCTCTATATTGCAGGATGAGAATCAGCATTCAAATTAAAGTCCTCTTTAGTTTCAAGTGAGCATGCTTCAAGTCTAAAACACAAACAACAAACAAGGGAAACAATATCTGTTATATGATAAAGTAAATCTACGATTACATTGTGGACACACTCCTGAAAGGTCCTGTCTGTTAATTGGGGGACAAAATGAATTACCAAAACAGTAGCAGTTGTGCACTCCTTGTCAGTGAAGATGTTTATTGTTCCAACAGTGACAAGTCCCTTTGGAGTTCTGCCGAGGCCATTTGTCATGTAGCCGTAATTTAGGAACTGCAGTAACGACACACTGTTTCCTCTCAGTCTTTTGAGGAGCAGCTACAGAGCGGTCTTTAAAGTGATGTTTTACAGTTCAGAAACCCTTGACATTTTGTGGAAAATACGCAGTACATTTTTAGCACAATTAAAACCATATGTTCTCAGAGGTTTTAGGATTCTGACAAAGTCCAATCATGAATCCTTCAGCTATGCAAAAGGTCGTGTTGGTCTCGGTTGTCTTTATTTGACATATTTCAGGAAGGGAGATGGTGGAAAACTATCTGTTGCAGTGCTACTGCTTTCTGTCTTGTGCTCTTTATCACAGTTTATCCTCTCCCCAAGTTCGTATTGTCAATTGGAAACTATTTTGTGTTTCCTGTTATGTGTAAATCACCCTGCTGTGTGTGTGTGCGTATATATATGTATATATATTATAAAATCTTATAGATCTAACAATTTTCCCAGAATTTTCCCAGGAAGGGTAAAGAATGCAGTCCCTGTCTTATATTTATGATGACATACAATATGATGGTCTTTTCATAGAATCAAAGTCATTATTCATCCAAGAAATCGTGCCCTTCTTAACCTTCCCACCGACAACTGTGGAATTTGTGGTATTTTCATGCATCTTCTTTAAAATCTCTAACTTACCAAGGCTTTTTTTTCTCTCTAACAGAAACATTTTGTCTTCAAGCAACAAATACAGGCTCTTTTGAGCATTTCTTAAACTTGGTGGAAATTTACATGAAAGTAAACGTGAAAGTAAAATGTAGTCCCCGAATCCTGTGTACACTTAATTTGTAAATATACTCAGCAGAATATTCAAAGAAAGTAACACCATGACTCATAATAAAGTAATTCCTCAGAGTGACGTGAAGTGTGTTGACACATTTCTCACCTAACCTATATATTTATATTTTGCTGTGTTTAGGACATTTTAAATAGCCAATGATGAGATGTGAGTGTAAGGAATTAAAAAGACAGAGTGATAAGTTTATATATCTGTATATGTATGTTATATATATATATATGTGTGTGTGTTATGTGGAATTTTACATAAAATCTGCAGATTTAGGACCCTTGTGTGGGGTCGCTTGATGACATGGATGTGTGTTATGTGTGTTATATTACAACAATGGCAGTTTTCAAGATAGTGAAACAATACTCAAGTCAGCCTCAGAACAAACCAATAAATCAGATAACTAAAATTTAATTTATGTATTTATTTACCTTTTAAACTCCCATTGTTATATTGCATTTGATAACCAGTGGGAATGTTATGTTTCCAATCAAAGTCCAGGGAAAATCATTTCAAGTTGTTGCATTTTCTTTAGACTTCTCCAGGTTGTTTTTTTTGTTGTTTCTTTTGCATATTTCAAAGGTTTACTTTGCCATTTCCCTACCTATTTCATACTTCTTAGTTGCAAAAAATGTTGCTTTACTGTCCAGAGAAGAGGAGGACAACAGGATTGGACTCTGAAATGCTCACTTTACGCACATAAACCTCTTCCCTGGCATTGGTCAGGAATATCTGAATACTTTTGGGAAGTGTTGTCTAGCTCTTGCAATCTCATGTCCCCGTTACTGATAAAATCCAGCCAAGGTCTCTGAACTTGTGTTTATCCTTTTAAAACATTATATCAAACAATAGAAGTCATAGCAGAGATGATTAACAAACTCAAGAAAAGATTACTGGAAAACAAAAGAGTGACCTTAAAAGAGCAAACAAAAGAAAATCCTAGACAACGCCATACAAACAATCTAACCTCTGTCCCTTTTAGGGGGAGCAGTTCTTTAAAGTGCCCCAAGATATTTTACATGATTTAAATTTAAGGTTAAAAAAAGGAGTTTAAAAACAAAACAAAACAAACAAAAAACCCCATCACTTTGAGCAAAAAATAAATCATACAGCTTTAACAGGCCTAAAACATTAGTTTGAAATGTAATTAATTTAATTAATATAATATTTAATTTAATATTTTTGTCCACTAACATTATAACAAATCGTGCATCTAGTCCTATGTAAAAAAAAAATTGAGAAAGATTTAACCTCTCTTTAAGTTTCCTCTTTTTTTCTTTTTTTTATTTGAGCAACTTATATTTTAAGCAAGCTGTCATCAGTTTTTTTTTCAAAGAGAGGCAAAAACAATTAATCTAAAGGGTAAATATGATGTGTCAGAGAAAATCACTGTGCATCTCATGCGCCTTTTGCATAATTAATCACTACAAGCCAGGTGATGTATTGAAGCAAAGGAGGTGTGTGAGCGTCCGCAAGTTATTAAAGTTGAAATGGTTTTATTTAAAATGTGTAATTCACCTTGAGAACTATAGTCAATGTATCACTTAAACAGAGATTTTTCTGTTAGGTGTGATTATGTGGAAGCACACAAATGAAAAGAATTGTTCAGTTTTTTGTTTCTAATTTCTATAAACACACTGAGTCTGTGATCAAGTAATTAATGTCAACAGTGAGTATAATACTGGTATAAAAACCAAACCATTCGCCTTTTTTCTTTTTGTATACAGGCAATGAATTAAAGGATAAATTGAATTTAATAAATCCCTTGTGGTCATCTTTCGATGTGCTGAGGGGCACATAGAAAGAAAAAAGTCAGTTTTGGCAAAGACAAAGAATCAACTAGTGACCTTTAAACTGTGTTCTTTTGTAAGAAGTTGAAGCCCTCGATCATAAAACCATATGAACCTTTTAAATCAATAAGCAGAATATTATTCAACAATCACACACAATGTGTAGGATTCAGTGTCTTCTTAAGCCACCCTATGTAACAATACCACTCCAGACCAAATGGGGGCAGTCTAACACAAAGAAATATGTATGTGCCAGCCACAAGAACAAGACTGGACAAGCAAGTAGCACCTTCGTACCCCCTCACCACTCCTTTTGGCACATTGTCTTCACAATAGCAACAGCAGAAATACGGTAGGATGATGCAGATGTTCAACAACCAGCATTATAACTTATAAAAGTAGATATTAGCTTTTATTTGCAAAAACAGTTTAGACTTCTAACCCTAACCATTCTAGAAGAAACATCGCGAGTTCTGCATAATTTATCATATTTTTATTTGCTTAGAGATACTGTTTCTCCACCAGGGTAAAGTAACCCCAATCACTTTAACTTACATCACATCTTGACCTGATTTCCAGTTTGTATTTTTTATTTTTTTTATTTTTTTTGACGGGTGAGGGTGTTGGTGTTGGTAAGCCAGTTTGTTCACCTACAGCACGTGAGGCTTTAATCTGACAGTGACAGTTGACACCCCTGTCAACAAAACAAATCTGCCAAGTGATGCATATCCACGTGCAAAAGTGCATAAGAAAATGGACCAAGGGAGGAAACAATGGAGGGTATGGGCTGTTCAGAACACAAATGATTAAAAACATCCATCCATCCATCCATTTTTCCATACCTGATTATCAATAAAACAAAAATGTAAACAGTTCAAGTGTTGCGTTTAATTTATTTCTGTCTCCCCCTTCCTCCTCAGGGGCACCAGCCCCATTCCTTGCTCTCACATTGGAATACCTTGAATGGGGATCCCCCAAATGGCTGCAGATATTTGGCATGTTCAACCAATTACAGATGGCCTGGTTAATGCATCAGTAGGCATCTTTGAGTTGTTCCAACACAGCAACCGGCTACTGCTTCACAATTTACTTTCTCTTTATTTGAATGCATAAAATGTTGCAATGATTTGTATCACGCCTAGCGGGACAGATTGGTATTACAAGACTTGCCAGTCCATTCCCACCCAGCAGCACTGGAGTTTCAGGGGCTTTTTCATCAATACAGAGGATTGATCTCCTGTATGTGTTTAGATATACAACCAGAACAGAAGACTGAACACCGTGACATTAGTTGCAATTCAGTTATTATGAGCTCTAAGTGAATGCAGTTATTCAGTTGATAAATTACCACTGTCCAAGAATGTCAGCGGTTGGTGACTCAATGGTTTAATCCCAGTACTTAAATGCAAATAATTGATGACTTAACATTGAATACGCAAGAGGCTGGAATGGAAATTGTTCTTCGGTTTATTGTCCCACTCTGTTATTGTTGAAATAATGCCATCAGTGGTGGCGTGTAACACCATTATCTTTGTCTCTGTATTAGCGTTTACTGGAGCACAACTTTGCCGAACAAGACAATACAATCCTGCCTTTCAGTCAACACATGCCTACATATACATCCTTGTACTTACAGCTTTCAGCCAGTAACATAAAACATTTCCAAATGATCACAAAAACAACAAAAAACAATAATTGTAACCTTTACTCTGCTTGTCAGCTATGTTTAACCCTATCCATACAAGCATGTTTTCAGACCTCAAAAATGTAGAAAAACAAGACCAGACTCTCACGTGCACATGCTGTACAGGCTCCTCACCCCAGAAAAAAATTACACCAGGCGTCCTAGATTCCTCTTTGTTTTGCTGTGCAACTCATAATCCTTTAAGCAGCAAAATGTTGCCAGCAAAGGCAGTAAATTGCCTCCTTAATCACCTGACATGGTAGTAGGGGCATTACTGTATCTAACACTTAAGAAAAGTTGTCATTTCCCTGAGCTGCTGTCTTATAAACATTGTTGTTGATAAAACGGTTAAATGCAGACATCTTATGCCTATTTTTCAAAAACTGACATAATTTCCTGAGGTTTAGATGAATTGTTAGTCACATCCTCTGCCTTAAAAATACCACAGGAATACGATATAAAAGTCCCTTTTCAAGTCATGCCTTTATAAGACCTGTTCAGAGCAGCCAGTTTTAGGGAGTCGCATCAACCAAATGACTGATACATCATCCCTGTTTTCTATTGGTGTACTTCATTTGGAATAAGTGTTTCAGCTCAGCGTGATTTGAAATTTCGATTAAGCCAAAGATGAGAACTCGAGACAATATTATTCTAATTTTAGTCTGCTTTGTCATAGTATCCTGCAAATGTAAACAGCTGAATGATAGGGGCTGTCACATAGAAAATAATAAAAAAGACAAAAACGGAAAGAAAGAAGGAAAAGGTTCCCATTGAAGCAGTTTGATTATGCATTCAAAGGCCGGAAATCTTGATATGGTGATATATCTTAAGGCTTTTTCATTTATTGTTCTTTCCTTCTTTTTATGTGGAGCAGTGTCCACATGATTTGACAATAGTAAAAAGTTTACCCATCTCATCCAGACAGAGCGTACTCCGGCTGTCATAGGGAGAGAAGTGCACTACTACAATTTACAACAACAGTCATGGTGAGACATCCAGAGTCCACTTCATTACATTACAAAATGTGCAGTGAGCCGTCAAATATCTGCAGGAAACAGAGTATGGAAACATAATCGCTGTACACTTTTGGAGCCTTTCGGCCGTGGACCACTGTAGCATACACACATTTCTTTGTGAAAAGTGATAAGGTACTGTTGGCCTCCCTGCTCAAGTATGTAATCTGTTCACAGGAGTGGATTGTGAGACAAAAACAGCTGGTTGAGGAAGCAGCGGGAAAAAAGCCTCTTGTTGGCAGGAGAAGGAGGACACCAGCTGCTGTTGTCATGAACTTTGTGGGTTTTTTTTTTTTCATTTCTCCTATTCAAAGTGTCCTTGATCTAATATCCTTGTGTTTTGGTGGTGTTGTTTTCTTACTGTCTCACCTGTCAACTGTCTGAGGCAGAGCTGCTCAATCTTAGTCTCAAAAACTCTCTAAAACTCATGCTCTTGTACCCACTTTTTCACAAATTTAAATCGACGAATCCTTATATAGTCATCTGGCTATACTCATGCCACCAGGGAAAAATAAAACCCAAATCAGTTGATAGAAGAACCTGAAGGTGGACCTAACCAGCTTCATCCTCGGTTAATAATTAGAAGTATCTCATAAGTATAATTGTGCTCCATTGTTCTTGTAGTTTGTTGTGCTGGTCTGTCTCCTCTTTTTCTCTTCTGTACATGTTTGCAGACCAGAGCCTCAGGAGCTGCATGCTGACCTGATGTCCCACCCTCTGACCACCTCAGTGTCTGCTGTCTATACCTGTTTATATACTCGTCTCTGTAATCCACCAACTAACCAAGCATAAGTCATATATAAATAAAACTCTTAGTTCTCCTGCTCACAGATAATTAATAATAATAGTGTATTTTGTACCTTTGATGGTGTGTCTGTGTCTCTTCTCTCTGTTCTTCATTCTGTCTTTCTGATCTCCTTTTTCCTGTTCTACCTGGCTTAAGCCCTTCAGCAGGAGGGTCCCCCCTTTTGATCCAGGTCCTGATCAAGGTTTTTTCCCTCTTAAAGCGGAGTTTTTCTTTTTCCACTGTTTGGCTTAAGGTTTTTCTCCCACTGGGGGAGTTTTTACCTGCTTTTGTTTATGTAATAATTGCTTAGGTGTCATGTTCTGGGTCTCTGGAAAGAAAGACAACTTGTGCTGTAATAGACGCTATATACAAAAAACTAAATTGAATTGGATGTAACATATGATACATTGTTTGTGTTTTTTGGTTTATGTTTTATGTTTTTTTACTGGAAATAAATCATGGGTTTATGAAAATTTGCAGTTCATTAATTCTATAATTTTCAATAATATTATCACAACATTATTGGAATTGCTGTTGCATAAGAATACGATTGGACAGTGTGTAATTGTACTTGTATTGAAATGGTTGTGATTTGGAACATTTGAATTGAATTGAATTGAATTGAATTGAATTGAATTGAATTGAATTGAATTGAATTGAATTGAATTGAATTGAATTGAATTGAATTGAATTGAAACCATATTGTAGTGGAGGGGTTTGTCTGGCCAAATGATCCCAGGACCTATGTTGTTGGTGGTAATTGCTTCTGTTAGGGTCTGCCAGGGTAAACTGGTCCAAGGAGATGGGCCAGTGGGCGTTGCACTACGATTAGATGATACGGGGATAGTATAAACTTCAGATTTCTTTGTGTAGCTTGTGATGTGATTAGGAAGTAATAATGGTAGCCAGTGGCCAGAGCCGACTGTCAATCATATTAGAAATAAATATATTGCCTTATATAAATCCCCCTGACATGAACTATGCTTTAAATATATTTATTTCAGCTGTAAAGTTGGACATTTTTACATACTGGACATCACTGGAGATTAACTTTTGGAAGCAGCTCCCAGTGGTCAGTCGAGGAACTGAAGTGACTTTTGTTACATTTGCGTTGGCGTCAATGTGGCAGTTAGATGGTTGGAGCTTGGCCTAAATGAACAATATGTGTCTTGTGAGCTCACTACTTACGGGTGGCGCCATGTGAGTCAGGTTAAGTCTGTAATGGGAGGATGGGTTGGGGATTGGTGTGCTGATCTTCTGGTTTAAAAACTGGTTGAGATGACAGGGTTTCCAAATATGAGTCAAACCCCATTAGTTCTTCTGGTAAAGACTAAATCCATTTAAAGTCACAGTAACAGTATCTTCAATATCAAGGCATCAAGACATAAAGGACTGGATGTCCAGACATTTTTTGCTACTAAATTCTGATAAAACAGAGGTTCTTGTTTGTGGTCCCGAACAGCTTAGAAAGGGATTTGATGGTCTTGTGATGGCCTCCAGTAAAACTGTGCGAAACCTTGGCGTTATATTCGATCAGGATTTGTCATTAAAACAGCATATTAATCAGGTTTGTAAAACCGCTTTTTCCACCTCCATAATATCGCAAAGATTAGGAGTATCCTCTCGCAGAGTGATGCCGAAAAGCTAATTCATGCATTCGTATCTTCTAGACTAGATTACTGTAATGTGTTGTTGGCTGGATGTCCAAGTAATTCTCTGAACAGCCTCCGGCTGATCCAAAATGCAGCAGGGCGAGTCCTGACAGGAATCAACAAGAGAGAACACGTCTCTCCAGTTTTAGCTTCCCTCCATTGGCTCCCTGAAAAATTTAGAATCCAATTCAAAATTTTATTACTTGCATATAAAGTCCAAAATGGCCTAGCGCCCCGATATTTGCAAGACCTGATAGTACCGTACGTTCCTAATAGAGCTCTCCGTTCTCAGGGTGCAGGTTTACCCGTAGTTCCTAGAGTATCGAAATGTAGATTTGGAGGACGGCTTTCTGTTATCAGGAACCATCACTCTGGAACCAACTTCCAGTTTGGGTTAAGGAGGCTGACACCACCTCCACCTTTAAAACTAAACTGAAAACATTTCTGTTTAATAAAGCATATAGGTAGTGTATATTTAGTACCTTAATGTGTCAGGGCCAGTAGTCAAAGCTGCAGCTACAGGACCAGATTAGAGCAGCTTATTTTAAACATAGCTTCGGTGTAGATATGCTGCTATAGGCCTATGCTGCAGGGGGGCACCAACATGATCCACTGAGTGGTGCCCTTCACCTCCTCTGTTTCTCTTTGCCTTCTCTGTCTCTGCTTCACCTCAACCCTCATTTATTAACAGTATCCCATAAACTTAATTGTGGTCCATTGTTCTTGTAGTTTGTTGTGCTTGTCTGGCCCTTCTTTTCCTCTTCTTTGCATGTCCTGCAGACCCGAGCCTCAGGAGCTGCTTGCTGACCTGCAGTCCCACCTCTGACCATCCCAGTGTCTGTCTTCACCTGTCTGTATGGATGTCTGTTGGATGCTTGCTGACATCCCAACCTGCCGTCCTCATCCCCTTGTATCACCGTCTATCCATATATCACCCATATTCACAGAAGTCTAATTGGACTACTGATGATAGTTACTATTGTATCCTATCTTGTACCTTTGACGGTGTCTCTATATCTCTATTCTTTCTTATTTCTTGCTCTACCCGGCTGGCCTTCGGCAGGAGGGTCCCCCCTCATGAGTCAGGTCCTGCTCAAGGTTTCTTCCCTCCTAAAGGGGAGTTTTTCCTGCCACTGTTTGGCTTAAGGTTTTTCTTCCACTAGGGGAGTTTTTACCTGCCGCTGTTTATGTAATAATTGCTCGGGGGTCATGTTCTGGGTCTCTGGAAAGCGCCTAGAGACAACTTGTGTTGTAAAAGACGCTATATAAATAAAATTGAATTGAATTGAATATAAGTAATCCATTAAAAAAATAATTTTCAAACTTATGTACCTAACATGATGGATTTAAGCAGGAGGGTCCCCCCTTATGATCCAGGTCCTGATCAAGGTTTCTTCCCTCTTAAAGCGGAGTTTTATTTTCCACTGTTTGGCTTAAGGTTTTTCTCCCACTGGGGGAGTTTTTACCTGCTGTTGTTTATGTAATAATTGCTTAGGTGTCATTTTCTGGGTCTCTGGAAAGAGAGACAACTTGTGCTGTAATAGACGCTATATAAAAAAAACAAAATTGAATTGGATGCAACATATGATACATTGTTTGTGTTTTTTGGTTTATGTTTTATGTTTTTTACTGGAAATAAATCATGTGTTTATGAAAACTTGCAGTTCATTAATACTATAATTTTCAATAATATTATCACAACATTATTGGAATTGCTGTTGCATAAGAATACGATTGGACAGTGTGTAATTGTACTTGTAGTGAAATGGTTGTGGTTTGGAACATTTGAATTGAATTGAATTGAATTGAATTGAATTGAATTGAATTGAATTGAATTGAATTGAATTGAATTGAATTGAATTGAATTGAAACCATATTGTAGTGGAGGGGTTTGTCTGGCCAAATGATCCCAGGACCTATGTTGTTGGTGGTAATTGCTTCTGTTAGGGTCTGCCAGGGTAAACTGGTCCAAGGAGATGGGCCAGTGGGCGTTGCACTACGATTAGATGATGCGGGGATAGTATAAACTTCAGATTTCTTTGTGTAGCTTGTGATGTGATGAGGAAGTAATAATGGTAGCCAGTGGCAGAGCCGACTGTCAATCATATTAGAAATAAATATATTGCCTTATATAAATCCCCCTGACATGAACTATGCTTTAAATATATTTATTTCAGCTGTAAAGTTGGACATCACTGGAGATTAACTTTTGGAAGCAGCTCCCAGTGGTCAGTCGAGGAACTGAAGTGACTTTTGTTACATTTGCGTTGGCGTCAATGTGGCAGTTAGATGGTTGGAGCTTGGCCTAAATGAACAATATGTGTCTTGTGAGCTCACTACTTACGGGTGGCGCCATGTGAGTCAGGTTAAGTCTGTAATGGGAGGATGGGTTGGGGATTGGTGTGCTGATCTTCTGGTTTAAAAACTGGTTTAGATGGCAGGGTTTCCAAATGTGAGTCAAACCCCATTAGTTCTTCTGGTAAAGACTAAATCCATTTAAAGTCGCTGTAACAGTATCTTCAATATAAGCTATCCATTTAAAAATCATTTTCAAACTTATGTACCTAACATGATGGATTTGAGCAGAGTTTTCAAACATGCATGAGCATATCTCCTCTTTCTGCTTGAAAAAAAATGTTTCTTCTTTGACTTGTTTACATTTCATTCAGTAGAGAATACAATCATAATTTTAGCCATGTTTGATTAAATGTGAAAACTGTGACCAGTTTAGTCGCCTTGTTTTCGAAAAACAAAGTCAGACCATGGATGCTGCTTGCAAAAGAAAAAAAAAAAAACCTGTACAACCGGGCCTGGATCATGTTGTTTAAATCTCGACAGCTGCTGTGTTGCTTAACTGGAAAGAAGAGAAAAGGGGATCTTTTGGACGAAGACACAGCTGCTACTCTAAATCTATTTGTGTGTTTGGAGAACCAGTCATTCACCGTTTGCGTCAAGCTTACACAAAACCTCTCTGACTGTTTCTGCTAACAGGAAGTCATTAAGCTGCGTTACTCAGCTGGTGAGACCAGGTTTGCTTATGCAGCTCAGACCGTCTGATCCACAAAAGTTTGGTTTTCGCTCAAGTTCTGTTTAGTGTTCCAAAACCACCAGATCCTCCCAGAGGGATCACAAGAAAGAAGCATTTCTGAAATGGACTGGACTCAATCCTGAGCAACTGAATCCAATGTATTGTCTCAAGTTTCACACAATAATTACATTTATTAATAATGCAATTTAAAGTAGAATAAAAATCTGTTGTCTTTCAACTGCTTTTACTTTATTACATTAGTTAGAAAGATCAGCAATATTATATGACTCAAATGTAATCTTTCCTAAACTCTTCTCCTAACATCAATCATCTCCACATATATGATTTCAAAGAACTGGCATGTACAAACCTCACTGGTGATTCACAAGAAAGTCCTGGCGACAAACTAGGAATGTTTCTATGGTTATGTTTTTAACGACTTAAACTGTTGCAGACAATGCATGACTTGAACGAGACAAGCGAACATCTGCCTGGTTGATCAACTGCTGACTAATAAGAATCACAACCTATAAAAGAATTCACAAGCCCGTAGGGTTAACACCAATGTACTTCCATGGAACTTGCCAGAAGTTTTTTTGAAGGCTTGCTTGGGATTGACATCAAGATTTGTGTGTGGAGCAGGTATGATGGAGCCGGCGTTCCAGTTTGTTCTTGATACTCCACTGATCACGTAGAACCGTACGCAGTCAGTCTGGTTGCAGGCCTGCGTTCTAGTCCCAGCTGCTACTGTTTAAATAGAGATAGATTAATCAGAAGCGTGGACGCAGCTGGTCCAGTCTCTTCTGCTGCGCTCAGACTTTTTGTAGTTTTGTTTTATGTGAAAAGCTATTAGCTGTTTCACAACCGCAGCTCAGGACTCTCGACTCGTTTTTTTTAGGAGCCGTGTTGGAGGGCCTTCTGCATATGTGAATCTGAGCTCTGAACTGCTGAGAAACACAAACCATCCATGCAGAGTTTGCGTCTCACTGTAATCTTGTTTATGTCCTTTTCGTCCACAGCATTGCGACAGACCAGTTACTTCCACAAAGTGCAGGATGCCGTCGGACCTGCATATCCAGCAGCAAGCAGCATCCTCCACACCAGACTCACTTAGTTGTTTTTTTTTTAAACGTTTTTAGATTAATTACACCATTGTCATCGTTTATGTTTAAAAAGATTAGTTTGACCGAATTCTGATATTTTGCTTACAACATAATTTTATTCACTGTCATATCCATTTAATGTTTTAAAGGAGATGTATTATCCTCTTTTATCACAACGCTGAAACTGTTTTCTGGGGTCGTAATAGAACATCTTTGTTATGTTTTTGTTGAAATGTCATAGACATACACCGCCAACAAATACTTTTTCCACCCATCCATCTTCTATACCTCCTTTATATTGTCTTCTTTTACAAGCGTGTCTTTACTTCTGTTTGCACCAGATTCTTTTGCAGGGTGAAAAGAGCCACTTGACTCTACTTCATTCTTCTTTTGTGAGGTGTGTCTCAGAGTCAGAGAGTCAGAGTCAAGTTTATTGTCAATTCTACCACATGTGAGATACATACAGAGAATCGAAATTACGTTACTCTCAAACCCTCGGTGCTACACAATAAATACATTTTAAACACAAAGTGCAGGTTAAAAAGAGACAAGAAACAAGTTATGACATGACAACAACAGTTTTTCGGTTTGTTTAAAGTGACATGGTGCAAAGCAAGCGGTCCAGATCTGCCAAAATACAGATACTGAGATCAGAGAGAGTGAGGGGGGGGCAAGGCGGGAAACGGTGGAAGAGAAGGGAGAGTGTTAAGTGTCCTGACAGCCTGGTGGACGAAGCTGTCCTTCTTATTGTCTTATTTGAGTTTTGTGCACTCGTGCAAATGTAAGTGCGGGAAGGAACTGCGCTTAATAAGCCTTGGAGCATGTTATTACCATGTGAGAGAGCTTGCACAAACGCATGCCACAAACCGAGCTGTCACTCAAATCCTCCCCTCAAAACTAAACAAAAAAAATAAAAAGACAAGGAATGTGGCAGCTTAGATTTATGAAGTTATCTTTGAGCAAACCACAAAATCTCTGGAACAATGTAGAAGTGCGACATTTAGTGAAAACTGAACAGGGCATTCCGGCGCACAACCGTATATCAACAGTCCAGCATGGCAGCGGAAGGGTGATGATTTGAATTTGTTTTGAAGCCACAGGGTATTTGAACTTTGCAGTCACTGAGTCAACCATGAACTCCTCTTTGCTCAGAGGGTATCTAGATAAGAGTCCTCGAGAGGAGCCTTCGGAAGGCTGAAATAAAAGCTTGAGGAACTGAAGCAACGCTGCAACAAAGACTGGGCTAACATTCCTCCACACTTATGTGAGAGGCTGGTGCAGTATGCTTAGGTTGTTTTCACGCTGCCTCTACATTTGAGCTTTGCTTGTGTCACGTGTTGCTGTTCATCCGAGATTATATTTACCTTGTTTTATGGCCTTGGAGAGATTTACAAAACAAACAAACACTGATTACCACTATTTTTTTTTTTTTTTTTTTTTTTATCACATTACTGTAAATGCCCATATGGCTGATTTAAACTTTTGAATTGAAAATGAGATTAAACATTTGCATTTAATTAGAACGGCCACTTTGCACCACATTCTCTTATTCTTATTTCAGAGCCAACAAAGGGGTAATGATGTAGATCTACCACATCCTGAGCTGTATTGAATTACAATGGAAAGTAACCACCCTTTTAGTTTTCTTTTGTTTATTTTCCTGAGTCACTTTCGTGACGTGACGATCAAACCTGTGATTCAAATGAGCAGATGTTGTAGTCATGCCCTCGAACTGCTGGACTGTTCCTCTTGGAAAAGCAACTCAACTTAGTATCTGTAGCTTTCAATTGTAGTCATGTTTTTTGTTTTTTTATAGCAGGGATTCATTTTGACCATGAGGACAGTATGTGTAATTCGGCCCACCCAGCTTACACATATAGTCTCCCTAAAGTTTAGCTTTGGCTCAGTGAGGGGGTATAACAAGAAGCTGTGGGATCGGAAAAACCTGTTTTCATGACATCACCTCTCTGAAATGGGAGGGCAGGACCAAATGGAATAAACACATGCGCATTGCATAAGAAGAGACATGTACGAGCTACTCACATTAACGTGAACACAACCCTCTAACTTCACATAACTCCATCAGTTCCACAGACATCAGTTAAGAAAACAAAAAGTAATGTTCAGTGGAAATGTATTTGAATGTTTTTTTGTGCAACAATCTTTCAGTTACCTTGTTAAAGTCAAAATTCTTATCATTTTATGCCAGTAGACTGATGACTGCGGCTCAAGCCTTCGTTTTGTGTTGTGGACACAGATCATCTTCTCTCTCCTCTGGAGTGTCCCAGTCCTGCACTGATTTATTGTCTCATTTTGTCTTCATCCCGGAGAGGGCTGCTGAATCAACGGTGAGCTGAGCAGATTTACTCAGCCCATAACTCCACTTCTTCAAGCCTCCCTCAAAAGACTTGCTGATTTGGTTGGCAAGTCTTTGAAGCATTCACGACTCTTTAGCACAGTCATGCTGACATCACCAGAGGAGCTTGCTCTTGACAAAAAAGTCTCAGTTTTTTTTTTCTTATTTTCTCCTTTTTTGATGCTTATAACTCAAAGTGGTGTTAAGTAGAAATGTTGTGATTACAATCTCAAATACAAACAAGTGATCTGAAGCCCTGTTTAGACATGGTATCAGCATCTGTTGGAGCATGCGGCATTAAAACAAGTCTCCACCTGAGTGGCAACCAGTTTGTGATGGAATCTTGAATCCTTGTCCAATTTACAAATAAACATGTATGATTTCCTTGGAAAGACAACATACCTTTTTTTTAAATCTGCAAATTATAGCATTCTACTTAATGGTGCCTGGTTGAGGAGGTAAGTTGTGTTTGTGGGTGTTGTCGTCAGTTTTTATGGTTCTTGCTTGTCACTTCAAACTATTGTTACATTGTTACCAAGCAAAAGAGTTCATCTTATAGGTGGTCCTTCAGTGTGACCCAGGATGCTTTTACGTTTACACTGCTAAAAAGAACCTGGTCACATGTGGCCCAGGCTACATTGGAGTGAATTACTGGATGTCCTGGATGAAAGAAGTCACTTGTACTGCAGGCTGTCCAGTTATGACTGGATTACTTGGGGTGAATTTCAATACCAGGTGTAAACAGGGCCTCAGCTGAAAGAGAAAAGTTACAAAACTTGACATAAACCTGACGCAAGCAGCTGGAGAGCTGAGATACAAGCAAGTTCGTACTTGCATATTGGTCAGGCGTGGTAGCATTTGTTTTGTGGTAGCAAAACAAACGACTGAGATGTTTACTTTTTTTGGAAAATTATTTCCAAACTGTCTTCTTTTTAAAGACAATATCACTAGGTATCTTTTATTTGGCGAAGAACCATTTTAAATGGTAAATAATTAAATATGGACAACACAGCCAAAGTAAAAAATATTTAAAAATAAGTAAAACGGAAATATATAATGAAAAACATGTTAGATTTGATGAATTTCAGTAGTTTATTAATGGAAGTTTTGTACTTCTATTAAGAATTCTAGTTTGCCTCATCTCAAGTCTTTTGTATTGGAAGTAGGACTGGAAGTGGTGGGAAGTAAGCCTCTAGAAAAGCTGTAAGCAGTGGAGACACCAGAGGCTATCATCAATGACCAACTAGATTTCCTGTCCTGCGGGGAGTTTTTTTGTCTTTCAAAAGGACTTCCTTTTCGCCTCAAGCATATTCTCTCTGAAGTATCAAACTTTGCTTCTTTTGAACTTGTGGCCTTGTTCCTTCTGGTACTAGTTGGACATGAATTACAGCCCAGGGAGGCCAGATTGAGCAATAGATTAGCAAGTGCGAGGGCTTCTAAATGACACTGCACAATAGTCTGAGATTAAGATCTAAATGAGTTTTTTTTTGTACTTGGCCGTTAAAAAGACAAAGCAATAACAATTCTGCGATCCCGTTTTTGAGTAATGCACCTTAACAGTTGACTATAATGAGACATTCCTTTGCAATCTTTCTTTTCCTCGAGTACCGTGTTTTTGTTTTTTTTTCAGGCTGTGGCACCCCCACTGTGCTGTTAATAGCTCCATTTGGTCTGGAAAAAGACCAAGACACCTCTGTAAAAAAAAAAAAAATCCAGCATTCCTGGAGTCAGGGGGGAAAAAAGGACATTAGCAGTTAGTCAAATTAAGTGGGTATCCTCTAAAGTTAAAAACAGATGTTTGTTGTGTTGTAAAAAGTAGTGCAAAATTGAAAGATAACCACTTGATTTGAGTTCCTTATTCACCGGTCTGGGGAATGTGGATTGAGTCATTATGCTTATACAAAGGGCTTATTCATGGAACATACAGTACCAAGGAAAAGTATACATAAACCCTCTGCAAATACATGTTTTTCTGCTTTAATTTAGCACAAAATGTGATCTGATCTTCATCTAAGTCAAAATAACAGACAAATTCAATGTGCTTAATCTGACAAACCCAAACAACTGTGATCGTTTGTGTCTTCACAGCGCTGGTGTAGAAAGCAAATATACTCATGAATACTTTAACAAAAGTTAACTGGAGTGAGAAGAGTACAGCCTACCGACGTCAAAACATCATCCCATTAGGGTTATATTTTAAAGAGAGATTTGCTTCAGTGCTGCAGGCCCCAACCAATTGTCATACCAACATTTTCCATTGGATGATGTCAGGGTGGCCGCCTGTCATTTGTAGCTCTGGAGAAGTTGGGTGGTGCAGCATGACAAAAACCCTGAGCATTGAAGCAAATACAAAAACAGGATTCGTCCATTCAGAGTCCAGAACGTAAGTCCATAGAGATCCCGTGCAATAACCTCAAGCTCTTCACACCACAAATACTACACATCTACTGAGCTGCAACAGTTTTGTCAGGAGGAATCTTCAAAAATTCTTCTTGAATGTATTATCATTGTTCGCATAGTCCCAGCTTTAGTTTCATACTGTGATTTAAATGAAGATTAATACACATATTATGTCTATTTAATGCAGAAAATCAGTTGATGGCAAGGGGTTTACATATGTTTATGTGCCACTGTAGGAACATGATAAATAATTACAATAAGTATTATGTCTTTTGCAAGAAGTTGCATGTGGGAAATCTATTTTAAACAGTAGCATTTGGCCCTCATTTAAAGTAGAGCAAACAACCTCAAACCTAAACCACAAAATTGAGTCAACGGCTGCAGAACTACCAGTACTTCGTGTTTACTTTGAATGAATACTTTTTTTTCAGAAAAATACTTGCTTTTTTTCAATATCAACAGTTTAACACTGGCCTGTTGTATTAGTCAGTCACCTTATCAGTCACCTGTTTTATTAACAAGACACAGAAGCGGCTGTTTCAGGATAGAAGCCCACAACAGATAATCATCTGTGGATCCCGCCATCATGACACCCAGCCCCCAGTTATCCTAACCACCACCATCTGCTCCGGGGGTAGGGCTGTCTGTTTCCATGGTAACTCTGTACCCCTCCTCCCTATAAGATTCAGGCTTCTTTTGTGTGTCCCACGTGCAGTCTGTTTCAACCCGACTATGGGGTGCTGGTGTTGCTTGCACGACAGAGACAAGGGGGTTCACGACAGGATCCGTTTTTCAATATTCTTGATGGCCCAGATGTTACAGGTGAAGGAGATTTTGCAAAAAGGATTTTGAAAAATTGTAATTTTTATGCACTGAAAAAAAAAATTGTTGGCCAGCCGTGGACTTAAAAAAAAAATGTGATCACCAGGCACCTCACTGTTAAGAGTATCAGCACCCTTCCCCCAAGCGAGAGAAGGTGACCTCGCAAATGAAGTCTACCCACCCCCCCCCCTTTACCCGGTGCCGAGTCACTCTGCTTCCCCCATAGATTGTTCCAGAAGTGAGATGATAAGCAGGAATTGGACGCTGCAAACCTGTAAGGAAGGACCATTAAACAAGAAGACAAAGATTCAGAAAATAAACAACAGAAAGTTTTAAGTAGTTTTCAAGTTAATTTTAACTTAAAAATCCATTTCATATACAGAAATGAAAACCCATCAGCCTGATGCCATTTTAATTTGACACAATGCAAATATACAGCATGAGCGCTAAAGGCTCAATGCTTTAAGTTGCTCTTATATGGGCAATGTTTACAAAGTACAGCCTTTCATTTTTTCTTTTTAATTGCAAACATAATTAGGGGGCTCGGTGCTGTAATTACAGTGACTTTCACTGCCATGTCACTAACACCTCTGGCTATTTCTTTACTACATATGGCCCTGATAAACTGCAAAGATTTCAACCTTGCAGGCATTTTCTCTGTCTGTACAATTTTACCCTTTTACGATATAGGCGTGTGAGGCCTTTAAAATTCTCTACAAGTGTTAATAAGTTCAGTCCTCCTGTTTTTGATATATTATGGGGTTAAGTTAGAGTGAGCTACTTTGATCTGAGGGAGAACCTTATTAGGCACACAGACTCCATAACAACACACAGATGGAAAGCATTTGTCGCGTTGGCAGGAAACTCCACTTCCCTAATGTGCTGTGAATTAATATATTGCAGATAGGACTAGGTTCACTGCTGAGTTTAACCAATGCAGAGAATAACTGTCCAAGACTCCACAGGTGTAGGTAGATCTGCCAAACCAACATCAATTAAGTCTTTTCAATGAAGATTGAATAGGGAAACTACTAGGTATAAGTTATTTATGCTGCCTGCAAGCTTACTTAATGTAACCAAAGGCATGCTCCAGAGATCCTACGGATTATTCCTGGGGCCACTACTATTCTTGTTAACATATTTTATCAAAATGTCATCAGCATAGATTTATTAGAAGTGGCCCCAGGAGCATGCCTTTAGTTACATTAAGTAAGCTTGCAGGCAGAAAAAAAAAGCATTACTTACGGTTCTGTATTACTATGCCTCTACACTTATAAAGGTTCTCTTTTACTAGAACTAGCTTTTTCTAGATCAAGATGCCTCTGAAACACCTTTAGTAGACCAAGACACCTCTGTTGCGTTTACATGAATGTGTATTGGATACTGTTCATGGAGCCCTGAGGTTCATCACGAAGTCCTGTTCTACTCAAAAATACGGTTTGTTAGTATGTTTACACAACATTAACAAAAATAATAGCTTTAAAATATGTTTAAGATCTTGTGACTTATGACTTAGTCCAACTACATTTGAATTAGTTCAAACTTCAAACACAATTAGACTAACACACCCAGATAATGAGGCTGACGTAAAGAATTCCAATATTTGATGGAACTGAAACGGGTTTAGGCACTCAGTACATGCTCCACATTATCAGTCTTAGTTATTACTAAAAGCACTGGAAGAAGGCGATACATAATGAAGAAGAAAATAAAACTAAAGTCAATAGAATGTACAAAATGTAGAGTCCAGGTAAACAGGCATGTCCAGCTAGGTGTAGTTCAACCAGACTGTCCAAGTAATGGTGCTCAGTGTTGCATCTCGTATACTCTTCATTCCCAAGATTTATTCATCGTATCCGTGCCAAAAGTCTATGCTGACTTGGGGGTAAAAATACATTAAAGTACACTGCTCCTTCTGCTTGTAATCACCTTACAAGCCATGTGAATGAAAGTCTAAAAAAAAAAACTGGCTGATCAACTGCCGATCAAACTGATCTCTTTTTCAGCCATCACAAAAGATATTTTAAGTCTTTCAAAAAAAAGGTCAAATTTAGAGTTTTTATAAAAGGAAATGTGGGCTGCACGTGAAGGAAAGCCCAGTTTGCTTCACAGCAAAGTGACAGCTAGTGATTTCCTATAGTCATCATGAGTGGTTGCCAAGTAAACGTTGTGCTAATTCTATTTAATGAAATGGGTTGGTCCTTCTGCATTTTTCTGAGCGTGTTGGCAAGAATGTAATTTTAAATTAAATAAACTAATAAATCCAACAAGAACATGAACCAAGGATTTCTCGTATCAGTAAGTATTTATCTGACTAATTGTACATTTGTGTGCTCGACTATTTGGTTAATCTCTTCTGTAAAGGTAGTTCTAATACAAAAAATAAACGCACTGCACTGTTTTGATATTCAGTAGCGACAAATAAATACATTTATGACAAATGGTAAGGAAATAGTCTAAAATTGAATCATGTAGGGAAAGTCTTATTTTTTCATTCGTATTGACCTTGAACATTTCCTCTTCTGCTGTCAAAGAGCTGACCACAGCTGCATTAAGGAACGTTAAAGCTTCCCTTCACAAAGTTGCACAAGTATTTAAGCACAACAGTTCTAGACTGACTCCGTCAGAATAAAAAGAAAAAAAAAAGAAAAAGAAACATCACAAGGGGATGATTCACTGTGGGCCTGAGTGTGAAGCAAACCAGAGCACTTGAGCAACGCCCTTTCACCTCTTCTGTCAGATAGGATTTTGCAACTTCATATCTGTGGAGCTGGCATTTATTTTAAATCCATGTGGTAAGAAACCAAAGTATTACACTCAAGTATAGAATAAAACTGTGGTAAACAAGTGGTGGAAGACCGTATCCACAGTTATGTGAGTGACGCATATAGGGCTATTTAAGTTTTAAAAACACTGAAGCCTATGCTGAAACACCAACAGGGCTTCTTCCATTGAGTTTATCACTGGCCACTTGCGCAATCAGCTCCAATGAGCTTTGGTTAGCTTAAGGTTGTCCTTTTACTTTTCAAGAAAGTGCAGGAAATAAAGAATTTCAAAAGAACCAGAAAAAAAAAAGTCATTCTTAGTCTGTTAGTATGGTAAGTCGACTCCCTCGTGAATAGTCCAACTCCCGTTCACAGCCATTTACTCTGGTAAAGAACATACCCTGCCAATCGTGGGGGTGGGCTTTATATGATGACTCATACAGGAGAATTCAAGAGCCACAATTCAAAACAGCCAAGGTGGCTGCAGAACTGCTTATGACATCCTGGATCACCAAGTTCTTACTGGAAAACCAACAACAGTCATTCACCGGTGTTCTGTTGAAAATAAATTTACATTACATATGCGTGCTGAATAATAAACACCAGCTTATTTGTAGAAAATATAATAACACTGCATGATTAATAACCACCTGCTTATTAGTAGAGAATATAATGACTTTTAGTAACCAACTGATTATTTTTCATACAGAATTAAAGAAAATCATACTATGTGTTGTAACTGTGAGTGAAGTTATGGGTAATTATCTGGTGTGGGGAATGGTAAAAAGGGTTGTGGTGGGTGAGAGCACAAGGTTAGAAGACACTGAATGTTTAAGGATATGAGAATATTCAAAATATTATGGAATGGTGTGGTGTTATGGTAAAAAAGAGGGACAGCGCCAGCAAGAGTCCGATCTCATCGGTATGCTGGCCTTTACACATGCATTGAGATCTCCAGATATATCTGTACTTTTCCCAAGAATAAGTGGTTAATAAATGGTTGTTGATGTTTAACATGTGTGTCTTTTTCCTATCAAAGAACTCGGTGAAGCTGGGCTTCAACAGTTCCTACTCAACTGCATCAAAGTTTGGTTTGTTTTTTCCTTAAGACTAATCTGGCTGCCTGCATAACATAATTCATTTCTCTGATTGGTTGTATGCCTCTTTAAGGGCGTCCAGAGACAGTTTCTTCTGCGTCCATTGGTACTGTCACATATCAAATCCGGTGAAAGCAAACTAGCCCTTTTTAAAAAAAGAAAAGGCTCTAGGATAGCTGGCCAAACGGAGGTTTTGCAATGCGTTTCGCATGGTTGTCCAGGCCGAGCAACGTACAAGACAATGAACATTTCCAAATATTTCATTGCTGACAGTTCTTTTTTAGAAAGTCTGTTTTCGGTTGCTGTCAATGCTTAGCGTGGATGGAAGAAAGATTTCTGTCAACGGTTCAACTTCAAATCAAAGAAAGCGACAGCCCCCTGTGTATGTTTACTATAATATGAAAGAAATAAGACAGAAGGATTACAAAAAGATAGAGTTTACTTTGTTAATACCGGTAGCAGCTATGTTGGATTCTTAAGCTGGTTTAGGTGAGGTTTCTCCGACTGTCTGAAGTGGAATGGCTCAGACCAAACGTTCAACAAGAAACTCAAAAATTCTGTCTTCCAAGAACAAAATAAACACACTGTGTGTTATTAAATAATCCATGCCAAGTTGTCTGCTTTGGCCTTTCCCGATGCAATTCCACACGCTATTTAGAGCACAACACTGAAATCCTCCATAGTAGAAAACAATCAAATATCAGCCATGGCTTCAAGCAGCTGATAAAGTACATCAGCAAAGGGAACAATCTGACCCCAACATGTGTTGATAATCTGTGCTTTTCAAGCAAACGGTTCAGGAAAACGCATGCATCTCTAACAGAAGAGCTAACATCAGCGCATGGTCTCACTGAGCCACGAGGCTGGCTCACTCAATCTCCAGAATTATCTCTCTCTGTCATTTGGACTGTGGTTTACCAGAGCACCCCACATTGCACCCTATGAATAAAAGCATGCTTGTGGTTCACAATAGAGCTTCGACTACACCCTGAGAAGGGGGGAAGGGCACCACATTCCTCCACTGACCTCCTGTTTGCAGCAGATATTAAACAATAACTGCTCCTCTTTGTGCACTTTCACCATTAAAAGCCAGTGGTCAGGATAATAAAATGGGACTCCACAGCCCTGTGCATTAACAAGCAATGTGTGAATGGGAAGTATAGATGTGCATTGTGTGTGTGTGTGTGTTTTTGTCCAGAGTGATGGGGACGCAATGAGGACTGGCATTTCAAGAGATCTGGAGCGAACAATGTGATCGTTCACTGTGAGCGACTACCTCAGGAGACTGATGTTGACTGGCTGCCTGCAATGTATTAATCTCACTGACTGCATTGTCCTTAATTTAAATCACCTCTTGGAAAAGTGCAGCTTCAGCCATCTCAAAATTCAGCTTCATCAAGAAGGTCTCACCTGTGATGGAATGCAAGTCTGATTTTATATCGCACACAGAAGTAGTAGATGCAACATTTTACCCCCAGATGTGTCCAAAAAGTGCTGAGCTCAGACAGCTCAGGTATTTGTGATTCATGATCCTAAAACTGCAACAGAAAGTCATGGCTTGAAGGAGAGTTAAACCTCCTTTGCCCCAGTGGAGATTATTCGGTGCAGTTTGTAGCTTGCGTGTCAAAAGGGTACTTGGGGGGGGGGGGTTGCACAGGAAACCCATTTGCTGCCTTTGCCAAGTAAGTGTGACTTATATAAAGGGAAGAAGCGACAACGTCTGAACATCTGCATAAACAGGAAGAGGGGCACCCTCGATCATTACACAGTTTTGTGTAAAAGTCTGAGGCACCTAGTGTTGTTTTATTGAAGTCATAATAAAATCCACACTCGCCCCCCCCCCACCCCCACAGTGTCTTTAAAATACAGACATGTTCAGTTCAGTTTGTGTTTGGTTTTGAGGGAGGTCAAACTAAACACTGACTTTTGCATAAAGAGTTATTTTTTTCTGAACATTGTGTGGATTTATTTTTGAGATCTTTTCATGGCTATTGTAGACTATCAAAAAAAAAAAAAAAAAGAAAAGGCCAATAATTGGGCAACCGCTGACATTATCTCTGTATTTTCTGCTTGGATCGTAAAATAAATATGAGTGCATAAGACATTTCTTTCCTACACCCTTCTCAAAACACAATCAGAGAAGATCACATTGCAGATTTCTTGTGCTTATGCGGGCAGATAACACATTCTCCATAGACCCCCAAAACATGCACCATAAGCGCAAATCTTTGTTTGGTGCCCATAAAATACTGTTCATTAGAGTATTAAACACATTGGAGGCTTAAAAAAACAAACAAGCACATAATTCATTTTTTTAATGCTTCTCTAGAATATATATGAACTCAGGAGAGACTAAGGAAAGATTGCATCAGGAGAAAAAAAAAAAAAGCCTCCTCGCTGGCAGTTGATCGTCTGCACAGACGGGGTGGTGGTGGAGGGGGTGGAGTGGCTGGAACTGGGAGGAGAAAAGTGTGGAGGGGGTGGGAGATTTGGGAATATTCTTTGTCCTCACCCAGCAGTTCAAGTCACAACTGGAGAAGGACCGAGTCTCCTCTTACGGAGGAAAAAAAAGAAAAGAAAAACTGGGTGATATAGCCGACTTTGGGGGAGCTTTATTCCAACGAAGAAACAAAGGGAAAAGCCCCTGAAGATTGACTGCAACTTTGAGGAGACAGTCGACCTACATTCACAACTGAAGGTAAGATGCCGCACCAACAAAAGACGCGTCGGCGGCATCACCTTTTACGAAACGTGCGTTAGTTGTGTGCGTGTAACTTTTGCGCTTATGACACATTGGTTGGTTTTCATATATGTGTGTGTGTGTTTGTTGTAATAAACTGCTTCTAGAGCCAGTGTTGGACAGTAGGTCCATATTTTTATCGGGCGCCAGGAGAAGTTTCCGCGCCGAGTCTGGTTGGAGGCAGCGCCAATTAAAGCACGAAAATAGCTCTGGATGTCTGGATGTGTCGGAATTTAACGTTACTAAAGCAGCTCCACGTGTTGTGTCCTTATTTCTTGCCTCTCGAAGTAGGCCCGTTTAGCGTATTTGTTACGTTTTCGTGATGGAGAAATTCACCGGAATTCCGTTTTTTTCCCCCCTCTCCTGGGAAGCTCCACACACCTTCTTACGTGGATTTAAATCCTTAACAATATCGATATTTATACGGTAAAGTTAATAAAACAAGACGCATTTTGTGTAATTCTGCCGGTGCCACTACATCCATAACGGGCTTAGTTACGTCGGCTCGCGAAGCCCCTCTGTGACGTCGTGTCCCGCTCGCCACGATTATTTTTTTCCCTTAAAAAAAAAAGGATGACTTGTCATTTTTTTATTGTGCAGTTTTCAAAAATTAGGACGATGGAATAAAATAAAACAATGGAGCACAACTGGTTTTCTTCATGGTTTTTTTCTTTGTCAATTACTTCTTAGGGGGGTTTTCTTTGAAAGCATCGCATTCATCTTCTTTGGGATAATGCTTACGTGAAAGGCAAACTAGATGTCTTTTCCCAGGTTTAGTAGACGCAGCTCCCCATTTTCACCCGAGATTTTCCACCCCTCTTAATCTCAGGGCCCCTCGGCCCTGTAGCTTTGAGCTACAGGAGGGTTAACTATAACCAGCCTCCCAGATGTGAGAGCCACAAAGCTCCTCTGTTCTGCAGGATCCGGACACTGATGAAATCCCACTGCCTGGAAACAGACTGCTGAGTGTCAAGTGCCGCATATGGCCTCAGTGAAGGGGCCTAATATTCACAAGATGCAGAAAAGATGGTATTGATCAAACGAAACCACGCAGGGTCGAACGATATTTTCTGCTTTAAAATGCAACATTTGTGCGGCTCACAGCGTTCTGAGTCTGAATCAGATCTTTGTGCTGGTGGGATGTGGACTCAACCTTGATTTAGTTGTCAATGTTCTAATTTTGGAAAAACAGCAAAGCCATAAGACGGTTCTTTGAAATGTAGCTATGGTTAGACCAAAGCTGCCTTTTATGCTTGATGCGGAGGCCCTTGCACGTGTGAAATGTGCACTGCGCTGATGGCATTGATGAGGAAGAGAGAGGGTTATTCGTTTAACTGAGATTTTGACTTTTATCCGAGACTCCTCTGTGTGGCTTCTTGGATATGCTTGTTTTGTGGGGGTTTATGAATGTTCGGTTTCAGCCCAAGTACTGTTCTAATTCAAAGTCAGCTTCAGGCCAAGTAAAGCTTAGTTCGCCAGATGTGTTCTGTCTCTTTTGGGTTTTTTTTTTTTTAAATAAAGGAATTCCTCCTGTAGAAAGTTAAGACAGCAAAAAATATCATTTTGCATCAGCAAGCAGCACCATTGGCTGAGAAGAAAGCCTTTTCTCAGATTCTCAGTCTCAGTCAGTGCTTTTGTGTAATGCAGTGCAGCTTTAAGATGTTTTCTTTCATATGAGAATGTAGTTCTTCCCATTTATAATTTATGGATGCTACATCCAGATGTGTGGGTCTGCTAAATAAACTGCTGTTCCAACAGCATCTAGTGAGAAAACAAAACCTGAAAAGGCGATGTGACCCTCTAAGACTAGTTGCCCTTTTGTTAGTACCTGTGTTATCCACATATACTAGTCTGCACCTCCTGATGCTGCCTATATCTGCTTTACTTATAACAAAGCAGCTAAATGAGCCAACAAAGTCCTTTTTTTATGAATCACTGGCAGTTTGAAAGAAAAAGGTCAACACATCTGCCTTTTTCCCCTTTACGATTATGTTCTTAGTAAATATTTCCAAACTTCTTGAGCAACCGCTCTTATCTTGGGGTATGGTGGCAGATCGGCGCCTCACTGCAGTTCTTTGCAAACACATGGTGCAGCTGGAAGTCATAGATGAATCAGGACAACAGTAGTCATGTTACCACATTGTTAAACATTTTTGTGTTTTGTTTTAGGAAACATTGGCACACAACCGTCTCTGCTCAATAGCTCATTAGACTTTGAACTGAAAACGAGGACGATGTTTGTACAACGGGGAGAGTCGACGTGAAAAGTTCTTGCACCTTGTTAATAAAATTAGTCATTTTGTATGGCTTTTTGTTAAAAATGTTTATGGAAAACTGTTTTGAGACAAGTTCAGGCAAGTTGACATTTCTTTCTATTGTAATCATCTTAAAGATGTCAGATTTATGAGATAAATTGCTCTTACAAGTTCCAACACTTGTTTACGTAAAAAGTCAATTAGCTGCTCTGCTTGGTAGAAAGTATTGTAAGTATTTACAATTTGAAGACTAAGTACCAGGCTTTATGTTGTAACATTTAACCACATTAACTTGAATCTGTCCTTTCTTGCACTGTGTAATACTACTGTAAAATTTACATGTCTGGTTTCCTTGGAAAATTGATAGGATGTAGAGAAAAGCACGTCAGTCTTCTGATCCCAGCAACAAGAGGGAACCATTTCTGAACTTCTGAGGAATTTCCTCTGCTGCGTTGCATTTTAGTCATCCCATGTCACTTTTTCTGTCCAGTTATTAGTTTTTCTTAACTTTTGACTCTTCCCTTTTGGCCTGCAACACTTCACCAGATGTGGGTGACTGGAGGTACATTTTACATCAGAAAGTCTATGGATATCTGTTAGTTCACCCGCACTACATGGACTATCAGGATTTCAAGTGCCATAATGAAAGAAAAAATAGATTAATAAATTGTGCACTGAATGTGTGATTGAAAGAGATACATCAATTCCAGCCTTTTTTTAGTTTTGATCTGATTTCATATAAATCTCAGTAGGGGTAACTGCTGTTTTTTTATTGATAATTTGCTATCAAAGGCTTTTAAATAAGTTAAAAACAACAGTGCTTTAACAAACTCTGAACCATGATTAATGCTTTTACATCACAGCTATGTAGCATTCTGCATTGTTGTCTTTGCGCCACCAGTGCTAGTTGGAGGTGCAGATTCTTTTCTGCGGCGCTGTAGCCTGTACTGCAGAAATTCCCTTTGTTTACTTCCTATATGTACCTCAGACATTGCAACTAAAACAGAGCATATCTTATGAGATTTGCAGGTATAAATAAATTTGTAGCAGTGATTGTTTTTTTTTAATCTTATCAATTCTTTTATTTATTTTTTTTAATAATGGAGAGGAGCAGGAGTAGCAGGAAATGCGTAGCAGCAAACACAGTGTGATCAATCAGACCAGTCGCAGTTGCAGGTGGAGGTCAGGGTACGACTTAGGGTCACCAGCATGCATACCCCATAAGTTTGGGGTTTATTCAGTGCAGATCCAAATATGCCCCGTCATGTGTTGGATATAAATCACCACAATAAAAGCAGGAAATGAACCCCCTGCTGAAGTCACTTTTTTATGAAAACTCCAAGGATCCCAACTTTCGGTTCCCACATCCCACAATGAAAACTGATATATTTGATGCATTCGGCGTTTATTTAGTAAGGATTGTTTTTGTGGGACTGTCTTAATCCTGGAGTCTTGTTCACGCCTGGGAGTTGTTCTGTACAAACAACTTGTTATGAAGCTCTGTTGAAGCATTGTGTAATATAAATAGTTTCCTAGTGGGTTCTTCAATGCTAGGGTTTTGTGGGACTGTGTGCTTTGTTTAGTTTTCCAGTTGGAAGGTTGTTTTCCTCCAACTATACGAGTATAACGTTAAAAACGTTATACGTACAGCCAATTAATTTATTTTAAACAAACTATCAGTTTATTTTTTTAGCATTATATGCATGCACAACATAAAAATGTATATCGATTAGAATTTTTAGGGCCCACAGTCGTGGAAAAAGTACATTGAAAGGTATTTTAATTAAGTAGAAAGCAAACTGTTGACAAGCCGCCCACATCCCGGGGCGTTACATTTTCATGTACAAATAAAACTGTTTTGCTGTGCACCGACTTGCCTGAATCACAGTGGTGTGGCAATTATGATGAATCTTAACTCCAGAGAAATGCTCTCGAAGTTCATGAAGTCAAATACTTCTGGAAGTCACATATATCTGAAACCACAGAGCTGCTTTATAGTTTAAGGTGATTTATATCTCAGCTAGAAGCTTCCCAGTGTGTGTGTGTGTGTGTGTGTGTGTGTGTGTGTGTGTGTGTGTGTGTGTGTGTGTGTGTGTGTGTGTGTAAATGTTCAGACTAGATTTGACTACGTAAAGGTTCAGGAGGAGGAGTGTGGCGGTCAAGATCTTTGCAATGCAAAACTCAACACTTGTGTCCGTTGACATTTGAGGGGTCCTTGCTTGAGCATGCCCTCTTTGCTGTACAATATAACGGTTTGACATGTAATGGTGTAGCGCCCCCTTGTGGGTATTTTGTGTAACAACAAAAGGGAATTTGAAACGTGGCCATCGCTGCAGATTGTTGCTTCCCAGCGGTACGAATGGCTTTGGTTATTTTAGGATTTCACAAAAGTGTTGCAACAACTTTTAAACTGACGCATCACTTTTTCTGTGGGATATCTAAAAGTTGTTTTTTTTTTTTCCTCCACAGGATTGAGAACATCTCTTTTCCACGAGCAAAATGAGCTGGAGCTTCCTTACGCGCCTGCTAGATGAGATTTCCAATCACTCCACCTTTGTGGGCAAGATTTGGCTCACCCTCCTCATCGTCTTTCGGATCGTGCTGACGGCAGTCGGAGGCGAATCCATCTACTACGATGAACAGAGCAAATTTGTGTGCAACACACAACAACCTGGTTGCGAGAATGTCTGCTACGATGCATTTGCACCACTTTCGCACATTCGCTTCTGGGTGTTCCAGGTGATTATGATCACCACACCCACCATCATGTACCTCGGGTTTGCTATGCATAAAATTGCTCGCATGGACGATGACGACTACAGGCCCCGAAGCAGGAAGAGGATGCCCATAGTGAGCCGTGGTGCCAACAGGGACTATGAAGAAGCGGAGGATAATGGGGAGGAGGATCCCATGATTGTGGAGGAAATAGAGCCAGAAAAGGAAAAAGAAAAGGAACCTGCAGAAAAGCCCAGCAAAAAGCATGATGGGCGCCGTCGCATCAAGAGAGATGGACTGATGAAAGTGTATGTTTTTCAGCTGCTGTCACGTGCTATTTTTGAGACTTCGTTCCTGTTTGGGCAGTATATCCTTTACGGATTGGAAGTGACACCATCGTACGTATGCACGCGGTCTCCTTGCCCACACACGGTGGATTGCTTTATCTCCCGTCCCACCGAGAAGACAATCTTTCTGCTCATCATGTACGGTGTCAGCAGTCTCTGTCTGCTCTTCACTGTGTTGGAGATCCTTCATCTGGGCTTTAGCGGGATTCGCGAATGCTTTTGCACCCCAAGGCCTCGGAGGTCTCCATCCCATCGACACCCAGTCACAGTCAGCAAGAGATCCTCAATCTGCCATCAGCCCTCAGCACCTCCGGGCTACCACATATGCCTGAAGAAGGACCCATCGGGGAAAATGAACTTCAGGGATAACCTGGCAGACTCGGGCCGCGAGTCCTTGGGAGACGAGGCATCGTCGCGAGAGCTGGAGAGGCTCCGCAGACACTTAAAACTTGCCCAGCAACACCTGGATTTGGCGTACCAGAACGAGGAGAGCAGCCCATCCCGCAGCAGCAGCCCGGAGTCAAACGGCACTGCAGTGGAGCAGAACAGGCTGAACTTTGCCCAGGAGAAGCAGACCAGCACCTGTGAGAAAGGTAGCAGTAACCGCCACCTTTCTGTTCTGCATTGTAACTATGGTTTTAAAAAAAACAACAAAATGCTTACTTCACAACTATTTGTTTGCAGGTCTCCGGGCTTAGGCAGTCAAAAGCTAATCAGTTCAACGGAGGAGGAGGGGGCGGAGGAGGAGGAGGAGGAGCAGCAGTGAGGACAGAAGGGAACTGAGCGGAGCGCTCACACATACGTTCGACTTTGTGACTTTGCTTGAGGTGGATGAAAACGGCCCAAGCCATCCGGTGTTACGGCCAGCTGTGGTCGAGCACCAAGTCAAAGGAAAACGGTTGTCTCAAACAGCAATACTGGAGATGCCGGCCCGTGTGAAGATCCAAAGTGCATTTAAACCGCCATCACGCAACAAGAATGGTCAAGGTTAACATGTACTTCTCCCTCAGGGCAGCTATTCTTTTTTTTCTTCTTTGTTTGTTTTTTATATATATATATATATATATATGTAAGCAGATATTTTTATTGAGAAGCTTTTAGTCATTTGTATGTTGTTTTTTCTTCATCAACTGTTGGAAATTCAGTGTGTGAATCTCAAGTTCGCCTTATACTTCAACTGAAAGTCTGTTTTTATGGATTTTTTTTGGTTAATGTAAGGCCAAACCAGCGGTGAAAGTAAAAATTAGAATTTTGTACTTTGTGAGGGAGATGGGTGACTGTAGACATGAACAAAAGGTACGGCGGTAACTGTTTTTAAGTATAAAGGCTTAACAAGGTATTAATTGTTATACAAGGTCCTCTCTGAAGTGTGTCATTTTGTTTTGTCTGCTCCTTTTCCTTGTAGGTGTTGGCACTGCACCAGTCAACATTCCTAACTCTGTTACCTAGAGCCTTTACTCTAAAGCAGGATTTGTGGCTTTTTTTTTTTAACTCTGGGTTTTCAGTGTCATATAGCTGGGTACGTCACCACGGCAAGTTTAAGGTGAAAGGTTCTCATTACCTGCTCCGGGCAGGTTTGGTTGGTGGAAAATAAAGCTGGCTTCTCTCACATTCCTCTGTTTAACCACGTTGGACCCTCATCCTTGCTCTGCAACGCGCCAATACAGATCCTCAGCAGGAGGATGTACTATGAAATGGTTTTATTTAATTTTTTAAATAGACTTGTCACAGTCTGGGGCTACGGTTGATGTTAACTCTTTGGAGTGGTGGCCTAGTGGTTACAGTGGTGGGGGGCCTGGAGGACCCAGGTTCAAGTCCCTGGGCTGGCAACAATGGTGAATCACTGTGGGCCCGTAACTCCCAATTGCTCCCCGGGCGCTGGAAAAATAGCAGCCCACTGCTCCTAGTGAAACTAGTGATGGGTTAAAAGCAGAGGTCCAATTTTAGTGTGTATCGTGAGATGTATACTGACAAGAATGGAAAGGGAAAAAAATTTGCTTTGCATTATGCCCGTGTCTTCATTTTCTAAGCAGCAACATCAGTAACCATAGCCCACGCAGTGCTCGCCTTTAATTGTGAGGTCATCCGATGTTTTCCGAGTAGGCCCGTTTTAAAGCCCGGAAGCCAGCCTCTAACATTGCTACACTGAACCTGCTTTGCAGTACAGTCCTTGGTGGTAACTGGAACACACTTGAGGTGCCTTCGTCCAAAGGAATATACAAACCTGGGTAATGCTTGAAAAAAAAGAAAAAAAGAAACGACTTTGATATTATGTATTGTATGAAACGTTGATGATACTGTTCCTTACGGTTCTTTTCTAAGTGTTGTAGTCCGCTCTTGTCACTGTGGCATAAATGAATGACTTTCACTACTGTCTGCTCCTTGAGGCCCGGTTCTGTCTGTGGACCGGTGCATTCCCAAAGGGGTTTGGTACAGTTTTGAAGTTCGCGTGCATCAGTTTTCTATTCCTTAATGCCGATCGGTTTCTTATTTTGATAAAGAATTTGACTTTGACCATAAAATGTTTACCTTTTCATCTCAGACCTGTTCAGTCATCTGTTGGTGGTAGGATGGATATAAAACTGCTTTCTGAGGATACTTGCTTTGAATCTGCACGATGGTAGGAATCAAATACTTTTAATGTGAATTCTGTGCCTTGAGTGCACTCTGATGCCATCTTTTGTATTTTGTATCATATCCACAGTGCCATTAGTACCAACATAAATACTGTCATCTCTTATTTTTGACCAATGCTTTTTGTACTTTTTTTATACGTTTTGTATTGATAGTACTTTGTGGTTAGTTTTTTTAAAATAAATTTTTGCAGCCGTTCCCATATATGGTCCCAGTCTGGTTTGTTTTGATTGGTTTTACAGGTGGAATCCTGAAGTGTTACTCGGTGTATAAAACAATCAGATAACACCGTCCACACTACCCCTGCACATCCGTACTATGCGTTATAATCTCACACTCCGCAATAAGCTTGTGCTATCCACTGCAAAAGCTAAATATTTTTCAGATCAAATAATTTCAGGCGATGGTAACGCACAAGCACTCTTCTCATTGGTTAACAAACCCTACCGGACTCATCCTCGCTTCTACTTAACAGAATATAGTACTTTAATTTTGGATTGGCAGTATCTACCAGCAGTTAGTTCACAGTACGTGCACCTCGAACGTCCTTTTCACGTCCAATTTCCAGTGTCAAACTTCCTTCTGCTTCTGCCATTCGTAGAAGAATACAGGTATTTAAGAGCATGTTTTCATGGGCTCAAATGTATTTGAGCAGTTGTCTGAGAGGAGGATTAAATAGCCAGGTGCAGGTCCTTCTTCTGTTTACTTCAAGGCAAATGACGCAGATGGAAGGAGTGGAGTTGATATCAGGTATTGAGCTGATGTTTGGCCGTTCTTTGACTGAAGATACTAATATGAAGTTGAAGGAGATCCCAAATCAAGTGAAAGAGTCCATCCCTGGGCTGAGAAATCATAAATAAGCTTTAAACGAGAGAGAAATTCTAGTCTGGTACATGCTTAGACAAAGAAAGCACTGGTGAATTCAGCAATATCAAAACCTGTGGAAGACCAAAGAAGACTTCTGAAATTGGATGATTGTAGAGTCCTTTTAGTAGATAAAGAAAAACCTCTTCACAACAGCAACACAGGGAAAGAATACTCTGGAAAAGGTAGGTTTATCTTTGTCAAAATCTACAAACGAGAGGCCTTCGGGAATGTAAATACAGAGGGGTTAAAACAAGGATTATACCACTGATAACATTCAAGAGCATGAAAGGCAGAACAGATCAAAACATCTGGAAAAAGCCTCTCATGTTCTGGATTCGGATTCTTTGGAAAGAGAAAAAATATGCAGGAGTAAATGAACAGCTCATGGTCCAAAGCCTAACACATCGCGAATCAAACATGTCTGTGTGCACTCTGTCACATGCTTTCTCTACATCTATGAAGGAACAGTCCTTCTGGGTTTCCATTTACTTCTCCATCTGCAATCTCGAAGCAACGGCTGAATCCGTAGTGCTGTTTTTTGTTTTATGTTTTTGGCATGAAACCATACGGCGTATAAATCATAAACGCTCTTGTCAGCCCAGACTCCACTACTCTTTCCCATTTTTTTATGGTGCGGCTCATCGCTTTTTTTTTTTTCTCTGCGGTTGCAATTTTCTAAAGAGCTAAAGCAGCAGTTTCAAAGTTTCCGTCAAAACATTTTCAAGTCAAAACATGTTTTGTAGATGGATTTTGGGCAGCTGCAGAGTTGTTTATTAGTCTGTGATTAAATATTCACCAATACTGTTTAAGTCCACGGCTGGAATTCAAACATAAGAATTAATATCTGCAATGTGTGTTTGTAACTTCTGCTCATTATCAAAATTCCCGATGTGAAATAAGAGGGTGTGGAAAAATATAAAAGATGGAAAAATGAAATATGCTGCGAAACGTTACTCTGAAGGAGATCAAGCCGTACACTTGACAAAGATGGTATTTATGATAACTGTTTCAAGACAAAAGATGCGGAGAACACAAAAGTACATTTGGTAGACTCGCCACATGAATGGATAAAAGTGTTTTTGTCAAAAAAAGACTTTGGACAATTGTGACATAAATCCATATTCTCATCCAGAGCACACTATCCCCAAGGGAATCATGGTGTCACGATGTGGGAATAATCTTTAATCGTTACGACCTGGGAAATTAATCAGACTTGTTTATTCATTTATTGTCTAAACCTGCTTAATTCTATACAGGGTCGCAGGGGTCTGCTGGAGCCAAGTCCAGCTCATCACGGGTAAAACGCAGGGGTACACCGCCAATAGAAGTACACGCCAGTCTATCGCAGGGCCACATATGTAGACAAACACGAACACACGCACACCTGTGAGTAGTTTAGAATCGCCCAGACAATGCTCAGAGTTCTGAGGTATCTGTATCTGTGGTACAACTTAAAGAGTGTTGTACATAAAAACAACAAAAATAAAATAAAATTAAAAAAGTTTCTCTGTCCCAAACTTTTATAAACATACCCCAAGGTCCTTGCAGTGCTGATTGTTGGAAAAACGATGACAGATGAACATAAATGAAAGAACACGAGTAGCAAAACAAAAACGAAAAAAACAGTACAACATTAAAAAATGCAAAGATTTAATATTTTCACAAGCTACTGTTCAAGTGATGTTCCGAACAAGGATAACAGGTTCATTATAAGTTAGTACATTAATAACTATTGTACAATTGAACAAATTGTACACAAACAGTCAGCAGAGCAAATGTGGTGTTCACTCCAGTCTCAGCCTCATAGCAGTTACTTTAACTCATTTACTGGCATGTGACATTAAAACTTGTAAATGTAGTTGAATATTGTGACTGTGTTTTCTGCAGTGGTTCACAAATGGATAACTTTTAGTTAGAGGCATAGGTCAGTGGTCGGTACCAGGAACAAAAGGCTCCATTTAGTCCTGCAGTGCTCTCTGGTGGTGGATGGTGCAGATCGCACGAGGAGTGTTGACAACTATCCACTACTAGGGCTTCTTTACTTTAAACAACTACTCTGCAGCACGGCTTAGCCTTTCCAACTTAAAATCCCGGAGGTTGTGTTGATAGGACATGATTTTTGTGTAGGTTTTTCTGTTACACCTAAGCGTAACTGCAATCAGAATTTTCTCTCCATTTCTACTGTGTCAACATGGTGATTTTTCTTAGAACGCACTCTTTTTGCAATGACGCAAATAGATAAACACACTGCTCCACAGGCTGCAACAATCAGCAGAGCAAATGTGGTGTTCAGTCCGGTCTCAGCTTCACTGGCAGACAGCCTCATACCCAGGAACCTCACAGGGTTGTCAGTGACTGGCACACTTGTTCCTGAAGAACAGACAAAGAGTAATCAAGTTAGTGTGAGCACGTCCGATTGGAGAGGAGGCCCAGGGCAGACGCGGGACACACTGGCCTCAGAACGGCTTGATATTTCCCCAGGAATGATGGAGGAGGTGGCTGGGGAGAGGGAGGTCCAAGGACCTTGACTTAAAATATGTGTTTATTACATGACTTAGTTGACCAACCAATGGCTGCTTTATATTCCTTTATACTAAGAAATGAGCTTGGTGCTGCGTTGGTTGGTTGCACTTTAAAAGTGGCAGTGGACGATTTTTCAGCAGCTGGCACTAGAGTCTCCAGATGTTCGCCACATTAGTGTAGCTGGTGCAGTACAATTGGACAGAATTGATTCATTCTGATCAAATCTGCCCAACAGTAAATTCATAAATATCTTTTGTGGGAGATATTATTTTAAAGGGCCTGAGATAGTCTTTAATGATGAGTTCTATCTAATGTAGAAGGGTGCTATCCCAGAGACAATGTAGCACTAGATGCTATACTAATAACTCTCAGTGCAAACCATCACTTATCCTAGAACCTGTGGTTAACTGAACCACTAGTCTACATATTAACAAAAACAGCATGAAAGACACTTGCATTTGTGAGGAAGGGCTCTCTGTCTTGAAATATCAACAGATGTGACATCGTGCAGAAATCGCTTCCCCCTTAATTACAAATTATGTGAACCTGTGTTTATTGTGTCACGGCAATCACGGTCGTCTTTAAGATGAACTGCGGGTTGAGTTTAGTTTAGGTTGATTATAGCCAGGGGATACATTTATGTTTAATTTTTGCCAGAACTATCACAACTAGTTGTCTAAGCTTCTAAACATAAAAGGAATGTGTGTTACTTGAACTTGTACTGTGTTTGGGGTGATTAGGTGTAAGTAAAATCAGCTGCAGTGCATTGGTGTGGTTTAAGTCTGTATTAACTGATGTGTTTCTTTGCGGAGGTGCTATTAGGGCTAGTTTTAGTGAAGCAGCAGTTCTCTTCTCTTGAGACTCAGTTTTGTCAAAAAGACTTTCAGACAGTCCGTTCCAGCCTTATTTGTTACTTCTGGTTAAAGTACGGCTAAGTTACCTGAATGCTAACTGATTGTACAGTTGGCCCAACATATCGCTGAGGAACTCCGATCCGTTTACCTTCAGGGGTGGGGTTCACACTGTCATTGGGTCCTAATGCAGGGTCAGGGAATCCATTGCAGCTGATAACGGTAGAGTACAAGGCTGCGGAGGCTTTGGCAACTCGAGGCAGTTTAGGATCTGAACGATTAACATAGAAAAGGCCGAATCTCTCTGCAAAGCCAGTGGCCCACTCCAAGTTGTCCATCAGTGACCAAGCCGTGTAGCCACGGATGTCCACGCCATCAAGTAGGTAAGCTGGAATAGGAAAACATTCACTTTATCTGTTTTTTTTTTCTTTTCTTAACTACCCAGCTTACACCGCAAGCGACAGCGCTTTAATACCTTTCAGCACCTGGTTGATGTATTTTTCATAGAAGTAAATCCTGTGTGTATCATTTAGATTAACGGGTCCTCGCTCTGAGACACCATTCTCAGTGATGATGATTGGAGGATTTCCATACTCCTCCATAATGAAGTTCAGTATTCGGCGCAACCCAAATGGTGTCATCTTTAGCCAGCCAGAACCAGAGTCCAGCCAGGTACGATCAACACTCGTCCCTGCTCCCCTGTCATAATAGAATAATAAAGATTTTATGTTAAAATCACGAATAAGGCACAATGTTTAAAACAATTATCATGGAATTCTATGAAAATATTTAAAAATGTTTTCATGGTTTAAAATGTAGAAGTGGAAGAAGATTGATGAATGGATGAATAAATGGGTGATTTTTCCTGTTATGGTGCTTACTGACCGGTCTGCGTCATAATGCTGAAGGTTTTTGTAGTCTGCAGGGAATGCCAGAACAGTTGTGTAATGATTGAATCCAAAATAATCATAGGTGCCTTTAATTCTCTTAATCTCCTCCGGAGTAAACTCAGGCAGCCTGGAAAATTAAAAGTAACACTTAATTTAAAAAGGTAATGTGAATTACAAATCAGCATTGGCTACAATTGGGTGTGGTTAATTAGAAAGGAGGTGTACTATTTATCTATGCAGCTATACCTTAGACTTAAAAAAAAAGGAAAAAGGAAATTGTAACTCAGCTACTTATGAGTCATGATGGTAATTCTTTATGTTTTAATTATAGTTTTTTATAATACCGAGATTTTGGTAAACCAGCAGCAAGACTGCGATCTCGAATGACTGTCTTCATCACATCATTGTAATCACCATTATAGATGGGATGAGCAAACCAGCCAATGTAGAACTGCACAGAGAGCGAGAAACAGCGAGAAAGGCAACAGCTATCAGTGATAACAGATGAACGGACTTGTAAAGTGTATAAACATAGGGGCTTGTACCTGTACCGTACAGTACCTGCACCACACGTCGTGCAGCATCAATGTCTTCTTGCTTGTAAGGGTTTCGGGGTTCTGACCAGTCAGAGTTAATAGTGATAGAGATCATTCCTTTTTGTTCAGCTCGATATTTGTCATTGTAGAGGTGCCAGACTTCAGCATGAGCTTTAATGAGGTTGTGACCAACAATATAAGGTAAGGTCCCTGGTTGGAAACTGATTCCTGTAAAAACACATGGTAGAAAAGACATTAACATGAGAAGTATGCGTTTTGATAATTTACTTTGTATGTCAGGTCAAAATTGCACCATTTCTTTTAATGCAAATCCTTAATCTGGCTGCAATTTTAATTTCCTGACAGTGCCAGCATTCACACTTACAGAACATCCCACATACACACCTGGGGCAGCTACTCCATAGCCATGGCCTACCATGGCTATGTTGTATGGCTCATTAATAGTGATCCAAAGTTTCACTTTGTGGCCAAGACGACTAAACATGACATCGGCATAATCCCTGAATTTTTCAACGATAGTCTCCTTCTCCCAGCCTCCAATATCCTGCAGAGCTTGAGGGAGGTCCCAATGGTACAGAGTGACCTGACACAAAAGGAAAACAGTTAAGGTTGACAACTTAATATTATCTTTATGAAAAGCTAAAAGTTGTTACTTACATGAGGCTCAATGTTTGCAGCAAGCAGAGCATCTACCAGCCTGTGGTAATACTTGAGTCCAGCCTCATTAATGTAACTGGTGGTACCATCAGGAAGCACTCGCGACCAGGATATGGAGAAACGATAGTGGGTCACCTTAAGTTGTTTCAGTATAGCAACATCTTCGTCTACTTTATTGTAACTGTCACAGGCTATATCCCCATTATCGTCATCAAAGATTTTGAGGGAAGTGTGAGCAAACTTATCCCAGATGCTGAGACCTTTCCCATCTGCTCTCCATCCCCCTTCAATCTAGAAACAGTAAATGAAAACAGATAAAAAAAAAAATTTATAATTTTCTTATCTAGGTTTATTATTATTATTATTATTATTATTATTATTATTATTCAGCAGTTTTGTTTTAATTTACCTGGTATGATGCTGTTGCAGTACTCCAAATGAAGTCCTTGTGAAAATGTCCATACAGCATCTTCTCATCTTCTGTTACGGGGAACCCATTATCCCTTATGACTTGGTAGTAAAAATGAGCAGAATATTTGGGTGTTCTTGGCCGTCTTGGGTTAGTGAAGTCCACGTGGTGCAGGCCAAACCCAACTTTATAACCATTTAACCACTCAAAAGAATCCATAAGGGATGTAGCTATGTAGGCTTTTACCTTCACTCCATCAAGTTCATAGGCTGTCATTAAAACAAACACACAGACATTAGTCCTCAAGACTACAATCAATCACACAAACCACCAGATGTATCTGTTTGAAATCAATGTACCTTTGAGAGCCTCATCAATATAGGTTTTGTAAAAAAATACTCTGGCAGTGTCATCCCAAGTTGTCTTTACGTCTGTAGCCACCCCGTTCTCAGTGATGTAAATATCGGGGTCTCCATATTCCTCCTTGATCCAGCTGAGGAGTCTTCTCAAGCCCCATGCTACAGCTCTTTGGTTTTTGATGGCAGTAGTTGGTGAATCAACTTCCTCTGATTCTGAAAAGTCCCAGTCATATTGATAGGACTTGGGAGAAAGCCGGCTTGTAACATGGCTCACTATCTTTGTGGTATAATGATTTACACAGAATATGTCTGCAGTTCCCTTGATGAGGTTTTTCTCCTCTTCGGTGAAGGAAGGGAGTCTTGACTCTGGAAGACCTTGGAGTTCACTTTTGTTTCCAACTTGCCATTTCATTGCATCTGGATAATCACCATTCTTGAAAATAGGGTGGGCAAACCAACCCAGCTGGAACTGCATTGCACGGTCGGCAGCCAAAACCTCACGGTAAACATTAACATCCTTAGGTTCAACCCAATCAGCATTGAGGGCTATGGATACTAAACCACCTTGGGCTTTCCGATAATTATCATTATATGTATGATAGGCCTTGGCATGAGCTAATATTAAGTTGTGTGCAACTTTATATGGTGCAGTTCCTGGATTCTTAACGTTTGGTGGCATCTGCCCAAGTCCGTATCCTAACCAAGCAATTGTTTGAGGCTGGTTGAAGGTCATCCAGAATTTCACTCTGTTGCCAAAGGTGGCAAAACAAAAGTCACAAAAGTCATTAAAAATATTAATCATCTCCACATTTTTCCAGCCACCAATGTCTTGCAAAGCTTGGGGAAGGTCCCAGTGATAGAGTGTCACCATAGGGGTTATATTATGTGCCAAGAGGCCATCAATAAGTCTTTTGTAATAATCAACACCTTTCTGGTTCAGGGAAGTACGTCTACCATTTGGGAATATCCTGGACCAAGAAAAAGAAAATCTGTACAACTTCACCTTCAGAGCTCGCAGCATGAAGAAGTCCTCATCAAGTCTGTTGTAACTGTCACAAGCTATATTTCCATTAGCATTATTAGGAATATTCCCAGGTTTTTGAGTGAACTCATCCCAGATGCTGGGCCCTTTACCATCAGCATTCCAACCTCCTTCAATCTGGTAAGCTGAAGATGAAACGCCCCAGCTGAAATCTTGTGAGAAAGTGCCGTAGTGATACATTTTTCTCTCAAACTTTGACTGCTGGGAGAATTTTTCCCAGACTACCTTTGATTTAGATGGAACGTCAGAGGGTGGCAGAGTGGTTGAATGGCCTGTAAGTGGTATTTCTGTCCCTTTAAAAACATGTCTGCTTAATTTAAAACCATTTTGCTTGATAAGTTGAGAGAAAAAATATGCAGACATTTTTGGGGTTCTTGGTCTACTTTCATCCTCAAAGTTAACATAATGAAGACCAAATCTTTGGCTGTAGCCTTGCTTTCCCTCAAATCCATCCATGAGTGATTGGACGGTGAATCTCTTCACATCCACACCATCTGAGATGATTGCTACAAAATGGACACACAAAACAAGACATTCATTTTGATTCAATATAATATTATTTTTACATGGTTTAAAAGTGTTCACTGAAGGACACTAACCTTTTAGAGCTTCATTGATGTAACTCCTCATGTACTCCACTCTGCTAGTGTCATAGACGCTATCCCCACCGTACTCTGTTGGCATCCCATTCCCAGTTATGTAGATAGGCACTTTGGTAACATTCAAGTATTGTTTTGAAATGTAGTTTAGAAGCCTTCGCAGTCCCCATGGTAAAGAATAGATCCAGTCAGAGGCTGTCGATGACCATGTGGGGTCCACATCTGTGTGGAAGTCTCCTACTCCTTCAGGACCAGGGTTGCATCCACCTTCACTGCCGTTGACCAAACGGGAAGTATAGTGGTTCAAACCAAAAAAGTCAGCAGTTCCATGTATCCTCTGCTTCTCTTCAGGACTGAAATCTGGAAGGATTGCTGGCACAGAGTCTGGACATTCATTTCTTTTTTTTTCAATCTGAGATTTGAGTGCAGCAGGATAAGCTCCATCTACAAATATCGGGTTCGCAAACCAGCCCAGCATGAACTGCAGATAGCGATCTGCAGCTGCTATGTCTTCAGGTTTGGACGAATTCATAGGCAAAGCCCAGTCAGAATTTAATGCGATGCCCACTTTCCCTCTTTGTGTCTTCCTGTACTTGTCGTTGTAGACATGCCAAGCCTCTGCATGAGACTTGATGATATTATGAGCAACCTAAATATGTAGGGATACAAGATAAAGGAAACTTACTTGGGCAAAAATTAACCACTGTTAAATATTTTTGCACCGTAGGAACAAGTTATCTTACCTGATAAGAAGAACGGACATAGTCCTGCACTCCTGGAGGATGCTCACCGGTGCCATACCCAGCATGGCTCACCACCCAGGGGCTACTGAATGTGTTCCAGGTTTTGACCCTGTCCCCAAACTTGGCAAAGCAAAAGTCTGCATAGTCTTTGAAATGTTCCACAATGGAAGTGTTGGTCCATCCACCGTAATTTTGGAGAGCTTGGGGTAGATCCCAGTGATAGAGAGTGATAACAGGTTGTATGCCAGAGTCAATGAGAGCATTGATCAGCTTGTCGTAGTAGACGGCACCTTTCTCTGATTGACTGTCTCTGTGGCCTGAGGGGAAAATACGAGCCCAGGAGATCGAAAACTGGTAGGTGTTGACTTGAAGTCCTCTCAGGAGGTATACATCATAATCCACCTTGTTGTAACTGTCACAAGCAAGATCAGCTGTCTGATTTGCAAAGACTAAGCCTTCATGACCAAAGCGGTCCCAAATGGTCTCTCCTTTCATGCCCTCTAACCATCCGCCTTCCACCTTGAAAGACTCAGTGGAGGTGCCCCATTCGAAGTCGGAGGGGAAGGATTCTGTGAGGAAATTATCTCGCTCTGCCGTAGTTTGGTCCACAAACTTATCCCAGATTATCTCATAGCTATTCTTGAATCCTGTCACACTGATGGAATCTGGAATCCCACGACTTTTGAGAAAGGAGAAAACAATGTTAACATAGATGAATAAATGCTGATAATCAGAGGGTGTGTGTGTGATACTAGTTGCATTTCTATTACCCCTAGATTTGCGCAAAACCTAAATATTGCACAAAAAAAAACCAACCTGTAATGGAAATGACTTTAATTTAAAAAACTGCCAAAAATATTACAAAAACCTTTAAACGCTTTCACACGTTTTTAAGACGTGTCAATAAAGTTTATTGCAAAAGTGTATTGGAAAAGCTTTTTGTGAATGGCGCATCTCTGCACTGCGGCACTGGATGAGGCAGTTGGTCAATCTAAAATCATCAAAATCTAGTTTCCAGCTGTTTTTGGCCTCATTAATATGATGTAGTTGTGCTGTAACACTACTTGATCATCATGCATTAGATATGGGCTTTTGGGTTATTATGGGTTTCGCTTTTCTTTTGCAATGGAAATGCGACAATTGACAATTTCATGACCCGTTATTCACTAATAAATTAAGTAGATGGTTGAAACATTTATATCAGAAATGCTCTAAATTCTGAGCATGACGCTTAATAACTTGCAGCCATAATTTCTCAATAAACCATCCATCCATCCATTAGCTATACCCGCTTTATCCGTTTCCGGGTCACGGGGGTCTGTCGGAGCCTATCCCGACGCATATCAGGCGAAAGGCAGGGGTACACCCTGGACAGGTCGCCAGTCTATCCAGGGCCACATACAAACAACCAATCACACCTAGGGAGAATTTAGAAAGATCAATTAACCTACACTGCATGTTTTTGGACTGTGGGAGGAAGCCGGAGTACCCGGAGGAAACCCACGCAAGCACGGGGAGAACATGCAAACTCCACACAGAAAGACCCACCGGTCCGGGAATTGAACCGGGAATCTTCTTGCTGTGAGGCAACAGTGCTAACCACTAAGCCACCGTGCTGCCCTCTCAATAAACCAAAAATAACCAATTCATTGACACCCTTTGCCCAAGATGGGATGGAAAATTGTAATCTGTGACCTGACCAGTGGTCAGGCGTAGATCTTGACATATTCTGTGACCTCTCATATGGTCAAGAATCACATCTTGTCTTTAAGACATTCTGTGGCCTTCGTATAGTTGGGGTTGTGCAGATTTGTATTTGGTCCTTGATTTCTCTGCTCTGCTGACACACATACACAATGATTGGTTATGATAATTATGTAGTGTTTAGTCTACGTTATTCTGTGGTCTTCAAATTACTTAAAAAAAAAAAACTGAGACTGTCATTCCTGCTTTAAGACGCCAGGTGTATGTTTGACCGCACTTGCATGCAACTACTACAACTAAATCTACTAAACTTGGGATCTTCTCTCACAGCTTTATTCATGATAATCTAATGAACACAGTCTTAGTCCAGATAGTCACCTAGTGGTTAAAACATATTATACAGAGGTGTTAATAAGTTTGTCCATAACACAAGAATACCGTTTTTCTGTTATAAAGTTTAACAAGATCACTTTATAAACACTAACCAACAGGTCAACTACCTCAACATAGACATAAAGTTTAAATATGAAATTACTAATGAAGCAATCAAGGTTAGAAAAAATTCCTTGTTTTGCTAAATATTGGTCTAAGGTGGTGTAATTGTCAAAAATTGGCCCATTTTATCTTTTCACTAGTAGAATAAATGTTTCACAAAAAATAAACTGTTACATTTATTCTTTATTATTGAAGAGATAATCTAATCCAGGTTTTACACATTCATTTTTGCACATTCTGGTTTTAGAACTGGACCTAGTCTAAGGCCTCAGTGTTTTAACTGCAGTCGAATGGTCCTTTATCCTTCTGGTGAATCAGAAACTAACTTCATCGCCATGTTAAGCTGCCAGTTGAGTGCTTTTCTGCTCCTCTTCAAAGTGGGAAATGTAAACTCACCAAAGAAAAAAATGTACTCATTTCACTCCTTTCATCATCTCTGTTTAACTTCACACATACGTTGCATTACATTTTACATCTTACAACCACTCCTTAAATTGACTGTGGCATTGACGAGTGACGACATCTCTGAAAAAAAAGTAAATGGGTCATCCTCTTTAGAATATTGATCAGAGGTCTAAGCAGAGCTCTGGTTGGCGAGTTACATTCTTAGTATCTGATGTTCAACTGCTGAAGAAGAACCATAAAGTATTTAAAGCCATAAAGTATAAGTCGTATTTTTTTAATTATTCAGAACTGAGAATCATGGGAAACGTTTATTGTTAAAAATGTGATTCACGATGTAGGGGCTCAGGCCCGGACAGCCCCGGCCCAGTTCAAGCCCTGTTGACAATACATATGAATCAGTGACATCAGTTCTTACCTGATTGGAGCATCCTCCATGTCCAGCTTGCCTAATACGTCCTTCATGTCAAATCCCACAACATTAAGGCCATTGTTCTGTAGGACTGTGATAAGTTGAAGACACATACATCTTTAAGACAGTTTGATAACTTTCCAAAACTATTGCTGCACAAATAAACTGTATTATGACAAAAACATCTGTTGTTTTGGAAAACATCTCTGTCCTGTCACTTTTAACAGTGTATTTATACACCTTGGTCTTCTTTGTTAATCCCATGTTCCCATCCCAGGTCTTGGACTTCTTTCTATGCCCCTTAATTCCCTGTCTCCAAATTTTTGCTATTTTATATATTTTGGATTTTGCCTTGTCCTGGTTCTTGGATAGATAATTTCATTACAAACATGTGAATTATACCGGCACGTACTATGCAGTAAATCTCCAAGAAGCTGATGCTGACTGTGGGAACAATCATGAGCAGTCATCTCGTACATAAGGATGGGTAAGTTCCCACTGGATATCTACAACATAATAAGACACATATGCTTCAATTATACTCATAATTTGAGATGTGAAAAGCAGAAGAAAAAAACCCTCACACCCTATAGTGTTTACTGTACCTGTAAGGTGCTCAACTCCTGGACAAAGTTTGCAGAGGCAGCACAGTTATATTCAATGTGTACTGCCAAGAAATCCACCTTGTCAGAAGCAAAGAAACAGCAGATAATGACACCACACTCATGTCTCTGAGTGAAAACAAAACAATGTTAGCACTGAAGTTAATTCCTCAAATTTAGATTCAAAGAAAGCATGCAGCAGAGTGCAGAGGGAGAAAGTGTGATCTTGCATGAGGATGTGAGGAGTGTGTTAAAAGTATTTTTGAGTTGTACAGGACATGCATGAGGACAGCAGGGCAGTAATGAGTGGTGTAGTAGGCGTAACAGAGGGGTTTCATGTCGATGTGAGACTGCATCTAGGACCAGATGAAGTCAGACAGGACTCTCAACGGTCTGTGATGTTCAACGATGACTTTGAGATCTGTAGTAAGAGTAGGAAGCTGGTGAAAAAAATCTGGAGAGAAGGAGATATGCACAACAGACATGAAGAATGTACGTCAGGTGCAGAAAGGGAGAATATATGTGTGTAAATGAAAGGGAACCAGGTGGAAGTGAGGATGCAAAGAGTAGGGGTTTCTTGGTCCCAGCTGTGCAGAGCCATGACGAGGTGATGAAGACAGTACGGGCAGGATGGAGTCTACTGAGAGTATTTTAAGTTATCTGTAATAGTAGAGTAGCATGACAGTAAATAAAAAGCTTACAGGACAGTAGTGAGAGCAGCCCTTCTAAAAGGCTTGGAGACAGTGGAAAAGGATCTGGAGGTGGCAAAGATGAACAAAAAACAAGAAAACAAAACAAAAAATAACCACATTAGATTCACAGCCTGAGTTAGACGTCTTGAAGATAAAGTGAGAAGGACTAGACTGAAATAGTTTGGACTCATAAAGAGGGAAGCTGTATACGTTGGTAGAGAGATGTTGGACGTGGAGCTGCCTGGCAGGCGAAAAAGGGGAAGACCACGGAGGAGTTCTCTGGATGTGATAAAGAGGATATGTAGTTGGTTGGTGTGGCAGAGGAAGGTGCAGATGGGAGGATAAAATGGAAAAAAATGGAAAAAAAGTGGAACTTATTCTCTTCTTCTAATAAACAAATACCATTATATACATGTCTGAAAGTTTACCTTACTGCTTTCACATACGTTTTTTTTTTCACGTTATATTTTAAAGCAATGAACACATGGATTTATATAGTAAATATGAAATCTTTAGCTTACAGTTGTCGAGGCTTTAATATGTGAAAGTGTAGTCACATCCGTTGCCTTCAGCCCGACTGACAGACGTCTCCCTGCCAACAGAGAAACATTAAAAAAACCTTTTGATTTATGTAATCTGGGGAAAAGGGGTTTTTCCTACCATGTCAGGGCAAATTGTCTACTGTGAATAAAAAATGCTTATTGGGCACAAGTATACAAGCACAAGATAACTTTGCTGGATTGATTATCAGCATAGGATTGATAAGAGTTAGACATGCAATCTGTGTTATGAACTAGGCGGTCAAGGGTTTTGGCATCAGCTGGTCGTGGAAGTGTTTTCATTATCAGTCATGTCTCACAGAAACTGAAGTGTTATATACATAAATATGTATATATACATCTGTGTATATATATACAATCAGAAAATCTATCATAAAGTACAAACAATTAATCAAACACTTTATTTCACCTTTGTCAGGAAAGTGTTGATGGTAGATCCGGTGAAGATTCCTGTTGAGCTGGAGGATGTTTTGCAGAACACTGGGAGCTCCCGCAGGCTCCCCATTATGCCAAATGTCACCCAGGTCACTCAGTGTCACCCATGTCTGTGCCAGTGTTGCAAACTCCTGGAAAGCAAACTCGGCATACTGCTGGAACACCTTTCCCAGCTCCTGACTCTCCCAGCCTCCATACCGTGATCTCAGGGAGTCTGGAACTGCTGATCCGTGGAGGATGATGAGAGGCTGAAGGCCCGCTTGCAGCAACTGCTCCAGCAGGGTCCGGTAACACCTCACCACATCCTGTTGGGGCTGGCTGGAGACACCCATGGGGAGAAGATGAGTCCATGACAGTGGCACTTTGAAGTGGGTCACCCCTCTGCTCTGGAGGTACTCAAAGTACTGTTTAGAACCAGAAGGTATGGCACGAGTGCAGTCAAAGGCGTCAGTCTCTCTTCTGCCCGAGCTTGATGACGCCTCCTCGTTCAGGGGGCCTGCAAGAAGCATAAACTCCTCCTGCCCATTAGCCCAGATGCTTCCACCACCATGTAAACACAGAATGTGCAGACACAAAACCCACAACAGCTTCTTCATTCTGGAAATGATGCACCGATGTTTCCAAGCAAAGCATTTCCTCTTGTATGATTGATGGATAGTTAAGATCAATATTACATCCAGTTATAGCAGTATTTTATTGCAGCTGTTTGATATAATCATGAGGACTCTGAGCTTACTTAACCACAGACCCATGTTGTACAAATAGCTTTCATAACACTTTAAAAGATGTCCCAAAGTTCACGATAAGAGAGATAAAGAAATACAGAGAAAAGGTAAATGCCCTCACTCATCAACATGTAAAAAGAAAGAGTCAAATAAAACCTGATTGAAATGTATGTGATCAAAGTCTTTAAGATTCCAGTAAAATTCCTGTTTTTTGTGACATTCAAATATTGGTCATGAGAACAAGAAGATTTCATTGTGGGTTAAATTTATGAATTCAAGTATGACAAGACAGAAAGTAGTTGAGAAGCAAATGTTAAAAGTTCAAAGCATTGCTTCTTATTTTTGATTGTGGGAATTGTCCCCAATGACTGTAGGTTTGAAACATTAACGACAGTTGACATTTATTTTAAATGAAATCAACAGATAATACAGATATCCTCATACAAGACATAACCTGTCATGATAGTTGACCACTTATGACTTTGTTCTCTGGCTGTTTTGACCTCTAAATAAAAGGTCACGAGAATGAAACAGTTTGTTTTGCTGACCTTTTAGCAGCATAAGCATATTTATCAATTTCGGTGAAACCATCTTAAAACTTTAGTCTACATGGAATACGTGGTCCCACTGGAGAGGACATGTGACATATTTGACATAAAAGAGTTTTGCATGACTTTACAGTCATGCAAAAGTTAGTACCCTCCTTGATCATTTGTTTATTTGTGTAAAAGTAGAATAAAAAATCATATGATTGTAGTGGGTCTTAACATTGGAGAAATACAACCTCAGATGAACAATAACCTCCCTTTCTGGAAAATTCTGGCTGAAAGTGGGTGGAGTGTATACAAGAATATACAAATTGAGAATTGTTTAGAAATCATTATTATTATTATTATTTGCTTTAAAATGACTGGCAATAATAGTAGGACTTTTTAAACATAATTCACTGTAGGAGCGTAATGAAAAAAAACTCAACTTAAACATTTAGCTCCTGCTTTGCTCAATGAAGATTAAAAGGTAAACAACTACATTTGTCAAAATATTGGGCTGAAAGCTGCTGCACTGTATCTCACGATTATTTCAATTCAATTCAATTCAATTTTATTTATATAGCGTCTATTACAACACAAGTTGTCTCTGGAATCTTTCCAGAGACCCAGAACATGACCCCCGAGCAATTATTACATAAACAACGGCGGGTAAAAACTTCCCTAGTGGAAGAAAAACCTTAAGCCAAGAAATAAGAAGGAATAGAGACATAGAGACACCGTCAAAGGTACAAGACAGGATACAATACTAACTATCATCAGTAGTCCAATTAGACTTCTGTGAATATGGGTGATATATGGATAGACGGTGATCCAAGGGGATGGGGACTGCAGGTCGGGATGTCAGAAAACATCCAACAGACATCCATACAGACAGGTGAAGGCAGAAACTGGGATGGTCAGAGGTGGAACTGCATTTTAAGAAACCAAGCCTGTGCTTGTGTTGCTCTTTGACGTTCAAGTCTCTAGGTGGCGTCAACATCTTGTAATGAGGCTGCGACTGCCGCTGGACCAAGATACAGTTAGCACACATACTCCTAATAAATAAAAATATCTGAAGATGTAAGATGAGAATAAAAATGAGAAGAAAATGAAGACAGTACCTCTGTTATCTCTGGGGATCTTAATTTTCCAAATTTCACTCCTTTAGAGATAGGGTGAGGAGCTCAGTCATCCAGGAGGGGGTTGGAGTAGAGCCGCTGCTCCTCCGCATTGAGAGGAGCCAGGTGAGGTGGCTCGAGCATCCTGTGAGCATGCCAGCTCTGTGGTGAGGTCTTTCGGGCATGTCCAACTGGAAGGAGTGGGGCCCTGGGGAAGACCCTAGGACACACTGGAGGGACTATGTCTCTTGGCTGGTCTGGGAATGCCTTGGGATCCCCCCTGATGAGCTGGAAGTAGTGGCTGGGCTTCCTTGCTTAGGCATGGATGGATGGATGGATGGATGGATGGATGGATGGATGGATGGATGGATGGATGGATGGATGGATGGATGGATGGATGGATGGATGGATGGATGGACGGACGGACGGACGGATGGATGGATGGACGTTTTTATTGGTTTCAATGTGTGGAGTGAAAACACATGAACAGCATTTATTAATTTCTTAAAATAATATTAAAAAATCAGATAGTTTATTTTTAAATTACCTACAACTAAAACAACATGGACCTTATTTTGATTTTAGATTCTATCTGCAAATGAAAAAAGTCTAAACTTTGCCATACTCATTTTATAATGTCTTTTATAATGTAAGGATTTATTTTAATCAGTTAAATGGTGTGGTAATGGCTGAATAAAATTAAAAAAAAACATATTCATCTTTATTGCTTTATTAACATGCATAATGATAATCCTCGGGGTTTTCAGCGTAGGATTTTGATGTTTGACTGCTCTCAATATGTTTCAACATTATTCATTACAGTTATTCTTTCTAATCGACACAACTATATCAGTATCTAGAGTTACTGCGTCTTGTAATAATATGTTTTGGGGGGGGGTTGTTATTCTCCTTTGCAGCTGTAAATGTTTATTTTCAGTTGAGTAATTAAGATAGTAGTTTATGATATAATGGTTCTCATATGTCTTTATAACACATCTCAGAGTTCATAATACAAGAGATAAAGAAATGCCGTTGAAAAGGGAAAGCCTTCTCTTACTGTTATGTCAGAAGAAAGAGTAAGCTGAATGAAACGTGTGTGATCAAATGTTCACAGCAGTAACATTTCTGTTTTATATAATAGTCAAAGATCGACAGTGGGGCTGGTAAGAGTTCCTTGTGATGCAGTGCACCTTTCCTCTCCTCCGTTCCCCGACAGTTACAGGTATATACATCAAAACTGGAGGCTGTGAGAATGAAAGCTTTATCTAAAGATTTATGAAACTTTTTAGCAGCATAAGGATCTTTATTGGTTTCAAGGAACACATATTGGCTTGACTTTTTAATAACAGCATCATAGTATCTGAAAATAAGATAGGTGTGTAAAATGTCAACAATGCAACATTATTTTGAATTTGAGATTAACTCTGGTTAAAAATTTGAATTGCTTAACAGCCCAATAATGTAATGAAATATATAAATTGCCCCATGGGTGTTATTCACCACACGTGCGAACCGCACAGAGAGGGGAAAGTCCTCCTCCCCCAAAGTGGTGAGGAGTGATGGCCTGGTGGCCTGGAGGACCCAGGTTCAAGTCCCTGGGCTGGCAACAATGGTGAATCACTGTGGGCCCCTGAGCAAGGCCCGTAACTCCCAATTACTCCCCGGGCGCTGGAAAAAATAGCAGTCCACTGCTCCCCGTGAAACTAGAGATGGGTTAAAAGCAGTGACTGAATTTTGGAGTGTGTCGTGAGATATATACTGACAAGAATAATCAAAGCTTGAAAAGTTACAGGTTGGTTGCCCTGTTAGTACCTATTTATTTTCTTTTATTTTTAAAGGAGAAATGAAGTTTTGAAATATCAATAATCTACTCATTCATCCATCCAGCCACTTCTTCCAGCTTATTTTTTAGCAGCTCAAGGTGCTCGATTCTACATAAAATACTTTTGGTCTCAGGAAGTGAACCCCGTTTATTCCTCACATGTTCTCAGTTTACCAAGTTCGCTGAAAAATTAAAGGAAAACATGGATCAGTATTATCTATTATGTTTCACATTTGTAGCATTGTTTTAAAATTCTATTTTTGTATTATACCATTCAATAAAATAAGGAGTATGTAATCCTAGATTTCAAATGTGTCATCTTTACTCAAGTCCTGGATGGGAAATAGAGATCGTGTTTCCTCTAACCCTGTGGATTAATGGGACTGACAGGATGAAATGTAGATTTATACAGGACCAAAACAAGGAATTTATTTCTGCTTTTCATCTTTGATTGTGTGGCTCCCATTGAGCCCTTTCACTATTCCGGATCACTGTTTGCAGCTTTTTCGGCTCGTCCCTGCCGGCCTGTGATGTAATACTTGTAGGTCAGCTGGAACAGCTCTGTCCTGACGAGATGAAAGCAGGTAAAATCACCACCTATCACAGCTGTGGCTGACATACTGCTCCCATACATGAACACTGGAAAAAAAACCCCAAAAAACTGTACATTTAAACGGTGTAGTTGAGCTTTGGTTGTATCAAAGTGTAGCAATGAAAACAGATATGCAGTATCTTTGTAGATACTGAAGATGATACTTTAGATAACCGTTGTTTGATAAACTGGCCGCACCTAAACATTGATTGTGAGTATTCTAACAACCTTTATTTATATGTAGATACATAGATTCATACTAGTGTTAACAATGTTAAGATTTATACAACGGTTTTGACGTGTCTGGAATGAATTAATCAATTTTAGGAAATCACCATGCATTGTTTGCCTCCACTGATTTTGAAATAGTTTTTTTTTTTTAACAAGCTCTATTAAACAGCTGACAATTTTATTGTGTTATATAACAATATTGGCTGGTAATTGTATATTTTTACAGAGCAAATATGAATTTTAAAATCTGTGTAAAAATTCAATATTTTAAAATAAATTTGGATTTGAGATTCAAAATTTTAATTCCTTGACAGCCCTATATTGTATATAAATATATAAATAAGAGCAATGACACAGGTAAAACCAGAAATTGTGTAATATATATATATATATACGGTCAATTGCAAAAGTTAGGGCCTACTGTTTAGATACTATGTGTATTTGTGTAAAAATAAAACACAAATCTTCTGATAGTAGTGTGTCTACTTGGTATTAGACAAATACAACCTTAGATGAGACTCATAGCTTTCTTTCCCCAAAGTGCAATTATTTATCAATTGAAAATTAAGTTGGACAGAAATTTATTGCAATAAATATCAGCAGATGTGAAGATCTCTGTAGGCAGAAATTTTTGAAGTTAGCTGGTCTGACGCATTCAGGTGTGTTTTAACATAATGCCGAGAGGGAAAGACATAAGCATCTTTTCCTCATAACATTGTCTTTTTCTATGAACATATGTTTTTCCTTAAAAAAAAACCAAAACACTACATTAATAAATGGATTAAAAGTACTGGCTATTAACTTCGGTGAAGTATTATATTGTACAATGTATATGAGAGGACCCTCTGAAGCCTCTGTGATAGTGCTTAAGAGCAGCTAGGTAAGGTCGGTAAGATCTCAAAGGAGATGCCCTAGAAGCTCGTCTACACTTTTATTCCAATAAGTTTGTTTTTCCTGAGAACTCTCTGGAAGAAAGAAAATGTACAGACTGGGAAGAGAGATAAGATACGAGTAAGGCAGTGTGAAATGGAGAGAGAGAGCAGTGCCACACATGATCAATGAAATGCCAGAAAGTGTGGTAAAATCTCCAGAAATTCACAGAACTTGCTTTCCGATAGGGTATTGTGTCTTAAAATGAAGTTTAACTTAGCTTAGTTAAACTTATCATATATGGCGGTGTTGGGGTGACCGGCAGCTTTAAAGAACCTGATTAACTAAAACATGGAAATCGGGGCTTAAAAGAAATGAAACAGGAAAAGGAAGAGGTAAAATATGAGTAAAGTCTGCCATCCACTCAATGTTGTAAATCTTTTCCCCCCCTCTGTGGCCAGTGAGAGGCTTTGGACTGTTTTGAAAAACTAGAATTGTTTATTTAGAGTCAAAAGAAGAATATAGAAAATTTGGGTTCAGTGATATTTTAGGCAAAATGACTTAATTATCTTGTAACATCACCTGGAAAATGACGTAAGTCTACAGGCTGTGAATGATTATTTCATTGGTTTGAAACTGTTAACAGTGTGAGTCTTTAAAACGGCATAACATAATCTGCTGCAGGAAGCTTAACATACCTTTGGACTAATATCAAACTCAATGAAAATCTTTAGCTCTTGCTTAGTAAAGATGAACAAGTGCGCACCCATATTTGACACATTAAATTAGTTAAAAAACTTTCTCACCGTTTCCAAGAATTGTTAGAATTGAGGACTTCTTATGAATGACCTCTAGATGGCGACAGTACATCGCTTTCCTGGGAAATGAGGCTGCAACAGCTGTTGCAGCAACATGTTTTGAAACGCTTTAACTTTTAATAAATAATACAGTCTGATTATGTAAGACGAGGCTAAAAAGTAGAAGATAATGAAGGCAGTACCTCCGTAATCTCTGGATACTGTTGAATGAGCTCTGGGCTTTAAGCTACTTTCTTCAACAAAACATTTTCCACACTGCCAGGCTTTTGGTTCCCACTGAAACCTCTGGCTAAAACCAGCACAGCCTGGAGAATCCAAGTCAGTGAGAGGCTCCACACAAACAGGGACTAACGACACGAACGCACATCTCCTCTGCTCCCACCTGCCGGGCCACCTACTTCTGTCTCCAGGGTGACCTACCTTCTCAACAGGATGTACACATTAACTCGCGGTGGGTGTCTGTTGTGCACGCTCTCTCCTGCTTGCTCTTCAACAACTCTGATCAACAAGGAGTCTGTTCAATATCTGAAACCCCAGGGTCTGTCAGGATGGGGTATGAGTCATGCTGGAAGAAAGCACATTGCCTCACCGTTTCGTGAAGTGCTCTGAGGTCAGGTTGATTATCTTACATAAAAAGTTTGATTACCTGCACTTGAACCAGTGTCTGCTGATTGTTGTGTTACTTAAATTTACATAAGAAACCACACGACCTGTATAAATTATAACTAAACAAATATACATACAGAATGTGTATTGAGCAAACATGACAACTTTACTTCAGGGATACCAAAATACTGCTGTTTGTACACTAATTCATTACATATTTAAGTTCTATGAGACAATACAATAGAGTGGTTTTATTGGAACTACTGTAAAGAGATACAGATGAAGGTAATGTCTTTCTGTCTTGTTTTTTTTTTTTTTAATGCAAAGTAATGTCTGGCACAATGCATGTCTGGTTTTTGCAGGGCTCACTCCACCGAAACAGCCCTCCTTAGAGTCAGTTAGAGAGTGCAGGACATTGTTCCATCCTATTATTGTTGTTGGACACAATAACTTAATTTTATTTAATCTTACTAAATAACATGGTCAATTATACACTGCTCATTTCTATATTCTTTAAGAGTGTGTGTATGTATGTATATATATATATATATATATATATATATATATATATATATATATATATATATATATATATATATATTGTGTTTTTACCCTCTGTGTGCCGACTCTATGTAAAAGCTGCTGGAGACTGAATTTCCCAGAGGAAGTCGTCCCAAAGGGATCAGTAAAGTTGAGTGTAAGTCTACGTCTGAGTCTAAGACAGCAGAGACTCTTGGCCCACTTGCCTTATGTATTAAGCCCTCAGTGAGGAACCTCGGGGTAACTCTTAACCCTGTTTTGTCTTTGTATTCTCACATTAAATCACTGTGTTTTCAGCTGAGACTTTGTGTCACAATCTGAGATGGAGATGATCATTCATGCCTTCATTCCTTCACGTCTCAATTACTGTAACTTGATTTTCACATGTTTAAGCAAAAACAAAAAAAAACAACAAAAAAAAATCACTGAACGTCTTTAAGTTGTCCAGAACGCTGCTGCAAGGCTTATAATAAAACCTCCCAAGTTTTTGCACGTCAGGACAGTTTTAGAGAGGTGTAACAGTGACCTGGAAAGTTGTTGCAGGAACACAAGGATGTGGACCTCAAAGACGAGGATAATGAGCTCTTTTCCTGCTCTTGAACGCTGTAATGTTTTGTCACGCCATGGAGGTGATATATTGCCTTTTTGGGATAACTGTGAATGCACAGCCAGAGAAAGGAGGCAGAATAAACGGGGGACTTTATACCATGAGCTGTCCATTTACTTTCCACAAGGTTTAGATTTGGTAACTTTGTGGGTCAAGGCAAAAACCTTAAGCTGGTACATAAGATTTTTGGTAAACCTTTATGGATAAAGAAGTGTGTTTGGGATCATTGTTCAGTTTTAAAGACCTCTTTGGGTGCCTTTTCTTTCCCCCCCTTCTCCCTCTCAGAAACTGAAATCAGATAAAACAGTTGACACATTAATTAAACCTAGTTGCCATCGTATTCAGAATCACATCAAATAAGCCACAACAGACTTACTCATGCGCCTGTTATAATGTCATTTCATTCAAACAATACATGACGACAGATGCCGGTAACTGTTTAGTTCATAAATGTAACAGGTTCGACACGACATCATATCCACAAAGAGGCCTAACAAATATGCGGCCCATCTGCTGCTGTGTACAACCTCTCTGTTTTGTGCTGATGTAGAGATGAGACTCGGTGCTCTACTGTTGCTTTAATCAAACTCTTGCTGGGCAAGAGTCTCCCCTTTGTGTCGTGAAGGGAGAGTTATTGTGTTTGGAAACTGCTGCATGCCATCTTTTCTCCTTAAACGCTCTGCTGTGCGATTCATGACGGAATAATTACTCAGCTTCAGAGATTTTTCTCAGCAAAGATGAGTTTCTAGTTGTGCAATATGGTTCGGTTACTCAATTTGTACATGTTCTAATACAGTCTAACACATAATAAATGTATTTTAAAGAAAAGTGGGAGGGGAAGTCAGAGATTAAGTATTGAAATACTAGTTCAGGAAACGATTATTGTTAAAAGACTTGTGTGGGATGGGACGCTGGAATCGGAGCCCGGCGAAATGGAGGAGGTATATTTTCATTTCAGTAATAGCAATGTGACACTTGAAGAATGCTTCCAGCCGAGCGTTTGGACCTGGTACCTTCTGTAACACAGAACGTGTTGCACTGAGGGTAATTCTTTTAAAGATTTCATTAACACACACTTTTGACTGCTAATCATAAAGATAAGTCCAGCATCCTCCTCCTGTCGTTTGTTGGTCGTGTATCTTTTTCAGTTTAACCCACCCACAACTGCACCAGTTACGGATTTCTTTTACCTGTTGTCACTACTGGGCTGATGAACTGTGGAAAAAAAACAATGCAAGTACGCGATCTGTGAAGAGTTAGACTAATTAATGCTTGTTGTTTGGTGTTGTGTCTGTATCCCGTAGCAACCACACATGTGGAAGTTCAGGTTGATGTTACTTTTTATGAGCCTAATTAGTGAAGTGCCTGCTCTCTGTCCAACACACACACACACACACACACACACACACACACACACACACACACACACACACACACACACACACACACACACACACACACACACACACCTGCATTGTAAACTACTTACATCATAGCAGTTTAAAAAAGTATATAAGAAAGCAAATGAAATTGCATTAAATATTATTTGATCTCAGAGTGGTGGTTATAGTGTATAAATTAAGAATAATTAAACTGAAAGATAAAAACAGGAGGACAAGCATGTAATATTGATTGAATAATATAAATGGCAATGATAATAAAAATAAAAGCCATCAAACTGTTGAAAAGGAGGAAGTGTAGCCAGACGTTAGATGTGGACGAATTCCCCAGAGAGCCCCACAAATGCATCGGGGCGGGGGCCTGTGTTTGTTGCCTGGCAACACCTTAACCGAGGATGCTACAGGCAGCATCTGCAGGTAAAACTGGTGAACTCCCAGCAAACAGTGGGTGCAGGAATGTTCCTTCACAGTATCCAGGATTACACCGTCGGTTGCGAGCGGCTGCTGCAGACTCTCCTCCTTTCAGTCGTACTTATGTATTTACACTCTCTGGGTTTAATCAAGATGTGGCTGCGTCAACTAGACTCAATGCCTCTTTGGCTTTTATTTGAGAATACGTACTACCTAATTATCACTTAAACAAATATTTCAGCTATTAAATGTCTTACTAGTTAACTACCAAATATGTCTTATGTTTACCTCTGTGGTCATTTTACTACTTTATCTTACATTTAATATTAAGCGTGGAGAATAATCCGTTCATATTTTGTGACGTATTATCAGTTGTATAAGCAGTGAGTATTTACAGCTCTACACATTGTTTGTTATAAATAGTTTTAGGGGTTCATTGTTACCACAACTCTAATAAGATTGATAACACAACATTGCCAACATTTTCTTTTCTGATTCAGAAATTGAAATCCTCTTCCCCACTGCTAGTAGGAGGATTTCTATTAAGAAAAAAGATTCTTTATTATTATCTTCTCAGTTTTCTAGAGTCAAGTTTTAGGTTAATTTGGAAACGTGGTGTAACAGAATTATGAATAAAATACTGCGAAACAGTGTTCTGAACTTCAATTTTAAAGCTCACAGTTTAATCTAAATCCAACGCTCAAAAAATACATTAAAGACCATTTTGGATTCTACTACGTAAACAAGAAAAGACGACCGGAGATAATTCTGCAATCAGGTGGCTTTAGATGCGACTTTAAAGTCATGCCATGTAGCAGTACCCCACCTGACCACATGGGGGCATATAGATCTGCCATGGTGATAAAAGAGCCCCTGACAATACTGTGCTAACAAGTGCGTCCGACACATCTTGTAATACGACTTTCTCCCAGTAGAGGTGCATTTTGTAATTTCTTGTGATTTGATGCCCACAAAGTTGCTTTAATGGATCTTTACATGAAATTAATGCATGTGCCAACTGGAATTTGCTATAATTCACTGTATGTCTTTCTACAACTGGTTGTCAATAACTTAATTGCACTATACTGCATTAAAACTACAAATATAGTTACTGTATTTACATTTCTGTGGTTTTGTATACTTGTTCAACCTGAGCAAAGGTTTACACAACAGATACAACTCAATTCAGCCTATTACAACCAAGATGTGAGGACTTCTGCCACCCAGACACAAACTGCTGAGTTACAAAACTGAGAAACAGTGTGTCCACCAACACTGCTTCAGGCAAAACCCTCACAAGCTTTGAAGCCTTGGTTTGGGTATGAAGTAAATGACAGCTCAGGTAACAGGCTGGTGTGAAGCTTCAAGTCACTTTGAGACCACTCCTGCGTTTGGAGTTACATCTCCAAGGGGAACCCTGCTAACCATGATTGAAATCACCCTGTGCTCTTACTGGGATCATTATCGCAAATATTGCTTCTGACAGAATCAATTTCCTTGTTTCCAGCTCTTTGGTGCCTTATCTGCTAAATGTTGCATTCTTCATTTGCAAATCCCACTTTACAGATCCCTGCGTGAAATAAAACAGGAATGGAAACTGGAGCAGGAAATTGAAAAGAGGGGCCCTGTTGTGTTGTGTGGACTGCTGTGACTACTGCTATTTCCTTTGAACATGCCAGCGTTGTACAGTCACCAGATGTGTGTGTGTGTGTGTGTGTGTGTGTGTGTGTGTGTGTGTGTGTGTGTGTGTGTGTGTGTGTCAGTCTGTCTGTCTAACATTCCCTGCAGTCTTGAGGGGAAAATTCTGGTCAGACATGAACTACCATATTACCTACAACAGTGTTGCTGCTTCAAAGCTCCATTACACTTTATTGTTGGCGCGTTGACATGGCATGCCATTTGGCATCGCTGGTCCATCTTGGCTCCTTTTTGATACAAGCGGTTGGCTCCAGCAGCTGAAAGGACACACAGCAGGATCCACACAGCAGCTGGTACACAGCATGGGGTTTGTCTGTGGCTTACTAAAAGCTTACAGACATTTATTGAGGGCCACATCTGGTTTAGCGTCTCTGCTAATTGTGAAACTTCATTTTCGGATGTGAAAAGATGACTTACAACGATCCGGACAGCACAACCACAACATGACAGCGAGACAGCAAGATGGTTTCTTAAAGGAGACATGGACATGTGCACTTTTATGAAAAGCTGACAGTATTTCCTGAAGTGTCTCTGACATCCTTTGGTCAAAGTATCACACAGATTCATTTAAAAAAAAAGAAAAAGCTCCCTTTTCAACATGCTTTTAGTGCCTGGTTTATTGCAGCTGGTTTCAGGGGATGGAGCCAGAAATGTTATCTGATTCCACCCCTCTTGTTTGTGGGTTGTTTGTGCAGATTTGAAAGTGTAACAGGTGCATTTGGTGAGGTTGGATGAAGGATAATTGAAAACAATAGAAAAACACTTTTGTTATCTAGAAAGGGAAGTAGCTTTATTGCCGCATATTATTGAGAAAAACAACAGATGGAAAAAATGGACAGGCTGGTTGATTCTTGTGTGACATGGGTTTGTGATGTCACAGATTCCTTAAAACTTAACTCCTCCCTTAATAACATTTTTCAGACCTATTTTCATACCTAAAACAAGTGTGTATATATATATATATATATGTATATATATATATATATATATATATATATATATATATATATATGTATATGTGTGTATATATTTTTGACATTGCTTAATGTAAATCAGACAGTACTTTTGAACTGGATTTCAACAGAATCATTAAAAAAAAAAAACAACAAAAAAAAGACGAAGAAAAATTTTAATCCAAACTGGCCCAAGCAAGACAGAAAAACCCTGCAAACACGAAACAAGTGTCATGTCCATTAAGCGTGCGTGTGAGCTGGTAAATTAAAACTGTAATGACGGAGGAGACAATCCTGTCAGCGTTCTTCATATTTATGTCGCTCTGTGTAAATTTAACTAGCATTTTCATACCATGTTACTGTCATATTGAATAATTGTGACCGATTCTTCTCGATTCTCGATTGAGAATGGAAAAAGGGGGAATGTTCCAATGTAAGAGCCTAATGAGACTTCTGCACACGTAGACTGGTGTTCTGGCCCATTCCTCTTGCACAAACTGCTCTAGTTGTCTCAGGTTTATTTTCCAGACTGCATGTTTCAGCTCTTCACACAGATGTTTAATAGGATTTAGATCAAGGCTCATTGAAGGCCACTTCAGAACAGTCCAATGTCTTGTCCTTAGTCATTGTTGGGTGCTTTTGGTCATTGTCTTGTTGGAGGACCCATGACCTTCAACTGAGACCAAGCTTTCTGACACTGGGTAGCATGTTTCACTCCAGGATGCCTTGATAGTCTTGAGATTTCACTGTATCTTGTGCAGATTTAAAACACCCTGTGCCATCCCCAAGAGATAGTTTCAATTTGCCATCAATGTTCCTCTTGTGGCCACGTGCAGGGAGATTGGCTACAGCCCCATGGACTCTAAACCATTGAGGTTTGAAATTTGCATCTGTAGTCACAGGAACATTATACTGCTTGGTGATGATCTTCTAGCCTTGACCTTCGACACATTTGTCGGTGATTTTCTTTCTGATCTCCTCTGACAACTCTCCCCTTTGCTTTCTCTGGTCCATGTTCAATGTGATGAGCTCCATGATACCAAACTGCAGAGTGATCACTTTTCACGCTTAAGACAGTCAGACTGATGATTGACGGATTGAAGATAAAATGAAGGCAATACTTATGTTAATCTTTTTCTAATTGTACTGTAATTCACTCCAATGCTTCATAACATGTTAAGTGAGGTTCTCAGAGTCTTAAATCTAACTCTTACATTGAGTATTTGCAGTTTTTGTGATTTAAACCAATTTGGATGTCCACTTCTCGGAAGACTGTCTTGAGCTTTCTCCCCTTAATAAAAATTCTTTCTTGAATTAGATGATGATTAGCAAACCTGAACCATTGTTTGGAAATGACCTTATGACCCTGCCCAGATTAATGGGTAGCTAGATCAGAGTAAGGTCTTTGCTGACGTCTTTCCTCCTTGGCACTGTGTTAACACGCACATGAATACACCAGACCAGGAAACTGCCAAAACCATTACTTTTATAGTTTCATATCGATGTGGCTTGTGGTAAATGGTCTGTTTACCCGTTTTGTTGTAGACATGTGCTGTACATGATGCTTCGATAAATAAAACAGTGGAACTGAAAGAGCACTTTTGTTACACACAACTGTATGTCTTCAGTTGAAGCAATTGCTGTTGTTTTGTGTCACTTAATAATTGAGCAAAATTGTCAAAAAAATAAGTAACTTCGTGAACTTGAAAGAAGAGGTACTAAGTTGTTAAGTTTATAGGATATCATCAAGCAGATGGTACGAAATCTGAGATCACCTTTCCGCTTTAACTCTTTCATCTCTTCTTGTATAATGGACGTATTATAGTTGACACACTACAGAGGTCCTTAAATGAATCCATGAATTTAATCAGAACCCAATGAAATGAGGAAATATTCATGTCTGACTCTCTTCTTTGTTCTGGTTCAGACTAACACGCATGTACAATAGATATTCTCATTTCTCTCTTTATTAGATGCCAGTACGACATTGAACCCTCTTTGCATTTAGGACAAACTTAATTCTTTGTGGCAAAGGTTTACCAAGGTGCTGGAAACATGCCTCAGATCTAGACCCAAACTAATATGAGTCCAACAGTTTCTAGAGATTTGAGAGCTGTATATCACCACAAATCCCCTGCCACCCTTATTCAACAGGTGCTCGATTGGTTTGAGAGCAGGTGACTGACGAGACCGCTTGACTGCAGTGACCTCAGTGTCAAGTTCAGGAAGGCAGTTGGAGACGATTTGAGCTCTCACATGGCATGTTATCCTGCTGAATTTGCGTTGTAGAGCAGTTAGAAAAAGTGTACTTAATAAGAAGGCTATTGAGTGTGGGTATAAATGTTGTTTTTCAGTAGCTGCAGCCAAAAATATAGCCTCTTGTGGATGAATTAAGTACCTTCTAATGCAGGAGTGACGACAATCCTTTGTCAGATGCAAAGTGCTCACTTTGAGCCAAACAAGTAATTACAAAGGGAAATTATCGCCTGCAGGTGACACTTTTAGTTTCTATTTCTGAATATGGATTTTCATTAAGTGACTAAAATTAAACAATATCTGCACTTGTGATTTCTTTTTTTTTTTTTTTTCTGGCCACTGGTGCTTATTGTTTCAGATCAACAACCCCTTTAGTGATGTTCCCTCTCACTGCACAAAGAGGACAAATATGTAGAGAGCATAACAATAGGAGTTTTTATTTCAGCATTTATTTCAGCTCTGCTACTCACTTCATGACTGGTTGACTCTAAGAGTAAGTATCATTTGTGCTGCTGCTCTTTAGGATCTAATCAAAACTTAAATCATAAACGTATGGGTTAAAGTTGTCTAATAATAATTAAATATATATTTTTTTAAATGAAGCTGGATGTTAAAATACTGCATACAACTTTCTTTCCAGACTGAAATGAAATGACTTCAGCTGCACATTTTTTGTTTGATTTTTGTGCAAAACTGGCTTGGACAGCTGCTCTGTTGGTTAGTATATGGCTAACTAACTTGGCTGCAGTTTATCTTTGACTTATCTAAACTAAAACATTTTGAGTTTAAACTGCTTCTGCAGTTGAAGTGAAACATACTTTGCCAACTGCTGAATTAGGAGCAATGAAATCTGATTTATGGTTCTACATAGCTATAAATATAGCCTTCATGCAGGATTAAGTTGTTATTGACATCTATACTTATCCATCACTCTTCAAATACTAAATGATAGTGCAGGGTCTTTTCTGCACGGTTGTTGTTGTTGTTTAAAGTGCTGAGCTTCTTTTTTTTTTTTTTTTTTTATGTAGCTCAAACATTACAGTGGTGCAAAGCAAGCATGTCATATGTAACTTTAAGCTGATAAATGTTGGGAAATGGAATATTAAACCAATATTTCAGCAATATGTCTTTCTACCTGGCTTATAAAAACAATAAGGAGGAAAGAGTAGCAGGAAACGCATAGTAGGAAATGAAATGTCACCAAGTGGAACAATCACAGTGGAGGTGGTCCACGTCGTTGGGGGGGGTATATACATCAGGCTACAAATTAGGATTTTTGTTTTTAAAGTTGTTGCTGCCCACATTATATTATTAGTTGACCTTTTCCTATGTACTACACAGATGATCTAACAGTATGGACCTGAGCAGGAAAATATTAGTGACATTTCTGTGTAGTGTGAGGTATACAGTATGTATGTTTTTTTTGAAAAATTACATTTTTTGAGAACACAGCAATTGACATCAAGTTAACAGACAGGCTCTACGAATAAAACGGGCTTAAGAGGTCACATCTATTCCTTCTGTATATGGTTATTCACAGGGTTAAACTCTTAACCTGAGTAAAACTTGTGACTGTCCAATTTGTTATGTTTAGGCAGCTACGGCGCTTGGTCAGGATTAGATATAAGATCATCGTTACGTTTTTAATCAAACTCAACTCTGCGTGTCGAAAAATTAAACTCAAGGATGTTTGTTTGTCGTTGGGTTTTTTTTTCTTTTCTAAATTGAGATTCTGTCTGTATGTTAAATATGTGTTTTTAAAGGAGAACGTTCCAAAACTTAGGTAAGACACAATCGGTGTTTAGACGTAAATAGCCCCAGAAGTCTTTTGTTACTGAAATTATATATCAGGGAACCAACACAGAGCAGTTTGTCCCACTGGGATCTGGGCTGTAAAACCTGCACAATGTGACTCTTTATCCAGCAGTTTTAAGTCCACAGCCTCTGTTATGTAATAGATAATCCACCGTTACAGCAGTAATGCTGCTCACATCGAATGTGAGGATTGCTCTGCGATGTGAAAGTATCAAAGCACTTTTCCCACCTGACTGTCATTCACCAAAGTTCCTGTTTTTACTGTCGGTGGATTAGAGGTGCTTTCTGTTTACTATCACGAAAAGACTTTGGTTCTGTTTTTACGCTGCTTTGTCTCTTTTAGGTCCTTTTTTTAAAGAAACATTATTGTTTCTCATTGAATTCATTCATAAGTGAGATCTAATAACTAAAACATGTGACAAAGAACTGGGCGGGGGTGGGGGTGGGGGGGTATTGTTGGCAAAGCAGCTTAGATGCAACAGTCCTGTCATAATCACAGTGGTTTAATGGGAATAGTTTATGAGAGGCATTAAATACTCTGCTTTACTTTCAGGAATCACATTTTAATCTCTCGTAGGTGTCCTTATAGAGTAACTTTGCACCTGGCACTCCAAAGACCAAGAACGACAAGGAGAGGATGTTCCTGAAGCGAGATCTGGCTCAGATGTTTTTTGATTGGTCAAATTAATGGCGGCTTACTGATGGGCAGAGCAAAAGCCTCATAAAAGGCTTCAGCTCTCCGGCTACCAGTCAAACGCATGCGTTTTTATTTTAATCAGCCTGCTAACGACACTCGCTTTTCAGCATTTCCTCTAAATGACCAGAACACCTCCAATCCTACCACGCATGTGTGATCCAGAGTCAGAATTAGGATACGAACGTTGACAGCACAACAAACCGTGGCGTGGATTACAGCTGGATGTCTTTGGGCGCCTAAGACTCTGCTCGTCACCTGCTATTGTGCCGCAGATCGTGTCTTCTTTTAGTCACACACTGTCTAGTAATGCCAAAACATGCCAACCAAGTCAGAAACTGTCTGCAGCCAAGTAATAGAAACCTGCGGTTCACTCCGATGAGCTTCTATGACTGCAACAGCACTGACTTTCAGTTTTTACTATTTCCAGAATCCAGACGCTACGAATCAATTGCTGCAGTCCCCTATAGAACTGTCACAAAAACCACAAAAGATTTGCTCCATCCTGACCCAGAAGAACTAGCTGCATTTAATTCATTGTGGTCAGCAAACATTCCCTCACAACCAAAATAAAATATCTTTCCAGGTGAACGTCAGGGTCAAATTTATTTATAAAGCACATGTAGACAGAAATCAAAGTTAACAGAAGTGCTTTACAGAAAAGAAAAAATATATATATATATATAAAGCAGTAAATAAAAATGTAAAAATACAGTAAACAGTAAGGTGCAAGAAAAAATCTGTAATGACAAGATCTTGATGCTCAACACAAGTCAAATTGAAGACCAGTAAATGGAAATAGGTTCTTTAGAAGCATTATGGAAACAAAAACGCTTGGTAAGAAGTGCTAACAGATCCAAAGAGATAAAAAAAAAAAAAATATCACTGATCGTCTTGTGAACTTGCACTGCCTGGAGAATATGACCACACGATGAAATTCTGCTACGGTGCCATCAAGAGTGAGTTTTGGACAAAATTCTGCAGAAATAATCTTGGCACATGGAAAACTGCTTTACTTACTTTTGGATTCATGGCTTTTTCTGGTAGTGAAGTACTCCAGACGTCCACCGTTTTTGATTCAGTTTTAGAAAAAGAAAGAATTCTTGTTTGACCTTGTTTAAAGCTCTCAGTTGTAAAGCACCTCAGTACATATAGTGTATCACTAAGTTCTTATGGTCAAACTCTTGCAGCTGGTCTCTGAGGGCTTCTGATCGGAGACTTTAAACACATTAGCCACATAAACTCTGGAAATCTAAACAACCACTTAGTTGTTTAAGGGTATGCTTAAAGAAAATGTTGAAACCATTTTTATTCAGGCAGGCTGTTAGGTGATGTCACTGCTGTCTGTGGAAGATGCTCTATTAACACACACAATATGCTTACTTACTGACAACATTTACCTTTTATTTGATCTTGTGTTCATGTTGAAGGTGATAACTCATCGCAATTACACTGTAAACAATTCTGAAAGCGCTGACAACAACACATGTCCACTTTAATTAAAAGAAAAGGATTAAATAAAGCCAAACTGTGTCTGAGTCATTCAGAGTTTTTTGAGTCTTAAATAAACTTTACAGGAAAATTGAAAAGCAACGAACATCTTAGGGGGGGAAAAAAGATAAGCAGGCAGGTGTGATCACAATCACAATGCTTCTTACCATCAGTGGACTCAGTGAAACCCTGCACATTTGAACTGCTAAACTAATTCTGGCTTTGGTGAACAGGCTTGACTGGTGATTCGGGTCTTGGATTCAATTAACCAGAGACAGGAGCATATCAAGCTGTTGCTCTCTTCTCGAGGTAAAAGTAAAAGCTTCTTTACACCTGCAGCAACTGTGGGGAGACATTCGTTTTGCACCAGACATGTTTTAAACTGATCGGTGGTCAAGTCCAGCTTTTTTCACCTACGGAAACTGGCCAAGTTTAAGCCTTTTCTTTTCCCGACATCACTTTGAGATTTTAATCCGTGCTTTCATCACAACATGTTTAGATTGTTGTAATGCACTTTACATTGGAGTTGGCCAGAAATCACTTGCTCGACTGCAGTTAGTTCAAGACTCTGCTGCCCGACTTTTAATTGGTGCAAGGAAACGAGCGCATATTACTCCAATTTTACCATCACTTCATTGACTGGTTTGATTTTAAAATTCTTTTATTTGTCTGTAAATGTCTCCACGGTCTCGCTCCAAAGTATCTGTCTGTGCTGCTTCAGCCGCTCACTCCTTCACGCTCCCTCAGGTCAGCAGATCAGTTATTGTTAGTCGTCTCTAAGATTAAGAGGAAGCTTAGAGGTGAACGCGCTCTCAGTCGCTGGTGGAACATTGTGGAACGAGCTACCTTTGACATATCAGGAAGACCGACTCACTTCCCGTTCCTCTCTTTGGCTTTTAAATCAGTTTGAGGTTTTAGTTTTAGTGTTTTATCTTATTGTTTCATTTTTGTGTTATGCTTTTATTTCTACATTTGTTTCACATGTTTTTACATTTTTTTATATGTTTTTCTCTGAACCCACATTTATGTTCAACACTTTGGTCAAATGTGTTGTTTTAAAATAAAAGTTGAGTTGAGTTAATCTTGAACTCTTTGAATTGGGTCCTTTTTGCTTTTTATTATCAAACAACTTCATAATCAGTAAGAGGCCAGATGAAATTTCATATTTATACATGTTTATAAATGAATTTTATCATCAGCTGTCAGTTGTGACACCTTCTTTCCTCAATGACTGTCAACACTCATAACTTTAAATGAAACTTGTTTAATTATTGAATGTGTATATATGTTCAAATTACTCAAAAGTCAAACATTTGAGGGTCACTGTCAGAGATAAAGACTATTGTACTTGGAAAAATCAGCTTGGTCCATAATCACTTTACTAAAGGGACATAATGGTTGATGTTACATGATGTGACTGGTTAATCAAAACTCTTGGAGACCCAGATTAAAATAGAACTGTCTAGTTTCCCTTCCCTTTTATGTCTACATAATTTCACATCTTGCTGCATTTGTTGTACATCTGAAGTGAGAAATGAAAATGTAAGATTTCATAAGAGGCACATGTACAGAAGAGGGGATCGGAGGGGAATCAAGTGCCTGACTTCATCCCTTTTAAAACTGACATCTTTGCACAGAGCTGTAAAGACCAAAACATGTGAACAGACACAGACACTTCACTAAAATATCACGACACTCTCAGCTTTCCAAAACAAACAAACAAAAAAAAAAGTCTAATATATCTGCTTTTAAAGAACTCTCCTTTCTGTATTAACCACTAACTGTGACTTGATAAGGGACGGCAGGTTCAAGCTGCATTCCTGTTTTCCACTCATGCACTGTCCTCCACAGTGCATTTACTAAGTTTGCTGACTTTGCATAGTCAAATCTTGCATTACAGCATGTTGGGTGAAAATTTGTCAGTTCTCATGAAAAACTATCTCTGTGTTGATCGTAAATCAATGATAAGAAAGGACTAAAACCCTGAGCCTTAATTAAGTTAGCTCGGTGCACAAACACAGGTTGTTTTTTTTTCCCTCTGGGTGGGTGAAATCTTACAATTAAATAAGATAATGGCAAAGAGGACGATTATTAGATTATCTCTAAAGGATACAAGTAAATCCCTGTTCTCTGCACACTCATTTCTAGCAGTACCAGCAATTTCCCCTGTTGTCGTCATGTGTGCCACATTTGCATGCCCTGGCATGTACCCCAGCCTCTCTTTCCCACTTTCAATTGCATTAACAGTGTGCAAATGTGCCAGCGTTTGCTTATTTCCTCAAAGATAATGCTGTGCTCTCTGGAGAATGGCCTGCCATCACTGCTTTGCAGCAATTGATCTTCCCGTTATAGCCAGCAGGAAATCCATCCACTGCTGTCAAAGCAATATTACAATGAAGCCTTGCAGTGTGTATTTCCTGGAGATCTTGGATGACTTGGGTGTTCAAATTCAATCATCAATGTTTGGAAGAGAAGCAGCTTCACCCCTTGTAGAAAGAAATTGAATCACCACTCTATGAAGTTGTTCATTCAGCTGTTTCATTTTGTAGCAGCAACAGAAAATAAAAAATGTCAGAAATACAATTTTTCTTTTTTTTCTTTTTTTTTTTTGTTCCCCACACACCTAAGTATCCTGGCTTAAATAATTGCATTAATAATTTTTTTCATCAAGTAGACAAAAAAGTTCTGGACTCGACTTGTAGTTTGAGATTCTAAAAAAAAAAAAAAAAAAAAAAAAAAAACCCACTGAGGGAAAGCGTTCGAATTGAAAAAGAGTAGTTGAAGGCCTTGAAACTTGCTACATCCAGTGGAAAGACAGGAAACTTGGCTCCAACAAGAGAGCTGTCAGATAAAAACAATGGAAAGAATTGCAAAACTCCTACATGGGTCTATTTCATAGCACAGCGTAGCAAGTGATGCTGCTTGTTTCCAGTCAGCTGTGTTTAAAATTGGGACGAAATACAAGTGAACTGGAAAATGTTATGAAAGGGAAACAAACCGGTAGGCCGAGAAAGATGTCAGGACGTGTCAGGACAGAAAACGGAAAGCAGCATGCCTAGAAAATAGAAGCTGCGGATCAGAAGAGAAAGAAAAAGAGCAAGAAGTTTAGGGTTGAAATTACAAAGGAAACAAAGGAAATAATGATGTGTCAACACCTAAACGAGAGTTGGAATTTTGACCAACTGAAGAAAAAATAGTTTTCCATTTGTTAAAATCCTAAATTCCTTATGCTTGATTGATTCGGTCATATTTATTCTTCTACTTGATTTGAGAAAGCTCTCGCAGCAGAGTGTAAATTGGCCTGAATGACAATCGGCTTCTCCAAATCCGGGACTATGGATCTCAATTGGAAAAAGGTGGAATGGCCACTCCTGTGTTGAGGAGCTAAAGTAACTGGGGCTCTTGTTCACGAGTGAGGGAGGAACAGAGTGGGAGATCAAAGGATGGCTCAGTGGGGAGTCAGTGGCGGTGCAGACTCTGTACTGGTCTCTTGTGGATAAGAGATGGGTGAGCCAAAAGGTGAGAACATGTTTACCACTCAATCTACATTTTTATTCACTGCCCTTCCACATCTAGAAGCCGCTGAAGTGGCGCGGTATCTGGTTGGACTGCCTCATAGACGCTGAGGAGGTCATCTGGACATGTCCAACCAGTAGGAAGCCCGGAGACTGACCCAGGATGCACAGGAAAGATTATCTCTCTGCTGGCTAGGGAACGCCCTAGTGTCCTCCCAGAGGAGGTGGAGGAGGTCGCTGGGGAGAGGGAGGACTGGGCCTCTCATGGGCTGCTGGCCCCCGTGACCCAAACCTGGATTTATATCCAGATGAACATTCAATATCCATCCAATAACATTTACCCCCTCCAGAATTTTAAATAGTTCTGTTGATGATTATTCTCGGTTCCTTTTTCAGTAATTTGGCTTTGTTCTTTGTGTGCACTACATCATTTGATAGTAATCCTTTAACCACTGATCTATTATGTGTATATACATATATTTAATTCACAGACATATAGACACAGACATTTATTTCATTATGTAATTCACAGACAGGCACAGCGAAACATTGTTTTCTTGTATTGTTGACAACCCAAAGCACTTTTACACTACAAATCACATTCACTGATTCCATGCAGTGCTTTTCTATTATATACAATCACACAGCAAATGTGCTGGAAGTATTGTGGACGTCAGTCTTTCCAAAGGACACTTCAACATTTCATGACGTTGGGTGATGGATGGTTCGGCTTCTTTCTGTGTTCTTTCCTTTCTTTCCCTGTTCTGTGCTCTGGTACTTTTACTGATTGGAGTTTCAGAGGGTTTGTTTTGTTTCGAGTTTTCTTATATAAGCCTTTGTCTATATATTTTCTTGCCATTTCTTCTTTTTTTTTGTTGTCATCAAATCAGTCTTACTCACCATGTTGCTTCTCTAGTTGCTTCTTGTTATCATTCTCAGTCGTTGCATGTTTTTTTTTTCTTCCAGGCCTTACAGCACTTTGGATTGAAAGAAAGGACTTTTACTTTGTTACTCCCAAGTCTCCCGGATTTGGGTTCATACTCCTGCCAATCCTGACACAACACGCAGACTACAAGGCCAGAAATAGAACGAGCAACCTTCTGATTGGCAGGTGACCCCAAGTGCACTCTTCATTTGATATCACCTGATGTGTTCATAGAAAAACTGACGCCACCATAAGCTGTATTTATTCCTTCATCCTTTTGATATGTCCGGATAATAATTTGCAACATGGGAATCTAATTTCCTACTTAGGAAACAAATGATTCATTGAAACTGGTCATCTACGCCTACATTTCTGAAGTATCTGAATGAAACAGGTTTGGGGTAATACAACTGATCTTAGCAGAAATATCAGACTGAACAACTCACTTTGTTGTTCAAAAACTCATAATTAAAATTAGAATCTTTGAAACAGATACAGGTGTATTTGTATGCAAAACTATTGAATAAAGGAGAAGAATATGGTTTGAATGTGCTTGCTCTCGCAGCCATCCGCACTGGTCTTTTATCAGATTACTTGTAAGGCATCCTGTGTGAACCATATATGCCTCTGTTGCTGCAGATAATCTGACAAGCCTCATTTTACAGTGCCATAGAGGAGTTTTGAACAATGCCTATTATGTTGTCAGTGGAGAGTGTGGCCGGGTTGAGCTGTCCCATCTTTAGTTTTCTACAGTCGCTAATGTGGACAGGCCCATTTGAGTGGATGCTTATTATGCTGTCAGTGTTGTTCTCCGGGGAACGGCCCCACTGGGTTGAGTTGTTCAGTTCCTATAAGATGAGACGACGCTCTTTAAAAGCTTGTGTGCCAGTTTTCATAAAATCCCTGTTTTACTTTTATTGAAACATTAGGTGTTCAATGTGAATTGCTATGTAAGCCTCCTTTTTTTTTTTTTTTTGCCCTAGTGTACAGAAAATGCAGGTGCCTGACTTGACATCTCCTCCTTGTTGCTGCCAATCATAAGTCCCTGCAAGTCAAATAATGATGCTGCACAAACTACTGACAGCAGATGCAAAAGGATGAAAGTTCATGGTCTCTATGGAGCCTCCATGGAGCTAAATCAGTAATGAGATATTTGATAAAAATAGATAAGTGTCAACTTGGAATAATGCAAAGAAGCCCTATACAACAGTTCATACTGTGACATTTATCACAAAGGGACCATGACTGGAGGGAAATATCAGTTAAGATGCCGTCTATACAAACTGTACCCTTTTTTTTTTTTAAAGGCTTTCTGGCCATATAAAAAGGTAAAATGACTAAGTTTGTCCGCAAGGATCCTATCCACATTACATTTTAAGTGAAATTACATTTTTCAGTTTTTAAGTATCAATTTATCAAATATAGCTCAATCTGCTCCTGTGCTAAGATTCATTTTAATTTTAATTTTATTAGCAGTGACAAGATTTAGTATAAAAAGAACATATCAGGGATGGAGAATCTCTCGGAAACAGAGATGGACAGAAATCCACCACTCTGCAAAGTAACTGAAGTTGTGAAAAAAGGTCTCAGCTACATCCTCCATGTGAACTTGTACTCTCACCATCTACAAGGTTGTTCCCCAAACCGGATCCTTAAGGGGCCACTGCCCTGCCTGTTTTTAGATGTTTCACTGCTCCAACACACAAATGGACAAAAGGACACTGGCCCTCGAGGACTGGGATGGGGGGAACACCGATCTACAGTAAAATACTATCAAAGGAGTCAGAGAAGCAACACTTCTGGATATTATTGCCGTACCATCCACAAATGCAGATTTAAAAAAAAAAAAGACCATCTTGCAATGTAGAAGTAATTTTTGAGCAGGATCCGTCCGGATCCAGGTAACTCAGTTGAACAGGTGCCCCGTGTAAAGAATTCTGTGTGAATTTGCTTTAAAACAAAGGCCACAATTACAATTAATAATAGTTTACACCCCTCCATTCTGTAACTCAAAACTTTGATTTACATTATTTTGGCCCATATCAAAAGTTTACACTCTTGACCATCTAATAATACAAGTAGCTTTGCTTTAACTCCAGAATGTTCCTTTAAGTCTGGTGGTTATATTGTCCAGTGCTCGTTAGTGCTTTAGTTCACTAACTGAGCACATGATCTACACAACAAGCTGTCACTTATTACAGGAATGAGTTACCGGTTAGTGTTTCAATCATTCATTCATTCATTCATTCATTCATTCATTCATTCATTCATTCATTCATTCATTCATTCATTCATTCATTCATTCATTCATTCAACTTCTGCTTTAATCCAAACTATCCTAAGAGTGAAGAATGAAAGCGACGTAAGCGTCAGACCTTCCTGGTGATGGATCGGTGTCATTAAGATTGGCGTATTATCAAATTTCCTTCATTGATTCTTTTTTTTTAATTTCCCTTTTCCATCTTTTAAATAAAAGAAACCTTATTGGATTTTGTCTTCATCAAGAAGTTTTTTTTCCCACCTTTTTCATTTTTGGACATAGATATTGTGTCATTTGTATTTTTTTATTTAATTATATTTTTTAGTTAGAAATTATGTCCAAAGGTAGACGTGCATGTTGAGGATGCACTTTTACAGGTCTTTCTCTGGTACTTATGTTAATTAATGAGCTGTTTTCAGTTATAAATCTACTCACAGATTTAAGATTTCATGAATGAGACCAATAGCGTTGTTTTATTATTAGTGATAATATTAATGGATTATCATTACTATTACCACTTTCATGTATTTCAGATCACATTATAGAAAAAAGTTGAAAAAGAAAATATTGCAATTAAATTTAGTTTTGATTGTTTTTTTTTTTTCCAGTTTCCAAACAATTCTCAGCACTTTCCCCATGAAATTCAAATAATTAGTTATGCTAATACTTTTTTTAAAAGTAGTTTTTCACTGATCATAAACACATTTCAGCATTAACTCTTCCATATCCATGAAAACAGACGTATCAGGTAATGAAGGAGGCGATGGAAACCTCCCACTCCTATCCACCGTATTCTGCTTCTGACTTGGATGTAAAGCGAGTGACAAACGCGTGTTTAGTAAAACACCGACTTCATTCACGGTTATGAGTTTTCAGTCCGCTGTCAATCATCCTCCCTCTCACGCCCCGCCCCCTGAGGAAATCCAGGCGGCTGTGTGACACGTGATTCCTTCAGTATGGCGGAATCGTTGTCTGAATGGCACCACACAGAACCGACGGGTCCTAAAACCCGGCCCCGCGGATGCTCCAGGACACTGGGACCAAAGCAGCAGTTCGCGCCGGAGTTTGTTTAATTCAGGTTGTGGTTTCTGTTTTTTTTTTTTTTTTTTTTGTCCTTACGAAGAGTCCTTTGTTTATTGTGCGGCTTGTTGCGCTCCCGCTCCCCCGGGTCTGCCCGAGGTGTCTCCGCTTCAGTTGACTTCTGAGTTTAAAGTTATTGGAAGAAAGGGAGTCGGTGTTGCGCAATACGCGCTTTGTTAACAGCTTGAAGTTGATAAAAGAAAAAGGAAACCGTGGGGTTGTGTAACATTGTCACTACGACTCTGTGCTGCTCGTTTTAAGTCTTAAAAAAAAAACAAAAAAACAACTCAAATGTTTGCTGTATCCTATCGAATTAATCCGAAACAAACTGCCATGTCGGAGAAATGGGTTTTACGTGCAGCAGATGACTTGAACTGCTTTTTTTTTTTTTCATTTTTATTATTATTATTATTATCTCAAGTGTTGTGTGAGAGGTTTCCCGTTACAAGGGCACACCTAGGCAACTTAATGTGAACAGTTTCAAGAGTGAACCAAGAAGTTGACTTCTCCTCCTGACTTCAGCGTCAGGTCTTCAGCATAATCAAAGCGGTCTTTGTTGTGAGGGGGGCTTCTGCTGCCTCGGCTTTGGGTGCAAACCGGTGTCTTCATTGAACACGGGACAGCAGCAGCAGCAGGTCTGTGTTTCTGGTCTACCCAGACTTCCCTCAGAGCCTCCACTGGTGGAAAACCTGAAGTCCGTGTTGCAAGCTTGGGGAGCAGACCAGGCGCATGCCTGCAAGCTCCAAGCCCCGCGGGAATAAGGTCGTAGAAATGTGTCAGTGCTCATCTGCTGAGAGCAGATGGTGAGGAGGTGCGACCCTGCAGAAAGTGAAACCGGAATGCAATCATTTGCAGATCAATTTTTGAGTGTTTTCCTCAACTAAGAAAAAAGACAATGAAAAAAAAAAGCAGTGTATTAGGTGTTCGAGTGAATAAATCTCAGTATATTCTTATTTTCTACGCAGGCTTTATTCTAAGTACGGTCATAAACCTAAATACAAAAATGTTGGGACGCTGAATGCACATTGTTTAAAGTCAGAATTTACCATCTCATGAAGTTAACTTGAATTTGATGGGAACAACTTTACAGCTTTGTTTTTTTTTTTTTTAGACTAGAAAAGTCAGTCGTACTAAAAACAGACACCTGGACATTGTTCTCCTAAATTTGACAAAGTCTTGCACAGAAGCGTGCATGTTTTAAATGCAGCGGTGCCTTAGAACCAGAAGATCATGGACTTTAAATATTGATTAAGTTTGTACATTTGCAAGCAGAAATTTATCCAGATACCCAGATTTATTTATGGCTTTATGTATTGAAAATGATGACAGCCAAAGTCTGTGCCATTTAAATATTTTTAGATGCTTTTTTTTTTTTTTTTTTTTTTTTTTTGCTTTGGTGAATTTCTTCCCATCCCATCTTTTCTCTTCAAAGACAGAGTTTCTCTAAGATGTTTTATTTATGCCCAGTCATGTCTCTTAGCTGTTGCCACTCAATCAAATTAGTTGCAAGATGTTCCTCCAGGTGTTTCCTTGTAGTCCCACTTACTTTTCCAGCTTTTGTTGCCCATGCTCCAAATTTAAGGATGTGTTTAAACGTGTTAAATGCAAAATGAACTAAAGTTTTTCAAGAATTGTCTCATTGTTCACATCTGATATGTTTTCTAAATTTTATTTCTCATAAAATGTCATTAGCATATCAATGCATTTTTTGTTTACATTTTACAGTGTCCCAACACTTTTTGATGTGATCAAGGTTGTAAATATTTGAGCATATTTGTGTGAGTTATCTTCTGGTAATAGTCATGTGAGGTAGGCTTTGGAAACGGGGAAGGATTTGTAGAGGCACATTGGATCAAATCATGAAGTAACTGAATCCATGTTCAAACTGCAGCCTAAAAACAGTTTGAAGGCTCAACTGATCTACCTGACTTACTGTTTACAGTGTATTTTGCAAGCGACCATATACGATCTCTGTGTTATTGCTTAGATTCACTAATTCACGGAGAAAGGGCAGTGAAGTGGCTTTGCTGCTGTTGTAAATGGTTATGCAGAACTGTGGTTTTAAATGTTGAAAAAGTTACAAGAGAGTACCACATACTCAGGAGGCTACTATTTACTTAATTTCTTTTTTTTTTTTTCCCTTTCTTTTCCACATATTAATGGCTATATGTATGCATTTTAATCTTGCAACAGAGGGGGCGCTATTTACTTTATTTCAAACTGTCACGCCGATTCTACGCAATGGCAATACCATCAAAATGTAGCAGTCTGAGTTGTTTATTTGCTCCGAGTCGATCGCTTCCATGATGTGGTAGAAGTAGTCATCGTTTAATTTGCATTATGATTGGGATGGAAGATTTTGAAATCCATTTTTGAGCAACCAGAATGTTGAGAAAATCTATACAAAATTAGATTTAAAACATCCTCTGCATGTGGTTTAAATGAGATTTGGACAAAAATGACATTTTTTTTTTAGGTTTTGACTCTTCCCGCTGTCACCAGATCTGTTCCATCTCCACGTTAACAGGATATTGTAAAATTTGGGGACGATTTGGATCTGAACACAGCCAGAGTCGATGTCTCTGAGTGCAGGGTTCACAATGCTTCAAACTGTGAAAGTGGTTCAGCATGAAGCATCATTTTCCTCACATGGCTTGTCCAACCGTAACCCTATTTAGCCATGTGCTTCAGAAAACGTTCACACAGTGACTTAATGTTGTGACATTGCATAATCTTGTAGAAATGATACCATGGCGACTGCAAGCTGTCATCAAAGGTGGCCCAACAAAATATTAGCATGTGACCTTTTATCTTTATTTCCCGGCCGTGTGTGTGTGTATATATAATCATTTTGTTGTCCAAAACACATGTAATCCCTTATTTTAAGACTTTGTTTTGGCGCCAGGCTGTAATTATTTGTTGGTCACATGGAATATTTCATAGCAGTGGAGTAGAGGATGACGGCCCACCTCTGCAAAAGGGTTCATTAGAATGCAATGCTGAGCAGCCACAAGAGATGATGCAACGAAAAAGTAACTGGTGGGACTGAGAACCAAACGAAAAGAAAAAGTTATCCTTCTGTAGCCTATGCACGTAGGAAGTGTTCACATGTCTCTGCGGTTTGTGATGTTCTTTCCAGAAGTTCCGTTGTAACGAAAACGTGAATCACTTCCCTGTTTCCTGTGTAGTGATCAAGCTTGTGGATTGTGGAATTTGCCTTGTGGCTGTGCTGCGTATGGACCGCTGTACCTGCTTTTACTGATTTCTGCTTGTGCTAAATAAGTTTTGCTGTAACATTTGATTTTCACCTAAACATGATTTGATATGAATAGATAAACTATTCATTATTTGTGTGAAAATTACAGTGTCATGCAATTAAATAGATCTATAATTTTGATAGCGTCTTTAAGGTGTGTGTGTGTGTGTGTGTGTGTGTGTGTGTGTGTGTGTGTGTGTGTGTGTGTGTGTGTGTGTGTGTGTGTGTGTGTGTGTGTATGTCTGTATAAGTATATACAATATATTGCCAAAAGTGTTCGCTCACCCATCCAAATAATAGGAATCAGGTGTTCCGATCACTTCCATGGCCACAGGTGTATAAAATCAAGCACCTCGGCACGCAACTATTTTTACAACTATTTGTGAAAGAATGAGTTGCCCTCAGGAGCTCAGTGAATTCCAGCGTGGAACTGTGATAGGATGCCACCTGTGCCACAAATCCAGTCATGAAATTTTCTCGCTCCTAAATATTCCAGTCAGCTGTATTATAAGAACATGGAATTCAAAGTCACGTTTATTGTCAATTCTGCCACATGTGAGGTACATACAGAGAATCGAAATTACGTTACTCTCAAACCCTAAGCACAAAGTGCAAATCTAAAAAGTAACAAGTTATAAGATGATGTTATATGTTGATGATAAAATTACAGTAAAAACAATGAAATGGCAGTATGATGATAGGCATTATTGATGATGATGAACTGTATTGTATAAAGGACAGTGAAATGTACGACAGTTTTTAAAGGTGTGTGACTGTCCTAGAGGTGTTCAGAGTGAGTGAGGGGGGAGCAGGGAGGGAAACGGAGGAAGAACTGGGAGGGTGTTCAGCTTCCTGACGGCCTGGTGGATGAAACTGTCCCTCAGTCGGCTGCTTCTGGCCCAGAGGATCCGCAGCCTCCTCCCTGGTGAAGAGGCTGTGTGACGGGTGGGTGGGGTTTCTCACGATGCTGAGGGCTTTGCAAGTCAGACGGCTGCTGTAAATGTCCTGAAGTGAGGGGAGAGAGACCCCAACGATCTTCTCAGCTGCTCTCACTACACGGAGAGACTTGCGGCTGGTTGCGGTGCAGGCTCCGTACCACACGGTGATGCAGCTGGTCAGGATGCTCTGGATGGTGCCTCTGTAGATGGTGTACATGACTACATGGTGTTAAATGCTGAAGTGTTTGGGAACGACAGCAACTCAGACACGAAGTGGTAGGCCACGTAAACTGACAGAGCGGGGTCAGCGGATGCTGAGGCCCATAGTGCGAGGAGGTGGCCAACTTTTTGCAGAGTCAGTTGCTACAGACCTCCAAACTTTATGTGGCCTTCAGATTAGCTCAGGAACAGTGCGCAGGGAGCTTCATGGAATGGGTTTCCATGGCCGAGCAGCTGCATCCAAGCGATACAAGTGTAAAGTTTGTTGGAGGGGGGATTATGGTGTGGGGTTGTTTTTCAGATTCAGCTTGGCCCCTTAGTTCCAGTGAAAGGAACTCTGAATGATTCAGCATTCCAAGACATTTTGGACAATTCCATGCTCCCAACCTTGTGGGAACAGTTTGGAGCTGGTCCCTTCCTCTCCCAACATGACTGTTCAACAGTGCACAAAGCAGGTCCATAAAGACTTGGATGACAGAATCTGGTGTGGATGAACTTGACTGACCTGCAGAGTCCTGACCTCAACCAGATAGAACACCTTTAGGATGAATTAGAGCGGAGACTGAGAGCCAGACCTTCTGTCCAACATCAGTGTGACCTCACAAACGTGCTTCTGGAAAAATTGTCAAACATTCCCATAATCACACTCCTAAACTATGTGGACAGCCTTCCCAGAAGAGTTATTATAGCTGCAAAGGGTGGACTGACGTCATTTTGAACCCTGTAGATTAGGACTGTAGATGCTGGATAACATGGAAAGATACAATATTGGTTTTCTGATCTACGCTGATTATAAGAGATCGTGGCAATCGGTTACCTATTAATAATTTTTTCCTTTTTTGCCAATTTGCTGATTTTTCAATTTATTTTCTTTATTTTCAAACATTAAAACATTATTTTTTTACTTTTTAAACTATTATCTACAACTTTCTTTAACTTAAAATTAATTTGAAAATGTTCTAAAAAATGTTTCCAACAATAATAAAATAATAAATAAAATAAAAGCACGACTGTACCCGTTTCAGCATGGAACAACTGAGGAAGCAGTTACATGTTCCCGTGGTTAGGATAATGTGGCAGGGAAAAATGCCCCATAGTCATTAAAATTATATATTATTTTAAGTAACTACAATCTTTGTCATAGAAAGCTCAGCCATTTTCAATTATGTGTCAAAAAGATGATTTGTTCTTTGAAAGTTTTGGTTTATGGAGAATCTAAGGCTCTGGAGACTAGTACAGATGGATTCTACAGATGCTTGTAAATTCAGACTAAAGTTTGAATTCTGTGTTGACATTGACGTTTTTTTTTTTTTTTGTTTTTTTATTTTAAAGTTAATTTATTTCACCCTGTGATGGACTGGCGACCTGTCCAGGGTGGACCCCTGCCTCTCTCCTGTAATGAGTTGGGATAGGCTCTGGCAGACCCCCGTGACCCTGCAAAGGATAAAAAAAAAAAAAAAATAAAAAAAAGGGGTATAGAAAATGGATGGATGGATAATTTATTTTTATAAAATCAAATTTGTTTTCTCGCCCAATCCTATCTAAATAGCCAACACAGCAGTACATTTTCTTATATGACTGTTAGAGATTGACTCACTTTTGGAGACATCTCTATTGACTCATAAGAAAATATAAAACTTCGGAGCAGAAAAAAATAAATGTACAGCCTGGTACAAAACAATGGGTTTTGATTTCCTGAGCTAGATTTCACATTCAGGACAACTGCATTAGAGTGTGGATATTTACGTATTAGAGATGTGGCTTGAAGAATCACATTTGATTGAAGCTTTTATGTTCATTTTCTCAGGTCAAATTAATGTTAAAACCTATTCAACTGCTCATACAAACGCACACATACAAGGATAACTGCCGGCACCAAGATTTTATAGTTTTTTTCCCGTAGGGTCAGCTTAGAGGGTCCCATCCTGTGCGTGTCTACTTCGTCAGGATACATAGAAAAACATTAAGCAAATTCATACATCCAATCGTCACAACAGATTGCTTTGTTCAGGTCATCTGCAGGCAGCACCCGCAGATGACATCTCATGGTCCTCCGCAATGGTATATAATGTCCCGTTAGGGCTCAGGGTTTATCGCTACTTTATCAAAGTTCAGTAGAGGTTATTCTCTACTCCCAAAGTTCGGCTGTTGTGATCTCATTAATCGGCTCGTTTAGCTCAGTTTGCCTGGTCTAGTCCCGTGTATTACTGTTACTCAGAACAAACTGGCATTGAGAGGGCACACTTGTTTGTGTACAGTTTGTTGATGTTATCACACTTATGGATTCTAATGGGGTCAGTTAATCCCGCTGTGGTGCTCCGGGACAAATAATGTGGCGGGACCTTGTCACGCAGCAGGAATTTGTAAACGCTTTGGCAGAGCTTTCCCTTCAGCTCATCGTGTAGCATAATGCAGTGTCTTTTGTTCCCAGTCTCTGCTTGTATACCTCCGTTTTTAGTGTATGAGAGGGGGGGTTCATCATCATCATCATCATCATACTCATCATCATCATCATCATATAATTGAACCAGATATGTTAATGAGCACCTTCTGAGTTCTTTTTATTTTTTTTAAATAAAGCGTGAGGCCCAATCATCAGTTAAAATCAATCATTACACATTTGTTTGAGCTTGCCTTATTTGGCTGACTATTTTTTAGAAGTTTATAACAGAAAAGAAGTTGGATATTGGCAATAGTAAGCAGTTTCAGGAGTAAAGGTAAGCAAAAGGTAGATTCATGGGTGTAAAAGAGACACTGACCATATAATTGGCAACTATACAGAAGCTTTCAGGCTCAACTGATGTGATTTGAAGCTTGATGAATCCTTGTGTTGATCCTTGGAGGTCATCCGATGAGTTCATTGCTGTGAATCATTCTCCCATGTCCAGCCTATTATACCCAATCGTTTCTTACATAGTCAGTAATAAACCCGCTTTAGCTTCTTGGGACTTTGCCAGGACCTTGTCCTGACTTTGAACCCGCCCCAGCTTTCTAAAATCACTTAACAAGTAGTTGGCAGTTAGGGAGGTCATCCTTGCTTGTGTACATGTTGTTGGGTTTATTAGTGGCGTGGTGTGGTGGGGGGGTGCGAGCTGTGTGACATTTCCCCCATCCCATCACAGTCACAGACAAAGAGGAAAATTATCCCCTGTGATTTTGTAGCAAACTACTATTATGTTTTTCGAATTACCCCCACGCTGATTGTTTCCTCTTTTTAAAGCCTGAAACAAAATACAAAACCCATTATGAACTTTTTTTTTTTTTTTTTTTTTTTTTTTTTAACAAGGTGGTACAATTTCTTAATGTCTTCATTACAGATACACTCATTGATCATCAGGTAATTGGTATTGGCTGATTGTCAGGCGATGGGTTCTGACAAGTGGTTAGTTGATACTTGTACTATAAATCCACTTCTTTGTGTCTTATCTTCCATCAGTAAATGCATCACATGGTGAGCTAAAGATTTAACTTTCTTCTCTTAAAAAAAAAATTTTTGATCCATTTTTTGGGGAGGGATGACTGAATCCCGTCACGGCAGAGTGAGCCAGAGCCTTTACCCCACACGATCAGAGTAGAGAACTATTTTATTAAAGGGACCTTCAAGGGAAGTACGTTTGTTTTTTATTAACTAATACATTTTATAAAGTTAGTTGTTGATGAAGAGGCTGGATAGTTCAACTCCGAGCAGGTTCTGTGATGGACCTGTCGTGTGCAAATCTAAATGCTTTACTGAGTTACGTGTTTTTTAGACACAAACGGTACTGCCACGGTTGCGTTTCTTAGATGCTTGCCTGCTCACTCCAATATTTACTCTTAACAACAGAAAAAAAGATTTGTTGTCATAACTCGTTCTTTGTAAACATTTTTGTTTTGTGCATGTGCATGTGCATGCCGTCGGTGGAGGAGTTTTGACTGCATTATGTAATAGATGTGGATTTCAGGTTTAGAATCTAAAGCTTCGCAGAGCTGCTCTGCGTCACTCATATGGACAGATGCTATGTCATAGATTGGATCCTGTTCAAAAATCCACTTCGGTTCCTCTTACCTGAATTTCTTTTTTTTTTTTTTTCTCTGTGGATGCATGTTCAACCTTTTTATTATGTAACTTCCTCAGTCAGCTTTCTAGCTTTCACGCAGCCCCCGCTGAACACACATTTCTCGAATTACAATCTTATCACACTCATGGTTTTGCGTCTGATTCAGCTTCATGTAGATCCCCATGCAAGAAACTGTGTTCACCGGTCAAGAGTGGCTCTATGAGCATGTAATAATAAAGTACAAGTGCAAATAATAAAGAAAGGGAAGTGAAGTGGGCTTCTGCCATACTGTCCATAGTTGTGGGTAACTGACTGGAAAGATGCTACTTCCTGCTTTGTCATGGACTCAGAACGGTAGCTTTTTGTTACCAGGGCAACGGCATGTGGATTTTTTTGTCCATGAATATCAACAGACTTGTGTGGGCTGAGATACCAGTGATGGGTCAAAAGAAAAAGACTGCACATGAACTATATTGATGGTGGGGAAAAAAAGCAAATATGTTCTGTTTAATTCAATTCAATTCACTTAACCCTGTTTCTTTTTTTTTTTTTTTTTAACTAATTTACAAAAGTCAGTTTGTTCGAAAACTTTTCACCATGACAGGTTTATGTTATAGACAGCGCTTACAAATGAACATTTACCACTGAGCTGTCTGACATTTCTTTGCTTTTAGATGATTAATCAACATCAAAATTGCACATTGGTGTAACGGATTATGTCGACTAGTCCTTCCAGGCCTGGTCCTCTCATTTGTAGAGCTCTGGATCAACATCCATGACTGACTCTCTCTATTCCACTCAGTATGGACCGGAAGCCGAATCTGATGCCTTGCAGTCACAGCTGACACTGTTCACTTGGAAATGAGCAACAGTGAATATTGTGCACTTTTATACGTAACTTTATTTGTTTTCACTCACTCCTACCTTTTAAATACATTTACTAATCTAATATCACTTTTTTTTAATTTATTTATTATTTTTGTCACAAAAAAGAAAAAAAAAACAAACAAAAAAAAAAAACGATGAACTAATCAGTCCATGGCATATAAGTGATGCCACAAATCCCAGCTGCCAGCTGAATAATTCATACTCAATCAGGACTGAGAGGTTGAAGCAATTTTCACGGCGCATGGGCGTTTTCAATGATTCATTTCATGAGCCAGGCAAGGGGTCTCTTAATTGTTGTTTACCGCTCTCTGTTCAACCACATGTTATTTTTATGTCATGGAGATTACTCCCGACAGCGCTCAGAGTGCTTGGGAAATAAAGCCCATTAAGATGTCCAAAGAGCTGTTTTTCTGTCAAGCATTATGAAACATTTCCAGATTCAAGCACAAAAACAGTAACTCTTATCCGGTCTGACCTGTCAGTGGCTGAAACTGAAGTGCTTGAAGAAATGCAGGTGTGATGTCTTTCATTGGTGCCACAGCGCCTAAGGAAATATACCCGCCGTGCTGAGCTGAGATCTCCTTTTAATAGTATCTTTGAGATAAATTTGTGAGAAGATGATAAAAAAAAAAAAAAAAGAGGACTGGCAGGTCCTTGTCGCCAATAAAAGTCAGACTTTTGGCCTCCCTCTGAGCTGCACATTATGTCTAACAAAAGAGGGTGAGTGAGATGACTGAATGCGTGATCTCACACTGCTCACATAGTGCAAACGTTAAAAGCATGGGTCCTTGAGTGTTAGTTGACTCCTTTTTAGAAAAAAGAAATAGAAGTCTATCTGAAAACGGCATCGCTGCCCTCCAGCTGATGCACTGACAGCTTTTTTTTTTTTTTTTTTTTTTTTTTTTGTCTGTGCTTCAGCAAACCCATCAGCCACCACTGGCCTGTGCCTTCCAGTCATTGTTGTTGGTGTATATGTACTAAAACACGCCCCCTTCCAGGCATTCACACAAACGGCTAACCCTTCTCCCTTCTTGATTCTACTTCTGGCCTGCAGGACCCAATGAAAAGCTGCACTTAAGATTTCTGACCGAATGGAAAAATTAGCACCGGAGAAGTAGATTTCCAGTACTTCTAGACGTTTGTGTCTACTCCACCCTAATGCTTTTATTTATTCCCATTCCACACTTATTAATAAGCTGGACCTCCAATAACTTAGTCATACACTAAAGGGACTTTTATTTCTTTTATCAAACTTCTTGGAAAGTGATGTAAGACCCTTGAGAATGCAGGCAGGGGTTTGTTTCCATGGTTTTGTATTTGGTCTGACATGCATTTCTTCTATATTTAACAGCTATTCTTTTCTTTTTTAACAATTTGAAGTAATGATTGAAGCATAAAGAGGTGTCTTATTGTAAGAAAAGAAAGAGGCCACACTCAAAGTCAAGTTGTACTGTGCCATGCTCGGACATGATGACCCTCCATCCTGGATCCCCCGCTGGCCCTCCCACATTACTCCATCGAGCTTGAGCACAATTGCTGCTTCTACGTCATCACGTTGTTATTCGAGACTGTTTAGTTACTTGAAGTGCACGTGGTCTCAGAAATGGCAAAGCTACTGACTATGGAGTTTTTCTGATCAGATGGTCCTTTCACATGGTGTAATTTCTAGAAATTTTCTACACATCATGCATACACGCCCTCATCCATGTACATCTGCAACTGCACCAAGGCCATCCTTAACAGGGATCTCTGTGAGTTCTTTTGATTGACTGCTGTTAGCAGGTGTCAGCAAAGCTTTATTCTAACTGGGATAGTGGTGAGTTTAGTTTCTGCTGGTTGGGGTTGAATGTCTAGAAGTGTGTGTGTGTGTGTGTGTGTGTGTGTGTGTGTGTGTGTGTGTGTGTGTGTGTGTGTGTGTGTGTGTGTGTGTGTGTGTGTGTGTGTGTGTGTGTGTGTGTGTGTGTGTGTGTGTGTGTGTGTGTTAGTGTTTACATACTTCTTACAGTGTTGATTACATAAGATATACGCAGGACAGAATAAAAATTTTGCTTCATCTTTCGGTCTGAGCCTTTAGGAGCTCTCTGTTTGGATTTAATTTAAGGATCTGCCACAGACATGAGCCTTTTATTAAAGAACTGATTTCCCAAGATGATTTCGCAAGAATTTCAAAGTTGGGAAGTAAACATATATGGCAGCAGAAGACAAAAATGTTCTCTTGTGAAATCCTTCTCTATTATTTGAGCTTGAACAAATGTGGCTTGAAGAGTACACGTGTATTTTGGAGTTGATGGAGCTCTTAGACAATTTTCTATCATTCTGACCAATGTGAACCCAGTTCTTACCCATGCAAGCCTGAGTTACCCGTTTTTATAGTTGTGCTTGGAACTGTATTTTGCATTTATTTGCAAACAAGAATTCTGAATTAAAATTTTAGCTTTATTACTATTTCGCCGAGAAACCTAGTGCAGACTGACGTCTAACAATGGAAACAGCAGCAAAAAAAAAAAGATCCGGTCTGAAAGCGCCTGAAAGGACTTAAGGTCAGATTTTGAGCCTGATCTTCTCCCCACAATGATCTTGGTGGTGTGGCTCGATTTAAAGCTTTTCACCAGCAATTGTTATTCATCCAAACAATGCTCAAGTATGCAGCATCATCTCTACCATTTAATGCACAGTGAAGTGCCGCAGTTACACCGCTTCAATCATCCAATTGCTCCATGAAGAGCCGCACCAGTTTCAAAAGCGCTCCGGAAACACTGCTAGTAGCTTTAGTGGCGTCTGTAGTGAAGAAAATTATCTATCCATCTATCCATCCATTTTCATCCGCTTATTCGGGACGGGGTCGCGGGGGCAGAGATGCTCAGACCTCCCTCACCTTAGACACCTCCTCCAGCTCTTCCGGGGGTATTCCGAGGCGTTCCCAGGCCAGCCGAGAGACATAGTCTCTCCAGCATGTCCTGGGTCTTCCCCAGGGTCTCCTCCTGGTGGGACATGCCTGGAACACATCTCTAGGGAGGCTTCCAGGGGGCATACTATACAGATGCCAAAGCCACCTCAGCTGGTTTCTCTCGATGTGAAGGAGCAGCGATTCCACTCTGAGCTCCTCCTGAGTGACTGAGCTTCCCACCCTATCTCTAAGGGAGTGGTCAGCCACCCTGTGGAGGAAACTCATTTCAACCACTTGTATCCACGATCATGTCCTTTCGGTCATTACCCAAAGTTCATGACCATAGGTGAGGGTGGGAGTGTAAATTGACCGGTAAATTGAGAGCTTTGCGTTTTGACTCAGCTTCTTCTTCACCACGACGGTCCTGTACACCAACCGCATAACTGTGGGAACTGTACCAATCCGTCTCTCAACCTTTCCCTCCACTTTTCTGGTATTCTGGTAAACAATACGGTGTTCAGTGTGTATCAGTTTTAGAAGATCAATATTTACATAGTCTGTATTTAAACCTTGTGAAGTTGGTTTGTTGCAGATTTCTTTGAATGTTACTTTGCAATTAATCCTTAACTGGAATATCCTGTATTTATGGAACCACTTCCATTCCTGTTTTCCTCACAGTCTGGCTGTGCATCTTCCTGCATACGTCGTTGGGTCGGGTGGATGTCACATGATGTTCACCACATCCACCTCAGAGGTGTGCTGACGTCCCCAATGCGTTCCGCTCCATCCCCGTTGAATCTGCACCAGCGACCAAAAGATGAGCTCCCACAGGCGACAAGGTAAGACGTAAATGAAATAAAAGAAGTTGTGCGTTTCAGCAGGGGATGATTTTCTGTGGACAGATTGTTGTTTTGACATAGAAAAGTGGTTAAAATAAGAGGTGACATTTGTCTAAATGGATTATGATGATCAGCTTTTGTTGCGCAACTTTGCACTTGTGAAGTTTGTTTGTTAAGCTTTGGTTTAGTGGTTCAGTTTACCAGCTTATAATGGCTTCTTAGGGAGAAAGTAGTCATTATGTCCTCACTCTCTTAATAACTGCTTTCCAGGGTATTTTGTTAGGCTATGGTAGAAAATCGGTCCTCTTTTTCAGATGGACCAAGTTGCTCTCTAAATGCGTAAATGCACTATTTTAATGTTTATTTCTTTATGCCAGCTCAAACTTGCTTTACCTCAACTTCGGTTTGGCAAAACCTTTCCTCCCTAATCACAGCCATGACCGAGATCTGGATTTTCTTCTTCCTCAGACCAAAATAGACAAAAGGTCAATTGTATCCTCCCTCTTCGTCATCATTTTCTTATACTGGCCACGTCAGAGATGGATGTGTCAGTCATTTATTACACGTTGTGCAACTTTTGGCCCTGTGCGTCACAATGCAGGTTGCTTCCCCTTCTCTACGGTTTTGCGACAGTCCTTCCAAGGCAGAAGTGTTTGTATCAGAGCTCTTACGTCCGGTTGTCTCATAGCGGTGAAAGTAATGCACGCGCTGAAGGTTTTAGTTTTTTTTTAGAAATGTTTTGTCGTCACATTCCTCTTTATTTTAATCGTCTTTTATCACATCTTGTGATGACAGTAAAAAGTTGTAAAGTAAAATACTTTCCGCAGAGAAATAATAATCAACGTACGTAAGGATTACAGCATTTTGCTTTTCAGTATTGCTCCTCTTGACCTAAATTGGGGTTGTAAATACCAGATGTTCCAGCGTGAAATTAAGTAGGGTAAGGTATAATTTTGGAGACCCCCCCCCCCCAAACAACAACAACACAATAGCATTCAGCTACAATTGTTCATTTTGCATTTTATCTGCCTCAGGGTCGACGCTTTAACTTCCAGGCTCATTTTCTCCTCGTCACCCTCTAGTTTGAAGAACCAGAAGCAGAGTAACTCAGAGCTTTTTCACACATGGCAGATCATCATAACTTATTCTGAATTTAAGAAAGAGCTAAAATACAAGCAAAACACTTTATCCCCAAGAATCCCTGCCCTTCTCTTCTCCGCCCCCCTTTTCCTTTTCTCCTTCATCCAGGGGCAGTAATAGGTGGCCTGTCCTGGCTGAGGGGATCTCGTGTCAGTAGTCATGCACAGCAGGTCCCTCGTCTGGGACTCAGTCTGTGGACCCGTCTGCTGCTGGAGGCTTTGTAGAATGTTAAGAATGTGCTGAGGCCTCTGTAGACCAATCAAAGATGAAAAAAAACCCAACAGATTTTATACGTGTGGATATTGTTTAGTCCTGTCTTTATTCAGTGGACTCACTCAAAATCTTCTATCTGTCTTATCCCTGATGATTGACGTCCTTTGTTCTGGCAATGGCAGCAGATTCTGCCAGTTCCCATGTCTGCCTTTTCTCCTAGATATCTGTAGTTTTGTTCTACTTTTATTGGCTAGTTCTATTAATTCTGTATTTTTGTGACACTTCTTTCACACCTTTTCATTGATTTTATTGTATACGACTATATGATGTACAACTGCCAGTCTGCTGAGAATTTTTGTAAATGCGCAGCCAGTAGTTCCTTGATTTTTGTTTTTTTATTTTTTTGTTGCGAGTCCAGTATTCTGCTATCCAGTTTTTCAACTTTGCCTCGTTCCTGATTGATCAGGGTGCTGTTATGTGTCTGTAGACACACTCAGGCATTGATTGGCGGACAAAGATGCACTGATGATCCCCTTTCTCTTCTTCCTCTACACTCAAGCTGTGCATTCACAGTGATTCCTAAAAGGTGCAAGATTCCCTCCCCAGTACATTCTTTTAGAAAGCATTGCAGGGTTTTAACTATCTGAAGATAGGTCCATTTCCTCTACTTTGGGGTCCACAATTGGTAGCCAGTCCCTGATGTCTCTGGTGTTTTATTCAACAGCGACTGAAATAATAAAAAATAATAGTTGTTCCTGTGGGACACACACTGTAGTACTGGCCACGTTTCCCATTTCTGCTGGGTTTTGTGGTGCTCCTACAGCTGCAGGAGGAAGGTGGTGGCTGGGCTTCAGCTGGTGGAGGTTCCTGCAGGTTACCAAGCACTGGCACTAGGTTTGCCCAGTAGCCCAGGGCCCCAGGTGGCGTGACAAGGTTTGTAATATAGTTTTTTTTCCCCTCCTCTCTCTGCATCTTTTGCTTGCTTATCTAAATGGTTGGTAGATATTAGACAAGTAAGCAGGTGGTATTAGTCGGACCTGATTGGCAGGTGGCGTGGGTCAGCCGTAGTTGGTAATAGACGGATTTTCATTTGTAGCCACCCTCACATCCCCACTACGTCTTTTCTCAATGCAAGTTCACATAAAAAACATTTCAGCTCTGCATGTCAGATGCATTCTTAAATACCACCTCAGTGTTATATTAGTGGTTGGAGCCACAAAAGACACACCTAGAAGGTTGTGAATGATTCATATTCAGTTTGCAAGACCACAGCGTTGTGTAGATTTTATCCCACAGATTAGTTCTGTATCTCTGAGAAGACTGTGTGTGCATTGAATAAATTCAGAAGGATGCAGGCATGTAGCCAATGCCAGATTAGACTCTTCAAGTCTATTGTGATATGCATTTTTGGGTTAGTTTTTTTTTTTACCATCAATGAAATTTAAGCTGAAGGTAATTAGAGTAAGCTGCTGTACAGTCGACAGCCCTCGTCCCAAAATGGGACTAGATTTTAATTCTTTGCCCCTCTCCTCTGTCACTCAGATTTTTTGCTGTCAAGATTTTTTTTTTCTATCTTTCTCAAAGTTTTAATCAGTAATTATGGCGAAGACACAGAAATCTAAAGTCTGCACTGGTAGATTAGATGAGAGCGGCCAGCGTCTTTGTCAGTCCACTGAAAAGTGTAAAATAATCTTCAAAAATGCAGCTTAACCCCTGCTGGTCCACACTGATGGTTCCACATTTACAGAGGCCCGCATGACAAGATGAAAGCTGCTCTGTTAATTGATGGGTTTTAGTCTTAACTTAATTTCGCTGTTGAACAGCTTTCAAAAAGTCAAGGGGTGCATATGAGGAGGAGGTGATTTAAGGATTTAAAAGAAGTTACACTGCTTTCTTCATTTGTGCTTCAGTTTGCAGCCACTGCAGACCAGTCATTTTTTTTTTTTTTTTCCTCAAAGTGCTAAATTGACACAGTCACACTGTTTGAGTAGTGCAGAAATATCTCAATTTTGAATTTATTCTTGGCTCTTCAAAATATTTCTTAATGAAGAGATGGATTAGAATGGGAGCAGAATACAAAAGAAGGTTTTTTTTTTAAAGAGAACAATGAATGCTGCAGTGGAGAAATTGGATTAGTGCTTCATTATTGTCTTCCACTTTAGTTTTCCAGAATATTCCACTGTGTTACTGCATTGTGAGATAAAACAAGTATGCAATGTCATCTTCAGATGAATTTATTAAACATTCAAAGCTTTGCTGGATGAAAAGCTCATGGTTTAACATGGGTTGTATGCACCTTAACATGAATAATTATGGAAAATTGAAAAATGTCCAATTTGATGGCTTATTTGGGCATTTTATTATTGTTGTTTTGGGTTTTTTTGCCCCTTTTTAATTACTTGGATAACATACTAGGAATGACTTGAAACTTTTCCCTACAACGAGGGATGTTGCTACTCGTGGAACACCATGTAATTACAACTCGGTGGGCTCTATAACAGACGGCAGAGGCTCGAGATGGGTTTTCTGCTACATCATGATATGACATTTTACATAACTACTGATAGCTTAGCCAGGATGTCAAATCGGTTATAGATAGGGAGATTAAACCCATGAGATTAATCCATAAGAAGTGACATCTGCTGCTAAGTCCATGGTTTGAATTGGATGCAAAAAGGCCCCATTGTTTAAGATGCAACTGTGGTACACTTAAAAGAAGATTGTCCTTCTGCTGTATTTCCCATCTGTCTGGGAGGTTCAATCAGCTACGTGGGTTCAGCCGGGGCCATCAAGCAGAGGGGGAGAAGGTCAGGTGGGTCTCAGAGGATGTAATCCTTCTGCTTCTATAAGCCAAACAAAATCATAAGTTCACAACAGTTACACAATCCCTGTAAGGAAGGACTAGGCACACACTGGGTCTCCCAGGGTGGAATGAACCTTTTCAGGACTTAATCCCAGTGTAATCCTGAAATCATTGCCCACAGACTCTGCTACATGCCGCAGGATGCAAAAATGTACAAAATGCTCCCGTAGTTGTTTACTATGATTGGCATTGAACGGAGGTTTTAGATGCAGGTGCTTCTCAAAGAGTTGTTTAGGGTCCAGTCACAGCATGGCAATTTAGCCGGTGAATGCTGTTGAATCAATTTCTCAAATGCTGGTATTCACTCAACTATCAGTTTTCTTTTGTTTTGTTAGTTTTTTATATTTTGAGTGTATACATAGCATATTCATAACCATCCATCCATCCATTATCTGTACCCGCTTTATCCGTTTCCGGGTCACGGGGGTCTGTCGGAGCCCATCCCGACGCACATCAGGCGAAAGGCAGGGGTACACCCTGGACAGGTCGCCAGACTATCCAGGGCCACATACAAACGACCAATCACACTCACAGTCACACCTAGGGAGAATTTTAGTGTGATCAATTAACCTACTCTGCATGTTTTTGGACTGTGGGAGGAAGCCGGAGTACCCGGAGGAAACCCACGCAAGCACGGGGAGAACATGCAAACTCCACACAGAAAGACCCACCGGGCCGGGAATTGAACCGGGAACCTTCTTGCTGTGAGGCAACAGTGCTAACCACCTAGCCACCGTGCTGCCCCATATTCATAACAAGTTGTACATATACGGAACATGTACACAACACGCTACCAACTTGTATGGAATGTTTCATTAATGTATAGACGACTTATACCAACGAAGGCTTTGCGTGTTGCTGGTATTTCACAACTTATGCCCAACTACAGTCTGAATTATCCATAGAGTGGCAGCGTATTACTGGTGATCACCTGTCGTAGTTTACAAAACTGCTGAGCAGCGGCGTTTCGCCATAAGCTGATCACACATGGCCTACTGCTGTCGCCTCTCAATCCATGGCCTCAGCCTGGAACTTCTTCTGTGCGCTGCTTCTTCTTTTGGCTCTATTCGCACGTCACTGGCACATTAGCCAATTGCTCGGAGGACAGCCCGTACGTATTCTCATCTCAGCCTTGCCAGATCATTCAGCTCTCACCATAGAGTCTTGAGGTGAGTTTCGACGGATTCCCCCATAGGAAGTTATTTTTATATACCAATTCCCACTCTCAATACACAATTATATGTAAGTTCTGTGGTCGTCCTGAACAGGTTAAACACATCTACATATATCAGTATTCTCTGGAGAAGTTTAATACAAGTTACTGGTAGGTTAGAAGTAGCTTCTGGCTCCTCTAGACACTATTCCAACATTTTTAGACTTATAAGTAACTTTTAGGAAATAATTTGGTTTGAATGGTTTAACATTATTTCAACCCTTTCTAACTGGCTTAGTTACATTGATGTTTAACCAAAGATGGACGAACGAAAAATGTAAGTGAAAAATATCTATCGTGACATGATCTTGTTTCTCAAAACTAACCTTTTAATATTGCCAGGCTGCAATTATAAAGGTTGTCGTAAACAGCGGTTGGCATCTCTCAGTGCTCTTGACTATGTTGACCGATATTTATGAACACAAACAGGCTTTATACCTGCTGTGTTGCCACTTAATGCAGTTGATGAGACAGCGGCCACAAATACTGAATGCCAGTTTTGTAACATTTACCAGTTGCTTTCCACTTCCACTTGCGTCAAATTCACTTCCAGTGTCGGGCAGCAGTATGGCGCTGTGCTTTGACTTCATCGTTGCAATATCTCCTTGAGAGTGAATTTGCTTTCACTATGCATAAACGATCATGAATAAGCGCACTCTCCGCCTGACTCCAACCTTTTTCAATTAGTTTCGCTTTTGCTAAGCAGGATTGCAAAGCAAGCTCCTCCACTGGGTACTTAACGTATGGTTTATTTATTTATTTTAATTTACTCTGCAGCAAGATACCAGTCCTTTTTACACAACAAATGAGGTACGACTTGACTTCTTCTGAAGTTGAAGATCACAAACCTGCAGTTTACTGACTTTAAAAACTACTATTCAGCCTGGGAAATCAGTGTTGTTTAACTGAACATATTATGTTTCCCTGGTTGAGCTTTCTACTCTGCAAGGCTTTTGAACTCTTACTGCTCCAATGCTGCAGCTCGGCTGCCAAAAGTAGACCCCTGTGACTGCCCTTGGCAGCATTCATGTGTGAATATGTGTAATTTGACAGGCTTGTTTGAAAAAGTTTGCAGCCATGGTAAATGTGTCTCAAAAGATCGGATCTCTTACTTTCTTCATTCTAGCCTTTAAATTGTCAATGTGCTGCACTCATCAAGCATGGACCTTTTTGTTTCAAAACTAACAAGAAACGATTGTCAGTTTTGTGCGATTTAGATATCGTCTATAGAGATTTGAAAATATTTTTTCTGCAAACGTAGACAAAAAGGTTTTTTAACATTTTGATTGACATTAAAAGATGTGCCTTTTAGGCACACTTCTGACTAAGACTATTTTTTTATTTTCAACCATGTAACGTTAGTTCAAAAAATAGCTTAATCTAAGCAGTCTGGGCAGGTTCGACAGATCTCAAACCATGAGAAGCAAAATACTTTGATATATGACATATAGAGCTGTTTTCTCACGATTTTCACCATAGTTTGTTCATCAAATGAATACTGAGCGTCTCCTTACAACCATCCTCACAGCCAATTATGGTACAGGAAACATAATTCTGGATGGGTTTTTTTTTTTTTTTTGTTGTCAAGCTCTTGACAAGCTCTTTGAGATTAGCTGAGATAAAACAATTGTGCAGCAATCCAGTGTGGCTAAACTTTGTCAGAGCTCTTAATATCTCTGTTCAGGTTAAAGTAGTAAAAGACTTGCTTTTGAAGACTGAAAAACCATGGAGAGTAAGAGGCGTAAGAGGATTGTAGCTGCATGTGCCCTGAGACTCAGGTCCATTTTAGACCTGGAATTAAAATTTGTCCTGAATGATCTGATCACAAGTGGTCAGACTTAAGTACAGATGTAAACACACTCAGGATACAGTGAGGTCTGATCACTCTAACAACATTTTGAGGTGGCAAACGGAGTGTCTCCTGGGTCGCATTGAAGGCCTACTTAAATTACTTTTGTGTGGGAGGAAGTGAATACTCATTCATGTCAGAACGGCGTCATTTTTAAGTGTGAAAAATAAGCAGATGGCATAAAAGCACAACACGCTTCTATCTGTGTGGTTTTGATTTGCCTGTTAAGATTCTTTTGATTAATGCAGAAAAGAAAGGTGTTCTTCTATTTTTGGTGGGATTAGCAAAGTTAAGGAGATTCCTTATTCCTGCGGGTTACACTGCAACACATTGGTTCATTTCAAATCACGTTCGAGTTAATTTGCACAACACGATGCACTTAGAGCTATACATTTGTGATGGGATCACTCAGGACGGATTATACTATTTTCCTAAAACCATCATTGCAGTTACTGTGAAAACAGGGCAGAAAGTTTACTCTTACCAACTTTGAACTGAGAGAAACATTTAAGGGAAATTTGTGCAAAACTTCAAAGTGCCTGAAGATAGCCAGGACTGGCTCCAGCAGATCCCAGTGAGCCTTAATATGAATAAACGGATGGCAGGATTTTAAGAGATCTCAAGTCCTGGGTTGATATTAATGGTGCTATATGGTAGAAGTAAATGAGGGATGTCATTGCTTATGTAAACTACCAACTTCAGCGTTTTATTATTCTTACATTTACAAAACCCTCCACAAGTCAATGTTGAGAACTGTGCTTTTTTTTTTTTTTTTTTTTTTTTTTTTTTTTTTTTTAAGAATCTGAAAATAAATTGTGAAAAACTTGAGCGGTCTGAAACCTTTCCGGTAAATGCTGTATGACTTACTGTCAGACAGAGACGTTTATCCCTGTTTTGCTTGCTATTTTGGGTCTTGGTTGATAAACCAGTGGGTTTTTTTTTTTTTTTTTGGTTTAAATGCCAAGTATGTGCTTCAGGTAAATTTAGCCTCAGTGAGTGAACTGGAAAGACCTCTGCACTTTTAAACAGTCAAATTGAGATGAAAACATCAACAAAGGGTTTGTGGCAGTAGTTCTTAGTTCTTGAGAAACAGACTTTTAAGGAGGAGATAAAAAGCAAGGGGAAACAGGAGGATGAACCTGGGTTACAGACATCATTCCTCTGCTCCGGATGTAGAAATGCTGACATGACAACTGTGATGATGTTAGACGGGCCATTTTTCTGGTCTCCGGCTAGTAACAGCAGCAGAAACGACAAAAATATGGATCTGTGCTCTCCCATTCTTTTTTGTTAATCTTTTTCATTTTCTTTTTTTAATCTCGATGTCTATTTCTGCAGTCAGTTTGATAATTACTCATCAGTAATGACAGGGCAGGATTGATTTTCTTCCAGATTATTATTATTCTCACTGTATTACAGCTGTTTTATTTTCTTCACAGAGTGGTAGTGTCAAACGCACAGAGCGGGTGGGACTTGCATTCTCTGTACGTACCTCACATGTGGTAGAATTGTCAATAAACGTGACTTTGACTTTTGACTTTGATGTACTGTAAGACATGTGGACGACGGTCCACATCGGACAGACCCGTGGTTACATTTCCCGTGGTGCATGTCAGGCTGCTGCTGCTGAGGACAGATGTAATCAGTTCATCCATCAGTTCACCATATAGGTGACAAATAAATCATAAATCACCATATATTCGAAAAACACTTTTTATTAAAGGGCGTGGGACAAAGGAGTCATGTCGGCATTGCTACACCAGGAAACCATATGAACATGGCAATACACTGACGACGACAATACGGATGAAACATCCACCCATTGTCACTGAGGAGAGAAACGTCTAAAATACTTCCTTAAATTTAATGGAGATAGAATTTTTTTTTTTAATGTGCTCATAAAAGTTTTGTTAAGTGTGAACAGAATGTCGTCCCTCTTTACTGTTCTTCTGTTTTGTTTTATCTGACTTTTTGTCTTTTCCAGCGGTCCTTGGGAAGGCTTCATAAAGGTGCACTTGATTTTGCAGTAACAATCTTGCTGAGATCACTGAGTTCAGCAGCGCTTGTCATCAGTCAAAATGCATGAAAATGAGGTTTGTTGTCCTAATTTGTAATTTGCCAGACTTCTCGTAAATCCATTAGCATAGCGTGGCAAACTCATTTCGGCGGCTTTCAAACGGAGAGCCCGGTGAGATGAATGACAGAGTAACCGAGTTCTGTGGACGTGGTGCTGGCAAGATAAATGAGGTGGTGTGGGAGCTGTTCTTATGATATGCTTCACTGTGACCTGTAGTTCGTGCAAGTTTCTCATAGTAAATGGTGATTTTCACCTTTCTCCGTTCCTGTGTTGTGATATTTATGTCTATAGTACAGTGAAGCGTTCACACAGCCAGCACAAAATGCTGCTAAAAGGTACAACTAAATAAGGAGTGTTTTCCCTCCAGCAGCACCGAGATGTCAGTTAAAGTTAGCTCAGATTAAGCCGTCTCCTCTTCATCACCCCGACTATGATTTCACCTTTGTGCCAGCATCAATCAGACTCTCTGTCACTCTCACATGATTGCACTGGGAGCTAACACCCTAATGAGTGTCCGTGCAGCGACGCACACAGCAAGCGTTTCATTCTCGTGCAAAGAAAAGTTGCTGACACATTGTGCAACACATGCATGCACTGGTGCCTCCGTGGGAATGTTTATGTGACCTGACAAAGATGCACTGTCAGAGGGTTGAGTTGGCTGCACAATTAGATAGGTTGAAGCGAACACACTGGGTGCAGAAAGCAACGCTTGGGCGTGCATTTGAATATCAGTTTAAAAAAGAAACGTTAGTTCGATTTGACTCCAACATATGACGGCTGCCGTTGCTTTTGTACTTCTATATCTCAACGTAGATAACTCCTGCTAGAGTCTTTGTTTGGGTATTTTCAGTGGGAAAAGGCCAAAGATGCCATCATAGAGGGGGAAAAAAGGATCTGTGTTTTGCAACATTTGAACAGAGGTTTGTGTTATATCATTTTATCAACTGCTGCTGGTGCAGCTGTTCTGTCTATGACTTATTTCAAAATAAAGTCCACCTGTTGCAGACTAAAGCTGCAAAGATGTTACTCTGTACTCTGCAGGGTTTCGTATGTTTGTGTCTAACAGATCAGATAGGGACCCTGGACAGGTCGCCAGTCCATCACAGGGCCACATACAGCGACAAACAACCATGCACGCTCACACTCACGCCTACGGGCAACTTAGAATCACCAATTAACCAACATGCATGTTTTTGGACCGTGGGAGGAGGCCGGAGTACCCGGATGGAACCCACGGAAGCACCGGGAGAACATGCAAACTCCACACAGAAAGACAACCGTGTATTTCTGTGTGGAGGCTGCTGAGGCAACAGTGCTGACCACTAAGCCACTGTGATGCCCAGACCTCAGTGTGCAGTTTGATTTTAAAACGTTTAGAAAAGATATTTGTGGGGAAAAAAACCAGAGAGAGAAATCTCAACGCTAATAATCAGCCGGTCATTGGTTCATCCTGTTTTTAGAAATGTGCCATTTCATTGGTCCGGAGCTTGTAATCATTTCAGATTTAGTTTTATTCTGCGTGTAGTAACAAATGGTTTTTAAATATTGCCTTATTTTTACATTTCCATATTTTCTTTCCTTATTTGTTGCATCTGCATTTTATGCCAATAATTAATTTTTGTCCATTATGACTGGTTCCTTCCTTCCTTGGACAAAACAGGAGCCTATGTCAAAGTCTACTATAGTCAAAATACGTACATTTTTACATTAAGTTTTGCTTCTACTTTTGGCTCCTTGTTTGGAGTCACTGCAGCAGATAATCCGCTTCTGTCTTAAAGTCCTCTGCATCCTCCTCTGTCACGTCAACCTGCATGTCCTCTTTCCCTGTCCACAGTTCATCACTAATTGCAGGGAAATATTCTTGCTTTCAATCTATTTAGAAACACTATTATTAGACAGCAGTTATCCGCCCTCATCAGTGCTTTCCCTCTCCCCCAGATTTATTGTATTTAAAGAACAGAGGGCAGTCTGTTGCCAGCACAGATCTAAAGGGGCCCCTGTCTCCTTTTGTCAACCGCAGACCCATGATGACCTCATGCCAGAAGACACGTAAACTAACAGCATCAGATTTCAGGCTCAGAACTGAGATTTGCTTTTGAGTTGAGGTGGTAGAGTTATACTGTACTTTTTTTTTTTTTTTTTTTTTTTTAATGTTATAAACTTGATGTAATGCAAAACAAAATTCTCAACCCTCTTATCTCCCTGTTAGAAGCAATGATTTATGTATATATTATTATTTTTACTTTTTACATGTTTTTTTTTTGCATTTATTTGCCGTAAAATGTTATCTGACATCATCTGAATCACAGTATTAGACTAAAAACAAAATGGTTTGAGCATTTTTCCTTCAGGGTTGTGAGTGTTTAAATGTTGTGTTCAGTAAAGACACAGAGAGTCATAATAGTTTGTGGGGTATCAGTTAAAACACATTCTGCTTGTTTAGATGAAGATCAAATCCTATTTTATGGCAAATTCTTGCAGGAAATGTATTTCCAATACTTCACGTATTTTTTTGGGTGACAGTTGAGCTTATAACAAATGGGTGTTGCACCAAGGTAGCAGTATATACCTATATCTTCTAGCTCATTTAGGTCTTGCTGAATTGCAGATTGGCCAGAGAAGGAGATCCACCCCCCCTCCCCCCCATCTTCACTGACAAAGGTCAAGTTAGGCGCAGGCCTCTGCTACAGTAGGCCCTTTTGTCATTACGACCACAACAAACAAGTGAGCCATTCTCATCTTTGTGTTGGTGCGCTTATACTGCATGCAAACAAGCGTGACTATATTAATTCTAATTAGGGAGAGAAAATTGGAGTAGAGGCTGAGCCAACTGTAGGCGAGGAATATCTGCGCGCGTGAGTGTGTGTCTATTAGACCATAAGGGTATACTTATGAATTAATCCAGGGCAAGGACAGTCACAGGCCTATTTTAACCTTTTATTTGAATGATGAAACTATCATAGCTGACATTTCGTGAAATGGCACTTGAAAATCTAGTGGTCAAAGGGTGTGATTGTAGCGTGCTTAGTCATGTTGCTCATACATCAGTGAGAGTGAGAGGGTTCCAGGAGGGTTAATTCTGCCCTTATTCAGTTGTTACTTGATAAGTATGACTCATTCCAGTATCTCATTCCCTGTGTGTCATCTTACTGTCATTGTGGCCACATGCAAGCAAACTTGACTGTGTAGTGGAGCTTTCAGCTGAGCTTCATTAGATTTGCATGTGAACTCGACCAATGTTACTCTGGGAAAAACTGCTGAAGACTTTGCCTAATGAATTTTATTTCATACACACTTGATTTACACCTATAGCGTGTTTCCAAATGATCAGCATTGGTATCGGCATGTTTTTTTTCTATATGTGGTATCGAGTGTTTTAAGTATTTTACTTTAAAATATCTGAAGCTGCCAACTATCCCTAACACACCACTGACTGTTCACCTGTCATCGTGATGTCTAGAGATTTAAATCCTGCTTCGCTCACAGCCACAATCTTCCAAGAGTTTGTCAGCCAATTATGAATTTTTTTAAAATCTACCTTGTTTTTTTTTTTTTTTTTTCTCAAATTGTAGTGGAACAGTATAATCTCAGTTTGGACATTGATAAAGTATTGTTCAATCCATCCTGTTCAATTGAGTATATAAGGCCTCAAACTGTGTACCGTTTTATCTGTTTTATAGGAGATTATGCAATCTGTCCCCTTCCCAAAGACAAAACCTACCCTACACACACGCTACACATCACTGCATTTGCTACTGTCAAACGATTTATGTCTAATTACCGGGTATAAGCGCTGCACTTCCTCTGAAAGGCTCCACATTAGAAACCAAATCTTATAATTAACCCATCCTCTCACATGAAAGTAATGGCAGTGCTCTGGCTTGTCAGAGGCCGGTGTTGACAGTTCTATCATCGCAGCAAAGCCCTCCCCAGCACTGCCTCCCCAAATATGCCAGCAGTTTTAGGAAAGATGAGCTGCTAATGGACTGCTTACCAGTGGAGAGGAGTGAAGACGCTGACCTTGAGGGTTTCCGTTTCAATAAGTTCCCTTTTGCATAGCAAAGGGGTGTGATTGAATCTCCCAGCTTGCCTCGTCTTCCTCTTTTTTTTTTTTTTTCTCTTTAGACACATTACGTGCTTGGGGCTCCTGTTTTCATATAAACATTTAAAGTTTAATTATAAGTTCCATCACTGACATCAAGCCATTTTCTCATGGATGAGCTCCAACACAACTTGTTACCGTTTCCGCACTCATCTTAGCGTTGGAGCTGACGCTGAAACCTTGCGTTACACGCTGGTAAGTTCTTAATTAGGATTGCCTTTTTTTTTTGCTAATGGCAGATTTAGTCTCGCCCAGTTTTGCGTCAGTATATAAAAACATAGTGTGTGTTAAATAAGTCTTGAGTTCTTAGCAGCGCTTCTGTGACATGTGGCTGTCCCTTCATTTGTTGCCACTGCTGACTGATCCAGCAGAGGTTTTAAGGTGGATTAATGTAGCTGAGGCAGTGTGTTGACTTCAGATGGTATGGGAAATAAAAAAAAAAAACAAAAAAAAACTCACATACACTCAGCGATGGAGCCCAAGCAAACCTGGATTGGACACAAAGAGAGATGGGGGGGGAAAACAAATAAACTAAGCCCAAAGTAAGTATCCCCACAGCTGGCTTGTTCCCATAGACATTTGGTTGAGAAAAATGATGAAAATAGGGACAATCTGCTCAAAGCCCACTAAATGTGGCAGTGTGAATGGGTTTATAATAAGCTCTTGAGACATTTTAAGTCATGTAATTTTACAAATAAATATGTTTATCTCATAAAACACCCACATTAAAATGTAATATTATCAAAATATTGAATATTATTATAGTAAATGTTGATAAATATTAGCAGCATGTGAAAATATGTAAAAAATACGTCATTTGAATCTCAAACAACGCACAACATGCTGCACAGTGTCACTACAGTGTCATTGCTGGACTTCGATCGAACCATTGCAGCACCTTGATTCTTTTCTTTTTCAGCCCTTCTGTTGCAGATTTGGTGGTGTGCTTGGCATCGTCGTAACTTCAGCCGAGCTTTACTTGCACGACAGATGTCCTCACATTTGACTCCAGAATTCTCTGATGCACAGAGGAAGCCTGTAGGGTTTGCCATGTAGCCCCACCAAGCTTTTATTTATTTTTTTTTTTTGCTCCATCTGTCTTTTTCTGTTGACAAAACCATTTTTACACCGCATTTCTAAAGTTAGCTCCTGCTTCTTCTCAAACTTGGATGTAATAATATTTTTAATGGTAAAGGTTCCTGACATTCTGGGGAAAACGGGTGACATGGATTAACTTCGGGACAATTTGGAAGTTGTGAATCAGAAGCCGACTTCAGCATTGTACTGTTTATGAGAGTTTTTCAGCCCATGCCAAGAGAAACTCAGTGTCTCTCCTATTAACGAATGTGGCCGGATGTTTATTTCAGGCAACTCTATGTATCCAGGTGTGGTGTGATATCAAATGTTTGTGCAGTCATAGAAGTCTAAGGCCCGTATGAATATTAATAATTGGGCATGACAACACAGTCCAACCAACTTTCGGATTGCTTTGTAATCCTACTGTAAACGCGAGCAAGAGCCAGTAAGTCACTTAAATAACAGAAAAAAGTCCCTTGGTGTGGTTTATAAGATGTGATCGTGATTGCACGAATACCCGGACTAAGCTACAGAAACGCCAACACACTTTTTTGTTTGCAAACTGATTTCATATCAGCTATTGTCTCAGTTTCAGCAGCCGCACAGATTACAGCACAAAGCAGATGACAGCTGTTGTTTAGTCTTGTAATGTTTACTGTTTTCGCCATTTTATCTTGTTCTGTTAACTACTTATTGATGAGCAATACACACTGTTATGTATTTGAAAACATAATTCAAAATGTTTATAAGGTACACCTATACTTTAAATAAAAACAGCATTATTTTTTGTTAATGAGTTAAATGTTAGTATACTAAGGCGGAGGTTAAGTGCACCTTTGGTGGATTGATATGTATGATTGAATCTGCACTTGAACAGTAAAGCTGTATCTCGTGATTCAAGTAATCATTTATTGCTGTTTTATGTAAATAAAGAACATAACAGAATTGGCGACAAGGTTATATAGACTCATTATGTGTTCCGGACGGACTAAATGTGGAGAAAGTCAACTTTATTGACCTGGTTTTTGTGGAATATCATCTGCCCGCCCTGCATGTGTGCTGGACAAGCCGGCGGGAGGAGGGGACACATGTGAACAATGCCAAGGTAAAGAGAGGATACTGAGTAAATCACCTGGCACAAAGTTAAAATGTGCGCAAGTGTGGGACATATGGACAGTTTTGATAGCACCATAGAGGACTGGACAACTTATGTGGAACGAACTGAACAGTATCGTGGCCGTGCTCCTCAGCGTTGTGGGTGATAAAACGTACAACTTGATCCGCAGCCTCATCGTACCTGCAAATCCGGCTGCTCAAACGTTCGCTGAGATAACATAACCTTTACAGAAGCGTTCACATCCAAAGCCGCTGGTTACCGCACAGTGTTTCCGGTTTCATAAATGAAATCAGCTGAAGACTGAATTCGTGTCGGAGTATATGGCAGAGCATTGTCTGTTTGGGGAGGGGCTGTCAGACGCACTCGAGAGGCAGGCTCGTGTGTGGGCTGCACAGGAGGCGGCTTCTAACGGAGGATAATCTGACGTTAACTCGTGCACTGGAGATGGCCATATCAGTGGAAAATGCTGGAGAGGATGCAGGCGAGTTACAAGGTAAAAACACTGCGACGTGCTCTGTACACAAGTTACACACAAAGAAAAAGGATAAAACACAGCAATGCTACAGATGTGGTGAAAAGTCACGTGACCCTGCAAATTGCTGGTTTAAGGATAAAGACTGCAGACAGTGTAACAAAAGAGGACACATACAGAAAATGTGTAAATCATTCATACAGTGACAGAAAGGGACAGTACACAGGAAAGAAGGACAGAAGAGTATATGGAGTTACACAAACGGACTCTGATAACTCAAATGAAGGAAATCTGTCATGCCTAGAGTTGTACTCAACAGAGGATGATGACAGCAGTGTGACATGGCTGAAACCTAAAGTAAATGGAGAGCCATTAAAAATGGAATTAGAAACTGGATCAGTACCGTCTACGATATCCTTCAAGGACTATAGGAAAATTTCCTGAAACTGTAATTGAATTGCACAAACGGGATGCTGAAAACACACACAGACCAGATGGTCACTTCACTGGGAAAACTGAAAGTAAATGTAAAATATGAAAATCAAAGATGCAACTTGGAGCTATATTTACTGAGTTACGGTGGCGTGCCAGTATTTGGACGGCAGTGGCTGAGACACATCCACCTCAACTGGCATGAGATAAAAGCAGTACAAATTGCTAAGGAACAGACAATGTGCAGATGAATGACTGACTCAAATTCTGGAAAAACATGCACAAGTGTTCAATGACGGAATCGGCACCCTGAGACGCATAAAAGCACGGATTGAACTTGAGGACGATGCAAAGCCACAATTCCACAAGGCATGCCCTGTTCCCTATTCCTTGCACCCCATAGTGGATGCAGAGCTCCATCACCTTGTTGACCAAGTAGTATTTTCAAAGGGGGATTGGCCTGAATGGGCAACTCTTATAGTTCCTGTTGGCAAAAAAGACACTGATTGAGACTGACAGAGTACGCATCTGCGGTGACTTCAAGGTGACAGTGAACCCTGTCATAGATCCAGACCAACATCCGCTTCCGCGTACAGATGACATCTTTGCATCGTTAACACAGAGATCTTGCTCAGGCATATCTGCAGACTGAAATAGAGGAATCATCACAGAAATGTGACCATAAACACTTATAAGGGCCTATGTGAGTATAGTCGACTTGTTTTTGGCATTACCAGTGCCCCAGCGATCTGGAAATGTGCCATGGACCAAGTGTTAGAAGGGATACCAGGTACACAGTGTTACTTGGATGACGTTATTGTTACTGGGCCAGATGATGCTACTCATTTGACAAACCTGGATGCAGTTCTGACAAGATTGGAAGAGTATGGACTGAAAGTTAAGAGGAGCAAATGTGAGTTTTTCAAAGACTACATTGAGTACTGTGGACACAAGATTGACAGACATGGATTGCACAAGACCCAGGAGAAGATTGATGCCACTCTGAGATTTATTAAAACCTGACATACGCAAACTTCCTATTAATAACTGAGGATAAAGGGCTGATGAAGAGAAAGAGAAAACGGAGGTGGTGAGGGGGACCAGTCAGTGGATCATGTTGGTGTCCCCCTGCAGCGTAGGTCTACAGCAGCATATATTGGATGAAGACCAGCTGTTCTAGTCTGGTCCTGCAGAAATGTTTTATGTTTGGTTTTAAAGGTGGAGGTGGTGTCAGTCTCCTTAAGCCAAACTAGACGTTTGTTCCATAGTGATGGTTCCTGATAACAGAAAGCCTCTAAATCTACATCTGGATACTCTAGGAAGTACGAGTAAACCTGCACTCTGGGAACAGAGAGCTCTGTTAGGAACATATTACACTGTCAGGTCTTGAAAATATTGCAGTGCTAGGCCATTTTGGACTTTATATGCAAGTAATAAAATTCTGAATTGGATTTTGAGTTTTACGGGGAGCCAATGGAGGGAGGCTAACACAGGACATGGTCTCTCTTGTTGATTCCTGTCAGCACTCGCGCTGCTGCATTTTGGATCAGCTGGAGGATGTTCACAGAATTACTTGGACATCCTGTTAATTATACATTACAGTAATCTAGTCTCGAAGATACAAACGCGTGAATTAGTTTTTTAGCATCACTCTATTTCTCTCTTCTTGGGATATTACGGAGATGTAAAAACGCAGTCCTACAAACCCGATTAATATGCTGTTTAAATGACAAATCCTGATCAAAAATAACACCAAGGTTTCGCATAGTTGGACTGGAGGCCATCGCAACACCATCTAATCCCTTCTTAAGGTGTTTGGGACAAAAACCAATAACCTCTGTTTTATTGGAATTTAGAAGCAAAAAATTTGGTTAATGGTTCTGTTTCATCTGGCTTCATAGACAAATACAGCTGCATATCATCGCCATAGCAATGAAAATTAATGCGGTGGTTCTGGATAATACTTCCCAGTGGGCTGCATGTATAAACTGAACAAGATTGGCTCTAGGACTGAACTCTGCGGGACACCATAGCAGACCCTCGTCTGTACTGAAGAAACCTCATGAACATGAACAAACTGCAATCTATCAGACAGATATGATTTAAACCAACCTAGAACTGTTCCTTTAATCCCAACAACATGGTAATAATGGTAAAAGTGGCTTATTTATGTTTGACGTGTAGGAATATTTTACTCACTGTTGATGTACACTATTTCAGTTAGTGGTGAACTGCTCCTCTTCTTATTCATTTGACAGGTCTTTTTGAAAGATCATCTTTTATTTTAGTCACTTTAGTCACCAAGCTTTTGCCAATGAACCTAATAAACCTGTGAGATGTTCCACCACGTGTTAATACAACTTCTCCAAGAGTTTCCCCTGGTTTGATGTTTTAGAAGCATCACATTCAAAATGTGTATTAATTTTATATTTCCCATAGAAGCATTTATGAGCCAATGAAATAGTTTTTCATGAGTTATAGGGTTTGTATGATTTACCAATCAGTATATTCTGTTTTCTTTTGGGTTGTATAAAGCTTCCCTTTTTTTTTTTTTTGTTTTTGTAGATTGCGTTGTAGTAGTGTCACACAAGATGACCATCAAGTCTCCTAATCTTCTAAACTAAATGTAACATCCCTTGTGTTATTTAGTTTTATTTATTTTTAAATTTACTTTTTGAGTTGCACCAATATTTTTACCAATATTTCCCGAGCCCAAGTCAGTCAGTTGGCTGTCATGCTTAAACCTAACCAAACAAAGAATGAAGCTTTACCCATAAAATAAGCATAGAAAGTGCTAAGATGGACAAGAAATGACGTAAGACATCCTGGTTATGACTAAAGTCAGATTATTTTTTCATATAGCCTCCTAGTAATGCTGTAAAGCAGACTCTGTACCGCTGCGTGTCCATATCGAGAAGATCCAGTTGAGGTGGTTTAAGCACCTAGTTACAATAACTCTGAGAAGATGTTTAGAGGGAATATGTTTAGAGCAACTCCAACTTGGAGGCCTTGATGTCCATGTTATCCAGCCCAGAAGAGATAGACAACGTGGGTCTGAAGAGGGTGGTCTGGGTCTTTCTGATTAGGGTGCTTCCCCTACAACCCAAAACCAGATAACCGGTGGATAGATGAATGGATGATCAAACTTTCATCTTCTGCGGTGCTGATTTGTTTATCTCCTGTGTTTTTGGTTGTTTCCAGGCCCCGTAGCAAACAGAAGATGATTTGCAGAAGCCAAACTGAGTTGGTGAAACTGTTACATGATGGATTTTACATGGGTTCGCCTGAAATTGTTGAACCTCACGCCTTGGTCACATGATCCCACAGTACTTTTGTTAAATTCTCTGTTAGACACCAGTCTGTACTGTATTAGTTAAAATGTGCACTAACTTTACACTCTGTGTTTCAAAGAGCTCAAACTCCTGATTAGTTTGCAGCTGAAATGCGCCTAAACACTGTGGCAAAGGAGAGCCAAAATATTAAACTTGGGTTACCATCCATGCCTTTTTTTTTTTTTTTTTTTTAATGAGCAAAGAAACCCCATCCTTCTTAATTCTCTCCAAGCCCTCAGCTCCAGGAGGTGGGTAAAGAACAGCTTACGCTCTCAGCGCCGGTGAAAGCAAACTCTGGGAAGGTACAGGATTGACGTCAGAGAAAGCCACATGTAAGAAATTCCTTCCTAATTACTGGAATCTGTTGGCTTTATCATACAAAAAAGAATCCATTTCAGTTTCTTTTTTTTTTTTTTTTTTTTTTTAGAGTGACTCCTGCTTCTGTAGTTAATTTTTTGAGATGTTATATTTGTGTTTGTTCTCACACTTTAACCTACACTAAAATCGAACATATTTATTGTCACTCTTTTTCTTTTCCCGACTGAGTTCCCAATTGTTCCTCTCTCTGCTTTTAACCCTTCGACTTACCCTATTTATCAGCCTTACTCTTTATCCTCTACTCCCCCTTCTTCCTTCCTCTTTTACTCCAAACTTGCAAAACTGTGAGATAGTCTGCCTAAAACTACCTTAAGCCTCCTTCTGCAGGTCTGGCTTCCTCTGAGCTCTAAAGCTGATGTGTTTGGATTATTTCTGCTGACCCACTGAAGTGGGTGCTGCATTTTTTTTACTTCTCTTTCCAGGAATGTACTAGAAAGGGGGAGCCAGACAGGGTGCTTCTCGTGGTGCTGTTTTCACAGCAGTTTCAAACCTGGCACAACTATATAAACTGACTTTTCATTGTTGTTGCACAACTTCATCTAAAATAATGTGTACATTAACTAAGCCGGAGACTGATGCAAGGCCTTTTTTTAAATGTCTCTGTAGTAAGAATACAATGTCACAGTGCATCATGTCCTCTATTTGCAGTCATGTGATTTATGCCCAGTGATATGCAATCAGTGCTTCTCAAGTTGGCAGTACCTCTGCTTCAGAATGCAGTAACTGGTTGAAGAGATAAATTGTGGAAAAGTGACCTCACTCCAGTATATGAGCTCTCCTGTCAATCCTAACTCCAGTCATTCCCCACTGCCCAGGCAGTGATTAATCCTGCAGGATATATAGTTTATGTTGTCTGCTGCCTTTGGATGGTTCTCATTTGTTTGACAAAATACACACCATACATACATTAATCTGGTAAGTTAGACTCATTGTCATTTGTCTGTTGCATATGTTCCCGGTTGCATCATGCTTGATCATTGTTTATACTTTTTTTCTTTTAATTGTGCAGCTTCATGTATGCGCAAATCCTTCCTAAGGTTGAATTTATAGAGACAAGAAAAAGCATGTGATCCTCTTGGATTTTTCAGGTTTTTTTGCATTAATTACCCCCAAAATTTGATTTTAACCACATCTAAGTCCCATTTACAGGAAAATAAAATGTGCTTCAGCTGATAAGACACAACCTATTATAATTTCTTGGCCTTTACTGAACACGCATATTAACAGTGCTGGAGAGAGAAGTATGTAAACCCTTAGAGTTGTTAGCTGATCCAACTCTTTTTGGCCGCAGTGACTTAAAGCAAATATTTTTAGTAGCTCTGGATCAGACCTGTGTGATATGCAGGAGAAATTCCTGACCGTTACCCTTTCCTTAACTGGTTCTGCTCAGACACATTTGTAGCATGTCTGGTGTGAACGACTATCTTGAGGTCATTTCAGCGCGTCTCTATGGGTTGAGGTCTATTTCCAATGGCTGGGCCACTCCAAAAGGTGGATTTTCTTATTTAAGCCACTGAATATCACTTATTGAAGCTATTCTATGGTGAATTTACTTCAGTGCTTACAGCTGATTTCAGAATAAAAACGCATGATGATTCTTACCTGAGCAAACTTGATCTAAGTCATTAGGTGTGATGCGGCACTTTTCTGTGTCTAGGTGTCAGAACAAAATCAAACAAGTTTGATATTATTAAACGTTATCAGTTCCGTCACCTGATATCGTGTCGTTTAGTGACATAATTACTGTTAACAACCAATAGGAGCTTTGCTGTCCTTTGATTTGCAAAGGAGGCTGGTGTTGTAGTTGTGTAGGTACCCTGCAAGATCTACAATCTTTCTAAAGCTACAGTCTTTAATGTCGACCATGCATGAAAAACGGTTCTTGAAAATCCATTTCAATGCTTGGAGCGGTTATCCCGTGTTGGAGCTGATTTTCCTTTTAAAGCTATCTGATAGTTGTTGATTCCTTTAATTGTTTTCGCTGAAGGTGGTGTTTTTGAGAGCATCTTGGAACCCAGGTGTTTCTTCTAAAAAGGTTAGGTGTTTCTCAGCTTCTAGGTTTATTTTGTGTTCCACGTGGACTTGCCCTCTCAGCTCGTTTGGGATCACGTTGACATTAGCCACCATATGCTGACAGATGACCCACTCGCACTGTAGACTGTTGACGTATTTTCTTCAGCGATTTCATGAGCTATTATCTTAGATGCAACTGAAGGCTCAAAACCATGGTATGTTGTTGCATTCCTATGCACAAAATTCTTACTTTTCAATGTGCTGAAAACACTACCTTGTGGGGAGTTGTTTTTTTCCTTTGTGATTTCACAGAGGGTGGAATTTCCTTGCCCACATTCTTCAGCCAGTGCACATCCACTAGAGCAAGAGGTTAATTTTAAAGACGATTACAACTGCACAGCAAGGAACAAGTGTGTTTTCAGTCCCAGTGGATTTACTAATTCCTCTTAAACATCTTGTTTTCATTTTCAAGATGTCCCCAAGTAAATACGTTTTTGTTTGTAAGTGAAAGTTGGCAGACCATGGCTCAGTGGATATGATCTGTTCTTTTGGGCCAGTTGATGGAGCAAATAAATGAGCTTTTTCATGACACTCCCGGGAAGACGCGGCCTAGTAGTTGACCCCTGTTAACACAGCAGTTTACAGAAAAACATACATGTAGATGGTGAGCGACCGAAAGGCAACATTATATGTAATGTTACACATTAGCAGGTAAGGAGCATGATATTTACCAGGCCAAGACATCCAGCGGGAATCTTTGTTGCTACGGTGTTTTGTCCCGTCCACTTCCATATTCTGCGCTGCAAACATGTATGGAAGGATTTGAGGTGTTGAGGTCATTTGCAGGAAATGTTGAAAACATAGTGTTGATAACATGACATGTTGATAATGGGGTGTATCTGACCAGCAGGAAGTGTCGGGATTTCTAGTTTTGCCCGGCTGTAAGCCTCGAGGAAGCTGACCAGTCAGAAAACACTTGAGCCACATCTGCTCCTGTTCAGGAAGAGTCTCTCCTTGTTTTTCTATTTGTTGTTGTTTTTTTTTTTAATTCGAATGATTTAGTCTTTTATGGATCTTCAGGGTGGAAAGCTACTATAGACATTCCAGAGATTAAATTTACTGTAGGTTGCTAAAAATTACCTAGGCATTTTGCATGAGAGATGGACAGCCTTGCGATTGCTGTCCATCAATCCTACTCAATCCAGTTTGAGCCTAGTTAATCCTCCTGTGAGCCTGAGTCTACTAGTCACCATCGCAGGCCTCTCATGTGTGTACATCCCCTCACTGTGGCCTGCTTTTGGCCCTCTTAGAAACTCCAACATAACACAACTTTTTTACTTTGTATGATGAGATCTGAACATATCTCATTCAGTAAGCTGTTCAGATTTATTAGGGTACTGTGACATCAAGTAAATATATAATTATCCAGCTTCACCATCTTTATATGTTTTAGATTTTACACCATACCCCATGTTCTGTTCTTCTTAAGAGGGTTTTGCAAAACTATAAGACTGTTTGGACACATTTACACTAGCAGGAAACTTTTTCGGGCCTGATTGTTGGCGCATGTCTCCATTATCAGGATGGACCCTGCAAAGGTGGCCTTCAGAAACCTTTACGGGGCAAAAAAAAGTCCCTGTAGTAGGAGAGGTACTCCGGTTGGCCCACAGGAACCTCCTGGCGGGGCTCTCTGCTAAAGCGATTTCCAAATTACGCTCAGCACTCTCACGTGAACATAAATCACGCAACAACTTATTTGAACCATTTAGAGCCATTTTGCAGTATGGTGTAAAATCTACAAGTACATTTGATGAAGTTAGAGATTACAAGAAAAAATGATGGATGGACTGACGGAGTCGGGTCTTGTTGGTAAATGACACCAAGTAGGGGGTGTTCTTTTATCTTAATCTTAAAAAAAAAAAAAATACGCAAGTTACAGCCATCGTTTACGTGGTTCTTTTTCTTTTTTTTCTTTGCATTATTCTTTTTCATCTAATTTGCTTGCAAACTGCAAAAAACGCATGTTGCCACCATCTCGTGGTTGGCTGTGTTATTAGTTCCATCCACTGTTCTTGAGTGGCGCTACAGCGTAATCGAGACACGCCGGCTCAAGGGGCTGAGAAGACGGTCGGCCCTGTTGGAGGTTCCTGTCTGGTGGCTTTAGCCTGACATCCTGCTGGAGGAAACGTGCCTTTTGTCGTATAAAGAGCCATACCCTGTGGAAAAGTAATGTCGCGTTAAGTCTGCTAAAACTGGCTTTTATGAGCAGAGGTGCAAATCTATTGTTGAAGACACACACACAGTGGCATTTTTAGCTTGGTGGGGCCACATGGAAGATGCTGTTTTGCCCCCCCCCCCCCCCCCCCCCCCCCCCCCCCCCCCCCCCCCCCGCCTCCAAAGAGGAAGGGTAGCACATTATTATTCCATAAAATTACAAGACATCATAAATAACAGTAAAATCTGGACTAACCTCAGTAGAAGTCTCTCTCCTTGTTGTCTTCACTCGGTCTGTGTGTAGACGTCATTAAAGCGAGCTGATTAGTACTGAGCGTATTACTCATTTCCATTGATTATAAGAAAACAAGCCAAGCTTCCTTGGAATCAGTCATATTACAGCCCTATTAAAACAAATCATAAAAAAAACAAAAACTGATGGAGTCATTAACTCTGACACACAGAGACTGGACATGACACGTCCAGCAGACTCTGTACTCTTGTGTTTCGAAAGTGAATGGACAGAATTAGTCCATAACAAAGAGCAGGTACAGAAGAAATTATGGCAAATTGTTTGTAGAAGTTGTTTAAGGACATCTGGGATAATTTTGCATGAAACCTGTTATGACTTGCATGAGTCTGTCTTTGTTTTTTTCAATATTTTTACTGGTAGTATTGGGACATAGCGTATCTGGATGCGTCAAGGCTCTGTCCTCCATATCCAGTGGTATTCCTGTTCTGCAGCTGGCTGTTGAGTTCCGTGTCCCTTTTCATGTTTTAGAGTTGTAGAGACACAGCCAATAGTGTACACAAGTCCTGCTTTTCCTTAATGTTACTTGTGTATGACACACATCCATATGTGCAGGATATCCTTGGTTCCTTTTATTTATTTTATTTTATATTATTTTGTTAATAAAACACAAAATTAAAACCATGTTGCATATAAACACATGGAAGGTTTTTTTGATTTTATTATTAACAGCAGCAGCTACAGGGATTTACTTGAATTTCCACCCACTCCGCTCATAATTCAGCAAAATCTAACATGGACTCAGGGGGGGTTCAGTCATTTGGATTCAGCTGTATATATAATAGAATATTTGGGATTGATTGTGTAACCAGAAACCGGAGTCTACCATGTGATACAACTACAAACGGGCTGTTCTTTCTGTCCAGTGACCCTTCCACTCCTGCACAGATGTCTCTGTTGCTTTTAGGACGCTTTCTGGCCGCTTACAAACGTGCTCAGATAGTTCCAGTCTTACATGTCACCGTGTCTCTCATCTCCCTGTGGACTTACCTCATGTTGCCTGCCTGCTGCCAGACCACATGGTCTCTGTTTGTGATCAGTCTCTGCAGTTCTTTTGTCTGTGTTTATGAAGCTTGGTGAGAGAGGCCTGACACCTGACTTTCCACAAGTCAGAAAAAGTTTGGACAATATGCTAAATAAAAAATAATATATTCTTAACATTTGTTTTGATATGTATTTTCAGACGGTATTAACCTAATGTATTTGTGCTGTGTATGTTTTTGTCAACTTCATTTTATTTAACAGATATCCATTTTTTTTTTATTTTTTTTTTTTACTTAGGGCCTGCAGCACATTAAAAAAAAAATAAGTTTGTGTATTGACTTTTGTTTTTAATATTAAGGAGGTGGAAAAAGGAAAAAATGAAGTTGGTTCAAATAGGTGATGTTAATGATTATTTGAGTCTTTGAGAATTTAGATGAGCAGAATATGTGCACTTTTATCGACAAATGCATGAATAAATAGAATGTTCTTCAATCAGTTACTGGACGAGACTTGCACTTTCCTCCCTCTGGAGTTCAGAATATTATTAAACAATTCAAGGAAGCTGGAGGAGTGTCGGTGCATTATTAGGGCAAGGGAATGAGCCTAAATCAAACACCTCTAAAGTCTGATCCCTCACACGGTGCTGTATCAACGAGCTTCATCAGTAGCTCATATAACAAAGGGATTCATTTGGGAAGACTGTCAAGCAGTATGGAAGTACCTTTACAAATGCAATTGCAAATTTTACTGTGCAAAAAAAAAAAAAAGAAAAACCTTAAGTTTACATTGCCCAGAGGGAACTTTAAAATTGTTGGATTTGAAGACATCTGCCATGGACTATGACCCAGTAGAAATGTGTCCTGTGGTCTGACAAATCAGTATTCCAGATCCGTTTTTTGGAACAAATAGAAGCTGTGACCTCTAGACCAAAGAGGAAACTCGCAGTCCAGACTGTTAACAGTGCTGAATCAAAAAGCTAGGGGTTGTAGTTGTATCTGTGCCCCTTTCAAAGGTTATTTACACTTTTTTTTTGACAGCATTAATGCAGACAAGTTCTTTGAGATTTTAGAGCAACGTATGACTGCGGATGAAACATTTTCCAGGGACATCCACGCTGTTTCATCTGAACTGGCCTGGCTGCAGTCCTGACCTGTCCATATCTGAGTATTAGTGTAGGATTTTGACAAGACTAATGCAATAACACTGCTGCAATAACAAAAACGTACTAATACACACCTTTTGTAGGAATAATGGGACAAAATAACAATTAAAAAACGTAATTGTTCGGTGTACTCAATTCCAAAGTGCTTGTGAGAAGGAATGGGAACATTACGAAGTGGGGAAAGCGTTGCTGTCACATTTTGTTTTGGATGGATGCGTTGTATATTGTGTTATGTACAAATAAAAAACTGAAATCATATTGATGAGAAAAGTGACAACTATCTTGGGTACTTACTGTCTGCCAAAACCAAAAAAAGAAAAATGCAAAACATTTAAGAATCAATTACAGATTATAACTCTTTGTAACTCTTTGTGTGGTAAGCAAATCCAAACCTGAGATATAATCTCTCTGGCATGTTTTGGGTCTGCCCTGGGGCCTCCTCCTAGTTGGAGATGCCCGAATCACCTCCACCGGCTCCGCTCTATGCGGAGGAGCGGTGACCCTCACCCAATCGCTAAGGGAGAGTCCAACCGCCCAACGGAGGAGTCTCATTTCAGCCGCTTTTATCTGTGATGTTTTTCTTTCATTCACTACCCACCACAGATCATGACCATAGGCAAGGGAAGCAACACGGATTGACCGGTAAACAGAAAGCCTGGCCTTTGACTCGGCTCTTTCTTCACCACAACAGAACAGAAAAGTGTCCACATCACTGCAGGTGCCACCCCAGTCCACCTGTCAATCACGTTGTCCTTGAAAAAGTGCCTGTTCATTAAGGTGGTTTACATAAAAACAAAAAAAAAAACAATGGATATTATTCAGTGGCAATAATAAGCACAGCCACAACACCAACAAGAAGACTTGGTGGAAACTTATGGATATGTTTCTAAACATTATATGCATGTATGTATAGAAAAACAACAACAAACAAAACATTTGAAAACATGTAAAAGCAATAAGTGAAATATTAAGACACTGTTCTAAAAGTCATCTTAAAATTTACAAATACAGAAGAGCAATAATATAAATGTGTTTCTAGGTTGATCGATTGATTCATCTACTGGCTTTACATCATCTTTGTTTGATGGCTAAGATTAACAGGACATTCAACAGATGCTCTTCACAATCAACAATGGACAGTTCAGATGTCAGGTGTTTATTTGAGCAGTTAGGGTCAAAGCCCTCACAAGACACTTCTTATTTTTTTTATGCATTTATGTATCCGGATCTGTGATGCATACCCAAGACAACTTTTTATTTGAGAACTCAGTGCTCCCTAGTGGACAACCACGTAGCGGAGACACTGATCTGTAAATGAAGCCAAACCCAAAATCCAGTGTCATCAGGTCAGTCTGAAGTAATTCAACCAAAGACGCAATATCACCGTGGAGAGGGTGGTTGTTAATTCCTCTTGTTTCAATTATATCATTTAAATTAAATTATTATGTTATTATAATCCTAAACCATAGATAACAGTTGCGGTTCTTTTATATTTCAACAGCTGAGTTCATCTTTTTTCAGTATTTGGTTTCATTTTGCTCATAATTTTGCTGTTTATATTTTCCCATCGTGGTATTTACAACGTTTCCTGTTGATGTACATGACTGGTTTTAGTCTAGTCAGAATAACTGCACATTGTGATAAATGACCTGCCTATCACATGAACAAATTGCCTGATAATTTAAAAAAAGCACCCTATATAATTGTATAAACAGTGAGCGATAGACGACAGGTTCTTTAAATTCTGAACAGTCCAAACAGGAATTTTTAACATCACAGTGAAGAAAAGTCAACAGTTCTGGAGATTTTCAGTCCAGGTTTTGCAAAAATCAAATATTAAAGGACATTTAAACAGTACTGGAAAGAGTTAGAAGTTATAAAAACAGTTAAAAATAATAAATTATTATTATTTATAATTTATGCTTACTTTTACCCATCACTATAAATGTAAGGACACTAAAATCAGTGTGCAGAACATCAGCTGTTTTAATCATTCTTCAATTACTAGATGTTGAGATTTCATCAATGACGTTAAAATGTAACGTGATGACGATCTTTCAGTTCTACACGGTTTCTATTCAGCTCCATGTCACCGTTGTAGTGTTGCAGCTGTGCTACAATAACTTGTCTATAAACATTAAAATAGGCAAAATCTGTTGGATTCTGTTGTGGTCCAAAACATCATTGCAACAGAAAGGTCAGTGGCTTGAATTCACACGATGAAACTGTTCACATTCTTCATACTGCTTGTTTTTTTAGCAAGGGGTGTTTTTATGTCAAAGTAAGTTTTTTTTTGTTTTTTTTTTTCCCCTGCAATCCGTCACATGATGACAATCTCATTTTGGAATGAATCTTCATATGTTGGCTTCCCAGCGTATTATCCCATGGTTAAGAGTGGCAGTGACAGGTTGCCCGTGCTGGCGTTCCCTCAGACTGGCTCGGAGTTTGGTTGTAGCAGAAGGACAGTTTTGGTGGAGCCTCAGCAGACAGGATGGCATACTTGGCAGAGTGGAGGGTGGCAAAGCTCCGAAGCTGATATCAAGGGCTCAGAATACACCAGACTGAGGTGTCGCGGACTAGACAGGGTGGCGTGCCTGGCAGAGTGCTGTGATGACTGCTGGACAGTTGGAAGTGGAGGTGTCCCAGAACACGGCGACTTCACAGTTGAGTAGGCGTTTACCTGTGCATTCATTCATTCATCCATCCATCCATCCATTCATTCATTAATTCATTCATTGACACTGCATTTTTCCCTTTAAGAACTTTAAAAAAAAAAAAATTTTTTTGTTAACCTTATGTCAATGAATGCATCTTCATGCACTGTGGGGGGGGGTTCTCCTCAGCATTGTACAACCGGGTGTGCACGCACTGAACCAGGCACTCCTGCTTCCTGCTAGCCCCTGAGCCAACTTGTCGTCTTGCCAGCCATCGGTGACTTGGCACTAGCCCTCTTCCTTTTCCATGTGGTGATCACGTATGTCTATCCACAAGGAAGTCTGTCGACGCATTTAAGCCTTTACAAATGTGTTATGACACATGGAAAAAGTCCAAATCCCTTTCCTTCTTGAGCTTAAGGGCCCACATACTCATTCGTAGCTTCTATTTATTTTTAGAGACAATATGTATATTCCTACATGTCACTGGGGAATATGCAAAATTCTTGCTAAGAGGCATGCATATGGCACAGTTCATGTGATTAACATAAGTATGCATCACATGGGGTTTTCCATTTAAATGAGCAGTACCTTCACAGTCACAAAACTCTGCTTATTTTAATAGACTGTATTGTATTACAGACAGGAAAGGACATTATGAAGCATAAAAAAGGTATTTTAAATCATGTTATATCCCTTGTTGGACAATAAACGCAATTATATCTGTTGGTGTAAAATTGGGACCAAAAAACTTAGAAAAAGGGGGAAAAAACTCTTGTTTACCATTTTTATAACCTACAACAGTGCCAGCAATGCTATACATGAGCTGTAAGTAGGTAAGCTCCGGCTCACTACTCTTGAACTTTATATCTTCTTATGTCTTAACTGCAGATGATAGTTGTCCTGTAGAAGAGGAAACTTTGCAGTAAACTGAGACAACAGTTAGAGGAGCTGAACAGTGTGTTTTAAGCACCCAAATTAACAGCGATACTCATCTACACACACCGTATTTATAGGACAGCAATAGTTAGGCTGCATAAAGTCACCTGTGTTGTATCCAGATGCACATCAGTTAAAGTCCGTGGAAGAACCACCTGAAATTGTAGTTTTTCTGTGCAGCAGACTTTTGTAAATAGAAGATATGCGGTATTCTGAGCAGTTAAACAGTCTGAAGATGCACTGGTGTTTCAATGGACAGTCCCATTAAAACGGGTGTTTATCAGCAGTCAACATTCAGTTTTATAAATTGGTTGCAGCCTACTGTGAAAATGAACTGGCAAAATATAGTTTCCCTGGCGACACTTGCTGTGTCAGACCATCAGCATAAAATTCTAAAATATTCAATTTGCAAAGTAAAAGTGGTGAACGTGAGCAAAGCATCACTTTGGTATTGATCGTGGAGGTTTATGTTTGGACTTTTTTTTAGTAGATGATTTGAAACAACAACTTTACTTGAAAGTCAAACACAAAACGATTTTTTTTCCTGTCAGCTATGTAGCTACTGTAATATTTGTACGTCACATTTTCCTAATCGTCATGGCGACCTCCTGCATACTGTGCTGGACCTCAGTTTTCATGTGTGAGACTGAAAGTTTCCAGCGACGGCAGCAGGACTGTGTATCATATAGCAGTGGTACTTCAGAAACGAACTAATTCAGGCTATGTGCACACAAGCGCAGTTTTGTTTAAAAATAAAACCGATTAGCGCCCAGATTTGTGTTTCAGCTTTGTCTCAGAAGCAGCAATTGTTTCTGCACGACAGCCGTGCAGGTATTCATTTATGCGCGGCTCCTTGAAGCTCGAGCCCCATCATTTCAGCCGGGTTAAGGTCTAAACCTTGTCTGGGCCGTTCATACCCATATGCTTTTTCTTTTTCGCTCATTCCATTACAGGTTTGCTGATGTGCTTGGGTTCGTTCCCTTGTTGGATGAATCAATTTTAGCCACCTGACTGTTATCTGACTCTAGATTATTTTTGTATACAAAAACAACTCCACAGTATACATGATGTATGGACAGACACTTACACCTGCACATGTATGGGCAACTTTAGTAATTTCACTTAAGTGGTGGCTTAGTCTCAAATAGATTTCATGACATGTTTCTGGGGCTTGGAAATGAACGTTGTTATTGAATAGTTTTTGCTGTTTCAGCTCCAGTTTTTTTTTTATGTGTCGATACGAAAAACCTCATAGCTGAAAGACGTTGGGTTTTCTTTTTTACATGAATGTAGCTACGTCACTGTGTGAGACTTAAGTCTTCGCCCCCTCTTTCTCGCTGTGCGTATGTGTTTATGGTGGTTGCCGTGGTGATTTTCTTACATCAGCAGTTTAGGCGGCGAACCCTTGGCCTGTCTTCCTGCCGAGGGCTTTACAGGTCACAGTGGTCATGGTTGGAAGTGTGTATAGCTGCCGGGTTTCCATGAGATCCATTCCCTGAACACATGCACGTAAATGTGCACGTCCATGCGTGTTAACTCGCAGTCCCATGCACATCAACAGCTTGGATTTTGTGCCACCCTCTCTTTCTTTGTCTGAATGTCTCTTACAAGAGCTTTTGAGGACACCAGAGAGAAAAATAGAAAATGATGTTATGGCTATTAGTGCAACAGAGGGAAGATAAATAACACTCATTTCCACATTCAGCTCTGCATGTGTGTTTGAATATGTGATTGCTTGGCCTGTCTCTTACCCATCATGCCTTGGTGTCATCTTTCTGCCATCTGCCACTGCCACCCTACTGACACACAACACAACATGCACAGTCTCTTCCCTTCCCTTCTCTTCTCTTCTCTTCCACTCCACGGAAACAAAGGAAGCAGACTTTCCCTGCTATAAAAATTTCAAGAAAAGCATTTGGCGTGTATTTGTGTGTGTGATGATATGAATATTTAATTCAGCTTCGCCTTCCATCATGTATTAATCATGGAGCGGTCTGCTTCAGCTTAAAATAGCGCCTAGCAACCCAGAAAAACAAAATCCTTAATGGGTGACAATACTTGCTGCTGCTGTTTCACAGCACACACTCCATTTTTTCAAATTATTCTTTATATTTTTCCACTAAAGGACTCCTCTCGTCGGCCTCGTGGAATGATGGAAGGAATGATATTTTATGAATTGGAGTTATTTCACCTGCATATATGTATGTGAACCCGTTGGAATAAACTGGTTTTCTGAATTAAATGTGACCTGATCTTCATCTAAGTCCAAATAACAGATGGACGCAATGTGCAGATTAGACACAAATAATCTTAATTTCTTGTGTTTAAAATGAACTCACGATATTTGAGGAAAAAGTAATTGAACACAGACCAGTATTACTTCAGCGAAAGCTGACTGGAATCAGGAGTTTGCATACATGGAGTATACTTAATGAAATTAGTCTACAGATGCATTTTAGAGCTACTTTTATTGATACAAGACTGTTGATTGTTTCATGTTGGCTCTTCATTAGAAGCATCTGTTGATGTTTTTAGGGATAGATAGGGATAGATACATGACTTGAGTCACTTTCCCATGGCCAAATTTATACCTAAAGTGTGCATGTTGTCCAAAGCACAAGACAGATTATGTTGCACATATATTCTTTTCTCAATTAAAGTATTTTGTGATTATTAGGAGACAAAATTGAAATGAGTTAAAATTCGATTAATTGCACGGCGCTGAACGTATATAGTTTGTATTTCAGGGGGGATATAGACACAGCTCTAAGGGGAACTTTCACACAGCAACGTTTACACTCGATGGTTTTACATTTTGAAATGAAAACATATCCACACGGACTTTGTCAATGTCAAAGCACTTGTCAGTATACAGTTAAAATATGAAAATGTGATTGACATATCCCATTGGATATGTCAGTGACACTAAGGATGGATGTAAATCCACCACAGACTGAGTCCAGAAAAGTTTGGTCAGAGTCCAGACTCTTTAGAAATACTGTAAATGTATCTGAAGAGACTTTTTCACACCAGACATTGTATAAGTGTGTCTGAGCTAAGGTAGTTTTAGTAAAGGCACAAGAAATCATAATGTTTCGTGTTATCAGCTTTAACACTTTGCCATAAAATAAGACCTGATCTTCACCTAAATCGAAACAGAAAAATACAAATTAATGCAGAAAGCCAGTGATTCTAAGGGTTTCATATACTTTTTTTCCCCTGCCTTCTGGTTTATTTTTTTTAATTTACATTTGAATCCTGTCTTTAAATACTGTAAATAAGCTCAGAGCAACAGTTTCAATTAATCTCTTGACACATTCTTAGGAGCTATTGTTAGTTTGTAGCTGAAATAGGACCACATGTTGCACCTTCAGCAATGCAGCGTGAAGTTCTTATGAGAGACTGCCGTTTTGCTGCCGCGTATTTTCTGTAACAACAAACGTTACGTGCCATCCGCATACCAAAGAACCAGTCCTCTCTGGCTGGTCAGCTCCACTGCAGGCCTGGGCATGCAGAGTTCAGCTTCCCTTCTCGTGTCAGTTATCACTTCCCAGGAAGGAGCACACTCGAACAAACTATTCATGATAACTTTGAAATTTTAATTTCTTATTTTCATTTATTTTAATTAGATTTCAGTTTAATTTCATTTTAAGAAGATCGTTTTTATTTTTTTTTCCCCTCTATATATAAACTTGAAAAAAGCTTTGAAACATAGGTTGTCTTGTATTCTGAGGTGAAGGACGCCAGTCCCACCACCTCATCAGCTAAATACCAATCAAATTCTGGGAAACAAATAAAAAAACAAAAAAAGAAGCAGAAGATGCTTTAAAGATAGTTTTGCCGTGGCTCTCGTGATTCATGTTCAGGTTGTCATGGTAGGGGCTGGGCCTCAGAAACGGAGTGCATGCAGGATGATAGTCATATTGTACCTTCGCGGTAGAAGTCTTGGGAGAATTGAAAGTAGCCCCCCAAACAGGAAGCCAAGTACTTTCAGCTAATTAGAAATGAATAAATGGATACCTTTCAACACCAGCCATGGTAGTTGCTCAGCAGGATGTTTCTAAATATTGTGAGTCCAGGCTCGCTTAAAAGTTGGGATTGTTTCATTTTTGTTCATTTTAATCCATTAGAGGGTGTAAATTAAAGGATTATAACTTAAATCATTAAAAAAGAAGACTCAAACAATAACAGAAGTGGAATTAATGTAAAAGTAGGCTGAATCTAGTTTTGGGGCTGTCCAGGTCTGAAAAGCTGCCTCTTGGTGTGCCGTCCAAATGTGCAAAACAAACTGTGACATCACAGACCCTGATCATTGTAGAATTAACCCACCTTCTCAGCTCTTTATCCATCCAACCTCACATTGTGCTGCGTTACAGATCAGGAGTTGAGTGCTTGGTTAAACCAGCTGCTGTGAACGAAGATGTAAAAACAGAGTTAGAAAAAGAAGCTGTTGTACTGTATTTGTTTGGTGCTTTGACCAAATCACGTCACATCTACTTTAAGACCTCAGGAAGCTGTTAAATTCTTTTCTTTTCTTTTTATTTTAAAGGTTTGTAATATTTGACTTTTAAAGCATGGCTGCAGTGGCGCCATGACACCATCTGTGACCTCAGCTGATTTCACAGATCAGATGGCGCACTGTGGACACATTGCTCTCATAATTAAGAATATTGTGTTATGATTAAACAAACTGAGACCTCGGGAAATGTTGAGTTCTCGTTTACAGGACATTGCAACTTTGCAACCGGTCTGATCTATTTTCTTGGCTTCTGTATGACTCGTAAATCTGCTGGTTTCCTGATCCTAACCAGAAATCCCCTCACTCAGCACGGAGTGATGGATCCATCACTGCCTTCAGGTTTTCTCATGTGTAACACACCACAGGTGATTGTTGAACATAAATGTGTGACATAAGAAGACACCTTGTCAGTGTCTGTTTATGAAGAAACTTGTCATTTAGTCCCAAGCATGTAATAATGTCCACCAGCTGACGTTGCACGTTGTTTTTAGTACATGACAATGTATTATTCAGTGAGCAACTCAATTCAGAACTGGCACTCTATATGTCAGCACGCACGTGCGTTTACGTGTGAAACAAGCACATCTTGTCAGATCTTAATGTTCTTGTTGACTGGAGGGTAGGATGCTCACACCACATCAGCCTGTCATCAACCCACAAGCGGTATGTTTGTCCCATGCGGCCAGGGGAAATGCTGAGGGAGCAGTGATGTCACACTCACGGCTGCCAAAACCTGGAGTCGTAGTCTGTTAATAGCACGTTTCTGCGCCTGCAGTTGTGGACTCTGACATAAACACATGGATAAATGTGTGTACACAGCATTGTGCCAAAGGCTTTGCACTTTTTATAGGGATTTGGTTTCTTACCCCTCACAGAGGCATCTGATTGATGGCAGATTTTTTCTGAAGCATTACTTCACGTCCAAAGAAAATTTCTTTAATCCGCCACACTACAAAAGACCTATTGATGATCTAACATTTGAGCCCAAGGGCTACATCTGGTTACATTTGGATGACATCACTACTGGGTCAACATATTTGATTTAAGGATGTTTAGTTTAACAAAATATTTAACAAAATTATACAGTAGCTAGTCATGCTGGTTGAGACCAAGCGCCGATTTTAACGATTTAACTGACCGGTTGAAGCCAGTCGGGAAGAACTAAAAACTGTTGTTCCTCGACTTACTTCTAGTAGTTGGCTCCAAAAAAACGAGTCGATCTCCACTGACTCCCGTGTTAAGCAACATTGCAGCACAAATAAAAATATTCATAGTTTGGTTCCAGAAATGGTTTTGGTCTGCATTTCACATCAACGGCAACTGTTAGGATGTGTTACGAGACCTTTTCTACACATTTCCAACGTTCTAGGCTCACCTTCAACAAGACTGGAGTATTATTAAAAAAAAATAAAAGAGAGAAGCAACTTCCTTCAGCTTTTCCCCTTTAAGGGGTCACCACAGTGGATCATCGTGACATTTGGCACTGCTTTTATGTCGGATGCCCTTTCTTGACACGACCTACCACATCTATCTGGGATTGGGACTGAGGATGCAGTCTGCTCGGCTTCACGGATTGTTGTTGTATAATATCTCGTACTTAAAAGTTAATGGGTGTAGTAGAATTAATTTGCAGACTTCCAAAGGTAGCAGAGTTGAATAGATTAGTCAAATAAGTGTACAATTTTAAGTTGAAGCTTGATATTATCTGAAAATGACTCTCCTCATATAACCCGCACTAAAGAGATATGAAAATAGAATAATGCATGTGCATGTGGTCTAAATTTGGCAGAAATGCCTGCTACAGTTTGAGAAGGCCAGATGAAAGTATTTCTCTCTACTTTAGTACACTGCTCTTGTTCTGGATGGAAAGCTTCATTTAAAGAGAAAACTGAGGTGAACTAAAATGGAATGAAAGTGGTACTTACAGATCATTTCAAACACCACCCGTAGAGAAAGGGAGGAGAAAAAAGTCAGTGCTATGGTAAGTGAGCGTACTTTGAGAACTAAAAACTAAAAACTTAGTTTTTTTTCTTTTGTACCATATGAATTGGAAAATGATGGCTTTTAACAGGATGTGTGTATTGTGACACATTCGGGGTAATTTTTGGTTGTAATTCTCCCTTTGAGACAACTGAAGGTGAAGTCCTGATCGGCTCGATTGATTTATCGGATTTACGTGCTGCGGGCCCTTAAGGGGTTAAACAGGAACAATTCAGTCCCACTCAAATTCAGTTTAGCTCGATTCACTTAAACTCTGTTCAGGTAAATTCAAGTGTGTTCAATTATATTCAAAAGGAAAACTTTTTTTTCTTCTTGTTTTAATGAATGAACTCTGTATGTGCTGTTTAGGTGATGTTGTGCTACTCCAGACAATCCAAAACAAAACAGATTTTTTTTTTTTTTTTTATGTTTTCTAAATTTCTCTGTTCATGGTTTCTCACATTTAAAAAAAAAATCTGTTGATTTAATGATTTTTAAAGTAATTTATGTAGCCCAGCATTAAATATTAAAAAAAAAAAAAAAACAAAAAACAAAAACTGACAGAAACAAGGAATAAATGTATTACAGTGCTCTCCTAACACATCCAAAAATGTGCTAGAATTAATTATGTGGGTGATGAGAGCAGCAGTGGGACCTTCTGTGTGTTTATGGTTCAGTGCAGTGAAGTCCGTTGCGCCACAGATACAAACGAGGCGGCGGCAGCTTCAGCCGCCGCAGCCAACCTTGAACCCACCAGTATCCGGCTCTGTTGGGATGTTTTTGTTTTTCCTTTCCTCGTTTTAAGTTTGCATTAAAAGCGTAGTGTGTGTCAAGTAAGGGTGAATGATTCATGCAACTGCAATTTAAAAATGAGAGAGGAAAACGCTGAAGACGATGAAGACGGCTCATCATCGTGTGTTGGAAACAGATTTGTGTGCATAATAATCAGGATGACTAAATTGCAGTCAGGATGAGGTACAGCAACAGGAGGAACCGTTCAGAGTCACAGGAGGTGAAAAATATCGACTAAACAAGCATGCAAGAATGACTGTGTATGTGCGTTTATATGGCATATTGGACCATTCATTCATTCATTCATTCATCCATCCATCCTTCAATCCGTTCGTCCTTCCCGCTGTGTAGGCTAAACTGGGCCTTTTTTTTTTTTTTTTTTTCCTCCTCTCTGTGAGCCAAAACAGCTTTCTCCCACTCTGCACAAATTAGCAGCAGCCCACGCTCCACTCACACATAACTGTCAGAGCACAGACGCTGCAGGGAGTGAGGAGGAGGGAGGGGAAGGTGAGAGGATGGAGCGACGAGGAAGGAGGATGAGAGTGGAAGACAAATTAAGAGAAGAGGATGGGAAACAAGCAGAGTAGAAGCGGGAGCAGCGGAAAGCGTGGACCACAAGTGTTTTTGTTGCTTGCGGATGAGCTTCATTGTTGTTAATCAGTGTCAGTTGTGTATTAGTCGTCATGTGCAAAATAAACTTAGTTTTTAGTTATTCTCCTTTTTTTTTTTTTTTTTTTTACATATATATAAATGTTTTCAAAGGTTTAGGCAAATGAGAAACAAGTTGACAGAGGACAAACAGCAGTTGATATAGGAAGCAGCAGAACTTCTGGCCTGCTCAGTACTTGGACAAGATGGACTGGACAGTCCATCTTGTCTTTATTTCAAGTTGTCAATAATCTATGAGCACTTAAAAACCTGAGTGGGTTAGAGGGAGAGAGCAGGAGTAGTTGTAAGAGTAATGAATGGAGATGGATGAGGGGGGTGGGGGTGGGGGGGTCTGCAATTTTTCAGAGGATCTGAATAAGTAGAAAATGAGGGATGAGGAAAGGCACATTATGCAAATATCAGCATCATCATTACCATTTCAAAACTGGGAAGGAAATCAAAAAAATTGGAGATAAACATTTTTTTGGGCTACACATATTTCTGAAACTAGTCCTATTTCTCTCTACCCTCCCACGGGTTATGGCTGTTTTTTTTTTTGTTTTTGTTTTTTTGGAAACACCATTATTGGGCACGAAACAGATTTAACCAGAAGAATTAAAAACCTAACTCTTACCTCGGTGAAACGTTCCCAGATAATGCATCCAGGAAGCTGAAAAGAGGGGAAGACTGTGAAGTCTCTCGATGGGGGACCAGATTTAGTGTTGAAAAGCCCGATGTGGTGAGTAGGGAAGGTTCAGGAGGACAAACCCCGCTGCAGTGACCACGAGCAGACTCTTGCCTCTGGGCCACCGTCTACCCTCCTCACTGGCCCACAGTTTTTATATCTCTGTGTGACAGAGTGCTTGACCTTAAAGCTGACATTGCTGTTCTTCATTTAGGTGCGTTTGCTCACGTTTTGTGTAGGTGCAGCAGCTTAAAGCACAAATATTTTTTGTAAGAATTACAACCCCAATTCAAAATAGTGGGGATGTCGTGTGAAATGTAAATAAAGTCGGAATGTCGGTGAACTTCAGGCACCCCAGATGGCACGGAGTTAAACACGTACTTCACCACAATCACCACATGGGCTCAGGAACGCTTCTGGTTCGCTGTGAAATCAACAAATAAAGATTAAACCTCTATCGTGCAGAGAAGCCAAATTTTAAGATCATTTCATTAAGTTTATTTATATTTTACTCGGTGTACTCACTTTTTTGGAATTGCGGTTGAATACTATATTTCATTGGACTGCTTTTAATTTTGATTAAAAAAAAAAATCTAATTTCCCAAATCTAACAGCAACACAGTTTACAAGTGAAAAATCACAACATTTCCCAGATAAATACACATAGCTACAGTGATATCAGTAAGTAACCAGGGTATTCTTCTCTTCGACTTCTACTGAGTTGAAATAAAGCCCCTCATTCTTTGCACCCCGTTCTTACATCTGCATGTATTAACATTTTATGTTTCAATTCCTGAGACGGCTATCCAAGAAAAGCATCGTGGAAAAACAAACTTGTCACGTGAATATCATCTTACAGAAAGAATGGCATAATGAAGGGAACGTGACAGTAGAGTGTGAGGATGTATCACTCATACGCACTCTTCAGGTCCTCAGGTTTTAAAAAGTATTTCAGAGTGCTTAAACTCAGACATGTTTTTGTCTCCCTGCAGAGCAGGCGGTGCTTTAACCTACTTTGTCTGCACCGGTGCCATTATCCTGACAGCCACGGCTGGTTGTGAGACAGAGCTTGTGTGGATGAATGGAGGATTTCACCATGTTACCCAGTTATAAATATTAAATATGGGCTGGTGTGTTTTGCTGTTTTGGCTGGCTGGGTTGGCTTTCAGAAGCACAGCAGACGTCTGGAGAATTTTTCACTTTTAGATAGAAAAAAATGTTATAAAAACAGGAAATTGGGGCAATGGCGTGAGGAGTTGATGTTCCAGGAAATTTGTGGTTGTATAGAACTTCATAGAAGAAAATATTAGAGCTTGAACATAGTTTTGCAAGTTTTCTGTTAGTACTTCAGAAATACGCACAAGTGGCAGGGAGTGCTGCCATCTGTGGGAAGTGTCACAGATCTGTGGACTAATCTGAGACAGAAATCATACAAACGAGGATCGGTTTGTTGTATTGTCTTCTTTCTGCTTGCGTGTTTTGTGCTGTCGGCCCACACTGGCTAAAACTGATGTATACGTATACAGAAAGCTTGGCCTCTGTAATAATACCAGTTTTCTAAAAAGGCCTAAAAATCAAAAGCGCTGCACTTGTGAGATAGTCCTTCATGAATGGGAGTGAAGGAAGCTGAAATGATTATTTTCATCCGGATATAAGCAAAAAAAAAAAAAAAAAGAAAAACAACAACAAAAAAAAGCTCCAATTTCATTAATGTTTTATCATAGGCAGTATCAATTATATATCAGAACTGAAATGAAAAATTAACGATGGCCATTCCTTCCTTTTCCAACACCAACTACTGTGATTGGAAATGGCTAGCATTTTCTTCATGAATGGTGCGTCTGATCTTTATGGCAGATTATGACGAGAAGTCCAACCTGAACTAACTGTTTCAACCATCTTGACTGGAAAAAAAATAAAAAGTAGCTTCATGGAAACATTTTTCATAGAATTACAGCTCCACTGACCCCATTAATTTTAGACCATTGTGCTTGAGCCTCATGGACGAAAGCAAGTCTATAGAAGGGCTGTACAAGTAATTGTTGGGAGCAAAAACTGAAATCAAAATAAACCTTTGGTTGAGGACTCATAAAAACCATTATTTTGCTGCATATTCGGGCGTTGTGTTCTTTTCTGGTTCGGAATGACAATTGCAGAGCTCCTCTTGGCCATATAATGGCTGAATGATTCCCAAGCAACAGCAAGTGCTGATTCTGGCCAAAACCTTTCAAGGAATTATTTAAGCATCTCTACCAGAATTTCCTCCGCTTGCCTGAATCATTTTCATTTAGTCTGAAATTTTATGTTTGAACCTTACGCAGAAATCTTAACATTTTTATGTTAAGCTCGATAAAGAGCAGCAAGTCAGTGGATAACCATTTTTAATAGTGGTGATTTCAGCACAGACCAAAATAATTGTGATTAGGGTTTGTTTTTTCCCCATAAACGAGCAACTCTAGTCTAGTGACGGCAAATTCTGCCTCCTTTACCCATTTTTTGGCTTCATGCCCGAGGACTACTTTGCACCCTGTTGCATACAAGCCTTCCACCTACCCATTCATGGTGCCTAACTAATTCAAATTAGTGTCTGGAAACATGCTGCCACTACCTTGTGATGAAGTTCAGTATAATCCAACTGAGGAGATGTGCAAAATCTTACAATGCATTCATGGCGGTTGTCTTTGTATCCCCAAAGCTCGTCGAAAGTTCAGTTTAGTAAATGCACCAGTTTAATCTAAATAACAAAGTTCTGCTGTAATTTTACTTGGGAGAAATGATTATCTTTTACACAGCTGATGTATGCCTGCTTGTTTTTGATCACTAGTATTTTAAAGTAGACCTTTCTCTTTGGTACCTTGTTTATTTTCATATGCTTATCGAAGATGATATCAGCAGACTTTACTTTAAATAGGCTTTACTACTGACGAGTAAATGTTGTTCTAATTAGAACTAGCCTTGGATCCCAAATACCTCTCCCTTCCTGCTGAACGCTGCTGTTCCTAATGCAGAGATGAGTTTTGTAAAGGCTTTTAAAGCCCTACCACCACCATATGGGTCAAGAAAATGTCTCTGGATGCTATATATTATAGATGACCACTCCAAGGTTGAGACCTTTGCTTTTTGCTCTTAAGGGTTTTCAAGCATTTCTCCACGACACCATCACAACCTGAGGCTGGCTTTCCTTGGTCCGGGAAGAGGAGTTTATTACAAACGAGCCTGCAGCCTAATGGCTACAGCATGGCTTTCAGTGATAGACTGCGTTTACCGCAAACTCATTTAAGTAAAGAAATACACAACGGTTTGCTGACTACAATCGCCTTTATTGGTTTTCTAAGTGAAGTGAACTTTGAGAAAGTCCAGGGGAAAAAAAACAACAAAAAAAAAAACAAGAGAGTTGGGTGTTTAAGCTTTACTGGTTTCCAGAATAGACGATCTGCTCTCTTCAGCTTGGGATGCCATCAAATGCAGATAATTGTTTAGATGTGTAGGATCTTTTCGCACACGGCACATTTGTAGACATGAAACCATCAACACTTTGTGTACATCCTATTTTAGACAGCGTGTGCAGCTGAGTCGGAGGGTTGAGCCATGGTGCGCAGGGATGCTCTTATGACCTCCCAGATTTTCGGATCATGGAGAGCAGTGTGGTGTGCCAACATCTATCACAGGTTCAGTTTAGCATCACTGACAGCAAATGGCCACGTCTGCTGTGATCTGCTGCAGACAGGCAAGGCATTACCATTGAGATGGAAGAAAGTGTAAAATATGAATGAAAGAAGCGTCTGACTGCAGCAAGTGGCTCAATGCTCTCATTTTGTAGCCGTCTGCTTTTTGAAGAAGGTATTTTGACGCCTTGATGTTTCAAGGTCTTCTTCAGGGCTGATAGAATTTAAATACTCAGCATTATAGTAGAAAATACTACCTGAACTCAATCAGATTGCGAACCTTTTTTTTTTGTGCAGTTGATGTTGGGGATTTTAACATCCATACTCAGGACATATGGGCAAAGGAGGCAAAAAAGGACAGCAAAGGGCATTGTCACTCTTTCATAATGTCCAAAGATCTTACCATCTCTGAGGTTATGGTGACAGTTGTTTTTTTCATTTTTCATTGAGAGTTGTATTAATGTCAACAGAAGCTTCCAGGCAGGAATCATCAAGAAACGGTACAAAGGTGAAAATACTCGTGAAATGTGAATTCAGATCTACTCCTCCTTACCACTCCTCCTCCACTCACCGTCGGTGAATGATTTTGTGGATAAATTCAGTGGTAAAATTATTATTGATACCATTGCCTTCACCGAAGTGAAGGTGATCACTGCTAAAACGAAACCTACAAGGAGAAAAACTGCACGGGTCAGAGCTGAAGAAAGTGTCGAAAAGCTGAATGCAGGTGGCGGAAAAGTAAATTACAGCTTCATTATGACGTTTATAAAGAGAGACCGGGCGTATATAATACAGAGCTGAGAAATGCAAGGCAATCACATTGTTCTGATATCGTTGCCAAAAACAAAAATAATGTACTTTGTTCACTACTGTTGACAGGCCAACAAACCCCCCTGAGTCAGTGGACCCTGAACTTCTATCCCTCCGTACCTGCAGTGGGTTTGCCTTTTATTTTACTGACAAAATTCAGAAGATCAGACAGTCGGTCAGCGCTCCTACGCTAGGTGCATGATATGTCCCGCCTCTGTGTCCACTGACAGAAACCATGATGGAATATTGTCCAATCACTCATAAGAACCTGGATGACATCATACATCACCTGAATTCCACCACTTGCTGTCTTGATAACTCGGCCAACAAGGTTTTTGTTTTTTTTTTTTAAAGTGTTGCACATTGTTTGGCTTCAGACCTTCTAGACATTGTGAATACATCTCTGCTTTCAGGTATCTTTTCTCAGAGCCTAAAAACAGCCGTCATTAAGCCACTTTAAAAAATAAGAATAGTTTTGACAACTCACCCATGAACAGCTGTAGGCCTGTATCAAACCTCCTCTTTCTTAGTAAAATCATAGAAAATATGTTTGTTTTTTTTTTAACAGCTGTATAATTTTATCACACTAAATGACTACACTGTTTGACAACATTTCTGTCTTGGTCTTACTGAATCTCAGAGCTGCATTTGACATGGTCGACTATAACATCCTTATAAACTGTTTGAAGAAATACAAATCAGAGCTAACAAAAGTAACACTTGGAGTTCCCCAAGGTTCAATTGTTTAGCATCTATATGCTCCCACCTGCTTATAAAAAAGACCAAAAGAATAGGTTACCATAACTATGCAGATGACACGCAAATCTATATAACCGTCTCACCAGGAGACTATAATCCAATTCAAACATTAATACATTAATCAAATGCATCAAAATGTCTTAATTTGAAAGAAGACATAACAGAAATAATAGTGTTTTGGGGCCCAGGGAAAAATATTAAATGTCAGCACGAATGCATCAGGGCTGCTGAAACTCTCAGCTGCTTTAAGTCGAGGTTTAAAACGTTTTTATTTACTGCTGCATTTCATGAATCCACCATAATGCACTACAAACTTTATTTGTTTTATTCTTTTTACTTATATCTGTCATTAATTCTGCTTTTAAACTCTTCTACTTTTTATTTCATTTTATTTATTTATTTTTTATGTAAAGCACTTTGAATTGTCTAGTACATGAAATGTGCTTTAGACATAAACTTGCCTTGCCTCAGGCAAACTGAAGGCTTATTATAAGGGCTCTTTATTTTCAAGCTGTATTGGTTTAATTTTGTTTTTGAATTTTTCAAATTTCTTGTAGCCTTCATCTTTTTCCTCTTCTTTTTTAACACAACAATAAACCCAGATAATATAAATTGTTTAGACCTCATTATTTAGATAAAGTAAAGATCAGCTGGTTTTTTGAAGTAGTAAAATGTTATTAAAAAAAAAGCAACTGGTATTTAGTGATTTTCTCATTTTGAGGGATCACAAGCAAAACTTGATGGGTTATTCTACCAGACTGTTCCATATTTGTGTTAAAAACAACAACTTTGCAGGTTTATAGCAACAAGATTGATATTTGCCGTGTTATTTTGCTATCTTCCTTTTTGCTATTTTCAATTTTTGTATAAGATTTGAAATTACATACTAACAATTAAAGGTGAAGTGCTCCAAACTGCTGCTTTTTAAAGACACCAAAGAGCAGCTTTATCCAAACTCTGCTTTTTTTTTTCTTTTACCAAGTAAACAAGTGTTAAAAAAAAAAAAAAAGCAATGGAGAAATAATCAAATAATACCTTCTTTTCACACAAGAATCACTTTATATCAGGGTTGAATTGGGACATACAAGTCCAGATACTGTTGGTTCTCTTAACTTTTCAGCTAATTAAAATTTAGAAATGAACAAATAATTCTTGAAAAAGAAATGGGTTTAAAATATTTTTTATTTTGAGTAAAAGATGTTTTGTTTAAGTCTTTAGTTCTGTATTTTCAGCTTACCCAAAATACTGATCTAATGGGATTGAGGCCGCGGGAACAAGAGAAGGGTGGGTGTGTGTGTGTGTGTGTGTGTGTGTGTGTGTGTGTGTGTGTGTGTGTGTGTGTGTGTGTGTGTGTGTGTGTGTGTGTGTGTTGGGTAAAGGGTGTAGTGACTGTGTGTATTATAAATAACTCAAATCAATAATAAACGTCACTGTATCTCACATATTTGGAGTTGGGTCTGGAGCTCTCTGGGGAGATGGATGAAAAGAGTACCCCCCCCCCCCCCCCCCCCCCCCTCCATTTCTGCAATGAGTAGGGGGTAGACGAGAGCAGAAGAAGCTAAAAAAAAAATATATATATAGTTGCTATCTTCTTCCCCCACAAGTTTGAACAGGCTTGTGGTTAGGAAGCGCATGTATGCATTGAGTGTGTGTGCACACAAAAATGTGTGTATATTACGAGTCAGACGCCATCCATTACTTATTCATCAGCAATGTCTGCCTAGTTGCCACACTCTGTATTTCAGCATGCCTTGCAATCATTATGCCACATGTATTATTTAAGGCACATGTGTGCACGCCGACTAATGCAGATAGCTACACAGGCTATTTATCTCGGATACACTCACATATTGCCTGGTCTTTCTTAGGGTGTTGCAAATAACTGAAAGTCTCCTTTTCCACCTGCAGCTGTTGCCTCTTCTGTGTCACAAGAGTTCATGCAAAATATTTTCATTCAAGTATATATATATATATATATATATATATATATATATGTATATATATATATATGTATATATATATATATGTGTATATATATATATATATATATATATATATATATGTGTGTATATATATATTTCCTCTACTGATGGGGATACATAGTGTTTCCATAAGTCTTTTACACTCCAGCTGTATTCAAACTACATCTTCCTTGTGTCTTCATATTTGGACATTGTTCCCAATGACCATAAGGTTTGTATTCATTTATTCACAAGTAAATAAATAGATAAATAAATAAAGGGTTTAATGTTACTGGATTGAGGAATTTGTTCAAAATCCAACAGAAAATGACTGTATAAACCCCTGTATGCAGCAGATTGTATGTTAACTGTTATATAGTTGTAACTCATCTGAAAAATATATGAAATTACATTCCAGGAAAGAACATTTTGATCTCTCAGGCCTTGTACTTACAACAAGCAAACAAACAAAACACAAACCAAAACAGGTAATTGCATAATGCCTGATGTGTCGGTCGCCAGTCAGAGCCAGTCACGTAGTGGTGCGGTGGTTGGTGTTTATCTGAACATACATTGCTGATTGCCATGAATGAATCACATGAATGAATGATGGTTCGAGCTCAGCGACTCTGCTGTTTGTATTTACTTGCCCATCAAACCTTGGCCATCCAATGATTTTCAGTACAAATGTCAATAGTTGTGCTCAGTGTCGCAGTCTTTTCACTGGCCTGCCCGGGGGTGATCCTCCCTCTTCTAAAAATGAAAACTTGTTTCCCTGTGTGTCTGTTTGGTTTGGGATCACTGGCATTAGCTGTTATCAGTGTCATGGCCGAAGCTTGGCTCAGCCTTTGACGTCAGCCCCATAGAAAAAAGCTGATAACAAAGACCTTTATCGTGAGCAGGTGTGTGGGTGTGTTGTCAGATCAAACAAAACTCAGCTTCCTGGATTCTATGCTGAACTTCATAAATAGCTCCTACAAACACACACGTGGTATCAAGACCACCCAGCATTCACATGCATACACAAACAGATGCATTAGCACACAAAAGTCACATAATTGCTGTTTGGCTTCATTTTCATGTTTTACTGTAGGAAGTTAATTAGTATAGAATTAAAAGAAATGAGTCTCCTTACTTTGAGTCATTTGAGGTTTTCCTTTTATATTTTCCCAGTCAGTTTTTTACTCCCACCTCTCTTGGCGTTTGTATTCTTCTTTTTTTTTTTTTTTTTTCTTATATGTAAAGTTCGGACAGATTACACCTCCGTCCAGTCATCACCGCCAGTTTGACCTCGCATCATTTCCAGTTCTTCTCAGACTTGTCGCTGGAGACATGACTGAGTGAAAAGTCAGGTTCGAGGATGTGCTCGTGAGGGGTGGACGACTTCCTTTGGCCAGCGCTGAAGTGATGTTAGAACTCCCGCTGCTGTTGCCAGGCAGCACCATCAGAGCAACAACATAACAATACTACTTACGAACAGGTTGTTCCAACAGGCCACTCAGAAGATGTACATCCAGCATTTCTACTGTACATGTGTGGGCAATAGACAGATCCACATTTGGACATATAAACAATGTGTGGTTTTTAATCAACACCAGATGGATAATGAGAAGATGCTGACCTGATTGTTGCACTGAGCAGCATCATGGATACCTGCTGCCACTACCTGGTAGACGAGCAAACTAGGCAGCTCGTCTCTGTGCTAATGAGGACCTGGGAACCACTTTGTTTGCATGCATGAAAGTTTTTAAACCTCAAATGTTTTCACAAGTAGGGGCATCTGTTAAACCTAACCACCCAGTGTAAGCCATGAACATCTTCTAGAAATGAGGAAGAAAGCAGTTTATTGGTCCAGAAGAACAGCCTTTTTCAAAACTCAAAATTTTCAGTGTCTTTTACTAACATCGAATTTATAAATCCAGGAATCTCTTTGCATTTCTGGATGGTATAAACATGTATTTTTCTTTTATTCACTTTTCCTGACAGCTGTCCTTCCAAAATCATTCCTGCTCTCTGCAACCATTCATTGCAGGTCCAAGGCAAACTTGAAGGCCATTCTGAGATTGGGTCACGCTTTTCAAACTAGCACCTTCTTTCCTTGCGTTATCACCATATTCTATAGTGCTGCAGATTTGGGAAGTACTCGATTGTCATTGGCAGTTTGTTGGCAGTTAATTTTAGCTCATTGTGTTGAAAGTGTGGAGAAAAGTGAGTTTCTGCTTCTTCCTTTTCTTTTCTTTTTCCCAGAAGATTCAACCAAAGACAACCGGCATTCAGAGGACATTGGGATGAACTTGAAAAACTGCCCAGTCTTCCACATTGCTACTCTTTATCCAAGCTCACTCTCAACACAAAAGTGTTCTTTTCACAACTGGTATCTTCTCACTTCGGCAGCTATTGAGTCTGTATGACAGAAAGCCATTATGAAGCAGCCACTAAGTGAAGACCACCCAAAATGTGTGAATTTTTATGTCAGTACTGTTTCTTTCCTTTTCGAGCGACTGAATGCCAAGCTTTCTTTTGACATTACAATGAGAGAGACCATCAGCTTTAATTAAGCATAGACTGTTATGTCGCCAGGATTAACACTGACTTCACAGTTCTTTAATTCAATTTTATTTATATAGCGTCTATTACAATACAAGTTGTCTCTAGGATCTTTCCAGAGACCCAGAACATGACCCCCGAGCAATTATTACATAAACAACAGCAGGTAAAAACTTCCCTAGTGGAAGAAAAACCTTAAGCCAAAAAACTCCCCTTTAAGATGGAAGAAACCTTGAGCAGGACCTGGATCATAAGGGGGGACCCTCCTGCCGAAGGCCAGTTCTGTATGATTAATGCAGAAAACTCAAGTACTTTATTTATTTATTTGCTTGTTTGTTTGTTTGTTTGTTAGTTATGCTACTACCAGCTCTTCTCTACGATCTCTCTAAAGATATTGTAAAGGGAAGATGGCTGATCATAGCTCAGTGGATGTACACTATATGGCCAAAAGTATTCGCTCGCCTGTCTTGACTCACATATGAACTTGAGTGACATCCCGTTCCTAATCCATAGGGTTCAATATGACGTCGGGCCACCCTTCATCCTCACCAGACTCTGTCATCCAAGTCTTTATGGACCTGCTTTGTGCACTGGTACAGTCATGTTGGGAGAGGAAGGGACCAGCTCCAAACTGTTCCCACAAAGTTGGGAGCATGGAATATTCCAAAATGTCTTGGAATGCTGAAGCATTCAGAGTTCCTTTCACTAGAACTAAGGGGCCAAGCTGAATCTGAAAAACAACCCCACACCATAATCCCCCCTCCAACAAACTTTACACTTAGCACAATGCGGTCAGACAAGTACCGTTGTCCTGGCAACCACCAGACCCAGACTCATCCATCAGATTGCCAGATGGAGAAGCGTGATTCATCACTTCTGAGAATGTGTCTTCACTGCTCTAGAGTCCAGTGGCGGTGTGCTACTGCATCTGACACTTTCCACTTGGTGATGTCTGGCTTGGATGCAGCTGCTCGGCCATGGAAACCCATCCATGAATCTCTCTGCTCACTGTTCTTGAGCCAATCTGAAGGCCACATGAAGTTTGGAGTTCTGTAGTGATTGACTTTGCAGAAAGTTGGTGATCTCTTCACACTATGTGCCTCAGCATCCGTTGACCCCACTGTGTCAGTTTACGTGACCAACAACTTCGTGGCTGAGTTGCTGTCGTTCCCAAACACTTCCATGTTCTTATAATACAGCTGACAGTTGACTGTGGAATATTTAGGATCAAGGACATTTCTCAACTGGATTTGTTGCACAGGTGGCATTATATCACAGTTCCTCGCTGGAATCCACTGAGCTCCTGAGAGCGACCCATTCTTTCACAAATAGTTGTAAAAACAATCTGCAGGCCTCGGTGCTTGATTTTATACACCTTTGGCCATGGAAGTGATTGGAACACCTGATTCCCATTATTTTGATCAGTGAGTGAAAACCTTTGGGAATATATCGTGTGTTTTCTGGGCCATATTGGAGTGCAAACATTATGGGCACAGTTATCTATAGGTCCTGAGTCTGTCTCTCTCTCTCTCTCTCTCTCTCTCTCTGTCTCTGGCTCTCTCTCTCTCTCTCTCTCTGTCTCCGTCTCTCTCTGTCTCTCTCTCTCTCTCTCTCTCTCTCTCTCTCTCTCTCTCTCTCTCTAAACTAGTTTTGTTTTCTGACCCAATCAGCATTTTTGTTTTTAGCTGTTGAGCTTACTTACATTAAATGTTGAAAAACGTGTTGATATGTCTAAAACGTGTGTCACATCAGAAACGGGAATTGAGTGAGCGTGAGGCATTAGCTCCGCCCATTAGACGCCAGGAATCCAACCAATCAGAAATAATTTAAGACAAACTGTCCAGTTCCATAAGGAGCTTCTCCTTGTGATTCCACAGTTTGGACTTGTGTAGGTAGTAGCTCATACTTGGAGAAGGACTCGGGGGCAGGTACTTTGGGAGGATGCAGTTTGGTCTTTCTGCTCTTGGAACAAAACTTTACTTAAGCATGTGACGGCATCACAGCTCCTCAGAAATGCCTGCAGTTATATCGAGCATAACATTTTCTGAACATTAATATGACTCAGAATGGATCATGGACTCCTGGAAAAAAAGTGTTTATAAGCGTTACTTTATGTTTTACTTTTTTTTTTTTTTAATTTGAGCCATGTAATAAATAAGGTTTGGTGGAATGCAAAAAAACAACTCAGGAATAAAGTTATAACTACATTCTCACCTGAAAATAGTTATAATTTTCTCTTTTACTCCTTTAGGAATGCAATCTGTGATACTTTTTGCCGTATGACGTCTACACAAGTAATTAAAAAAATAGGCTGTGCACGAACAAATCTGAAAGCATCAGGCGTACCTGGCTGAGGCACGTGCGTTTGACTCGGAGTGGTACCTGGATTACGATTGATGACGTTTCACGAGAACGCAAGTACAGGCAAATGCGTAGAAACAGGTTCTGTCTTAGTTAAAAAAAACAACAATTACACACTTCTGGAGGTTCTGGATGGAAGCTACTCTATAAATTCAAATGACATAACTGAAATCACAACGTGGTGTGGACAGAGATGGACGTCTGTGGCAGGTGTGGGGGTTTTAGTGACTGCAAACGGGTTTCATCTGCGAGGCGAAGCCGCATCCGAGTCAGGTTCACATCTGCTGTCTGTGCCGCTGGCTTCCTGGTGTGTAGGAGGGCTTTAGATGGAGGAGAGCCAGAAGTGAAGTGTCGGGTGTGTTGTGTATGTTTGTGTATGTATGTGAGCAACAAGTCTTAGAAGACTCTCCCTCCGGGAGAGTGCAGCCACAAGCGCCGTTCGTTGTTGGTTGGTTGAATCGGGAGGTAAAGAGAGAGTGACGCTCGTAAAATCCTCAACATGCCTGAGACCGCTCTCTGATGTCAGAGAGGGAGAGAGGGAGGGAGAGTGGGAGGGGACCAGATGAAGAGAGAAACGGAGAGGGTGGCAGCTGGAGGGCAGTGCAAAACACGTCAGTGAGACAAACAGAGGCGACAGGGTGAGAGACGGAGACGGAGACTGGGGAGAGATCTGCGCGCAGATCAGCTCGCTCTGCTTTACTTCTGCATTGCAGAGGACTTTAAAGCTGCGCTCGCAGTCACTCTTCTGGCTAAAAACACACACTTTCTCTTTCGCCTAGTTGTTCAACCACACACACAGAAGCGTGCAACAGCCGGACAGAACGGCACGCCTGATGGGTAAGAGCTCTTGTTTACGCATGGATCCCCGTGTGAATGGCCCGCAGGGAAGTCTTCAGCATATCCTACCTCAGTTCTTTTGAGTTGTTTCTAGACTTTTTTTTTGTTTTGTTTTTGTTTATACATGAAGCTTCCAGATGTTATATATTTAGTATTCATCTGTTGACTGTTAAATTGTAAGTCAGTCTTCATCCAGAAGTGCTTGTTTATTTATTTTCCGTAAAGCGTACACTTGTTTTGCCGTGTGTATGTATTACTGTGCTGACTCGCATTGTGTGTGTGTGTGTGTGTGTGTGTGTGTGTGTGTGTGTGCGTGCACATGCTCATTTGCTGTGCCGGTGCGTGCATTTGAATACTGACAGCGTTTATTGAATGGTACTGATGTATGGAGACTGGCGCAGCAGCACTCCGAGCAGCCTGTACACTGAATGAAGCAGATGGCAGCGTCGCTCCATTCAACCACACGCGCTATTCTGCACGCGAGTAAGCGCATAGAAACACGAGGAAGTTGCGTGTAGACGTGCATGTTTTTTACGAGGAGGAAAAGTGCACGAGAAGAGTTTAGTTCGCTCAGTTTTAATTGCACACTCAGTAGATGTGCCGCTTCAGGCCAGATTTGACTGTTAACATTTCACTACTGGGACAGAGTGAAATGTCTTGATTTGTTGCACTTTTTTAATCATTTATTTCCACACGGAGGGGTGGCACTAACTTGAGTGGGACTATTTACTTGTTACCAGGCTCTCAGAACATGCAGCATGATTGTTGCATGGCTGTCACCTAAACTCGTTGCTTAACCCTTCACCTGAAGCGTCTATAAATCCTCAACCCAGCCAACCACTGGCCACAATCCCACAACTCAACCTGGCATTTCCTCCCCTCCCCTGTGATCACCTGTGTCTGTGGGGCTCCTGATAGACTAGCGGTGACTTTTCATTCATAATCTATCAGGCTCACGCTGATGTCACAGACATGTTCCTTTTTGTTTTCATGCACGTCCAGATTGACATTTATTCCATTATGTTTGAGATGTGACTAGGCACGCATGCTGACTTCCTCGAGCTGCGGGGAGTAAGCGTGCAGCGGTTTTCTCCAGCTGCACAGATGCCCCGGTGGGGTGAGGGAACTCCCTTGGGAATCCTGGTCTATAAATAACTGTCTGTGTGATCTATAATCTTAGTCTGAGAAAGGGATGAGAGGATGGTGGGAGGGGCCGAAAGAGAGACGGAGAGCGTGATGAATGAACAGAAACTGTTGGAGGCCTGATGTTTCTTTGGCATTTTTGGTGCTTATTTCCATGGAGTCCAGCTAGATTTTCACATGTTCATGCGCATAGTAGGGCGCTCTCGCAAGTCAATGGGATTTTCTCAAAGTAAACATCATTTCCTGTCTGGAAGTTAACAGTTTATCTTACATCCTGCTTTCGTGGCTTTAATGGTCTTCAATGTTCCTGTTTCTAGTGAGGATTTTGGTGCGTCTACAAGCTGCAGTGTAGATATAGAAACTACACTTATAAATCATGGGAAACTCATCATTTTTACACTTGCTGAGTTGTTGTAGTTGTAGTATAGAATTACATCTGTGGTCTCCGTGCATCCCACAGATAGTCTCTTTGTAGAAATAGGATCTTTCTCTTTCTTTTCTTTTTTTTTTTTGTTTCTTTAGGCCGCCTTCATTCTGAGCTGCACGGCCCTACCTGCAGAGCACGGTTTGCTTTATCATATCTTCTGCCGTCTCTGTGAGTCACCTTGTGCAACTTCCTCCCCACATGTCGGCACAGCAACATAACCTCCCGCCACAATCAGTGTGACGTGATTGTAAGCTGGGTTAATTAGTGCAGAGATGTCTGCCCACCGTTGTCTGCTGTATGTTGACCTCTGTGTGTGCTGATATAAGTTTCTTTTTTTTTTTTTTTTTATTACTGGAAACATGCCTCTTCAGATCGCTGCTCTTGAGAGCTGCCGTCGTGCCTGTCATGGCACCACAGGACTGTGAGCTCCGACAGCCCTTATCAGCTTGACGGTGAGCCGTCAGTGACACAAATGTTTGCTGGATTTAACTCAGAGCAGCTTACAGGAGAGTTGAACCACCAGCAGCAGAAAGATTGCTATTAAAACCTGGCGTGTCTTCTAAGAAGTACAGCAGTTTATGGTAAATACTGCTGATGTGGTGATGATTCTCCACATATCGAATTTTTTTTTTTTTTAAATATAAAAAAACCTTTACATCCTGAAACATTTTACGCTTTTTTTTTTTTTTTTACATTTTGTCAGAGACATGTTTGAAAAGGTATAAAGACAAAAAGCAGCTGCTTCACTGTCTTGAAGGAGTGTATTGTTGTTTTTGTTGTTATAATAAGGTTACTCACGGCTGGTGTAGACCCTGGCTCTTATTAAGAGCTCATCTTATCTGAGTACGATGAATCTATTAGGGTTATTGCAGCAGCTCTTTATCACTGCTGCCGACCTTCCAATATCTGATCAGTGAATGACGCAAGTACTGGCCCTGATACTGATCTCAGATTGGATCAGCTCTTTCTTAAATTTCTGCATCATGGTTATCAGCGGTTAAAGTTGCTGAATGCCTGTGCATGCACCTTCTGAGTGGCTAACATGAAAATCTGCAGCCGGCAACAGCTTTCAGTGTCAGCCTAAACTCATAAACTACATTTGGTCATCACGTTTGTTGGTGGTTGACCCTCCACATTCACCAAATTCCCACTATTTCCGACACATTTTGTGCATGCACAATATATCACATCGGCTCTCAAACTTTTTGTGATATGTCCTGCTTCAGAAGCTAAAAATAGTTTTTCTCACAACTCACAATGTTTTTTAAACGGGTAAAAGAAAAAAGTGCTATGGGCTCTTTGACTTAAATTTTCCTTTTCCTCCCCTGTTTCATAACAAACAATTGTTTCATGCCATTTTCTTTTTAAATTTAACCTGCAATTTGTGGAATAAAAAAAAAAAAAACTGCTGTGGTAGAAATGAAGCCCTCCTCCTTGTGTATGAATCAGCAGAAATCTTCACCTGCTGGGGGGTCGGAGCCATTCATTTAGTGTGTTTTGTGATATGTGGAAAAATGCCAAAATCGTGCATCTTAAACTTGAGTTTTAATTCGCTAGTCTTCTACTCGCCTTGACTCGCCATCACCGCATTCATCAGGTAGATGAACCTGGATTCCTCTCCAGGTGGTTTTACCTGATGCAAGGATTGCAAGATAGCGCAACTACGTCATCGCAGCGACGGAGAGTGGCAATTACAGTGTCAAACATCAAGTACGCCTAGTTCATACTTGTTTGGGAAATACAGATTTCCCCTGTAAGGAAGAAATACTGTCTTGTTCTTGGAAGGCTGAGGGAGCATGAAATTTGACCGAGCTGGGCTTTTTAACATTTCTCTATGCAGGAAAAACTCTGACTATGATCTGCAGTGGGTGGAGTCAAACCAGTGTTGATCAGTTTGTTTGTTGTTGGGGTTTTTTTTTGTTTTTTGTTTTTTTTATACAAGTTGCCATGCTTACCAGCCTATGCACACACGGCAACCTGTCTGCAGGGAGGAAGTGCTGCAGCACAGCAGAGAGGTCGAATTTGTTCAAACTTTCTAGTCGACCTTTTTCACAAGATTTCCAAAGTCTGCTTCAACACAGACAAAAATGTGCAAACTTGTTTTAATTACATCTGTGAAAACCTGGAGGCAGAATGTGTTGAAGACTGGACTGTTGTGCCTTTTTTGTTTATTACGTGTCTGTTTTGTAGAAGAAGGCTGGTCTAGGATGAGTATGCAGACTGTTTGCAAGTTTCAAAGATCTTCTTAAAGGACGTGGGATGGCATTTGTGTCACTCATCTGAGCCTGTATAGGGAAACGTGCTGCAGCCGAGGTGTTAACTGAGGGATGTTGGTCATTGTTGTTTTTTTTTTTTTTTGTTTTTTTTTTTTTTTTGGGGGGGGGGGGGTACCCGAGAACTGGGACAGGGAACCCTCTAAAAGCATCCCACTGTGCAGAGTGAGACTTCATATTTAAATGAACTGACCCAGCTGATGGGCAAATAAAAGCTTTTGTTTGTTTGACCTTGATATTTCTGCCTATTAGATATGTGAGTAAGCAGTTGATGGGCATGTTTGTGCAAATATACGCGGACACAACAAATGTGAGAGGTGATGAACTGAAAATTTGGCGCGGATGTCTAAAGACTGTTTGGGCAACACATCTGATGTACATGAGGTGAAAGTGACGACCACCGGCAGCTATTAATGAAGGCCTCTTTATCCTGCTTTTTAACACAAAGTGCAGCTACACAGGTTTATTTATTGGTGAGAGACTCAGGAACCACATAACCTGCTATGCATGCTGTTGAACAGCAAACACTACTCTCCACCCTTTCTGAGATAGATTTAAAACCTGTTCTTTTCTTTTCTCTTTTTTTTTTTTTTTTCAAACTAAAGGACTTAACAAAATAAGAATCTTCTGTTCAGCCTTCAGTCCTAACAAGTGGAGTCATATACGCACCAGTGAAGCACCAGCATGTCTGGCCTGGCCGCACCCTTTCTTCTCTCCCCGCTGTCCCGCTGGATGGTGTCAAGTTTCCCACCGCACTGAAAACCTGCCCGGTACCAAAGATGTCATTGGCTATCTCAGCAAGTTAACCGCCACTCCATTCAGCACCTCATTGGTCACTTGGGATGTCAGGCCATCCACGATAGGCCAGAGTTGCTTTGCCCTGGCTTCAGAGTATTGATCACTGGCAGAGGGCTTGGCACAGTGCAATGTGGTTCTCCACGGAGCAGAAATTGATCATAAAAGACAGGAGATCGTAAATTCATTTGACTGGGTCATCTTAAGATTTGATCCCTTCTCGTATTGTTTTTTTTTGACAAAGATGCATAGCTCAATTTTTGAACATGAAATCTCCAACATAAAAGTTTAACTCATCATCACATACCAGGAATGTACAGCTGTTTGTGTGAAATAATCTGATTGCAGTAGATCTCTATTTGATGCATGTTGATCTTTCCTTCCCCTTTCCTTCTTTTTCCCCCCGTTATCCATGTTTTGGTGGATTATTCCTATAAAGCAGATTAAATATTGCAGATTGAATGACTCATCAGGGTTTTCACACAAACTCATGCCTGTTTTTTTTTTACTACATATTTATTTTTTACTTATTTTTCTCCCTGTCAGTTTTTTTTTAATCTTGCAGTTTCAGCATATTGCAGTGATATTTTAACTCTGTTTTTGAACGCTGTCATTCGTCCAGACCTGATAGTTGGAGGTCCTTTACTGTCTGCAGATTTGTAATTTTGTCGTCTACTTCCTCTGAGATCTCTTGCGCTGGGAAGAATTTCACCAAATATCAGAACCTGTCAGCTTTGCTCTTTAAATTAAGAAAAAGAAAAGTTGTTTTCTCACACACACACACACACACACACACACACACACACACACAGGCACTCAAAGTGGAATTACAAGCCCAAGTCAACACATTTGTCAGGAATTCTTAATGTAAGACCCATGTTGTTGGTTGTTTTTGGTGTCTAATCTCTGCTGTATGGATTTATGTAAAAACCATACTTAAGTGGTTTCCTTTACCACAACACAGAGTGATGCCCTCATGATCTCTTGTTTTCAAAATTGCACATGATTTATGTTTTTGGTGTTCTGCTAATGCTCCTCTCCCGTGCGTACAACGATGACGCAGACTTGACTTCTAATTGCTGCAGCCAGTATAAAGTATGACACTCAGTGCAACAGTCACATCTACTCTGTCTGGGTAGATGAGGTAATGCATGTCCGTTTGACTGATTTGGACCAGAGAGAGTTGTGTTATGGCTATAGTTAAAGAATCTTTAAAAAAAAAGAAAATTACATTTTTCTTGTGGTGTGTTTTTTTTTATTTTTTATGTTTTTATTAGTGGATGTGAGCACAGCAGCGCTGCCCTCGCAGGTTTCCCCCACCACCACAGCCATCCTTCCCATGGACCTGCGTGTCGTGGACCACTCTCACCACCACCACCACCGCCAGCAGCCTCCCTTTGACCTGGTCTCCCAGCCCCACGCCGCATCGGTGGCCTCCGCAGCTTCTCCTGCATCGTCTGAGGCAGGCCATGGGGTGGTCATCAGTAAGTGGTGATGATTTTTGTTTTGTCTTGAGATAATCCAGACTTTTTTTTTTTTTTTTTTTTTTTTTTTTTAAACAAGTTCATCCCTGAATCCAGACGCTTTGATAAAAACACAGTCTCAAACGTCCTACAGGCCACCAGGAGCAGCACCTGCAGCAGGAACTGGTGGCCCTCAAACACAAACAGCAGCTCCAGAGGCAGCTGCTGATCGCAGAGTTTCAGAGGCAGCATGAACAGCTGTCGCGACAACATGAGGCCCAGCTGCAGGAGCATGTTAAGGTAAGGTGGTAGAATGGGAGGGGGGGTGAGCGCTGGACAGGGTGGGAGGTTACATTTCTTCCTTGGATACAGCACAGCAGTACTGTACTCAGCACCTTGTGAAGGACAAAAGAAATGAATGTGTACATTTAAGTGGGTGTGGTGGTGTAATTTGATCTTGTGGCAGTATTTAGCTGCCCGGTGGTCTCCATGGGAGCCTTGGCCCACTAACTCCTGTGTGTGTGAATTTTGTACAAGACTCTCAGCTAAAAAGCTTCTCTCAGTGTTACTACAAGCAGCCAGCCACCCTGCCAGGATGATCAGTCAGGGCTGAAAGTAACTTCACCGTGTGTTCTCCAGTCTTCTCTGTATCCACATTAATCAGGTTTCTCTCAAACCCGGCTGCAACTTTCAGTCTTTTCCAGTTTTAGTATTCGTAACTACTTTGTTTGTTTTTTTGTTTTTTTTTGCAGTTTTCTTTATCTACAACCCCACATCAGGAAAAAAACCCATCAAGTTAAATAATTCCATTTGCATTTGTTTCAAGCTTTTAAGATTTAATTTCTTGATATGAGTCAATGTTTGCATCAACATTATCAAATAAGTTGGTGCATTAAAGCTTTAATTGCCTTGTAAGGTTGCCGTTGCTTGTCTGGCATTCAGCAAGTGATGGACCAAGTGATGGGATTGTGGTGGTATTTTCTCCAAGCATGCCTTAAGGTCAACAGCTGTGTACGATTGTCATCATATATTTAATTTCAAAATTATCTGCACATTCTCTGTGGAGGTCAGGTCAGGACTGCATGCGCTCCCTGTTTCTTTCTTCCTCCTCAGCTACGTTTTTATTACATGTGCAGAATTGCATTGCTGAAAAATGCATGACTGTCCAAACCGTCTTGGAGGCAGCATATGTTGCTCCAAAATCTCAGTGTACTTTTGTTCATCTGCTGCCATCACAAACGTGTTACATGTTACAGAGCCTGGCTTTTCCATTTCCCAACAGTCAGGACAGTCCTTTTCATCTTTGGTCTGGAGCACAATTCCTTCCCATTTCTTGTAAAGATGAGTATTGATTCATCTGACCAAAAAAGAGGTTTCTACTCTGATCAACCCCAGATGCCTTTGATCCCAGACATGTCAGAACTACCTCTTGACGGGGTTACAAGAGCACAATTATTCACATCTTTCTCACTTTCTCTTTGAGAGACATTGTTTTTCTCATACAGTTGTTGACAAAGAGCATATCCTCTGCCCATCTTTGCTCCTGCATGTATGCAGGCTCAAATAAAAATTTGAATATGTGTTAAAAAACATTAACTATCTAGGGGGCCATTCTGTCTGCAAAGAAAAATGTCAAATAAAATTTCATAATTACCGTTTTTGTTTTTTTTTCCTTTTCTTTTTCCAACTTCATGTCTGAACTTTACCTTATTTGGGTTTGCACTTGTGTCTTTCCTCTTTCCATATCAACATGTCTATTCTCTCCACCAGCACCAACAGGACTTATTAGCGCTCAAGCATCAAGAAGAGCTGTTGGAGTATCACAGGAAGATGGAGCAACAACGTCACGAGCAGCAGCTGGAGAAGCAGCACCGGGAACAGAAACTCCAACAGCTCAAAAACAAGGAGAGGGGACAAGAGAGTAAGTAAAATACGAAAGAAAAACCAGCAACAGTTCAGTATAGGAAGGTTAAATATACCAGTTGTGTAACCATAAACACGGTAAAAGTCAGATTTAGGTTGGGGTTTTTTCTTCCCATAATTCCGAAGCGTTTTGAACCGCTAAGTAAAGCTGACCCAGCATACAGTCATCATCCAACGTCTGTTGTACCTGTCATGAAACATGTTATATTATCACAGTTGGTGTCAGAGAGACTCGGGCCTTTAGTGCCTCCATCATAGCACAGCAGTCAGAGGAGTCTGACCTCACGTTTACCACAGGGGAGCTTCACAATAACACAACCAAGACATCGAGTAAGAACACATGTCCAGGCGCAGGTTTTACAGTTTCTACTTGCACCTATTGTCATCTTCAGTGGGGGGGGGGGACTCCGGTACAGTAAAAACGGGCCGAAGGATAATTAAATTTCAGCTGAGGCTTTATTTATGTTCTTTTGGCATTTATTGCATCCCTGTGATTACACTGTACTCACAAATATGTGACGGTTCTGAGGCAGTAAAAAAGTCAATTTTGTGATTTTTGTTTTGATTTTGATTTTTTTTTTTTTTTTTTTAGTATTTTGTGTTCTAGTCAATTTTACAGTTTTCCATTGTTTGCCGTTTCAACTAGAAATGTGCATTCTGGAAACGAGTTTAATGTCACTCCCGGATCTTGGCACCAACACAGCCGAACCTGTGAAAACGTAGCAGTGCACCAAAGTGCTGCCAGGTGATCTGACTGCAGACGTCTCTGACTGGATGCAAACGGATAAACAAAATCTTTGTAAACTTACACGACCATGGAACACGAACTTTCTGGCCTGAGAACTTAGTTTGAGGCCTTTCCTTTGACTATAATGTAGACGTCTTTCTTTTTGTCAGTAAAGTCCTTTTTCTCAGTCATTGTGCACTGGGCAGAGTGAGCATCCAGTCTGACGTCTTTGGAAAAAGCACTGGATTGTAAACAGATGAAGCTTTGTTAAGTGCTGCGCTGAACTGCATGGAAGGCAGTCTCATAAAAGCCAATTTGCTCTCATGGCAAAGCACACGTATTGGGATGTCAGTACTACCAGCTTCAGCATTACTTCGTGGACATATTAGTTATGATTTAAACATCACTCATTGCATTCTAATAAAAGCGCATCTGTTTTTTGTTTTTTTTTGTTTGTCTTGTTTTTCTCAGAACGCCTTTCTGCCTCTCTTGCCAGTGTCATTTCTGTCCTCACTCTGTTTCTTCCTCCTTTCATGTCTCTTCATCCCTCTAACTCATCCCTGTGTCCCTCACTGGATGATTTGCTCGCATAGCTGTGAAACTGGGGTGTTAAATGAGGAGAGAGGAATGGAGTGCAACTCTTAAATTTGCGTCATTTGGACCAAAGTGAAAACTAGGGAGGACCCGGAAGGACGGCGTACCGTCATGAGATGTTTCTGTGGTTACATCAGAGATAAGAAAGCTGAAGTAATGTAAAGGGCAGCTGGACTGGACAGTTAGAATGACTCAGTCAATAAAAGAAATGCGGTAATTTCTGCATCTCATGTAGTGGATGCCAGGTTTCCTTATATCTCCATATCCATCCATCCATCCATCCATCCATCCATCCATCCATCCATGTGTATGTCCATTCGTCCACGTTTCCCAAGTTTTGTTTTAATGGGTAGTGATACACTCATATGTCCAACAAATCAGTGCAAATAAATGCCACCTGGACCAATTGGCCTGCAGCTACATCGAGTGTGGTTCTCGCTGTTGTATAAAAGCTCATATCCAGAAGTAGAAGATTAAAATGACTCTGTAAAATCACTTCCATGAACAAAAAACTTCTGCACCAACTTGGTTGGTGAAAGACACAAAAAATAAGGCAAACTTCCTGTGATGTGGAATCTGATTTATGAAGTGTTGAGGGTGCAATAAGCCATGTTCACGAGCAAATTTAGATTTCTGCTGACAAAATCAGCACCTGATGTTTCAGAATTAAGCTGCTCATAAGCAACAGGATCTGCATCCATGAGAAAGAGATCCTGTTTTGTGTGCTCAGGACTGTTTCACTCGTGCGAGAGGTTCTTCCCAGCCGCCCCTGGAGTGCATTTCCATCCTCTGGGGTTATTCTGCTCTCAGAATCGATTTCTGCTGGCTTGAGTCTCTTGGGGGGTTGAGAGCCGTGATTGCATCGAACAGTTCACGACTGGTCATTTCAAGTATCATCATAACCACATGGATGTCCACCTTGTCTTATGTTGGCTGATATATTTACAAGATATCAAGAGTCGTGGCATCTTTTGAAGAAAACCTAGAGGGGCAGCAAATCATTAGGTCGTCAATGAACTCATTGGTCTCCATCTTCTAGACTGTCAAAAGTCAGATTTATTTGAAGAAATCGACCACAAGAGCAGTCGACCAAGAGGGTGCTGATGCTTTTTATATGTTTGTATTGATTTTAAGCTTATATATGTATGTCATATATACGCTCTTTTAAAGCAGCACAAAGGAATTTGTCACTTTTAGCTCAGGGTGTGGAAGTTAAGTCGCTTTTACGATGATGTACAAGACTGTGTGTGACAGTGTGCCATAAATGATGCACAGTAGGAGTCTAATGATCAATCGATCTACATTGATGCATTGATTCAACGATGAACGACGCAAATGAAAATGGTGATTATGCCTCAATGGATGTAAAACTCATGCTATGGAGGCCTTTTTAGTCCAGTAGTCTATTTTTGTTAAAGGAACATACTGTGATTCATTTAACAGTCCACATAAATGCAGAAATAACTTAGTGTGATAGAAGTAAATGCGTTCACATTAACATCTGATATTTCACATCGACTTCTAGCTCCTGAGCTGAATTGAATCAAAATCGAATTGAGGCAGATTTTGTGATATTGGCACACATTAACATCCAGTTAATTAGTGTAATAATGGGTTGTGATGAAACCTGATTTACGTCTTTTAATACGCAGTTGTTGCAAGAGGGAGTCCAAAAGTCCAAAGTTACTTTGGTTGGTTTTTGCAGATGGCAGGAACAGAAGCGACAGCTGGACGATGCTTCCTAAAAGTAAGCAAATATTCCTCTAAATGCATTTGAAACTGATACTGTAACATGAAGAAAATTCCTTTGTGCTGCTTTAAGCCTGAACGGACCTCTCCTGCATATGGAGAAACCCTGAGCATGCGTACCTTTTTATTAGTTTTGAGATGCTTAATTGTGCAACTGCAAGTGATGGATTTGACCATCTTCTTGACATTTGACATGAATGGACAGCCATATTGAAATGGTTATAAAAGCTGTGAAAAGGGTCCTGCTGGCCACATAACATTTCCAAATAACATTTGGAACTGTGCAATCTCTGTAGGATTCAAATTAAACTTCGATGCAAGACTGAGCGCTCCATTTGTAGTGACTTTAGCGCCATTACCTGTCAAAGTATGGACAGATATTGTTTGTCTTCATTTTGGTGTTGGAGGTCAAGCCAAAGCTACAATCCAGAAGTTCCTCTGGGACACAAACATCTCCAGAAACACAAAACTGGATGATATGTTATTCATGTAAGGGAGAAATTTTGGAAGAAGGTTTGTTTCTCTCTGTACAGAAATAGAGCGAAGAAAAAGGTATTCAACTACTGACTGTACTCCCACTGCCTGTATCACTGTGTAGGTGCAGTGGCCAGTACGGAGGTAAAGATGCGACTGCAGGAATTTGTCCTGAACAAGAAGAAAGCCTTGGCTCAGCGAAACCTAAACCACTGTCTGCCCAGTGACCCACGCTACTGGTATGGGTGAGTGTCAGCAGCCCCCGTTACAGAATCACTCACAGTGGGGAGTGTAACTTTCACTGCACCAGTTACTTGTTTGAACCCTGTTTCAGCAATACTTGCATCTTTTTTTTTTTCTTTATCTGCTTATAAAGACGCACATCCATCGTCATCGTCGAAAACAGCTGTGGATTGCAAATACGAAAGAGATCCAATACCTTGTCTCATAAGTGTGTTCATACGATTTTGCAGTTTTTCTGTACAACTTGATAAACAAAAAATAATAGATATTGAAAAGGTGAGAAAAATTCATCAGAACTACTCCACAATCATCATAACTGTCAAAAATCTGTTTTTTTTTTTTTTTTCACTAAAAACATGTACCGCTTACTTTCCATCTCATCTGTAAATAAATAAATAATAGGAAAAATATCAAATGTAAAACCCTTAAATAATAGAAATGAAGTTTCCTCATGGCTTTGAAAAACAATGTTGTGTTACAGACCTGTGCTGTGTGGGTGTCTGTCATGGCACGCTTTTGTGTGCACATCAAGTTTCCAACATAAACATTAGAATCTCCGAGTTTAAACTACCAAGAAAACGTTGAAGCAGCGAGGCTTTTGTCAGTCTGTGTTTGTTCTCGGTGAGTGACAGCTGGCTCTGTTTGAGGTGCAGTCGTGTGTGTGTGCGTTTGAAGTGAACAGAGAGAAATAATAATGGCGCCTCTACCGCACTTTGAATATTTGAAGAAGCTATGTACAATCAAACATTTTTGCTGAGGCAGGAGATACCAGCGGCTTTACACCAACGTCGCCACCATTTTCTGCTTTATTCCTCTGCCCCTTTGTTCTGCCTGTTAAAATTCTGCTCACTTCTTGAAGCCTCTCTGTTCACCTCTCCTCTCATCCTGCATCTCTCTAATTCAACCAAATCAGGAATTGACCACCACAGTCCTCTCTCTCTTTGCCTCTTTCCTTTTCATCCGCTTTCTTCTTCACACTCTGGCGTATCTTGAAAAGGAGAGAGTTCTTTTTTCTTTTTCTTTCTTCCTCTGTGAAAGTCTGTCTTTGGAAATCCAGGTAGGTACTGAGTGATCTAGTTGAACTGGCCATATTCTACTCATTTTCTTTTTCAGCCTTCTAATTTTAGTTTCTGGTCCAGAGTACCTTTGTAGGCAACATAGCTCCAAAACCCTGTAATTGTTTCTAACGTTAACAAAGAAGAATCACAAGGAGAGACTCTGCAACTATGCGCACTGTTTCCACAATGTTTGCACTAAAATTGACCAACTAGTTGGGGGTCCCTCTCACAAACTCCTGGTCTTGGAACAGCTCTAACTTTAAGGTTTAGTCTCTAAAAATCCAGAGGTGTACTGGGCCGTGTTCATAAAGCATTCCTCCTTGGAGTGTCTCCACAACAAACACATATTCTCTATAACCGGCACACGGCATCCACTGAGCCATGATCAACCAACATTCCCTGATAACCAAAGACACTTTTTTTTTCCCAAGAGACATCTTGGAAAAAGAAACATGAGGACCAATAGATGAAGTAGAATGGAAAACTAACTCAATCCTTGCTACTCAGTTGTAAGCTTGTCACTTTTAAAATGACAGCTGGTGTCACGACTTGGGGGTGTAGGACCCAAATGCAGGAAACTGAGGCAGCAGGAGTTCCAAATAAAAGGTATTTCATTAACAAAAAGTTCTGCATAACCAGGAATCCCAAAAGAATCAAACGAAAAGCCCAAACTAGACAGAACCAAGAACAGACTATGAATGTGGTGCAAGCAGTAGCAACAAAACAGTAACCATGGCAAGAAACGGTACAGACCAGCAGGGAGGAAGGGAAAGAGAAGACAAGCTCTGCTCATGGGACTTGACGAGACACAGGTGCAAACAATCGGGGCAGATGGGACCGAGGGAAGTCAAAACGGAACCAAAACACAAGGACACAGGCTTTCAAAATAAAACAGGAACAGAAAAACCCAAACCCACAACAACTCTTGCTCTTGTGCCTGGAGAAACTGACCATAAAAGGACTTGCATGTTTTATGATGTCATAGAGAGTCAATGTTAGTAAAAAAAACTCAACAGTCGAAAGCATTTTTTTCTACCATCCTGAAAACTTATGCATAAGAATTCAATAACTTCTGTTTGCCTCTAATTACATTGACGATAAGGCATCCCGAATGTAGAAACTCACAAAACACAGAACATCACAGTATTGGTATTTTAGGTATTGTCTACATGAAACCAGACCTCACCTGGAAAGAATTGCTGAAGCCACAGTGCATTTTGTTCTGGGAAATGTATAAATAATATCCCTTCTTTTGCAGGAAAAGGCAGCACAGTTCTTTGGACCAGAGCTCGCCCCCCCAAACTGCAGTGTCGGCGTTCAACCATCCAATGCTGGGCGCATACGACTCGAAAGACGACTTCCCGCTCCGTAAAACAGGTGCTGATTTAAAGGCTTTGCTGACATTTTTATACCAACTTGCATCCACATTCGTTTACTCTTTTTTTTTTTTTGTTGTTGTTAACGGTTGTTGCAGCTGACTCCTGGTTCCTGCTTCAGCAGGAACCAGGAGTCAGCTGCTGGGAGTAAGAAATCTTAAAATATACTTAGATGGAGACGTCTACATTTATTCCATACATTATCTTGAAAAGTTCTCATGTAAATAACAGAGGGAGGATAATGTAGCCGGGCTAAACCAAAAAGTTAGAAACCTTGACACAAATGGAAAATAGTCATAAATACGACAATTGAGTTGTTGTTGTTCAGGATTCGGTTGGTGGATTTGAAGCCGTTGCTCAGCTGTGTATAAAGACGGGAAATAGAGGGAAACTGCCAGCATCTGATGTTTAAAATGAAAAGCCAAAGTGTAGTAACGGCAAACAAAAATTCTTTATCCTAAATTGAAGCATGAATGTTGGAGGACTTAATGAAATCATTTATCATTTATAGTTAGCCTTTTGCTTCACATTCAGCTGCTGGATTTTTGTCAGTGAATGACATTTTCTTTTAATAAGCCCGTTCGCTCGGACCGACTCGTGCTGACATTGACTAACGCGTTGAGTCACGCTTCTTTACAAACACCGTGGATTATTCTGTGCATCAAGGTAGCTCTTGAGCATCTTTGTGCTGAGGAGGCTGGGAAAATCACAGTACTTGTGTTCGGATGCATCAGGCCGTGTCTATCTGACCACGGTAAGAGCAGCCAAGCTGTGATTATTCACTTAGTGTCAGCAGCTGCTTTGGATGTATCACTGACTGCTTTCACAGCTGGAGACCAAACTGTGTACTCTGCACTCTATCCCACCTGCTGCGAACCAGAGGCAGCATTGCTTTTTCCTGGCACGCAACCTCGAACTGCTTGCTTTAACTTTCAGTGACCCTCAGGTGTCATTTAGTACTTACTTTTTAATTTTTCTAGGAAATACAGTAGCAAAACTACGTGAACTCCTTGGAATTTTTCTTTTTCTGCATCAATTTCTCATGAAATACGGTGTGGTCTTTGCACTCATCACAACGATACACAAGGACATTGTGCTTAAGACGGTATTAGAGGAAAAAGTGAAATCATCGACTAAATACTAATTATAACGAAAGCTAATTGAATTGAGCCGTTTGCTTGCACCTCTGGTGTCCAGTTAATTAACTGAGTTTGGAGGTGTGGTTTATAGACACCAAAATACTGAGAAGGGGATGTGAAGCGTCCCACGCCAAGATGTTTGAAGACATGCAGTTAAGAGTCGTTTGAAAGTAGCGCAAAGTAATCAAAGTGTTTAGGCGTCCATCAGTCAACGGCTGTGCTGAGGTCATTGCTGCCAAAGACGGTTTCACCGCTCAACCCCAAAGGCTCACTTATTTTGTCCACCAGTTACTGTAAAAACTTAATGAGCATTCAATAAAGACACAAGAAGTGTGATTATTATTGTTTTTAATTAGCTTAAACACATCCTGTTTGTCTGTAAGTGTTACTTAGATGAAGATCATGTCACATTTTGTGTGAAATTAATGAAGAAAACGATTTAATTCCCATGTTTTTGCATACTTTTTCTGTCCGCTGTAAGCACAGTACTCTTTTCCTGTTTGGCTCAGTCCCGGTGTCACTTGACATAGACACAAGGATAAAGCGGTGAGGTACATGCAGCACATATCACGGTCCTTGTGTATGGTTCTCGAGTTTGAATTTTAAAGGCATCTCGTAATTATTATTGGTATGTTAGAGAGGGAACTCTGACTGCACATCGACGTGGAAGCTGAAGAGCTGTTGTGTCAACGGTGAGCAGTCATAGATCAGATTAGACTGACTCACAGAGATATGATCTTTGTTCGAGAGGAAATGAGTGACAGTGACGGCGCTCCTCTGATGTCATACATGACATTTTTTCCCTTTGTTCATCTTTTATCCATGTAAAATTTTAAATGCATGCTAAATATTCTTTTCTGTGTAGAGAGTTGAGGCATACAGCGTCTTACAAAAGGGCCCCACTGTCCAAGTATGAAGGGCTTTGTGGTAATGGCTTTCCGAGCACAGAGAGCCACTTTGAATGCTGTGGCAGGAAGTCTGCAAGGCCATTATGACAGAGGGAGACTTGTCACACTGACCTCTCCTTATCCCTGTCATGCAGTTTCACACAGACATTACCATCTCAAACTTTACAGGGAAAACTGTCCAATAATAATGCACCACTGTCATGCTGCTGGTTTCATCCAGCAGCATCCATTTACTAACTAGCGACTCTTATTACCAGTAAACTAGCCAATCAAAAAAGAACCTGTCTCACATGCGGCCTCCACTTATTGTTGAACTCATTGATGGACGGTTGGGATTACGCCAAGACAAATCAAAACAGATCTGATGGCAACTGACTTGAGACCTGTCCAGGGTTTAACTCCTGAATTTTGCCCGTGACCCTGAATAGGAATAAGCGGGTTTAAATTATAGATGAATGGCAACTGAGCATGTCCTCTTTTAAATGTATGACCTGCTACGGTAACAGAGGAAGTGTTTTATAGTAATTAATTATGGAAGTAATTTATAACACGCAAGAGGGCTTGTAAGGACTCTGAACTCCCCATCACTAATTTACTGCCTAGTCTCATGCAAATGACAAATGTTGATTACAGTGATTTTCTGTTGTTGCGGTGATGGGTATGGAAATGTTGATGTGAAATTGTCCCAAGTCTGAATGATGGATTTATGAGGCCATTAATGTTACACATCCCATGAAAATGGCTTTGTACAGCCGAGCAATCCTGTTGTCGCTGATGGAATTAAAAGGAAAACTTTTTTCTTACAAAGTTGTTACGATTTTGTGAGGACTCCGGTGAAAAGTTTGACATATTTGGTCAAAATACCACAAAGATGCAGTACAAAAGTCCACATTTTCAACCCTGTTTTCACATTGCTTTGAAACATCAGTGGGTGGAGTTGGACTCACTCTTCTGCGAGGTAAGCCTCCTTTTAAAATAAGTGTTTGAAATCAGCTGAAATCAGCTTTGTGCTAGGAAAAAAACAAAAAGCAGCCGGTAATGGGCAGCACTGATTTTACCATCACCTCTTGATAAATCCTTCATTGGCTGTAATCAGCAGAGAGGAATCATCATGGCAGGTCTTTAGTTGAAAGATGTGTCAGTAGTTTGATGTTTACCTTAAACACCAGTCTCTTACATAAAATCAAATCAAAGAAGTGATGACTTTGACTCAAAATCCACTCTTTACACAGTAATTTAAGAACATTTCTAGTCCAGATGGATATTTCCTTTCAGTTCTGTAGAAATTGTGCAAATAACACAAATTATTCAATTTGCATGTCTCTCTGCCTATTTCTGCCCATCTCATCCACTTATCTAATGTATCGTCTATGTATGGTATTTCTCGGAAGCTCTGTTGATGATTTTCAGAAAACGACCCTATTGATTTCCATACAGTAAATCTCAGTCCCTCCCTTTTATTGGCTGAGCAGCATGGCTTTCCTCCAAAATGACTGGGGAAGCTCAGGACTCATATCCTGTCAAAAAGATGAGCAGCTGATCAATATGTTTTGTGTCAGAACTAGTCCCCCAAAACAGCTTTTTAATGAAAAATAAAGAGTTAAACATTTTGATTCAAATTTTGTGCAGTTTATAGGCTTTATTAAAGTGTAAAAGTGGCTGAGACGGAGAGATATTCAAAGATTTATTTTTATTTATTATAATTTATTTATTTTATCTATTTATTTTGCAAAGTTATATATAGATCATGTCTAAAAAGAAAACCATCAAAGCCACAGTGCAGTCAAGTATGTGGGGTATCTGTGGCTTTTTAACGGCATTAACTCTTAGATTTATTTCCTTTTATTCTGGGTCATTAAAAATTATAGAGCTGGGAACTAACCTTTTGTTTTAATGAAGCAGTGCCATCACCTTTGCAAATGACAGTACAGTATCGGTATAAATGCTCAACAATGAACAGTAGAGGAAGCAATTCCAAAAGAATGGAAAAAAAAAAAGGAGAAGTGGTGAATAAGAGGAAGTGAGAGGAGAAAGAAGGGCATGGATGGAGGTGAAGGGGGGACAAAGGGCTGCAGGGAAATGCCAGCATCAGCAGTAAAACCAGTCTGGACCCTCTGCAGCAAGTGCGTTTGTACGTGTGCACGCTGGCGTGCTTTTGCCCAGTCGGCATTAACACCCTTCAAAGTCACTATGTCCTGAGGTGAACATCCCCATGGTGACCGTTTCCCGGCAAACACACAGCCTCCTTTTCAGTCTACTTCACGGTCCTCCTACCATCCTTCTTCATATCTCAATTTCTCCTTTTAGTTGGCTTGTCCCTCTACTTACACTTCTTTTAATTACTTTATCATAATCACTGAAGACACACACGCGGCAGCATTCATGTATGTAGTTCTGATTTTCTTGTAGAACGATGCAGTCCTAATTCCAAAGGTTTGGATGCAAGTATGTGAGAGATAATGAACTGCATAGAACCATCCTGGGGGAACAGCTTAAGTTAAGTTAGGTCAATGACATGATTGGGTATAACGAGCCTTTTAGACAGATTCTGTCAGAAGTAAAGATGGGCAGAAGTTCACCAGTCTATAAAAAAAAACAAAAAAACTGCATGTACTGACAGACATGATTCTGTTATTGTAAGTTTCTGGATTAAACTTAAATTCTTTGCTGTCCATGAGCTGTTTCCAGTCACATAAATAGTCATTTTCCTTATTTCTTCTTATTCTATTGTTGTTTCTAGGTGTTTTGGGGGATATTTTCAACCTACAATCTTGTGTGGAAAATATGCTACACACTTTAATATGCATAGCTTGCTTCATTAATTATTAATTTGTTGTTTTTTTTTTTTTCCATAAGATGGTATATATTTTCAGTTTAAGCATTTCAACAAAATATAGGTATATAAAATTTGCACAATCTCATTTTAGGGTTGTAGATCAGTTTCATGAAATAATATTTTTCTGGAGTTTTTTTTTTCTAAACTTCCACAAAGGATGTAACGGTGTAATTGTGTTCATTTTAAGACGTCAAATGTCTACTTGTGCATATGTTTTAGATTAAAATGTCATTTTAACGCACTGTTACTCTCATAGTCTCTGACAGCTGCTCCGGTTCACCTAATACATAGCGTTTTACCCGAAATGACCCCGTCCCTCTTACCAAAGACCTTAGACGAGTCCCCTTCACTTAAAGGACACCCTTTTTTTTCTATAATTGAGTTTCAAAAGTTCAACAGCATTGTTCCCCCTAAAATTAAGAGTTCATTTGGAAAAGTAGTTGGACATGATTGTTTCACAATAGGTTTCCTCATCCTCACCCAGTTTTAATGAGAGCTTGCACCTCTTTGAAGTACATAAAGACTGGATGCTTCTCTTTGGTTGGAACGACCCAGCTTAATGCTGCTAATACAGAATAATTCACGACTGTACACAAACAATAATTTGCTTTCACTTGGCTGTACAAAAATTCCCCACCTCCAACTCTGAGACTAATGAACATAGATACAGGGTCGTGGGACGAGCATTGGGTCAGCTGTGGGTCAGCTCGCCTGCTTTAACTGACTGAACGGAGGGAGGCCAGTGGAGGAGGGGATAAAGCATCCCATAGTTGGTATTGGTTGGCAAGCAGACATCACAGCAAAGATTGTACGCAAAAGTAAAGGCCCGGCATGATTCCCAGACTATGATGCACGCTCATCTGCTTTGCCCCCTACGAGAGAAACAATCACAGGTCACCACAGAGCTTTAATCTATACACCTAAAAACCAACAATGAGGCCAGAAATCTGGGTGCAGTGATGCACTCAGACCTAAATTTGGAAAAACACATTAAAGCAATAACAAAGTCAACCTACTATCACCTCAACAATATATCAAGGTTAAAAGATTGGTTGTCTCAGCAGGACCTGGAGAAACTAGTCCATCCATTGATCTTTAGTAGGGTTGATTATTGTATCAGCATCTTTACAGGTCCACCTAAAAAATTAAACAACTGCAGCTCATTCAGACTCTGCTGCTCCAAAAACGTGGACCACACCATGCAGCTCTGAGGTCTTTACACTGGCTTCCTGTCCATTAGAGCACTGTTTCCCAACTCTGGTCCTCAAGGCACACTGTCCTGCATGTTTTAGATGTTTCCCCGCATCAACACACCTGATTCTAAGTAACGGTCCTCATTAGCTTGTCATCAAGGTCTGCACAACTCTGTTGATGACACAGCTACTTGTAACACGATGTGTTGAAGCAGGGTAGTATCTAAGTTTTCCCCGAAGACCAGGGTTGGGAAACACTGTATCAGAGGGTAGACTTTAAAGTTCTGATGAGGTCTATGAAGCTCTGAATGGTCTAGGACCAAAATACATGAGTGACATCCTGACCTGATATGACCCTTCCAGACCCCTCAGATCATCTGGATCTGGTTTTTAATCAGTTCCCAGAGTCAGAACCAGACATGGAGAAGCTTCCTTCAGCTTCTCTGCTCCACATGTCTGGAACAAACTCCCAGAAAGCCTCAGATCAGCTGAAACACTCAGTTTATTTAAATCCAGGTTGAGACTCACCTGTTCTCAGCTGCATTTGAATAAAGACACAAATCTGCACTGATACTTTTAAGCTTAAGTTATAAAACTTTGATTACATTTTAACCACTGATTTGATCCATTGTTCTTTTTTCTTTCTTTCTTTTGTTTACATTTTAACTGATGCTTTTTATTATTGTGATGTTTTAATGTCTCTGTAAAGCACTCTGAATCACCATGTTGAATTGTGCTATACAAATAAACTTGCCTTGCCTTGCCTTGCCTTGCCTACGTGCGTGTGGCACCTCTACTTTAAATCCTTTAAACGGTAACAACGGTTTCAAGGTTTACACCAAGTGATTGGGAGCCACACTTCTTTTTCTTTGTAATTGAAAATGTGGAAACTAGCTGGATCACATATAGAAGCAACATTATTAAGCACAAGGTCAAGAAAGTTGCCAGTTGTCTGACTCTCTCATTTTGACGATGGTTCACTCCGTCACATGCTGACTGTTTAACCTCCTGAACCTGCCAGACAGCACATTCACTGTCTTCAATAAGGACAAACTCATTTGCACTTGCTGCTCACTAACAAACTCCCATTTTTACGACCCAGAGATCTACTACTAATCTGAGGACCGTAACAGTTGAGACATGTTCAGATTTTTAAAGCATATTCATATTTCTGGAATAAGTGTCTCAGTTGGAAAGCAAATGCTTCATTTGGCACGGTTTTGCGTTCTCAGATCACTTACCAAATATGCTGCAGAATAGCACTTTTTGGTAACAAATATATTTCTTTTAGTCTGAATTTCTTAGAGATTGTTCTTCACTCCACTTTGAAACTGCTCCCCTTCACCTAATTTGTTCCTGTTTGTGTGTTGTCAGCGTCTGAACCCAACTTGAAGCTTCGTTCTCGACTAAAGCAGAAGGTGACGGAGCGCCGCAGCAGCCCTCTGCTCCGCAGGAAAGATGGACCGATCACCACTGCCAAGAAGCGATCTCTAGATGTAGCTGGTGAGTGCACCTGTTATCGGATTATACTGTGTCAAGCGGTGAAATTTACGGCTGAAAAATGATGAGGATGTAATTTGTGCATTTATGCATATTTAAGGCCATGGCCTTAACAGGTAAGTGACGGGTGAGTGTTGTGTTCAATACCCAGTGGACATGCAGTGTCCGCAAGCTCTTGGTCAGATTTGTCCCAGATATGTCAGACACATCACCTCCGGCTCCATCAAGTCAAGATGCAAACAGTCAAATGAAGTCACAGCTTCAGAACAGTAGTACACAAAGCAATAATGAATGTACAGTATTTTTGCGTTTTGTTTAGTTCACATGGATCTAAAGGACCTGAGGCTTTTCTATGTAGCGACTTCTACCTAAAAGATAATGTTTTTATGCATCAGGACTAAATGTTTCATTCCATTTCTGCTATCCAATGAAAGCACATCTGTGCACTAGTGATAAGAATTTTAAATTTTAGTTTTATCAATCCTGGTATCAGTGCATATAACCATCCATCCATCCATCCATCCATCCATCCATCCATCCATCCATCCATCCATCCATCCATCCATCCATGTTCAGGTCTTAGGTTTAGCATTCGAAGCGGGGAGGCCCAGACCTCCCTCTCCCCAGCCACCTCCTCTAGCCCTTCGGGGGAAAAACGTATCCATTCCCAATCCAACCGAGAGATATAACCACGCTAGCATGTCCAATGGCTTCCTCCTGGTTAGACATGCCTTAAACACCTCTATGGGGAGGTGTCTAGGAAGCATCCTATCCAAATGCCCAAACCACCATAGTCAGCAGCACTGTCCTCCAGGACCAAAAGTAGTCCCTGAGGACTGGTTTGCTTTGGGAAACCCTACAAAGGGCAATTTCCCCCAACAACAAAGCTCCTGGGATCATACAGGCACCCAAACCCTTCTACCAAGAAGTCAAGTCAAGTCAAGGAAGGTGTGATGGAACAAGCAGGCCAAGGAAAGGCAGGCACAAGTTAAAAAAAAAAATTAAAAAAGAGCTAAAAATAAGGTGTTTATTTAAACTGCAAATGACAAAAGAAAATCCAGCTGATCAGCTGATCAGCCCACGAAGCAAAACAGAAAGGGAATAAACTAGCAGAAGCCAACAGAAAAGAAACACAATTAAAGTCCACTCCCCCCTCATGTCACAAGCTATGGTTTGGTCCATTTCCTGGCTCAGCACTCAGGCCTCCTCAACCATTTTTCCACCTCGGACTAGCAGGACAGGAGCAGCTGCAGTCTCAGGAAGAAAAAAGAAAATTATTCAGCTTAAAATAATGTAAACTAGATATGCAATACAAATAAACTCTGAAGTCAAATGTGATTCTCCTGCAACTCGAGTATTACAATAAAAAAAAACACAAGCAGGCTTCACCAAGTAGCCAATGTCCCAAGTCAAATGACAATTTTTGTATTGCGGCCTCTCAGACCGCGGTGGTCACAAACCTGATTGTATATTTTTTTTGTACCATCCTGTTCCCCACTAGGTTAGTCGTTTGGCTCCGACAACGGGCCATCTGACCGTCTGTGATTTCCAAACTGATTTCAGAGTTTGCAGCCGTCCTTACAGCCTTATTTCCCTTTTCCTCATTGTCATTTCACACAACACTCGTATCACCCCGTTAAACCTCTGTAACTACCTCCAAAAGACAGGAGAGAAGTGTAAAGGAACGTTTCACTGTTCCACGCTGCCTTTGTGTGTTTCACACAACACAGCGAGGTGTGATAAAGGCTGCTTGTTTGCTGCTTTTTTTTAACTCACAATATGTTTCATTTACGTTCTTTTTAATTTGCAGTTTAGGAAATATGTATTCTTAAATGTTATGGGACCGAAAAGATGTTCTTTCTTTGTAGTTGATTGCTGTATTTTTTCTTTACTAGATATAGTTCAGTTAAGAGACTTGGAGCAGTCTCCCTAGCTCTCTTTTAATCACTAAACAAAGTTATAAAAGTATTATATTGGTTACAACTGCTTTAAAAGTGAGTTTGAAGCAAGTTGTTAGCAGTTCAAAGGTCTTGAACCAAGAGATTATTTTACTTTACTTTTAAAAAATGTTTTTTCCTTTTATACTTTTACTTCTTATGTACTTGTAAATCACTTTTAACGCATTAAATCTCTGTTGTTGACTTTGTATATATTGTAGAGCACTTTGAACTGCCTATTGGTATGAAGTGCCTTATATAAATAAACTTGCCTGGCTTTGGAGTGCAGAGTTGAAAATATTTCAGAATAAACTTGGCAACAGTTCTGTAAGTTCCTGCTGTTTTTCTCTCGCCTTGCGATGGACAACGGCCAGTTTCTGACTTCTGCAAAAAGCTGTCTGCTGGCCGATTCACTCTGAGTCTTAAAAACTTAGGTTAGAGTTTAAAACGGCTGCAAACTGTGCAATGAGTTAATCGCTGCAGTAGTTTCGCTGTGTTGCTAAAGCCGTCTTCAAGTTAATTGGTGAACAATAAGTTTAGGTAAATACAAATATTTATGCATTTGTCATACATTTGTTAAGGGTGTCTGCCAGACTGGAACCAGTACCAGTTTAGCAGCAGTTCTCCATTTCCCAGCTCAAGATGGTCCGAACGTGCAACACAAACCTTCATGCAAAGGGGTCATTGGTATCATACACAGTCTGTGATTTTTATCTGTTGCTTAAAGGTGATATCCTGTTTAAGATAATTTACTAAAACGATGATCATATGATAATAAAAAAAATGGACTATTTAATATTGTATGTCAGTAACTGGATTTCTACTAACATCATTGTATCAAATATCATTTCGTTTCACGTTGTCATACTATATGAACCATTGAGTCCTTCTAGTCATAATTTGTAATTAGATTAAACATATAAATATCATGGTCGTATTTTATTGCAGAGAGCTCATTTGTCCGAACTATAGATTAGATGCTTGATAACATGTATTTTTTTCTCTTTTTTGTTAATTTTTAATCTGTCTTCTGTGTTTTGCGTATCAGAGTCTGCGTGCAACAGTGCACCCGGCTCAGGCCCCAGTTCCCCCAACAACAGCTCCAGTAACATCCCCAGTGAGAACGGGATCCCAATCTCCAGCAGCCATGGAGAGGTAAACAACGTGTGTGTGTGTGTGTGTGTGTGTGTGTGTGTGTGTGTGTGTGTGTGTGTGTGTGTGTGTGTGTGTGTGTGTGTGTGTGTGTGTGTGTGTGTGTGTGTGTGTGTGTGTGTGTGTGTGTGTGTGTGCGCGCACGAGTTACACACACACAGCACGGGTCACCAAGGACAACTTGAACACATTTAATAGACAATTAAAGTTATATATAATGTGCTCAAGCTGGATAAATTCAGAGTAATTAACTGCCTGTTATAAGGTTTGTACTTAGTGTCATAAATGTGAGTATTTACAGTAGTGTGTGTGTGTGTGTGTGTGTGTGTATGTATGTATGTGTGTGTGTGTGTGTGTGTGTGTGTGTGTGTGTGTCCAGGCCTCTCTGCTTCAGAGGTTGGCTGCGAGGGAAGGTCCAGTCAGCCAGCTCTCTCTCTATACCTCACCTTCTCTCCCCAACATTACCTTAGGACTACCAGCCACAGGCTCTGCCGGCACCGTGAGTACACCGATGACACAATATGATACTCTGTGATGAAAAAATATGATACAGAGACAAAGTGAAAAGGGACCAAAGAGCATGACACAGAATGAAGTGGCCACCCAGCCTACAAACTCCACAAAACCTGGTACCGATGTGATTCAGTTTGTTTGTTTGTTTTATTAGATCCCCATTAGCTGCTGACCCAGTCTGAAGGCATCTCCCACCCCACAATCCACAATCCACAGACCCCACCCCACAATCCACAGGCCCCACCCTACAATCCACAGGCCCCACCCTACAATCCACAGGACTCAAAGGATTTAACACTAACCTCTTTAATACTATCATATTGAGACCAGACTCTCCTGGACCCCCTCAGATATTAGATGTGGACCAGGGCCTGACTAGTTCAGATGGGTTATGGCCCTGATATAAGCACCACCCACCCACCTTATTACAGGCTTTAGACTACTTATAGTAGAGCCCTGTGGGTTGCGTGGTGACTTGCATGCCGGTCCTACACTTGCCATGAGATCCCATCAGATCGTTGATGGGGACACCGGGTGACCACTTCTGACCCCCACATTGACCCCAGATTAACATATTTTGAGGAAGTGCAGGGTTCTGTATGTTGCCTACAACCACCTATAAAGGCTTATGCATAATTGTGAGTTCACTGATTACATTCACTGTTTAGTTTCATGGTTTAAACAGTCACAACTTGTTTCAGCTGTTGTATTTTTGAAATGGTGGGTTGAGAGTGCAGAGAATAACTCATTTTTGGCACAAGTTTAGCTTCCATGTTTCTCTCTATCCTTCTCCATTTCACTTCCCACGAGTCACATTTGACCCTTCTCCCACTCCAACTGTCTGCCTCCCTCTCCTCTCCTCCCTTCCTTGTGTCTCGATCGCTCTCTTTGTAGGTGGTATCAGGACACCAAGATGCTGAGAGTCATCTGGCTTTGCCTGCATTACAGCAGGGCATTTCACTGACCCCTTCATTTCTTCCCACTGCCCACCTGCCTTCCTACTTGGCATCTACAGCGCTGGACAGGGAGGGGGCAGGAGGGGGTCCAGCTGGTCACAGCCCCCTCCTTCAACACATGGTTCTACTGGAGCAGAGCCACAGTCCAATGGGTCAGTCGTCACTGCAACATTTACAATACACTCTTTTCTTCTCTTCCAGTCTGCAGCTGGTGTTTGAGTTATTGACCCCCTAAATCACTAAAATGGTGAAATTATAAAAACAGATGTTGCCTGTACCATCGTCTGGAAGTTTCCATGTTTCATTTGCACAGATAGCAGAAACAGTTCAACATCATCTTCAGCATTTGGACAAGCGGAGGTTCCTAGTTTAGGCCTTGTTGTGTGGATGTCACATGGTTTTGTTATATCTGCCTGGGTTTTCTCTGGAAATGCAATTTCTGCCCACAGATCAAATGTGTTAGGTCATTTAGAATACACAAATTACCTATCCGTGCGTGGTTGTGGATGGTTTTATGTTTCTGTGTTGATCATTGATTGACTGGTGAGCGTTTCGTGGTGCAACGCTGGATGTGATAAAGCAGGTGCAGCATACGAGTGAATGATTTAGTTTATCCGTACAGTATTTATCCAAACACGGTTCTTTCTAGTCTGCATTGTACGTCGGCTTTAATCGGGTTTCTCTGCAGACTGCTGGTAGTTCAGAGCACAGCAGCTCGTCTTTTAACTGCCACAGAAAGACATAATCTCATAACTCTGATCTTTGCGTCTCTCCGCTGGCTTTCTGTCTGATTCCAAATTGATTGTAGGAGATTACTGCTTGGTTTTAAAGTTTTAAACGGATCGGCGCCCTCTTATTTATCAGATCTTCTATGCATCTACACCCCTTGAAGTGCAATGCAGTTAAACATCCAGCTGTTCCCAGATGCTCCAAAATCCAGATTAAAACAGAGCTGATTGAGCTTTTGCAGCGGTGGCCTTAAATCTGTTTAACAGGTTACGTCCTCATATACACAGCTTAGAACCTCCACGTGTTCGAATCACGTCAGCTTGTTGCTGCAGCAGCATGACACCAACTTAGACCGTCTGCATTGCGCTGCCATGCTTTTAATATTTAATTTTGTACATTTTGTCCAGTTTATATGCTTACCAAACCAAATATGTTGAGGCTCGGAGCCTCAAAAACAAAACTACGTTTTCATCAAGTGCTTTATTTAGCCGCAGATTTATGTAACAAAAACTCTTCTGCACATATTTTGATACTAAAAAAAACTACAGTCCTAATATTTTTACATGTTTAAATATTGTTTCAGTTCTTCAATTTTTGTAGTGCAGTTGTTTATAAGCGTATTATTTCACTCTCATCAGCAGAATTTCACAGCTTTGGGGAGGCTCCCATCTTCACTACAAACAGCACAAAGCATTTAAAAAGCCACTTCAGCTGAGTAATTATTTTAAAATGCTTGGGAAGAGGATGTGAAAGCCGAAGTGCTCAAAGTATCTGATTCTCCTCAAATGCTGATGTGATTAAAGAGAAAAGTAGTCAGGGCTGAATTTAAAATAACTGTGCGGGGTTGTAATCCATTAAGTGACAAGAGTCCCATGTGTAAAACATTTTAAAGTCTCCAGTCTGCTTTAATCTTATAAGTAAAATGAAATCATGACCTTTAAGAATGATGGTCAGAAAAAAATAATAAAATTTTTTTTTTTTGTTTGTTTTTTTTTTTTTGTTCCCCAATCACTCTGTGCTGAAGTTGGACTGGCTGGCCTACCGTTGCCATCGCCCACCGTATCCAAGCTCGTTCGGGGCCACCGTCCGCTGGGGAGAACCCAGTCGGCCCCCCTGCCTCAGCAGCCGTGCGGACAGACTCAGGCCCTGCAGCAGTTGGTGGTCCAGCAGCAGCATCAGCAGTTCCTGGAGAAGCACAAACAACTGTTCCAACAGCAGCAGCAGCACCTCATCAACAAGGTATCTCAACATGTGCATTTGGAGGACCGACCGGCAGTGTGCATGGGACCTCTGCCTGCTGGATGAGTCAGCCTTCAGTTTGTGAGTCTGGTAGCCCGTTTACATTGTCTCTGTTCATGTGTCCGTACTTCACCCTGTCACCCTGGCAACTGTGCACAACAGGAAACCGCTTCCATATGTTGTGACACGGGAACCATGACTCAATTCATCTCTGTAAAAGCGTGTACAAGGAGATGCGGGAACTTTCTATATGAATGAGGTTGTTGTTTCGTGTTTGCATTTGCGTGTGTGAGTATGCGTCTTTTCTCAAGGAGCAAGTCTGTTATCTAATGCTCGTTATATTGGACTCAAGTGCAAGGCCACGTTCTAACTTGTTATTCATACAAACACACTGACGAACTGATTAAATCAGTCATTTTTATTTTAGTTCAAATATCTAATCCCAGTTGGAAAAAAAAAAGTCTCTTGGTATTTTTTCGGGTTTGCATTTCTTGACAACTGTTTATTTGATCTACTAAAACTTTCATAGACGTGTTTCTGGGTAGATGCAATGTTGAGTTCAGGGGCATTTTGAAGAGGGCTCACCTCACTTTGGTGGTTTTCCACTTGTGGGTTTACATTGGGGCAGAACCTAAAGCGTAGTCTGCATTAACATGAACATTTCCTCATGGTCATGATGTAGTCAAGTCAGCTGTCAAAGGAAGTCCTTCCTGAAAATATAAAACTGGTTTAAAGCAATTGTACAAATTGGCAGCAGAGAAAAAGGCATGATATTGTTTTGCAAATGCACGTCTATGAGCGAGAGAGCGGTACACTGAGTCAACAAGTGTCAAGTGTTTGTGTCTACAATGACCTCCTCTTTCCACTCCGTGCTCTCTTCATCTTCCAGCTGATTTAACAGGCTTATGTAGTGTCTGTCCCCCTCATGGTTCATATCCCAGCAACCATTTCCTCTTAAAAAGAAGAGGTAGAAAGGGGGAAAGGGAACAAAACATGAAAGAAAAGGAGAGTGAGAATCAGTGCAGCAGGAGTGGTTGGGTGTTTTGAGTTTGTTTGGAGAAGAGGGACTGGGATGAGGCAAGAGCCTGCTCTCTGACGTCAATGGACTGTTCCCTGGGCAGCATGCCAGCCAGCCAAATGTGTGTCTGTGTGTGTCTGTGTGTGTGTGTTCTGTGCACAGTGGTCCAGTCCAATCATGACCTGCACATCAAGGTTGAGCTCTATGACGACAGTGACAGGGACAGCTGCCACAACAAGATTACAGCAGTCACCCCCCTACCATTCCTTCACTCTTTCCCCCTCATGGCCTTAGCTCAGTTTTTCTTCTCTTTCAGGCAAGTTCAGACAGGATGACCTCAGCTATATGAATAACAAATAGTCACTCAAAATTTTAAAAACAAACAAACTGTCCACCGAGGTCAGAAATACACTTCCTTTTAATTATGCTTCCACGTATGTATTATACATTATACATTAACCATTTTGTGCACCTTGTGTCTGTTTGGAGCATCGGTTCTGCATGTCTGCAGGATGTAGATGATCACTGCAGCTGCAAATGTGTGAGCAGTATGAAAAGGAGTAAGATATGTTTAAAAACATATCATATGTATATACCCAAAAACGTTGGGTCCTCCGATTTTTGGGGTCTAGACTTTTAAACTCCTCAAGTGCTCCATCCAGTTGTCAATCAAATGCCAACTAGCAAAGAAAATATGGAAATTGCAAGACAGCTGAACACACCCACCACAGAAATTAAAGCCAACTTCAGCTGGTGGAGGTGAATATTGTGGTGTATCAGGTTTAGTTTGTGGTGTGCTACAAGTCATGTCCTGCATTCGCCCTGAAACGTAGCAGAGAAGTTATCTCTGATGTCTATATGATTGTCTTACAGAAAAAAAAAACGCCTCATACTAAACACCAGACACCAGTCTACACTAGTACCCTGATCTACACTAGTACACCGGTCTACACTAGTTCATCAGTCTACACTAGTACACCAGTCTACACTAGTACACCAGTCTACACTAGTACCCTGATCTACACTAGTACACCAGTCTACACTAGTACCCTGATCTACACTAGTTCATCAGTCTACACTAGTACACCAGTCTTCACTAGTTCATCAGTCTACACTAGTACACAGGTCTACACCAGTACATCAGTCTACACCAGTACACCAGTCTATACTAGTACACTAGTCTACACTAGTACGCCAGTCTACACTAGTACACTAGTCTATACTAGTACGCCAGTCTACACTAGTACACTAGTCTATACTAGTACACCAGTCTACACTAGTACTCTAGTACACCAGTCTACACTAGTACGCCGGTCTACACTAGTACACTAGTCTATACTAGTACACCAGTCTACACTAGTACTCTAGTACACCAGTCTATACTAGTACACCAGTCTACACTAGTACTCTAGTACACCAGTCTACACTAGTACGCCGGTCTACACTAGTACGCCGGTCTACACTAGTACGCCAGTCTACACTAGTTCATCAGTCTACACTAGATCATCAGTCTACACTAGTACCCTAGTACACCGGTCTACACTAGTACACCAGTCTACACTAGTACACCAGTCTACACTAGTACACCAGTCTATACTAGTACACCAGTCTACACTAGTACACTAGTACACCAGTCTACACTAGTACACCGGTCTACACTAGTACGCCGGTCTACACTAGTACACCAGTCTACACTAGTACACCAGTCTATACTAGTTCATCAGTCTATACTAGTTCATCAGTCTATACTAGTTCATCAGTCTACACTAGTACACCAGTCTACACTAGTTCATCAGTCTATACTAGTTCATCAGTCTACACTAGTACACCAGTCTACACTAGTACACCAGTCTATACTAGTACACCAGTCTACACTAGTACACTAGTACACCAGTCTACACTAGTACACCGGTCTACACTAGTACGCCGGTCTACACTAGATCATCAGTCTACACTAGTACACCAGTCTATACTAGTTCATCAGTCTATACTAGTACACTAGTACACCAGTCTATACTAGTTCATCAGTCTATACTAGTTCATCAGTCTACACTAGTACACCAGTCTACACTAGTTCATCAGTCTACACTAGTTCATCAGTCTACACTAGATCATCAGTCTACACTAGTACACCAGTCTATACTAGTTCATCAGTCTATACTAGTACACTAGTTCATCAGTCTACACTAGTACACCAGTCTACACTAGTTCATCAGTCTACACTAGTACGCCAGTCTACACTGGTACACCAGTCTACACTAGTACACTAGTACACCAGTCTACACTAGTTCACCAGTCTACATTAGTACACCAGTCTACACTAGTATGCCAGTCTACACTAGTACCCTAGTACGCCAGTCTACACTAGTACGCCAGTCTACACTAGTACGCCAGTCTACACTAGTACCCTAGTCCGCCAGTCTACCCTAGTACACCAGTCTACACTAGTACACCAGTCTACACTAGTTCATCAGTCTACACCAGTACACCAGTCTACACTAGTACCCTGATCTACACTAGTACACTGGTCTACACTAGTACCCAATCTACACTAGTACACCGGTCTACACTAGTACCCTAGTACACCAGTCTACTCTAGTACACTGGTCTACACTAGTATGCCAGTCTACACTAGTACCCTAGTACACCGGTCTACACTAGTACCCTAGTACGGCAGTTTATACTAGTTCATCAGTCTACACTAGTACGCCAGTCTACACTAGTACCCTAGTACACCGGTCCACACTAGTACACCGGTCCACACTAGTACCCTAGTACAACGGTCTACACTAGTACGCCATTCTACACTAGTACCCTAGTCTGCCAGTCTACACTAGTTCAACAGTCTACACTAGTACCCTAGTACACCGGTCCACACTAGTACACCGGTCCACACTAGTACCCTAGTACAACGGTCTACACTAGTACGCCAGTCTACACTAGTACCCTAGTCCGCCAATCTACACTAGTACCCTAGTCCGCCAATCTACACTAGTACCCTAGTATGCCAGTCTACACTAGTTCAACAGTCTACATTAGTATGCCAGTCTACACTAGTACACCAGTCTACACTAGTACACCAGTCTACACTAGTACACCAGTCTACATTAGTATGCCAGTCTACACTAGTACGCCAGTCTACACTAGTACCCTAGTACACCAGTTTTTAAGAGGTCTTCTGGGAATCACTGAGTGCTCTATGCATAGTTTTAAAAATTCTTCATACATAGTTGGACAGCAAAATGGTGACAACACTATGTAGTGCATTATATAGTGAGAAGAGGGTGTTTTGGGTCATTCAGCCTCCCCAACTTTATGTACACCCACAGCTTCAGTTTATGATCAAGTTTTGCCTCTTTAATAACAGATCACTATCAGAGTTCTTAACTTCAGAAAGAATTAGATTATGTTTAGCAATTTCTTTATTCCCAACGGTTTAGTGTGACTAAGAAATCACACTTATTACTCATTAGTGTCCCTACCCATGATATATTGTATGAAGGGTAGTTCAGCACATCATTTTTAGATACGAGTGCCTAAAAGAGGGATCAGTACCAACTGCTGGTGGACAAACTGCAAACGAGATATGTAATTATTTAAAAAGTGACCATGGTGTGTGGTAGTGTGAGCTGTGTATGACTGTATGCTCTCTCAAACAGAGATAAAATACTTCAAGGTTATTGTGTGTGAGTTTACATTTCATTTACATGAAAGCGCAAAAGCTGTATACCGATCTCAAAAGCAGCATATGAGAAGGACGTGGATTGAAGTGGCTCCCCCCTCTAAAACCATTTGCTGTGAACAAAACTGTAAAGTCATGTTTTAAAATAAAGCTGTTGAAAGGTCTGTGAGGTATTTTGAGTAAAGCATTTCACAAACATCTAAAAAGAGAATAGGAAGTTAAGTCAACTTGTGAAAAAGGGAACAATGTGCGTATTTCGACACTTATCAAAAACTAACAAGTACTCCGCTACTGTAACATGGTTCCGACTGAAGGTTCTGTATGGCTCTGGTTCTGTGGTGCGCCCCCTGGTGGAATCATCGGGTAATTCGCAAGTTCTTTGGCCTACTTGTGCGGCCAAAAAGGCAAGTTTATTTCTGGCCTTAGAGTCCAGAGTACAGGTGAGGTTTATCTCTCTGTTCAAAATCCAAGAGGAGCCGGGTTATGTTTGTTTTTGTTTGGTTAAACTTGAGGTCTTTTAAAATGTTTTTGTACTTGGACTGACCAGGTCAGGTATTTTGGGAAGGAAAACATCATTTGTGGACACAAAGGAACAAGCCGTCTTGCCTCATAGATGATTGCCTTGATTGGTGCTAAGTTAAAATTATTCCTAGAAGTTTGTCATAGCAACAGTTAATTTTGTTATCTTATGTTTTTTGTTAAAATGAAAGAATAAAAGTTTGATCTAAAAGTATTACATGTTTGTTTCAAACAAACTAATAAAATCAGGCCCACGGGTATAATGATGCTCCGTCAAACATTTTACCTGACCACTATATCGTCCTGCAGATCATGTCCAAGCCCGGAGATCAGGTCTCAGCTTCAGGTTCCAGCACCTCGGTGCCGGGCAGGCAGCACCAGAGTCACCCCGAGGAGACGGAGGAGGAGCTCAGGGAACACCAAGGACTTTCCTCATCCTCGTCGTCATCCTCGTCTACTTCTGCACAGGAGACAAGGCTGCCGCGGGGGGTCGTCATCAAGCAGGAACCACCAGACCCCGAAGAGCAGGAAGACAGGGACCTGAGGGAGAGGCAGGCAGAGCAGCAGGACTTCCTGTTCAAACAGGTATGGATTAGTGGTGAAGGACAGCTCCTAAGTGGAACAACAGTAGATTGAACATGTAAGCGAAGACAGAAAGATGTGATGAATAAAGAGAAAGTAAAAAAGGGTTACGGGAGGGGTTGAAAATTCCCGGATTACAATTTTTTTTATTTCTTATATATTTGTGTTTGAGAAATGCCATCTTCCAGTTTTGTTTTCTCTCAACAGTTGTGACCAATCAGTATCTTGTGACAGCAGCTATGAGTGTGTTTTACGAGTCTCTAAAACGGACAATAGCGACTCCTAAAAACGTTAGGCTTTCAGCTGCTATAGCAGGATCTGAAACGGAGACTATTTCTTAATTTATGTTGGAACAGAGAACAACACTGAAGTCTTCTCCAAAAATGGAACAAAGATCACTATAACACTTTCCATGGACAGCTTCCCTCTTGGATCTATGTAACCTTCAGGAAGCCGAATTAATGTTGAAAGAAACCTTCCACAGTTAGAAGAATGGAGGATGAAAGTGAAATAAATACCGAAGAACAGAAATCAGAGACCGTCTGGGCATGAGTCAGTTACAGGGAAGATGATGCAAGTTCAATCTTGAAGTCAAAAATAATAACGATTTTTGTTCTTGCTTTCATATGAAGTGGGTATCAAATTAAACTGTTTTTTGTATCTCATTGTGCGATACTTTGCATGGTGTTCAAAACTGACAGTCAGATTAATTATTTTTCAGTGGGAAACCTCCAGAAGATTTGCAAACATGAATGTATGACTGTAGTGACAGATGGAGCAGTTAGTTACTGGCTGAAATAGTAGACTCTTCGCTCCATCTGCCTGTCCTCCCAACTGACCAACCAACCCACTTTCCAGTATAATTTTAGCTGCATGAATTTTTATCTTTCTCACAAAAAATCTAGTCACAAAGTCAAACACATGCTTACAAGCATGCTCAGTAGCAAACTTTTTAGGACTTAAACAAGTATATATACTTTTCATGTGGTTGCTGTTAAAAACTGACAGTCAGATTAATCATTTTTCAGTGGGAAACCTCACAAAGATTTGAAAAGATGATTCAATACATTTCCCCTCCCCATGCGAACCACAACTTCAGTTATTTGCCCTCGTGTTTCCATTTTTTTTAATTTGTCCCTGAGCGCCTACAGCGTACGCTCTTAATCTCTATATTCCTTCCAGTCTGGCCACACTCGCACACAGGACACCATGTCCTCGTTTGTCCAGCCCATCCCTGCTGTCTGCTCACCCAAATTCAATCAGGGGCTCTCCTCACTGTCACCATGGCGCCCATGCTGTAGCATAGCCAGACACACCCATCAGAGCAGCACAACAGGACGGCTTGGTGAGCGTCCTTTTGAGAAGCAAACGTTGCAATTGAGGTACATATAGATGCTTTAAGATAAGACCTTGTCAAATAAAATCAGTTTTAAATGTATGTGTTTGATATCCAATTAATTCCTTCGGTTTTGGGGTAAAGCAGCTCCCTTTTATAATTGTGCAAGAACCAGTGAAGTTGACGATGGAGTAGTTTAAGATCTAGTATTTCTAGTAAAAAGAAAGAAGTAGTATTTCACTGTGTGACGCCGTCTTTGTTGAGATGCACATCGCCATCTGGTACAGGCTTTTTTTTTTTTACATGCGGGGGTGTTTGGCGCCATCTCCTGTCATGAAAAGGATATTTCAGCACAGCTGTACATATAACTGTGTGGCATCTGTGTGTGAGAGCAGCAGGCGCTGCTGTTGGAGCAACAGCGGATCCATCAGTTGAGGAACTACAGAGCCTCCATAGAAGAAGCCGGGCTGCCTGTCAGTATGGCTGCACACCGCCCTCTGTCCAGGGCTCAGTCGTCTCCAGCCTCTGCCTGCTTCCCTATGGCAGTCCAGGAGCCATCGGCAAAGCATCGATTTACTACAGGTCTGTAGAGTTCTGCAGGTACTTTTCATTTCTACCATAGACGTTCCACAGCTAAATGTTCAAATCTGATTTTGATTGTCTGTGCACATCATTTACATTACTGTGCCAAACAGCCACGTGTGTAACTAATTAAACAGAAGCCACCTCAACTCTCTGGACCTTTTTCATATGAACTCTTTTTAATGACAAAGCAGGTGCAGCAGGTATTTACATAATTGCATTTTAAAATGAGATTAAAAGGGTAATTCTGTCAAATTTTCAGGTCTGGTCTATGACTCTTTGATGCAGAAGCACCAGTGTGTGTGCGGTAATGCCACGATTCATCCAGAGCACGCTGGCCGCATTCAGAGTATCTGGTCGCGACTGCAGGAGACGGGCCTCCGGGCACACTGTGAAGTAAGGTTACACTTCATCACGGAGTATTAAGATCCAGTTAACGCAGTGGCTTACAAAAGTTTTAAACCTACCAGGCACTTTTCGTATTGTACTGCATTACATTTAAAATTAAAAAATTTGTTTGGAATGGGATTTTATGTGAAAGACCTCAAGTATAAATAGTCTGAACTAATGAAATGAAATCCAAAGAAAAAAATGCATTTGAAGGTGTTTTTTTAAAACAGAAAGAATAGACTATAATACTAGAAGCACTTGCTTTTGTATTCTCCTTATTTACTTTAAACATGCCTGCAAACTTGTGTAGTTTTTGGTGACGTTCAACATTTGGATCAAAGCGATTTGTGGCAATCGTGCATCAAAGAGCATTTTTGCAATTACACGTCTTTGATGGACCACAACATGCACACGTGAGTCTTTTGGCAAATCACAATCAAGATACGTTCCTATTACAAAGTAAATTAACGTTACTCAAACAGAGTCAGTGGACGCCAGTGTTATTTTTGAGGTCAGTCTCAACAAGTGTTGAACTCATTTGAGATTGACTATGTTGAGTAGCCAAGTAAGAAGCTGTTTAACATTTTAGCAACCGTTCCACCAAAGATGTGTAATTGTGAAGATGCTGTCCGATGCACGATTCACGTGAATGGCATTTTGACTCAAACTGATTATGTCACCAAAAAGAGGCGTGTTTGGCTTGTTTGAAGCTTTATATGAATGTCTGGTGCTGATAGTTATTTTCAGATATCACATAACTAGTTCAGTAAAGTCCACCTCTTACAATCTAGATCTCCTGATCTAACTATTGAAACTATATGAAAGACTCCAGAGTCTGTATCACCACTAACAAGTACAATTTAAGACCAAGGAACTCTTTTCATATATACATGGAAGAAAAATCAGGTATAAGGTTTGTAATCAGAGAGGCACTAAAAGTCCACACATAACAGAGATTTGAGTCTGACTCCATCCGTTTTCCATAAGGCTCAAAATTACACATAGATGCCCTGGTTAGATTAGACTAAAATTTAACTTTTTGTTTTTTGGGATTTTTTTTTATTAATTATTGTGTGGTGCATGCAAACCCAACAACGTTCACCTTTTGAGCACTATATCCACAGTAAAGCATGGTTGTGGCAGCGTCGTGCTGTGGGCACATTTTTCTTCAGTAGCGCCTTTGCAATTCTTGAATGAAAGAAATGATAGACGGTGCTAAATAACCACAAATTCTTGAAGCTTTGGTGTCATAGAAAATAAACGCAAGCACTGATATTCACTGTTCAGCAGGACAAAGATACAAACCATCGTGTCGAACGAGCACTGGAGTCGTTAAAGGTGAAATGTTTAAGTGCTCGTCCAAGTTCAGACCTCAGAAAAGGACACTGAGAATCTGTAACGTAACTTAAAAATCCTTGTACACCATCCAGATTAAGGAGCAGGAGGTATTTTTGTTTCTAGGAATTGGCATTACTACTAAATACAAAAAAGCATATGCAACAAAAAACTGACCCAGAGAACAAAGGCTTAAACTAATTTGTTTTTGTATTTCTGTTTTTTGTTTTATGATTAGAAATATCTTTTGTACTTGAACAGTAATAGCAGTACTAGTTTAATGGTAGTAAGTCGTAGGAATTTTCTCATCAAATGTTCAAACGCTCCAAAAATGAAATTTAATTCCAGTTTGAAAGGAAAAATTCTTGTAACCCACTTTTTATTAGTATCTCAGAACACTACTTTTACTATTTTCACAAAATATTGTATGTATGTATGTATGTATGTAAAATGCATCTTTGAAGAAAACTGTTTCTTCGTGATTGTTTGACATCAGTCTTGTTGTTTTTTTAAAGGAAGTGTTGATGACCTAAAGGGAGGAAATGGGAAAAAGAAAATGAAACACGTTTAATAATGAGCCATTTTTTTGCCTTTGTCTTTGTGCTCATTGTCAAAATATATTTATTTGATAAAATCTGTTATTTAAAAAGTACGGACACATACATTGTGCATTTTGAAGAGTACTTTGTAGTCGCAGGTTGTCATTAGAACCACAAGAGGGCAGTGTTGAACGTGTCTGTTGTTACTCGCCTTCATAAACCGAGTAAACACTATCTTTGACTTTAAGGTTTTGAAAGTGCTCTGTTTGTCTGACTTTCTTGTATATTTCACTTTTTCTTCATGGTATGGAATCCCAAAGGTTCAGGTTGACGTGTAACCCTCACCTTCAGCTTGCCATCAACTCTAGTTTTAGCTGCTGTTTTTTTTTTTGTTTTTTTGGGGGGTTTTTTTTGCCTGATTTCTCTCCTCTGTTTTCAGTGTATCCGTGGCAGAAAAGCCTCGCTGGAGGAGTTACAAACGGTCCACTCTGAGGCCCACGTCTTGCTGTACGGAACGAACCCGCTGCGGCAGAAACTCGACTGTAAGACGTGCATCCTTGCAGATGCATTAAAAAACATGCTTGTTTCAAACGTGTCCTGCTGCTCCGCCTACAATATAGATTTCAAATAGTTTTAATCAAATAAACTGTGAAAGTTCAAAGAAAAAGCATACTGTGGTAGATTGGCACATGGTCAGTTCACATGTAAATCTGCGACATTAACTTGTCAGTAACTAACACCTCTACTGCGCCTGTCATGTAAATATAATTCTGCAGCGTCTGTTAAAAGAATCTGCTTTAATGCTTAAACCGTGTCATAAAAGGTACAATCTAATAAAGCGGTGGAGGTGTTACGATAAGGCGAGGACCCACTGAGGCTGTTAAACCTAGAGTCACACAGGCTGCTCAGTCACTTACGTCCGGCCTTGGAGTACAGGTGTAACCAGTGTGGATTGTGTCGCGGTAGTTTGCACAAAAACTTTAATATTCCTGTTTTACACAAGAGTTTTCCCAGATACTCCTCTGTGAGACATGGGGGTACAGGTGCGAGTTCATACAAGTATAAAGCGATAATGCAAACTGTCATTTATCCCCAAAATGCAGCAGCTAATTAGTATTTATATATTCATAGTTTTCCACTGCTTTATGTAAACGCAGCTGATGGAATGGTTTCACAATCACTGTTAACACAGCTGTGAATATACATGCAGACATACAGGATCACGGTTGTGTTATTAAAAGGAAGACTCACAATCAAATTGATCAATTTGTCTTTGTTCGCTGTTGGTTCAGAACCCTCTCCGGCCCAGACTTAAGCTTTTCTCTGAGGCTTGATTGTAAGGTCAACGGGAACCTTTTCTTTTTCCTTCATTGAGCCAAATCAAAGCATCCCCCTGCGTAGTCTCGCTGTTAAGTTCAAAAAGTCAAACGCTCATTTTCAGGGGGGGGGGGTCACATGTCCGTTTGTGCCTGCGAGTCCTCAAAGTTGCCTCTTCACCTGGTGACCCGCGGTCTCTCGTCGTCTTCTGCTCCTTCAGGGTTTCTCAGTGTATTTTCTTCTCCCTCAGGTTCGGTCCAGCCCATGTTTGTGAGGTTACCGTGTGGAGGCATCGGGGTAAGTCACTCACTATCTGTTTAGGAGCTCTTTTGATGAACAGTTGGTGTCTAATTAAAGCATTTGCGGATTGTGCGCCCGATATTTCTTGAACACTGCCATTCGCAGTCCCGCTGGTTTATTCAGTGGAAAATTGTTGTAACAGACTGCTGTGTTTTTACAGCAGTATGTTAATCTAATCGATACCCATCTGGAGCATAGTTTCAGCATCGTCAAATACTAGTGTAATAACTGTGTCGCCTTCACCCGCTCTTTCTCTGCCCCCCTGCCTTAATAATGCTCCCATTTGTTCTTGTTCCACCAAACACACAAACGCTCACAAACGCCGCCCCTCAAGGACCAGAGGCAACAAAAACTGTTGCTTGCCTTTCCGCTTTGTTAGTAATTATAACCAGATGTTGGGTGTGTGTGTTTCTGCGTGTGTGTGTGTGTGTGTGTGGTCGTGTGTGTGTGTGTGTGTGTGTGTGTGTGTGTGTGTGTGCGCGCGCGCACACAACAGTGATGGTTGTGTAAAGTTACTGTCCATCGATCAGTCTTGCACCTGTACGTGTTCTTGTTTTGTCTTTTGACAGCAGTAGATTAGTAGTTAGTAGTTTACCCCCCCCCCCCCCCCCCCCCCCCCCCCATCTGGAGGAAAGGGTGGCAACAAGAGAAGGCTGAGCCCCGCGCTGCTCTGCTCTTTATAAAGGCAAATGGGACCAAATTGTTTTCTTCCTGTCATACACTCACATCCAAGTTTTAAGCAAACACACAAGCACACACACACACACACGCACGCACGCACGTACAGAAGAAGGGGCTGAAATTAGGCTGTCGGCCTGCGGAGAACCACCATTCCGTCATAGCAGCACGTTCCCGCTCTTTTCTACCTCCAACACTCACACGTTAACAGTCACATCTCCCCTTTGCCTTTTTTCCAGATTTCCGAACTGGTATCCCATTTTTGGCTGAAAGCCCCCCCCCCCCCCCTCGTGCTGCCTCTGAACAGCATGTCTCTGAGCTCATTAATTTGACTTTGATATATGAATCAGCTCTCATTCGATCACTTGCTGCCTCAGTCACTCATAGAGGTATTGACCTAATGATGTTTTTTGTTGTTTTTTATTTTAAACCCCCAATGACCATACAGCCCTGATTCCTAAAAAGTTACGATGCTATGTAAATTGTAAACGAAAGTCAAATGCAATGATTTGCAAGTCCTATAAAAAAATATAACTATGTAGAATATTGACAGTGAGACATTTAAGTATGTTATGAAAAAAAGAGGCTCATTTTGAATTTGATGTAGCAAATACGTCGTAAAAATTAGGAGATGGGCACCAAAAAGCAGGAAAGGTAAGCGGTACTAAAAAAAAAAAAAAAAAAAAAAAAAAGCACCTTGGGAACATCGTGCAACTAATTAGGTTGATTAGCAGCAGGTTTGTGAAATGACTGGCTATAAAAAGAGGGAGAGCCATAGAATTGTGCCTGAGCAGCGTCTCACCAGCCTTTGGAAAAAGTGCATCTCCAAATTATGGAGCTCACTTGTTTATTTTTTTTTAATTTCTAAATATTATTTTCTTATTTTTTTTGGTCAGAACAGTACTTTCTCTCATCAGCAGCTATACTCTGTCGCTCCCTCCTAAATGCTCCACAGCTTTATTTCATGACAAAGACTTTCTGCGTGCAACTAAAAAACGCGCTCTTTCTCCTCTCCGTGGACATTATTATGGAGTAATCATCCAACCTTGAACAGTTTCATGGCGGGAGACGGGAGGGCAGCAGACTGTCTGCTGACCGGTTGCAGGACTAACGGTCGATCTCCCTCTCATCCAGGTGACTGACCTGAACTCTGTCAGCGACCCGACAGAGTAACTGGCTTCAGATATTCCAACTAAAAAGAGCTTCAGGTTTATATGAGAAAGCCCCACTAGCACTCTGGCACGAGCTGGTCGGCACATGTGTGCACAGTTCAAACACACACACACACACACACACGCACGCACCTCCCTTTTTCTTCTTTTCCTCTGCCAGCGTCATCCCTCTGTGTTTATCATGCGCTCCATCTGCCTGCAGTATCTGCCATGCCTGATGGAGGGTGTGTATATTATCCTGAGCACGGCCCTGCGCACCATCAATCACGGAATATTGCGGTCCGTTTGGCTTGAACGCATGCGTGTGGATGTGCTGTTGTCATCGGCGCAGAGAGCCAGTCGTGCCTCGGCATTAATCAGGCTTGACCACTGAACGGTTGCCCTGCAGCAGAGCCTGATCAAACTCACTCACCTACTGTACATACAGGGAATGTGGAAGCCTTTTTCCTCATTTATAATTAGGAGCAAAGTTGTTGTGCTTGATGTCATGTCGTGCTCAATCCACCGTGGATCAATCCCGGCATCAAACTGCAACTAAACTAACCGAAGTAACATAAATGTGTCAGTGCGTCCAGCTACGTGCCGCATTGTCAGCATGGTTAAGGCTATAAAAATGTTTTACTACTTCATAGCTGTCCCCTTTACAGTTTTCTCTCAGTGGACACATTTCCAAGGGTTTTCTCATCCATCACTTGATCACCAAGAGCACACACACTTCAAACGACTAACTTTGATGCTCTGAAACGATAAACTAAATCATTTCAAAGTTTTTTTTTTTACGATTTTGGTCCCACTGAAATCTCTGCGAGTGTCTCCATTAACTATACTCTAATGCTTCGAAAAAAAAAAAAAAAAAGTCAGTAAAAGAATAAATGAAAAACAGTGCAAAGCTTTTTTTTTTCTTTTTTCTTTATTCTCTCACTTAAAAATGACAAGAAAACAACCCGTGACTGTGTGTTTGCGTGCGTGTGTTGGCAGGTGGACAGCGACACCATTTGGAATGAGGTCCACTCGTCCAGCGCGGCTCGTCTGGCCGTGGGCTCTGTGGCGGAGCTGGTCTTCAAAGTAGCGTCAGGAGAGCTGAAGGTTGGTGAGGATGCTCTTCGAAAGGGAAATGAGTCGTGGCTCATTGTTGAGGGGCCACGGCACATTTTGGGGTTTAGAATAAATGTCACATTTGTCATGTCGGTGCGAGTAAATTTAGGGATTCCCTAACCTCAACCGGGGCAGCACGGTGGCTTAGTGGTTAGCACTGTTGCCTCACAGCAAGAAGGTTCCCGGTTCAATTCCCGGCCCGGTGGGTCTTTCTGTGTGGAGTTTGCATGTTCTCCCCGTGCTTGCGTGGGTTTCCTCCGGGTACTCCGGCTTCCTCCCACAGTCCAAAAACATGCAGTGTAGGTTAATTGGTCTTTCTAAATTCTCCCTAGGTGTGAATGTGAGTGTGATTGGTTGTTTGTATGTGGCCCTGGATAGACTGGCGACCTGTCCAGGGTGTACCCCTGCCTTTCGCCTGATATGCGTCGGGATAGGCTCCGACAGACCCCCGTGACCCGGAAACGGATAAAGCGGGTATAGATGATGGATGGATGGATAACCTCAACCGACAACACAGGTTTATGACTACAATTCCCAGGGCAAAAGATTTGGATGTCTAAAATTTAGATGCACGCAAATTGTAAACATTGTAAATGATAGAAATCTGGGCAAAAAAAAAAAAAAAGTCTTTGAAATCAAAAGCAAACAACGAATCACATATAATATTCGAATGGGCAAAAACAGGAGTCAATGTTTGGGACCTCATGTAGTTAAAAAAGTGGGAGTTACTTACAGGAAAAGCCCAACATAGACCATCATTACGTCCTTCCATGCGGAGGAAAACAGGGGAACAGTCACCGGAAAAGAAGCAATCACAGACTGTGGAGTGAATGTTAGTGATATTTAGGGATGAATCAGGAATCTTCATGATTCAAGGAGGTATTGTTGGACCTGCCGTTTGGTCTCATGTGATATATAGATATTAGTTTCAGAAGAAAACGAGCAGATCTCCAGTCATTTACTACATGGGGTTAATTGTCAAATAAAAGAAAAAAGTACATTTTGTGATGATTACATTTTTTTTTGTTTTTTTTTGTTTTTTTTTTATTGGTCAGGACAATAATGCTTCATGCATAATCTGCATCATGCAAACTTTTGTTCCAAGAAACAACATATAAACTCAATCGAATGCCAGCAAATATTTCAGATCTCAATCCAATCATAAAACAAAAACAAAAAAACAAAAAAAAAAAAATCAGAGGAAAAACAGTCCATTACAAGGCTGTGTCCTGCAAATCTGCTCTGTTAACTTCTGAACGACAGAGTTGGAGCTTGATTGATGAAAATATTGTTTTTCCTCAGAAGTTCATGACTAAAAAGAATTCAGGATGTCATAAAAACCAGATGAGGTGCAACAGGCCTTTGATTTCATAATCTTTTTCCTGTACTTGACCTGGGAAAAAAAAAAGATGACTTTTTATCAGAATTATCCAAATTTTCAAGGGTTTTTTTTCCTTTTTTTTTTGAGCAGAGTGGGTACTGTTTGCACATTTTTGAGGAGGTATCTGTTACAGAATATGTCAACACTTGTGCTCCACACCATCCGCACCATCCAGCACCTCAAGAGGGGAGAATTATCCGTCCCATTATTATTATTATTACCTTCCAGACAGACATCTCCACCCCTCGATGCCCTAACCTCCCTGCACCCCCGCCCCGCGGCCAGCCTTGATGTGTCTGTGGCAATGGCCGCTTACTGTTTGAACCCAGCGGGGAGGCCGTGTGCACAGGCACTGCGAATGCCAGCAGGCCCCACTAACAGGCCTCCGTTTTATTAGTATTACACCCAAGCCACCTGCAGAGCGGCCGCCGCATTTAGCGTTAACTTAGCACCAACATACCGCAGACTAATGACATTCCTCAGAGAGAGACAGTAGCACGCCACACAGATACCCACATGGTCTTTGGCTGCGGCTGATATCACTCAGCCTTCGTCTTGCAAGTCTAATCTGTTTTACTGCACAGCTCTTGGCAGTTTGGGTCATTTCATTTCTGAAAATGAAAAGCAAATGTGTATCAGATTTTTGCGAGGAAAACACAATTTTAACATGAATTACTTCATGTTATTTTTGTAGAGTTACATTTCCTACGTGCAGACTTTAACCCGATGCTTTCAAATATGTGCAATTGCTCATGCACACACATTTTCACACACATGTAGCTGGTCCTCCGAGGGTCTTTTGCAGCTGAATGACCAAATTCCACCTCCACCAACAACTCTCTGAACTCCACAGGTTGTCGTAAATCTATTCGAGGCACACACACGCACACTAGTGCAGTCAAACACACATACATTTCTGTCCCTCCATCTGCTGCTCTCTATGTTTCCCCCCTCGTGTATGGAAACAGTGCACCTCCTCCTGGTCTCCTCCGTGCTCGGGTCCGGATAGTATGATGCAGAGATCTTTAAGTGTGTGTCCTCAAACCTGCTGAGGCAGTTGTCGTTGCAGTAATCTTCTGGCCGGCTGCTAATCCACAGCAGCTGATTCAACATCATTAGTCCAGCACGCGTCGCTCTGCATCAGCCCAAACATCTATCTAATGTCCCCCCCCACAGCCATTGGAGCCCTCAGAAACATTGTCCGGGTGCGCTGCCTTCAAGAAGCTTCCCTTAACTGACCCAAAAGTAGCGTCTGTTTTTACCTGTTTGTGGACACAAAAAGATGGTGATATTCCCATTGAATAGGTAAGGATAGGTTGTGTCTGTTGTTAAAGTACTGTGGTTTAGTGGGGAGCACTGTTGCCTCACAGCGAGAAGGTTCCCAGTTTGACTCCCAGGACCGGCGGGAGTCTTTCTGTGTGGGGTCTGCATGTTCTCCCCGTGCTTCCATGGGTTCTCTCCAGGTACTCCGGCTTCCTCCCACAGTCCAAAAACATGTATGTCTAGGTTGATTGACAACTCTAAATTGCCTGTAGGATTGTGTGAGAGCGTAATTGGGTGTTTGCCCCTCCCCCCTCCACATACACACTGGCTGGGTTGCGTCAGGAAGTGGATCCGATGTCAAATTGAGCCAAATTGATGCGTGGACTATGATCTGCAGTGGCGACCCCTCAGTTCAGAGGGATTAAGCCGAAATGGTCGATGATGATATTTGGTATTAAAGCGAAGATTTAAAGTATGGTTAGTATAATTCTTATGTAGGTATTGGTCTTTTTAATTTTGGCCGTGTCATGTCCACATATACTATCAAACCTTCTCTGAATCATTATTTTTATTCTCCCCTTGACAGAATGGGTTTGCTATAGTTCGGCCACCTGGACACCACGCTGAGGAGAGCACACCTATGTAAGTACATTAGATATCTGATGAAGAAATAGGCGATGGCACAATAAGCTTTTAAATGCAATGCAAGTTCACGTTCCCCCCTACTTACAGTCTCTTTTAATTGGCAGGGGATTTTGTTATTTTAACTCAGTTGCCATAGCAGCCAAACTCTTGCAGCAGAGGCTCAGTGTCAGCAAAATCCTCATAGTGGACTGGGTAAGTTGAACTGGTAACACAGGCGTTCAGTAGAGATGCCACTGATGTGTATTTGTGGGCAGTTAGACATGTATTATCAATATTCTGGTAAAAGAAGGTCTGGCACAGAATCATTTCTAATATGTATTTGGTAGGTTAAACATAGTAAAACGTTGGTATTTGTAATTATAGTGACAGAACATCTTTAATATTTTTTTTTTTTTTTTGCAAGTTAGACATATATTTATATTGCTTTATTTACCAGAAAGCCTATTACTGAAAAGTTGCTTATGAAGACTACTACTAAAACATCACTTATTACATTTACTTACTGCTTACAAACTAAAACTGCAAGTTCGACATATGTTAGTAATGTTTTGTGACTAATACGTCACTTTCTGAAACATCGCCAGTTACAGTAGGAAGAAGCTCTGACAATGAAACATTACAGATACATTTTTTATTCAAGTTTAAGTTAGTATACTTGCGATATTCAGGTACTAGAAAGCCTAGTGCCAACATGATGATAATTAGGTGCAGTACTTTTGTACTAGGAGGTCTAATAATAGGACGTTGTTAGTTTGTTTTATGCAATATAGACATTAATTTGCAATGCTTTGGTGTTAGAAGTTGGAATATTAAAACATGGCATTTATGGGGGTTTTTTTGCAAATGTTTGGTAATAGAAGTCTTTGTACCAAAATGTTGCTTATGTGTCTAGTACCAAAACATCATCAGGATTATGTTTTATGGAAGTTAGACATACAGCATATAAGCACTTGAGAAATATATATATATATATATATATATATATATATATATATATATATATATATATATATATATATATATATATATATATATATATATATATATATGTATGTATGTATACAATTTCTTATAGATTTAAAATTTTTTCTACAAAGAGCCAGTGATTTTAAAGGAGGTATGACGTAGCCCTCCATGCCTTCCTCATGTCCAGGAGCAGCGCTCTGCTCCAGCAGCCCCGGCTGGTCATGGCCATTTCCAAAAGCCTTTGAAGGTCCTTTTCATTTCCTTTCTGTCTGTCACAGACGAAGCACAGGCTCCTTGTCACGCTGCTCACCTCCAGCTGACAGGGACATTTTTAGGATTTGTGTATTAAAGCATTCTTTGAATATAAAAAAATGAGGTCATTTAATTGATGTCATGTTTTTGGCAGACACGAGTAGCGATTGAAGTTGAGGCTTTTATTGAAACCAGCTGATCACTCTTTTTTTGACATCACAATAAGCCGCTGAGATTCAGACTGAAGGTCTGGCCGTGTTGCAGTCTTGCTCGGTTGGTGCAGGTGCAGAGGTTCAGGGTCCCGTCTCACTGAAATGCATCCATTTTTCAAAAAAACTCCATGACCTCTTGGTAAAAAAGACTGTTTCTGTTGATATTTAGCACCATTAAAGACAAATGATGTGTGGATGCTCTTACACATTTGTTTACCGATCCATTTTTAATGCTTCCAGGATGTTCACCATGGCAACGGGACCCAGCAGGCCTTCTACTCTGACCCCAGTGTTCTCTACCTGTCTCTGCATCGCTATGACGATGGTAACTTCTTCCCAGGCAGCGGAGCCCCTGATGAGGTGAGCGGGACCTCCGTCTGTCTCGCTGCTCACTTAACCCACCTGTTTGCACTTGTGCACATAAAGCCGCATGTGTATGCGTTGCAGGTGGGCAGCGGAGCAGGTGTGGGCTTCAATGTGAACATGGCCTTTACCGGAGGACTGGAGCCTCCCATGGGGGATGCAGAGTATCTAGCTGCTTTCAGGTAAGACGCATCACAGAGTCTGTGACTGAATAGTTCAATGTTCAGTCCTGGAACAGCCTCAGAATGAAATTGCAGAATAATGCTTTTTGGCGCGGCCACAGAAAATGTACTACAAGGTATAATGAATGATTTATCGAGAGCTGTTAACTACATAACAGTCCGGTTCTCATGCCAGACCTGTTTTCTATTTGGTCCCCCGACTGCGGCTATATATAACCTCCCGCATCCACCCTCATTCATCCTGACATGTCTCGGCGCGGACATGTACATGTCACTTACACATTTTTGCCTCATACAGCTGGAAAGGAGCAGGGTTGGATTTGTTCCAGCGCTCTTTGAAGATGAATCAGAATTTCAACTGTGTGTCAGTCTGGCCTGAGCCCGACACTTCAAACCGGCCTTCTGACGTCTTATCGCAGCTTTCGGCACGCAATCTACAGGAAGTGCACCTTAGCCTGTTAATGCAGCCCAGAACCCCGTGTGCTCACACTTGCCCTCTCTACTTTTTATTCCTCCCTTTCCTCCCCATCCTTCTTTCTATCATGCCGTGTGGAAATGCACTCGTGACAAGAGGGCAGTATGTGTTATGCTGTTGAACCATACAAAGAAAAACGGTAATCTTTTACCATTTTTCTAGGAATTGATTTGAAGTGGGAACAGTGCAATGTTCTGCATTAAAACTTTGTTTTCTGGTATCCCTGGTGGTGGTACTTCGACGCATGCCGGTCACCTGAACATTGCCGTGTTGCAGGGTTCTCTGCAGCGACGGTGGCTTGTACCACACAGACAACAACTGCCACGGGAGGGTTCAAGGAGCTCAATGAGTGTCAGCCGTGGCCCCCCAGCTCTCCAGATCTCAGTCCGGTTACACATCTGCGCTGAAGGCACTGTTAAACCCATCAGCACCTCACGCGCTCTTTGCTCATGCAGACAGGTACACTCATCTGTCGCGTTAGGTCTCAGTGGCTCAGTGGACTCATGTCATTGATGCTGCATTCAAATCTCATACAGACCACACACAGGATTTTCTGTCGCATCACACCTAACGTGGCGATTGGTCTGGACATTATACCAGCGGCGTATTGAGCACAAGCTGTAATTAGTAATACACTTTTTTTCTCTTTTATGACCACAGTTTTGGTTTTTGTACATGGTACAGATCTGTTTGTTCAGGGAAGCTTTTATGCAGTTGTTGGTTTTGTCTTGTGTTTCCATGCACTGTTGGTGTAATCGTGAATTATAGATCAGCGTTGTTTTGCATTATGAGAGAATTCAGTGAAGGAGAATAGAAGTTTGGATGTTTACTACTATTTATCCTTTGTGCTTTTATTCTTCCGAGCGTTTATTGTTTTGGTAATTTATATGGGAGACCGCAGAAAGCCTGTCGAGCAACTCATAGATCTTACATACACACAGACAGTATGAAACACAGATGTCGGTGTATTTACAGTACACATGCCTGTTACAAGTGCATAGAAATGCATGAACTCCATCAAATATGCATGATTGTGTTGCAATGGATCAGATGTGCAAATGCTCACTCACGCACCTTTTCCAGTACATCACCACGCATGCAGATGTACAGCCACATACAGACACCTGATCCACAGAGTCTCAGTGTTTCATTGTTTATCTGCGCAATGTGGCCCCCTCCTTCCTCCGTCTCTGACTCAGGGAGGGGATGTGTGCTTTGTAGCCAGCACCTTTCCATTCCTCCGCTGCCCTGTGCCACGTTGCATTTGCAGGGGATCAACTCTGAGCCTCCAGAAAGCGCAGAAGACAAAAAAAAGAAAAAAAAAAAAGATAAGAAAATTGGCAGTAATGAAAACCAGAAGCACCGTTTCTCCCTCTCTTTCTAACCCCCCTCCTTACCATGAACTTGGAAAGACGAGAGAGAAGGAGAATTACATTTAATTCAAACCAGCTCTCCGCAGCGCCAGATGACAGGGCTTTGAAGTGTAAGTGTGCGTGTGTGAGTTTTTCGCTCTTATTCTCTCTCTCTCTCTCTCTCTCTCTCTCGTCTCCTCTCATACTTTTTTTTATGAACGAAAAGAGGAAAGCCTTCAAACGCTGAGGTTTAACCACTTGTTTGCTGGTGTGATGAAGATTGCTTCTCCTAAAAGACAGATTCTCTATATTTCCTACCTATAACCCTTTGATATATGGAGGAGGAGGAATTTCTCTGATGGGAACGGCTTTGAAGTCTACAGAGATCACAAATGGAAATAGGCTCATACATCAATCGGGATGCTAATAGCTTTTAGGATTAAGTACCCCAATGATGTCATGAGGGTTATCTCTGGCTGGGGACTCGGGGCACATAAGATGCCGTGTTTTTGTGCAGCTTAAACCCTGATGCTTTAATTTGTTCCACAATATTTTCAACACGTACAAACACAGATCTACCACTCCTTTGGTGATAGATGTGCACCTGTTGCCATGTAAACCAAACGACCGACACTAAACAAAAGGTGAAGCTGCATAACTGACAGGTAACTTTGTTTGATGTCAGATCTGACATCAAACAAGATTGCAACCGCTCCGCTCAGGATGTCCCGTCGCTTGCAGCTCAGTCGTAAACCGTGGCGTCTTTTTCCTTAATTATTAAACCGTCTTTTTCTCCTCTGCATATACAGCTGCTGATTCACGCCAAATAAATCCTCCTCTGAAAATGCCTGGTGTTCCCTGTTTGCCAGTCTAGTAATTGATTACCGTGGCTTTTTTGAATTTTTTTTTTTAACATCAGGATATTATTCCAAAGACGGGGGGGGGGGGGGGGGGGGGGGGGGGGGGGGCTGGAACTGATGACACTAGCAGGATTTGGCTTCACAAGCAGAGCTGTTTTTGTCTCTGTTCAAGGCTGGAGGAGTGGTGCGGAGGCCCTTGGTGGTTGAAGTATCCTTGTTAGTCAAGGTTTCCCTTCACATCATGTGTCAGCCCACAAATGTGTCTGTGGCTGACTGGCTTTGTTTAGTGTGGGGTCTCTTACAGGCCAAATGTTATTAAGCCAAGACTCTGGGTTTGTAGGTGGATAATTTCTCATATTTATTTCAAGTTTTTACGCTACTGCTTGTGTTCATGTTCTTTTTCCACGCAGTCTTTGTCTTTCTGAGTGAAACTCCTTCATCTCCTTTCTTAGTACATGTTTACCCTGAAATGGTGCCAGATGGATGCTAAAGTGCAGTGACACACACACTTTGTGTATGCTTGTTGTCTGGGAGTCCCAGAAACCTTGTAATTCTACCTCCCGCCTCACGCTCAGACAGCTGTGTGTATGTTACAGTGTTGTGTTGTAGCGGTGGTGGAGGGGGTGAGGGTGCACGCGCTCAACTGAAGGTTGTAATTTGGTGGTGAGCAGGAGATGGAAAAATCTGTGGTCTATGGGGTTCAGGGCGAGCTGCGTGCCCACAGCTGGCAAACCAGCACCATGTTCTTGAGGTCAGCAAAGTGCAGGGCACCTACAACAGTACCTTGTGGTACTCCATCATTCACAGACCTCACCAAAACACGACTTGACCAAATATCCCATTGCCCCCTTTCACCACCACCCCACTCCCACCACCACCTTCCCAAAAACTTGTGCAGAGTCTGAAGTTCTACAGGGAACCAAAGAGAAACACTAGTACTGTTGTGTGGAAAGTGCAACTATCTATATCTAATCTGTACAAAACTTTCTTAAAAATTTTTTTTCATGAGTGATGGCAAATAAACATTGCTGGATTTTCCAGCCAGAGCTTGCAGTGAAGGATGACACTTTAAGCCACAGTTGACTTCTGTATTTCACATTGAGCTCAAGCACTCTGTCCTCACTGGTTTTGTCAAATGAAGGTCGTACACAAACAACCCTCATTCACCACACCCATCCAGTGTTAGAATTACCCTCCTTGCTTAGCACACATACACACATGCAATTATATCTGTCCTTTCCTCTTTTTTACTTAAGAACCTCCAAATTACCAAACTCTCCACTTAGGAAGTAAATGTGGTAATTACGTCTGCCACACACATACTCCACAAACACACCAGGTGGATGGAAAACCTTTTAAAGGAAGAGGAAAAACCATAAACATAATGATGAAAAAAACACAAACAAAATTAGTAGTACGTAGTATGAGAATATAGATGTATATTGTAGGGCTTGAGAAAGGTTTCCCACAGTATCCCTGACTCAGCTATTAATGGTTGACAGCTCTTGATGCAGTGTCATCAGATGGATCAGAGATGAAGGGTATCCAGCTTAAGCTTTCTCTTTTCCAATAACAGTGTATTCCTCCAAGTTCCTTGAATAATTCCAAATAGACATCAGATGCCCATTTCCAGTCATTTCAACTTTGGTACTTGAAGTTTGGCTTAGCGTCCTTTGTACCTCCAAATAACAATTCAAATGATACACAAAAGTCAAGCGATTACTTCCGTTTTTAACAGTGGCAAATCCAGAAATCCAGCCAGTACATGAACTAGGTCAGATCCATAGAGTGAAAGTTTTGAACCAGATCAACCAAAACAACAAAGGTTACACACTAACATTTCTGTTTGCGACAGCAAGAAAGCAGTCGAGCTGGAAGATGCATTATTGTTGGTGTTTCCTCACAAGGAAATTCATTTTTCTTCCAAAACATTTTACTAACAAAACAGTTTGAATGATGCAGAATCAGAATCAGCTTTATTCACCAAGTATGTAAATACATACACTATATTGGCAAAAGTATTCGCTCACCCATCTAAATTGGAATTGACAGAGCGGGATCAGCGGATGCTGAGGTGCCTAGTGCGAAGAGGTCGCCAACTTTCTGCAGAGTCAATCACTACAGACCTCCGAACTTCATGTGGCCTTCAGATTAGCTCAAGAACAGTGTGCAGAGAGATTCATGGATGGGTTTCCATGGCCGAGCAGCTGCATCCAAGACAGACATCACAAAGTGCAATGTGCCAGATGCAGTGGTGTAAAGCACGCCACCACTGGACTCTAGAGCAGTGGAGACAAGTTCTCTGGAGTGATGAACGGCGTTTCTCCATCATCAATCCGATGGTTCCAAGTATAACGTTTGGTGGAGGGGGGATTATGGTGTGGAGTTGTTTTTCCGGAGCTGGGCTTGGCCCCTTAGTTTCAGTGAAATGAACTCTGAATGCTTCAGCATACCAAGACATTTTGGACAATTCCATGGTCCCAACTTTGTGGGAACAGTTTGGAGCTGGTCCCTTCAAACCCTATAGATTAGGAATGGGATGTCACCTAAGTTCATATGCGGGTCAAGGCAGGTGAGCAAATACTTTTGGCCATATAGTGTACAATTCTCTGTCAGCAGTTGTTGTTTCTTTCATTAATGAAATGTAATATTTGATAAATAAAAAAGTGGGAAATTATGAAATAAAAATATTAATGACAAAATATACATATATACAAAATGGTGCAAAGTACAGCAAAAATTGTGCCAGTTATCAGTTAATTGTTGAGTAGGGAGGAAGAAACGGCTCTGGTGCCTGTCGGTCCTGGTCTGGGAAGTACATCCACTGATTTTCCTAACTTTGTACAATTTTAAAAATGTTGGTTTTTAAAATGAACCTGTCATCTATATACATTGTATGATTACACTAGACTGGCCATGTTCTCATAAATGCGCACAGCCCTGTTAGTCTGTGGTACAGTCTGACCAATTACTTCAAGCACCACGTTATGACATAGTTACGGTACAAAAGTATTTCAGGACCTTATCATTTTGCAGATGTCATGTTTATTTTGCATAGAAATACAATGGCATCTAAGATTAAAAAGTCATTGCTACAACAGAAGTCCACCTATGGTCTGCCATATAAGGGGAAATGAGCAAATCTCTTTGCTTAGCCTTTTGTGGTTACTTATTTTGTACCACTTCATCTTTGCATGTTAACATCAACTATCTCAGATAATGTCCTTTTTTGCTTTATGAGCAGTGAAAAAAAAACCAAAACACTTTTTTTGGAATGTGTTGCAGGACTGAAATACAAATGATTGATGGTGTCTGCGGGGGGGTTGATGTTAACTCTTCTCATTTGAGGTTGAAAGTACTTATTTTCATGTTAGAAAATAAATAAATAAAGGGAAAAGAGAAACAAAGGTTTGTCACTGTTGTTGCTCTTTCACTGTAGGACGGTGGTCATGCCAATCGCCAACGAGTTTGCCCCAGACATGGTTCTGGTCTCCTCTGGCTTCGACGCTGTAGACGGACATGCCCCACCTCTTGGAGGATACCAAGTGTCAGCGAAGTGTAAGTACTGATCTCAGCTACCCAGTTGAGGATTCCTTCTGTTTCCATGCCTTACGTTATGTTTTGTAGACAAAAATCAAACTCCTATCGGATTGGCTTTCTACCTGTAGCTGATAATGTGACTTTTCCAAATATCCCAAAGTCTAGTGCGTAAAGCCTGACACACGCATGAACTCTTTTTCTTTATTTTGTGCCATTGAATTTTGTATTCCGATGGAGACATTAGCGTGCCAGTGGAAAGCTTTTCTAAAAGCGCCCTGCAGTTCTGAAATAAGAGCAGAGGTCTCGGCTGTCAAAGGGAGTGATATGGTTGCTTTAGAGGGTTGCAGGAAGTGGGGATGGGGTAGAATTCAGGGGAGACTAAAATATGGCTGAATGCATGTAGTAGAAGTCCCGTCCTCCTGAGAGGAAACACATCAAAGGCTCTGACGAAGACTGAACGCGAAGCCGTATTTATTAAAATTAAACCTGGCCCATATTAGGGCTTGTTTCTTGGCCCCAGTAAATCCGCAGTGCAGTCTCTGATGCAGTCACCCCATCCTTCATCCACGCCTTTTTTTTCTCCTCTTTGATAAATATCCAAAGAGGAAGTTGGAGGCTCAACAGCAGTTCTCAGCCATTTCATTCCTTTTTCTCTGCCTCCTCTCTTTCTCTCTGCTGTCATTTCCTGTGTGTCCAGGCTTTGGCTACCTGACCAGGCAGCTGATGGGTCTGGCAGGCGGTCGCTTGGTGCTTGCCTTGGAGGGGGGTCATGACCTCACAGCTATATGTGATGCCTCGGAAGCCTGCATCTCTGCTCTGCTTGGAAATGAGGTAAGAAAATAGGCCAAGAGGATATGGGAAACATTATTGTTAAAATAGCCGCTGAAATTATTGCTAATCACTAAGGAACAAATTAAAGATTAATTCAGGAGGAGTTTCTGCATCAGGCAGCTAATTCTACTGAATGTTATGCATAAATTGTGAATAAATTGCATCTTTCTGTGTACATGATATGTAGTAAATTGAATTTGAAGAACACTACATGGAAGCTTCAGGCCTAAACAACAAATGTTTTAGCTTTTGATGTGACATTTCTGTCAACTTTGAAGTTTTGTGTTCCCTTCACATTAATGGCCCTTAAAGCAAACTGCCATCTAAGAACACTAGTTGAAGTTGATGAGCCAAATCATCAAACATATTAAAGATGGGAGATAATGATTTGATGCTCATGTTAAGTTTAAATTACACTGTAGACTAATGATAAGCTTATGTGTGGCTACAGCGCACTCGTGCTCTTTATCTTTGTGCATCTCTGCATCTTTAAGACCGAACATCGTCACACACTCGCGTACTCTACATGCAAACATGTCGGAGGGCAGGAGGGCAGTTGTGGGAGTATGTGGGCTGCACGACAGAACTCGACAAACACGGGTCCTCTGGGATTCATGGCTTATAACAGAGATGACAGCAATCGTTGGCTTCAAGTCCTCTCTTCCTACAGCTTATTGAGAGGCTGCACTTATGCAGCTTATGTATTAAAGATATCTCGTGTCTTATTTATTGCTGAAGGACATGGGAACTGAAATACAGACTGCAGGTTGTCATTGTATTTTATTGGATGATCATCTGTGTGTCTTTTGTATAACTTTACTTTAGGCGCAGCAGTCTTTGAGGTATTAATATTTCACATGTTGATATCACACTGAGCTGCTGAATTTAGTGGGCATTTATAAACAGAGAAGCATATAATTTTGTCTTTAATTTCACATGGATATTGAAAACGTACTTGCATCTTGAAGCCGATTTTGGGTTTAAAACAAACATTTCTTTTGTTTTCCTGACTGAACTCATAGTGGAAATAATTGTGTGCATCAACACCACAAGTGTCAAGTAAGTTCTATAACGAGGGGGAATATCCAAACTAAGGTGACATCAAATTAATTTATTTTCAGAATGTGACCTCTCTTAAGTGTTTGTGCCTGAAGCACACCCGCAGTGTCCCAAGGCCGTCCCAGCGAGACTCAGCAAAAATGGTCCAAAACTCAGAGAAACTCAACAGTTACAAACAGAGACAAACTCATAGTGTTCAGTTCAGGATAGTTTTACATGGCTTACCATCAATGCTTAAAAAAAGTCCTGTCACATCAAAATAAATGTTTTACATCCACCAGTTTTCAATTCAATACAAGCTGCTTGGATTGGGGAGTGTGTTCAAACTATAGGGGATCACACTTCTCAGCCTCCCTGGGAAACTCCACGCCAGGGTACAGGAGAGGAGAATTCCTATAGTCAGACCTTGTATGCAGGGTGAAAAATGCAGTTTTCATCCTGGTCATGGAACACTGGACCAGCTCTACCAGCTTGGTTCGCATTGCCGGCAGTAAGTCAGTAATGTGCTGGGGCGGTTTGCAACTGAGTGTGAAGCGGCTGGGATGAGAATCAGCATCTCCAAATCCAGGGCCATGGTTCTCAACCAGAATAAGGGTGGCTTGCACTCTCAGGGTAGGTGGACGTGGAGTTTAAGTATCTCTGGATCTTGTTTACAAGTGAGGGAACAGATTGGTGCAGCGGTCATACGGTCGGTGTACAGGATTGTCAGGGTGAAGAAGGAGCTGAGTCGAAAGGCAAAGCTCTTAATTTACTGTCAGTCTACACTCCCACCCTCACCTATGGTCATGAACTTTGGGTAATGACCAAAAGGACAAAATCGCAGATAGAAGCAGCTAAAATGAGTTTCCTCCGGAGGGTGGCTGGGTGCTCCCTTACACATAGGACGAGAAGCTCAGTCACTCGGGAGGAGCTCTGGGTAGAGCCATTGCTCCTTCACATCAAGAGGAGTCAGCTGAGGTGGCTTTGGCATCTGTATTGGATACCCCCTTGGATGCCTTCCTTGGAGATGGAGGAAATGTCTGGGGTGAGGGAGGTCTGGGCATCCCTGCTTAGACTGCTTCTCTGTCAGTCATAAACATTTAATACGTCAACTCGAGGGCAAAATCAAAAAATGACCGTCGCTGGGTTCATACAAACGGATGGGTGCTTCGTGAAGGGTGGTAGCATGACAATTACAAATAAGGAAGTGATAAGGGCTTACCATTGGCTGAGATGACTGCCAATCAATTGTTTTAGATACACATTTAATGTTTGATATAAACTCTCCTGGCATGGTTCAAAAAAATTCACCCCCCCCCCCCCCCCCACAGTTGTCATGGATGTGAAATAAAATGACTGAGACCAAAACGTTTTTTTGATCCAGTCTGTAAATATGTTGATTTCTCCTCTAAAGTTGGACATTTTAACATGGGAGCCAATGGCGATTGGGGTGGTGGTCCCTCTTTTTATCGGTCAGTCGAGGAACTGCAGCAAAACTTAGTCCTGTCTGATCTTCAATGTGGAAGTTAGATGGTCGGCGCTTGGCATTGACAAAGCTCTGCAGGTGAAGTAAACGGCCCGCAGCATGGCGAGTGATGCATAAGTCATGCAGCACAACAAATTGATGAAGAAATTTGCACTTTTACACTTTTAAACACTTTTAATAATCGATTTTTATTGAATTTTATTGATTCGTTGTTGCAGCCCCATATAGAAGCACTGCTGTGTGCAGAGCCCATTTGAATGCTAACAGGTCATCAGAAAAGCATATATTTAGATGCTTAATTTAATAACCGTGCAGTTCCACAGCAGGAACCAATGACTTAGAGCTTCATTACATTTACTATGGAGAGGTGGACACTTTTGGCTGTTATGGAGGATTGCGAGCATGACTTCCCGTTTGAAGGACTCTGTTACTCACAACACCATCTTATAGCCAAATAATGAAGTGAACCAGAGGCTTTGCTTCTTATGTTTCAGCAGCCTGCTGGGCACCCCTGCTGGCAGGGGTTTGAAGGAGGTCTCGGGATGGGTGCCACAGGGAGCTGAGAATTTGAAAATAGGCAGGAGGCAGGGGTCATCAATTGCCTCAGCCCTGCGGGGCACCCCTCTCACCCGAGGCTCCATCACAGATGCACATCTGAAAACGCTTACCCTCACACCTCTTCCAGCAGGGTCGGCCTGGGTCTAGGGATCAGATAATAAAAGGAAATGGAGCAATCATTTGAAGTTGTGAAGGAGGAAACTATTGTTATTACGCAGCTGTACAGGGGGCTGTACTTGCAATGTCTTCAGAGTCTGGAAAGGTTTGAAATGAACATTAATCTAATACCGGATTCTTTTTTTTTTTTTTTTTTACTTTAAGATAAATCGATATCATTCTACAGAAGAATGAGTCTGATATTGTCACTTTTATATGTGGAAAATTTTTAACGTGTAGTGCAAGTGCAAATTGTTTTGGTTAGATTTGCATCTGAGCTTAGTAGAACTTCAAATATACAGTATGTGGATAGCAGAATGGAAAAGAGAGTGTGTTCTTGGCATGAATAAGCAGGACGGCTTTGATAAAATGGTCAACAGCACAAAAGTCGATATATGTACCTTAATTTTTTTTTGGCTGCCTCTTTGGCAGCAGATGATGTCAGTTGCTTGAACAAAGACAGATCTTACAGTCCTGGAGCTTTGATCAATGACAGCAACAGGAAGAAAATAGGCTAAAATGTTCCTGATCACATCAAAATACGAGAGGAAAGTGTATTTACCGTAATCTCAGCGAAAGTCTCTGTAATGGACATGGAATGTTGCTGAAAAAATCAAGAGGGGGAAAGATGGAGGACAAGGAAAAAAAAAAGAATGATGAGTTTTTTATGCGTTTCTTTTTTTCAGTCACTGCTTTCGCATGAATCTTAAGTTTTGGAGTCAAAGACTCAAACACGAACTCTGACAAAGGCTCAAGGAATTTTAGACACAAAGGAGGAGTGTATACTCACCAACCTCCAACTAAACCGAGCAACAACTGGGCAGCGCTCAGCAGTGTCCACTGAGTGAGTTTTTCCTCAAGGATATGTTTTAGTTTGAGCATGTGCGTTGGCTGAGTGGGCTCAGACATTAGACCACAGCTGGATTAACTAGTCAGCTGTTCTTTTGTTTATGTTGCTTCAAACTGCCTGAGGCTTTGTATCGTCTGGGAGTGTCCTGAGCCCAGGACATTAATAGAAATCTCTGTTCCAACTCTAGTATCATAAATCATCATGGGCTGAAGGGCTTGTTCTTTGTTTTACCTGTTTGGACTGATAGATTTTTAGAAATTCAAAGAAAACTGCATAAAATTGCAACACCCGAATCCTGTTTGTGTCAGCACCAAATCAAAGAAGTTGGGACGCTGTGTGAAATATAAATGAAAACCGAATCCAAATGTAGCAGCTTGGATATCTCCTGAAATTATATTTCATTAACAGACGAACATAGAAAACATATCAGCCGTTCGAAAAAAAAAAAAAAAAAGTAGAAAAGTTTGGGAAAAAGTAGGAAAAGAGTGAATTCTTGTCTGATAAAGGATTCAAGCTCCTCACTGGTCCTGGGACAATCCATCCCTCCATCCATTTATGTTTTAATTTCATGGGACATCAGTTGGTGTAACATCTGGGTTAGTTCAACCCCTTGAGTCTTTCACTATGAAGCCATTCATGTACCTGCTGCTGTGGGCATTGTGCCATTGTCTCGCTGAAAGATGCAAGGCCTTCCCTGAGTGAAAGTTGTCTGCTTGGGAGCAGAAGTTGCTCTGAAAGCAAGGTCTCATTTCATCTGACTACAGGACACTTTTTTCATTTTGTCTGTCCATTTTTTTAAATGTACTTTTATTTTTTGTGTGGATTGGTCGTTAATCTATGTCCTTAAACAGTGATTTCATAAAGTGCTCCTTATTTTCCCTCCAGAATCGGATTAATTTTGTTTTCAGTGCTACCCGAGCACCTGAAAATCTCCAGTACTGGTCTTTGGCTTCGCCCCATGTGGCCAGAGATTTCTTCAGATTCTCTGAATTTTCAACATATTGCACTTTGCATCCTTGCATGTTTGTACTGAGAAAGATTATTCTGAAATAGTTTTACAATTTGTAATTTTTTTTACGGTTTTGTGAAACCTGTTCTATCTTTACCTCGGAGAGACTTTAAAATTCCCTTTTGATACCCAGTTGTGGCACTGACTTGTTTCCAATTAACCTAATTAGTTGCAACTTATTGGCTGAGATGTTTCATTTTAGTGGCCTTTATTTCTCAACCTTTTTCTGATGTCCACCTCCACATTTCTTTAAGAAATGTTGCTGCCATCAAATCCAGAAATGAGCTTGTGTTTGCAATGAAACGATAAAGTGTCTCACTTTAAACATTTGATCGAGATCTCTGTATCTAGAGTTATAGAAAATGCGTAGTGGGTTTTATAATAATGTGTTTATTAATGCTGGTTTTCTTTTTGTGGCATACGGAAAATCCTTTTTACAGCCGTCACATTGGAACCGAAACATCCTAAAGGTGCTCCTGACCTCCCCTCCCCCTCACGTATTGGTTTTACTTGCCGCATTTCACTGTTTACTTGTGTGAGAAACATAGCTGCTTTTACTGGCAGGAGCAGCTCTGCTATAATGAGCATTAGGTTTCTTTTGAAAGCAGCTCAAATTAGCTGAAGTCACTGAGGGAGGAAAAAGTGCTGAATGGACTTCACAGGTTCTTTACTTCACCCGCGTCGCTGTGACGCATAATCGGGAAGTCCGCCTTGTTAAATAGCTCATGAATGATGCATTCGCGATCACGCCAGTCAACTCTGAACTCGGGACTAATTGATGATTGCTCACAAACAGATGTCGGCCAAGTTCGAATCACAGTTGTTAGCAATTATTTTAATAACAACTAGCTAATATGCTAATTGTTAGCAGCTGTCAGAAGTTTTTTTTCTTTTTGTTTTTTTTGCTCCGGTTACAGTAAGATGCTCGACTTCACCTGTCTCCCTTTGAGCACTGTGAGTCCTCCACCAACCCCCCCCACTGCAAAAGCAAGCCTCCCCACCTGCTGTGCACAATACACAGTACCTTGTTCAGTTAGCATAACGTAATCGACGGCGTCTAGCGACTGCCAGCTAATGCACATGGGCCACGGGGTAAACAATGGACGCCTTGAGCACTTCTGCTGAACAAGTGGAATTCCTCTCTTTTCCACTGTTTTGGTTTGAGCCTCCCTCAGGAATGTTTTTACCGGGGCACATTCCTCACCCTCAGCTCACGGTCTTAGCACGGTGTCGCAGTTTTCTTGGCCAGCACCTTTTTCTTTTCGATGGCTGTCTCACACGCAAAAGAAGTAGACTTCATCAGAGCTCAGTCTAAACCCTGAGAAGACATCGCTGTCTTTCTCAATGAGACTTCAAAACGTCTGATGCTACCGAGGTCCAGAGTTAAAGGCACCCCCAGGAGCACGAATAAACAGAAATGTTGCCATGGATGATGACGTAGACACGTATGCTTAGAAAATCTCTTTGTGTCTGCGTATGTGTGTTTGGCATACTTGCCGGGTGGGGGCCCCGTGGGTGCCATGACAAGAGCCATTAAAGTTTATAGGCGTGAGGCCTGGCTGTCAATCAACCTGACAAGCCCTCCAAATCCATCTCTGCTCTGAGGTGAACTCTGCAGAACCTCAGAGAAACCCTGACCTTGTTTTGACAGGGAGCTGATGCAAGCTTGGTTAGTACGCGCCGGGATTGGATGGTGTGAAGCCTGGAGGAGGAAGTTTGGAGTGAAAGATTGATGATTTGAATCTTGAACTTGGAAGTTTGGGGATGGGAATAATGAATAAATTGTTATACCACCTCCAGTCTGCATATATGAGTCGTCTCCCTGGGTTTTGGGTTTTTTTTTTCCTCTCCCTTTGGCTAGTCTGTTGGAAGAAGTTTGAAGTTTGCAGAATTTATTTTCACTCCCGATTACTACAGGAGTCATGAAAACTAGAAGGGATTTGACCTTCACCTGTCCCTACTATAGATGACGTTTTACTAATGAGAGCTTGCTTACATGGATTAACCTTTACAGTCTTAACTCTAAGCAACTCCAGGGGTTTATTGATCATGAGGAAAGTGTGTTTTTTAATGAAATAAAATTTTTGAATCGTCAAGAGCAGTTAAATGGCAGACAAGAATCTTCTAAACGCCATAATTCTGAAGTACAACATTAGATTACATTTTATAAATGAGTAAAATTGTTTCAGTCTAAATACAACTGAGATGAGTACAAAAGCTCCTTTTCCAAGCATGTCTTTACAGCTCTCAACTCAAATCTGACCAGCTCACTGAGCGACAAATGCACAGACCAGGGTGGGCCCAGAGAAAAGCGATGAGGTTGTGGCGTATCAGTTTAAATGTTGGTAGTCACTTCAATATGTCCACGTTTAACTGAGTGAAACATCTGAGTTGTTTGCTTTCGGCGTCAGCCAACCTCTTAAGTCAAAAGAACAGGAGTTAAGAGTTCACGTTAGGTCTTTTGCTGTAGGGTGGGAAAAAAATTGGTTAATCGTTGTTGCTCTTTGGATATAGCTGCGTTTTTGGCCATTTTCTTACATGATTTTACGAATATTATGTCATTAACCAAGCCCTGGTATTTGATTTTTTTTTTTTTTTTTTTTCTGGATTGCAGAATGAGTCACATAGTAAAGCCAACGAAAAGACGATGCACGGACAGTATGTGTTCATGCTCTTCAGTTCGTTCCTGAGAGCATGATGTAGCCTGTCGTGCCACAGCAGGATTAAAGTATCCAACTCCTCAGAATGCCTTTTTCCCTCAGCCCCACTGGCCCCTCCAGCACACTGTTTGTTTTAATTAAAAGAAAACTTTCTGCCTTGACCAGGCAAAACAAAGCAACAATGACTTTTTCCTTTTCTTTCTGGCATTTAGATCCCAAATCTTAAGCCAAAACTTTTTTTTTTTTTTTTCCCTGTTTTTTCCGTTTTACCTAATGTCCCCTTTTACATGTTTCTCATTCGGTGCTTTATTACACCGAGGTTGTGACAGAGCAGAAAAGGATGAGCGTTATCTCAGCTGAAATGTACCGCTGATTGAGTCTTTTTTGAGATTAGAAAGTGTCATATGAGCAGGCGGCCAAAAAGGAAATTGAATCATTCCGGGTTGGGAAGGGCACTTTTGGGAACAGCTCTGTTTCCTTTGAATTGTGGCTTGGAGAGTTTCGCAGGCTTCGGCCGTTCTTGCCGAGATGCGTGTGTAGCTGCATGTAAGTATATCCGTGTTGTGTGTGGAAGCAGTTTCCAAGTGTATTCATCTGTGTACACTATTATATGTCCTTAGAGTGGGAAGCAGAACAGAGCACACATTGTCGTTTGTGTCTAGGAGTAGCGGCGCTTTAGTGAGTGGGAGGTGGTGTGCACCTGCAGACTTTTTTTTTTTTTTTTTTTAATTGTGTCAGCAGCACAAGCTTGTTCCCAACCTCTTGGATTGACTCAACTGTGGGTTGTGGTCCACATTTTATAAAAAAATAAAAAATAAAAAAAAATCATTTAAAGCAGAAGGGAGCCACAGCAGGTCAAATGAGGTGTTCAGAGCAAGTTCTCTGAACATCTGTCAGTCACATTCATGGAAATACTTACAGTCAGGGCCACAAGCATTTACACGATCAGAGTTATTACTTTGCCTTTATACATCTCCATGATGGATTGGAAATAGAATCTCTTTATTGTAAATTTGGACAAAGATGCCCTTATCTTCTCCATAGTCCTCTGGACTTCTGTTGATGTTGTGTTGCGGTTTTTCTTCACCAAGAAAAGGCTTCTGTGTTTATCCACATTGGATTTCCATAGAATCACAGCCGGGTCTTTTGTTGTTGGGCTCACCAGCGGTGTTTTTTTTTTTACCAATGTACCAAACCTATTATTTGCCCACACCTACGACTTTTGCTATCTATATATTTATATATTATAAACTTATTTGCTTTTTACTGCCTAATAATGACATTCTTGACATTTATTGAGATCTCTTTGGCCTTCAGCCAAAAGCCAACTCAAAGTCTGACATTAAGTCCAGATTTTTCTGTCTATTTTATTTCTTTTGGAATAAACCAGGAAAAAGACCACACCTGGCCAATTACCTTCTTTCCAGTCAATTGCTTAGGACCTTTTTAAAAGGCTCTGATTTATAAATGGTAATATTTTTGGGAAACGTCTTTCACCTGTTTCCACTCGTTAACAGTTGTTTGATCAAGTCTTGATCGTATATTAGAAATCAGTTGTGAAGATATCTAAAGGCAAAAGCAAAAAAAACACTCTTGCTCACAAATATTTCTGGACCTAACTGTAAGTATCTGTATCTAAGCATATACGATATAACTTTTCTTAGGAGGGAAAAAGTTCCCTGAGAGATTTAAGGTATTTTAAGTTGTTCCTAGCTCACTTTGGCTCAGTGTCAAGTTACAACAGTAACCTTTTAGCACAAGTACCTCCAATATAGATGATTTACGTTAGAGATGTTTTCATTGGTATTTTCTGTTTGTTTCAGTTGGAGCCCATTCCTGAAGAAGTGCTTCAGCAGAGACCGAATGCCAACGCCGTGCAGTCTCTAGAGAGAGTCATCGACTTTCACAGTGAGTGGACTGCACGCAGCGCACACCACCTGACCGCATCTACATTTTCCTGTCCTGCTTTATTTGCACAGCACTTTTCACACAAGTAAAGCCTTTGACAGACTGAAAAAGTTAAGAGTAAATAATAAAGAAAAGCATTCAAATCAGTACCTCCCAAACCCCCAGCTCAGCCTAAAGCCCCCCAAAAAGAAGAAAAAGCTTTGTAAAGAGAACAGTTGAAAACGAAGAACTGCAATGTTGTTAAAACGCTTAAATGCTCAAAAGTTTCAACAAACAGCAGTAACTACATAGATTCAAATATATGTTTTAATTATGAGTTACATTTCAAAATACACCTTTTTGCCAGTTGCTGCAGCAATAGGGGGGAAAGAAATGAGTAAATGAAATGCAATTAAAGTCGACAATACAAGTACGATAAATGATCTGTATCAAGAAATAAAGCTGGTTTAAACTCATTGATAAATAAAAACACAAGTAAGAATCAAAAAGAAGCTAGACTACAGAGCTCACACTTAAAAACACTTTCTTCTGCCCTCACGTCTTCAGGAAGGTTGAGCTGTTATAAGAAAAGGATGCTTCCGCGGGGATTTTATTTCATATTTTGGATGAAATTAAAAGTCACTTAACGCACCAAGACCAGATGTGTCCTCTTGAAAAAGAGTTTATAATTCAAGCCTTTGTTTCTTAGCCTCTGGCGTCTACTGTTTTTTTGTTGTTTTTTTTTTGTTTCAAATATTGATCACTACTTATTTAAACTGATCATTGGCCCTGAAGCTGTGGCAACATATGAAACACACTCTTTGGTCTTTGGTTTAAAGGAAACATAATGCAACATATGCAACATACATAATGTCAGAACTGATCATCAGTGTTGCATTCAGGGAATCTCTCTTTGACAGGTAAATACTGGCATTCGCTGCAGCGCTCCACCTCCACACTTGGCTGTTCGCTGAGCGAAGTCCTCCAGCGTGACGCAGAAGAAGCTGAAACCGTCACGGCCATGGCCTCGTTGTCTGTCGCCAACAAGCACATCGGAAAGAGGTGTGAGCTGTTCTTGTTAATAGTTGGTAAATATGAGCTCAGTCGGTAGGTGGTGGGGAAAACGCCACGCGTTACCAACCAGGAAAATGCCCAGTGTCCTTGATGCATCTTTGACTTCAGACATCACAGTTGAGTGCAGATGGGGACCGGGCACCCATTTACCTCCAACTGGCAAACTGAGACAACAATCCTAATGTTCACGCAGCTTTAAGGAAAACTGTCATTAATGAGGCTAATGTTTGGGGAAAGTTTCGGTCAGATTTCAAGAGTGATGACCCAGAGTGATGGCAGCATTAGGGAAGGGAAAGCGGTGGATTAAGCGGCTGTTGCCCACCATCCAAACCTGAGGAGGCAGTATGGTAATGTGGGCTTGCTTCAGTTGGGCACCTCTTGTTTCAGGGACATTATTTACCCAAACTATGAGGTCTCTTACATATAGAGAATGGCAGTGTTTTTCCATCAGTAGGTCTGTTTTTGTTTTGTTTCTCCTCTGATGAAACAGGTATTTCCCAGAATAACAGGGCCAGGATTTGTCAGGTTCAAATTGTGAAAAAGTGATTCCGGGACCATCAGACATATTCATGCAAGGACTGGTCATCCCAAAGTCTAAACCTTAAAGCTATCAGGAATCTTTGGGCAGAAAACGACTGTACGCGGTATATCTAACTCTTTCAAAATCAGTACAAGATAGAAGTGAGAATTGGTGTATTTCTGGTTTTAAACAAATATTGTGGCAATTATTTAATTTGACGCCGGAGCGACTACATCTTGTAATCAAAGCTAAAGTTGGTCCATCGAGATTTTAGTGTTTTTTTTTTTGTTGTTTTTTTTTTTTTGTGTGACAGTTTCTTTCCCACTTACGAACCCATAGATAATCAATACCGAATGCTGCTTCTTCAGTTGAAAGATGCGTCATTTCTTTGAGCTTTGTTGTTTCAACAAGTTCTTGCAACAAGCAGCAGAAAGCTCTGAAGTTACTAAACATGTTGGAGTTTTCCTTGCAGAACCCGATTTTAGAATTTTTCAGTGATCCTCATATGGGATTTTAAAGCGTCGTTTCATAACACAGAAACTGGCAAGACTTTTGTAACTCAAACGAATGTGTATATAAGTAATTTTACTACTGTACAAGAGGGAACATAAATTCTCCTTTGTTTATATCATCTTTTGCGCAGGGCTGAAGAAGAACCAATGGAAGAGGAAGCTCCGATGTAAACGAAAGCACCCTTTGACTGCTCAGACAAGTCTTCAGTTTTGACGGCGTCCTCATCCAGCCAGTTGTAATTTACGGTAGATTCCCCTCCTGGGTGTTTCCACTGCCGTACCAAAACGGCAGCTTGTCTCTGGAGGCAACAAGGAGAGCTGGCAGATGTCTTCAAAGGACGCAGCCTGTTGAAGATGAGCGGCACATCCAGAAATCAGCAGTGCACGAGTTAGTCAGGGTGCACTTGTTGCACTTGGTTACGCAGGACATCATCCCACGATGACCGCCTCGAGTGCCAGTGCTTTTAATACTCTTGGCAAATGTAGTCTCTGAGTGCCAGTGTGAACCGCATACAGACACCTGGCATTCAGCAGCTTTTTTATATCATTCAGTTTCTCTTCAAGTTCTCGTTTCCATCAAAACCACTAGAGCTCTACGTGATTGTGAATCTGCACTGACGATGGATTTCTGCTTCTTTGAAATAACTGAATGGAACAAGCTCATCGAATTTCCTGAATTTTTCCAAGGTTACATTTGAGAAAAGTCGGCAGGTCTCCAGGATTCTGAAATTGACATTTTAAAAATTAGCATTTGTGCCTTTTTTTTTTTTCTTTTTTTTTTCTTTTCCCCTCAACCCAAGTGGATTTTCTGTTACACATAAAGAACCTTGCCTTAAAAACAGCTTTTCAGATCCGGGCCCCACGAACCTCTTTTTATCCTGACGGGACATCAGCTGCCTGTAATGTTGTTGGCACATAAACGGGAGAACCTCAGCGTGTTTACCTGTAATCCTGTGCAGCCAGCAGATGGCCTGTCAACCCCCCCATTTTCAGCTCAGAAGGTAGTTCCCAAACGGTTTGTCTCAAAAGGAAGTTAAAGGATGCGTCTGTGGATCACACCGGCATCAGATCTTGTCTATCAAAAGAGAATTAAGTAGCATCACTTTCTACAGCAATGGGCTTAAAGATTTCTCAACTCACCTTTTGTTTTTTTGTTGTTTTTTTTTTTTTTTTTTGTTAATGTAATTGTTGGACAATGACAAAGCCAAAGCACGACAGAGGACCGCCTCTGTGCTGTCAAACCACTCACGGCTTCACACTTACAGCAACAGTTTCTACAGGGAAATTAGTGTCACTTTTTTCAAATTATGAGGGATGTAATTAATCTCATATGGCGTAATTTGTTTAACTCGCCCTCTCTCCCTAAGACCAATATGTCTCCGTGGTAACAAGACGCATGCCACCTGGGATTTTCCAGAGGGTGCATCTGGGGCTGCGGCGGCTCTCACAGCTGGTTTAACATGTTTAGGCCTTGTTAAGCACATCTGTTCTCCAAATGTAAGGTGCTACAAAGCAGGTGTGTGTATGTCTGCCTGTTCACGGAGAACCGCAGGCTGTTCTTCATAGATGTGAAGTAGGTCACACACGTTAACATTTGCTATTTGCTTAATATCTTCTCTTTTTTTTTTTTTACAGCAACGATTTACATTATTTACACAAGATGACTGCAGTGATCTTTGAATTTACAGTGACTTTTGTTTCTTTGTAGACAGCATGAGCCCAGATTATTATATAAGTTTTTTTCTTGTCAACTTAGTTTAATTTGTTATTGTATACACATTTTTACATTTCAGGCCTGCAACACATTCCAAAGAGTTGAGACAATAAAGCTTTTATCACTTTTTTTATTCATGCCGACATTCCCTCTCACATCACCTCGAATGCGTTCAGGCTTCGGTCCGGAGTACGTGGAGTGCTTTTCTTCCAAAAAGGATCTAGATTACTGATTCGTCTGATGGACCATCGCAGATGCCTCTGAGCCCGGAGACGCCTTTTTTCACACAGTAACGTTATAAGTGACTTGTAGAAAAGACACAGTTTTCCCATATCCACGTGGGTAAGTCGACTATTAGGATAAAATCCTGAGATATTGGAGCTCCCATGTGACCTTGAGGAACACGAATGGTTTGAAATTGTGCACTGCAGAAGGAAAAATATGCGCGGTTCTTCCGGTCTTTCTTTGAGTGATATCATCTATAAATATTGCAGTTATTTCCTCACAAATTTGTGGAAAAACTGGAGACCCTGTGTCCATATTTGCTGCTTTACGTCTCTCGTGGATACTGCTTTAGTACTACATCGTGACTGCCTGCTATTTCAAATCACCGGTTAACATCAGCTGTTTTTAAAATCACATCTTTTTCTATTTTTATTGTTTTGTTTTGCCTAATCGACTTCTCACCAACTTTTTTGTAAGGGGTAAGAGGCCTGAAATGGAAAACTGAGTATAAATTAATGAATAAATTGAAGTTGATGAGGAAAAACTACATGAAATGTCTTGGGGCTCGTACTGTCTGCAAATTAATAAAAGTTAAAGTAAATTGAAGACATATGGCAAACTCTCTGTAGCCATCCCTTCAACTTGTGCTCAAGCCTCTGGGCACCTACCTTCTTCCACCTTTTTTGTTATTATTATGATTATTATCGTGGTCGTATCCATTGAGCAGGAATTGCAGCGCTGTGGTGTTGACTGTTGTTTACTGTACATATGACACTGATCTTCGAGGATTCCCGCCTCCCGCAGTTACGACTACTCATGTTGATTCCTTTTCCGCTCGCTATTTTGTCCGGCCCTCAGCGGAGTTTTGCGACTTCCTTTTGTACCTTTTGGTGTGCGTTTACTTGTCGACATGCTGTCCGCGCTGTTCCCTCTTGTTACATTTCAAAGCTGACGTTCTTCACCACGAGTGAGGGATCAGACTGTTTTTAGTGGTCGTAACATGAATCTGTTTCTGGGTTCAAGGTTGTTGGGGTTTTTTTTTTTTTTCTTGAATGAAATTGTTTCTACTTTGTAAAATAATTGTGTATTTACTGTCTGTTCATAGTAGATTTATATATGAAACAAATGAGTATATAAATATATATCTATATACATGATTAAATACTTTGACCTTGCTTTGAAGTTGACTTTGAAAAATGAAACTTTTCATGGGTTGAACGTGCTGTCGGCCCGTTTAGGTTGTCACTGAAGGCGCTCTTTGCTGTCCTGGGTTACAGTTCAAGTGTTTTGCCGCTTGCTTCGTCTTGTGGTGATCGTTCGCTTTATTTATCCCGTTGGTACCAGAACACTGTTACGGGAGGTGTGCGGGGCGCCCATCTCCTCTGCAAATGACCTGTCCATGCACATATCTGTACCGTTTCCATAGGTCTGGATGTCAAACGCTACCGTTGCATCCAAGACCATCACGGTTCGATCCATGCATCAGTGCCGCAAACATTTTCTTTCTTTTAGGTGACCGAAACTTTGTTACAGACGTTCAATTTTCAATTTAAAAGAAGACGGCATCTGTCTTAAACAATATAGATAATTATAAATATCAGCAGCTGCTAAAGTAACCTATACATTTTGACTGAATGTATCCAATGTCCGATGGCAGAAATGGTGCCGTGGCTTCGGAGTCGCGTGTTTTTTGTCGTCTTTTTTTTTTTCACGACTCCCTGAATCGACCAGATGGAGTCCAAATCGGGGGCTGTTTCTTACTTTTTCTTCGTTTTACGAACAGAGAGGAGGCGTCGACATGAATCCAGGTTTGCTGTAAATAATGTTCCGTAAACTAAGAAGATGGATGAGAGAGAGCATTTGCAGGTGGTCTGAGGAAGGCATGGTTGTTTGTATTTCCCTGTACATTCCCTTTTTATTAGACATATGCACAGCTTTCTCCTTATTTGTCATTCTGGGCCTGTTCGTTGTACATACGGGGGTATAGAACATGTAACCACGCTGCCTGCACATCACATCATGTTGAATACACTGACATTTCTGCACATTTTTATACACTTGAGGAAGATTTTCCCAGAAGCTTTGTACGGCAGTGCCAATTGTGGCTTTCCTACTGTTAAATGCTTCAGTTTGTCAAACAAAGAGCAGCCAAAGCTACCACAGACTGGCTGCTTAAGCAATTTGTCTTCACACTTAGTCTTAAAACAATGTTCAATTATCAAATAGAAGAAGGAAGAAAAAAAAAAAAAAGAAAAAAAACCGGGTACATTCCATTTTATTAGAATTTCCATTTATTAGGAGGCAGGAATGCTTTGATTTTAACTCTCCATTCCTCGTTTCTCTCTGCATGATCTTTGTGTCTGCATGCACTGCCGACCCGTCGTCTGTCTGTCCGTCCATCCCCTGCCACATACAGCACAAACAGGGGGAGGGGGGGTTGAGCACTGAAGGACATTTGTACTTTCACTGTTTCCAGACTGTCGTATCTCTTCTGCTGCGCTGTTAGTCATGATGATGAGGAGGAGTTTGGATGGTGTCCATGTTGTACTTCTGCCTGCAGCATATGGATTCCTCTAGCCTGGTGGATATAAGTTCAATATTTTAGAAAACAAAAGTAGACAATGTAACTAGGACAGACGGTAGAGTTTATTGTATTTATGTAGAAAAGCCTTTTGTGTCAGTGGAGCGCAGGATGGGCATCGCTTTAATTCCGGGCGTGATGTGATTTTGGAGGAACTTTTTGGGAACATTTGGGACGTTGTTGTCCTTTTGTCACATCTGGACTTTTTAAAGGGCTCCACCCAGATGCCTGGGCATTGTCACTGTTGTCAATTCCAGTAAATAAGCCAGTTATCCCTTTGACCACTGTGGCTCAAAAACACTTCTAGGTTTACATACGTATAAAATGCATATTCTGTTTTGTTTTGTTTTCAGTTATGTTTGTGACTTGTTCTGCCATGGTTCCAGAAATAGTACATTTTTCTCGGGAAACCTTTGCTCTAACATATTGTCTTTGACATGTACAATATAAAGTATTGTTTTGGAAAAACCTTTTGATTTGTCTGTTTTTTTTTTTTTTTTCATTTAATGTTTTAGTGTTTTGTTTATTGAATACCTGTCTCAGTGTCGGCTGTGAATCACGCTGATGGTGTTCACACTTCGACATACGCAGGCTCAAACTTCCTTTTCAGTGTCATTCATTTCATTATTCTCTGTCCTGCTAACTAAAGTCACGCAGGTTCACACATTAACACTGGAGGTTGTGTCACCACCTTCTTCCATCCTTCTTGCAAGTAGAAAATACTGGTGTCACAAGGATAACTCGGTCCCAAAAGAAGGTTGGAATGTTGTGAAAAATGTAAATAAAAACAAACTGCAGTGATTTTTCAAATCTCATAAACCCATATTTTTATTCACATCTGAACATAGTAAATGTCAAACGTCTAAATGGAGGGGATGTGGCTCTTAAAAAGAAAATGGTGCCTCTTCTCCTCAGTCTCGAGGACGCTGCGTCCTTGGTTTCCAGAAAGAAGTTGGAATTTTGATCCTAACTGGGTTTTTTTTTTGTTTTTTGGAGCTGGAAACGTACATCACAGGATCTCTTCTGACCTTATCATTAGTTCTGTGAACATTTTCCAGCTTGTTTAAATCGTAAAACCCTGAATGCTTAGTTGATTGGTATGATTAATAAGCATAATTAACTATTTAACGTCTCACTCAACTGGGTCAAAACAAAAGAAAAGTCTTACAAGGAAGGGAACAGCAGTGTTCGTGAAAACACTTAGTGTGCAGTTTTAACTGTGAAAGACTGAAGAGTGATTAAACACGGAGCTCCACCAAGGATGAACTAGATGAACTAAAACTCAAACGTGAATTCATGGGGATCGAAGGCGTGAGCAGAATGTGAGAGGTGGCTGTGGCGGCTGCTTCGGCAGAGCTGATCATGTGCAGATGGACGATCTGACGATCCGCATGGATGGAAGGTACCTGGTCCTCGCTGAAGAGTGTCTGTACCGCGAATGTCTGAGAATGTTTTTTTTATTTCATTTTAAAGGCTGAAAAATTCACATTTTCATTTAAAGACTTGTTGTGGGTCAATTTTGGAGATATTACAGGTTCTACTTCAAGAGCAACAATCAACAATCTTGAACCCTCCTCCAGATGGTGTCTGTCAGATATTTCTTTTATTACTTTTCAGAGCAGACAAAATACTTAGGTTTAGTGCTGTTAAGCTTAGTGCTGCAATCCCAAATCAGGAAAAGCTGGAAAAAAGAAAAGAAAAAAATTACTTTCATTACTTTGCAGACAGTATGAACTTTATTTATTTCTTAACAGATATATTATGTGTTCATATATATTCATTAAGCATTTCAGGCCTAGAGCATGATCAAATGAGTTGGTACAGTAAAGCTTTTACTTCTTTGCAATGTTGTGAGTTCTTCTCACGACACTTAAAAGTAAAACAAATCGTTTTAAATTGTGTTCTGACTTTGAGGACAGAGACGACCCCGCTCCATCACGGAGCCTGGCTTTTGGACTTGTTGTCTTTCAAAGAAAAAGACCTGAACACCAACTCAGTACTGATGGATGTGGGTCTTGATGCGGCGCCGGGTGACGGACGGGAGATCACGCGTGTCCAGCTTACATTTGCACCTTTCAAGAGTCCTTGAATCGTGTGAAATTCTGCACCATAGAAGACAAAAACCTGGCTTTAAAGCGAGAACTGCTTTCTTCAATTTCTTTTTCATTTTTCCACATCATCAACTTTTACGATTCGGGGTTGCAACTCCTCAAGTTTATTTTATTATACCTGTAACTTGCAACTGAATGTAACATGCTGCATTTAGCTCCCTCTGGAGCTGCAAAAGGTTTATACAAGTGTGTGGGAAATGCAACTTGCTGTACCTGTAAACTGTAGTTTGTGTAAGAAGTCCAGACGGCGGAATCATCGGCCTGAACGGCAACAAAGGTCCCACAGTAGCTCCGAGCGGGATTAGCCACCCATTTGGACAGGTCAGAGGTCAGGGCTGGTGTCCAAATAAACAGCTGTGAATCGCCGTTGGTGGTGGAACTAACGCTAACAAAACAGTCCAAAAGCAAACAAAACCAAGCCTGCCTTTCCTCCTCTCAAATAAACACACATTCCTCTGCTTTCAGTCCAACTCTGACTTTAGTGAGTAACAGTACCAATAAGACCACTGCCTTTGTAGGCTTGTCACGTTGTCTGTAAATCAGAAGGATTCAAGACGCCGTGCAGCATCGCAGCCAAACGAGAAAGACCTTTTTGTTTTTATTTTGCTTCACTGAGGGAAGGAGGCTAAATGGAGCCTCGAGGGACAACCCTGAGCGCCTTGCAGATGCTGGCGGCTCCCTGAAGTAACGAGGACAGTAAAGCTGGGTATGTGCCTTGTTTACGGTTCCTCTGTGGCTGGAGATGCTCAAACGACACAGACTGCCCGGCTCACCTACAGTTCACTGTATCTTCTGCTACGTAAACCTCGTGCCCTTAGTCAGGTCAGGTCAGAGGAGAGGTGGAGCCTGCTCGTTAAACCCCCCTACCAACGAGATGGCTCCCTCGTCGCCACAAGAAAGGAGTGAAAAGTCTATTTTTCCCCTCTCCTTCCCCCACAGTGACATTCTGGTCTGCGGCAGCGCTCTTGCCTTGCTCTTCTCCTTCTGCTCGTTATCAGATAGCTCTGTCATTACCCAGCCACCCGTGTGCGTAAAAAAAGGCCTCATCCTCCCCGCCACACTCATCGCTTCGCATCTTAATTGCAGGTTCAAGTGACTCTTTGAGGCTTTGGCCAGCTGCTTGAATGACAATCCAGACTAATTATAGAAGAGTTATTAGAATCAATTCTGCATCAACGGCGCACACAGACATGAGTAAACAACTAGATTTAAAGCGCTGCAACAAGCATCTCTGCGGAGACGATCGCAGAGGTGGATCAGCCGAGCGAAGACCACAAGGATTCACATGGCACGCGTCACAGAGGGAAAGTGTGGAGGCCTCAACCCTGAACATTTCGCTTAAGGCTGCGTATATATATTTATCCTGATTAAATACTCAAAGTACAGAACGTTCTTGTGAAAGATCAACAAGTATTGTTAGTTGTTTTTATCCAACCAGCTTTAGTCACCAGATGAAATAAGGGATAGACCAGTAGATCGGCGGTGTTTCACATGCAGTACTGTTCAAAAGTCTCAGGCACCCGTAGTCTTGTTTCTAATTCAAGTTTGAATTATCATTCATATTTATTCTTCCGTACCGCTGCCTTTAGCCTGTAAGGAGCTGAGACGGGCTCTAGCAGACCCCTGTGACCCCGTTTAAGCAGGTATGGAAAACAGATGGATGGGTTTATTCTTCAGGTTCAGTCTTCTAATAAGATACAAGCAGTGATATCATTAGATGTAGGCAGACTGGAATAGACCACCTATTAGCCATTTGTTTTGAATAATTAGTCTGGAAAACCCTTATAAGTTGAGATGGCAAGTACACAAAAAAAGAATAACACACAAGCTTAATAACAAAATGCTTTTACGAGCAAACGTCGGTATTAAATGTGGCCTGCCAAAAACCACAGATTTAAAGCAGCAATAAGGAGTAATTTCAGTTTAAAATATCAATGTCGGTCTTTAATTGATTACTTTTTGACAGTGTTGCCTAACTCTCTTCTCACTTCTGACTCACTTCTATACAACATTATTCAATACAACAAACTCAAACATGTTAAATATCATCGCAAGTCTCTCTTGTCTCATACAAGACTATCCGTGATGCGTTTTCTGCTGACGATGCAAGAGAGTTGCGGTCCTCTGACTCACAAAGAAATGTAGTTTTATCATTTACACAGTGACTGTGCAACATCCCCAAACGTCAGCCTGCAACTTACAACTCTGGCATCGAGTGTTTAGAGGTGAAAGGGTGTCAGAGCATCAAGAAAGACAAAACGAAAGGTACAGAGTAAGAAACCAAACAAGAGTAAATATTGGACCGTGTTGTAAAAGTGATTTTACCTCCAAACCGACAGGGGGACCCTCTGAGCTGGAATTTGGATGAGTTCCTTGGCCCTCCTTTCCTGCTAAGGTCCATTTATGATGTCACACCTGAGCTGACCATGTTCCAGTTGTCGGCAAAACGCAGATGCTTGCAGAGAGGTCACGTTAAACTGTTATATTAACCTTGCTGCCGCCACTGCAATCCGTTGTTGGCAATGCTACTTCATACCAGTCCTGTTTGGTGAATTTAGGACCCATAAACAGCACATCAACTGGTATAAAACAAACACTACTATACGAAAGTCTCTCCTAATATAAATAGAATAAGAAAGAACTGCTGTAAACAACAAACTCATCTAAGTATTTTCCAAACGCCAACCATCTAACTGCTGGATTGAGGCTCATGCGGAGCTAATATTTGCTGCAGTTTCTCGACTGACCACAAGAGGCTGGCTGAAAAAGTGAGTCAATGTCCATCGACTCCCATGTTGAAATGTCCAGCTTTAGAGAAGAATGAAAACTTTGACATGGCCACGCTCCGAACAAAGGAAAACGGGCTTCAAAACTTTACTTCAGACCATGTCATGTGACCAAATGCTTCATCCGTTACT